>OY728127.1:246905969-248125136 GCA_963277665.1 Viscum album
CAATATTATTACAACCTATATACAATTGAATTCAATTTCTTATTTAATTTAATAATAGTATTAGTGAAATTCAGTAAGTAAAATTGTATTTCTTTGTTAGTTATGTTTATTATACATTGTTTCTGAAATCATGGTTATAGGGAAAAGTTGGAATCTTGTTTGTTGATATGAATAAAGAATCCCACATTTCTGTAACTTCTAATATTCCTTTATGCTTGGATTCTAATAACATGGTATTTAGACTTGTTCTTTAAGTAATTACATACATTGTATGTGTATTTTGGTATGTTTATTAAATAGTGGTTTCTAATAATCATTCATGTTATTCGAATTCAAGTTTTCCTAGGTATAAACGAATAATATTTGGATCATCCTATATGATAGATGATGTCAAATATCAAATGTTATCTCATATTCAGTGGTTTGATCGTGAAATGAACTTGAATGATCATGATCCTCTTATAGTATTATTTTCTAGAGATGTGTCATTAATTCAAAGATAAATTTAACAGTTTGTTTTCCTCATTAGTATAATGATGATACAACACTATATAATATTATTATAACCATACATGATGATATGACAATAATTTCAACTTATCTTGATAGGAAAACCTATAATAAAAATGCAGAATATACACTTTTTTTAAATGCCTTATGGTTTTTCATGGATACCATGATCCTTTTTTACTTGATGATTTTTTAGGGTAAGAGACCCATGA
Organism: Viscum album; assembly: GCA_963277665.1. NCBI lineage: Eukaryota > Viridiplantae > Streptophyta > Magnoliopsida > Santalales > Viscaceae > Viscum > Viscum album. The sequence goes on from OY728127.1 coordinate 246,906,692, forward strand.
TTTTCCACTGGGTAAGGAATAATGATGAAAAAAATAGTTTTTATTTTTTCATATTTTATGATTTATGTGTTTTGATCCATTGGGTGATTATAAACATGACATGTGAATGTGTTGTCTTAACATTGATGTAGTTTAATTTTTTTTGGAAAAAATTATCTAAGGATGACGAGAATGGATTATTTTAAGAATATTTTAGACTATTAATGTTTTTCATGTTTATATATAATTATTTTGATGGTTCATGGATGATTTATTACATTTCCACACATTAAAATTTTTATTAATCACAAATTAGTGTTCGGTCAACGATCTTGAATGGATTATTTGAGTAGGGGGTGTGTTTTTATGTATCTTATACCTTTTTAATAGACATAGTTATAGTTTAGAATGTTGTGAATTTAAATTTATATGCGAATCCTATATGGCTTTATATTATAACTTCTTATATTTATCTAATGCATTTTACGTTAGTGTTCTCTATACTAAAGATAAATTTTTGATGATCAAATTTTATGGTATAGAGCCAATAACCATTTCTATTAAGGTGTTGGTAGAAGAGTTTATGGTACAATTATATGAATAGATGAGTGGATTATTAGACCATTCACATCACCACCATTTATTAGTTCCCATTATACACAATTTTATTATGGTAAATAATAATATGACTATCTATAGTTGATAAATTTGATCACATAATCCTAATAAGATTCAATTTATGTTTCGTACTTTCTCCACTCAAGGATGTTTTCATCAAAATCTGAATGTAAATTGAATTCATTAGGTGTTTTCCACTTTGAAATGGATATTATAATGGATTTCACAGTTGAAAATCATTAGTTTGAGACTCCTATGGCAGTATATAACACTTTTGATATCTTAATTAATAATTGAATAATTTCCTTCCTATGAGAGATTATTTATTAGGATAAAGTAATTTTGGGAAGATCCTCTATTAAAAAAAATTCGGTTATAAAGATTATTTTTGTTTCAATATAGTGTGTAGTTTGTAATATTTGTTTTGGTTTTATGTCAAAGTATAATGAGACACACCATCATAAAATTAAAGAGTTTCCCATAAAAATAAATTAGGTTATATATTTTATTACATAAGTAATTGTACCTATTTTTTCTTAGTATTTATTATGTGAAATGACTTAGTTTAAATATATAATAGTGTAATTTGGAACACTGTTCGTTAATGTTCATTTGAATTCCCAATAGGATCTCAACAACTAGTGTAGTTGGAAAAAGGTGTTTCTAAATGTTGACCTGAGGTATGTTTTCTATTAACTGTTGTTTTTTGTAGACAATATTCTATATATAGAATTAAATAATTTGTCAATTAATTTTAAAATGATAAAAACATCATATGGAGGGAAATTTTCCTTTACTTGGTATATGTGAACTAATGATTATTTTTATGGTTCTTATTGATAGAACCATAGATCAATGGAATCAAATGGTGAGTATCTTGAGAGATTGGATATGATTTAATAGATTAGTCCCTGAGAAACCACTTATAGTGAACTCTCATGCTAAAATATGTATATTTTTAGGGTCTATATATTTTATATTTTTTAAAAAAGATAAGAGGATTATAAATTTTCATCATAATATTTATGTCTATGATATTTTATGTAATTTCAATAGTGTAGTGGTGGATCGTTGGATGAAGACCTAAGTTTGAATTCGACGAATAATGGATGCATAATATGACTATACAGTTGTCCTTAGTGTAGTCAGATATTTTGGAAGGGAGTTACGTTTTATGTGCTTAATAAATAATAAATCCACCCTATATAAAAATTATTGTGAACGATTTAGTATGATTATTTTTATTTTGGAATAAAATTTTATCACGTTTCATAAGTTTTGTTCATTTTAGATTCCCTAATTGGCTTGAAATATATATTATTTCTTCTTTATTAGATTTTAGTATTCAAATCAGATTCAATATAAATTCTATGATGACTTGTTAGAATTTAGTTCTATCCGAGTTTTATGATACCTTCTAGTTACAATATTAACATTGTAATAGTGTTCATTTTATGGAATCATTATCAATGATATGATGTATATTTCCATGTAGGATAGGGTGTCTGGTCACTTTTTATATGGAAGGTGTATCTTGGTGTCTTTATAATACAATTAAAGGTTATTAGAATGGAAAAGTTCTATCACTTATTGATAATTGTATAATGGTTCACTAATGAATATAGGGTTTGTTTCATGGAATATTGTGGGGATGAATATAAACATTTGAGGAATTAAAAAGAAATGAATCCAAACCAACTGGGTGATTTTTCGTAGTGTACCGAGAATTTTTCATCGGTATTTATGGTTATAATTTTTTTAATCTGCTGAAAATTGGATTATGATTTGGATTTTCTGATAACCAATGTATTTATATAAGAATAATTTTAATATTTCTACTATTTGATGAGGATCAGTTGAAGTGGACCTCATGAATCAAAACCCATGAGTTCATATAGGGTTAGTGTTAAATCGCTAGTTGAATCACCTTATGGATGTGTTTGATGTTAAATTATGGTTCTTAGGGTGTAGATTTTCAGGTTCACATTAAATGCTGGAAGAATACTATTCTAACATTTTTTGTCTGGAATCGTTATAATTTATGTGTGGATGGTTTCATGTTTTTTTTATTTTTTTTGTGAAAATTTGTGATCTAAAATAAAAGGGTCTTCAATATTGAATTTCAATAAAGATTTGTGAGACATGTATTAGATTTTTTAGGTTTTTTAGAACAATACTTATATAATAAAATGCTATGAAAAAGTGGAAGTGAAGTGAAGATAAATTGGAAGGATGTTTTATAGTATTAATAATTTTTGGTGGTTGTATTATGGGTTTACATAAATCCTATCCAACCAAAAATAAAATATGGTTTTTTTTTGTCTGGGATTTTTTGCATTATTTTTTTTCTAGTAGAGTAGTTTTTTATAATAGATTTGTTCCTTTTGATAAGTAATAATTTTTATGGTTGCGAGAATGTAATGACACTGGTTATCCTTAATTGATAGTTAGAACATTTTTTTGTTATACAGTTTTTATTCTGCATAGTTTTAGAATATTAATGTTATGCTAGTTATGTACCTCATTATATTTAGAATACAAGAAAAATATTATGAATCATGTGTGTTTTGTTCACAAATTTTCAGACATCGCGAATGAGAAATTTATGTTGATGGTTTCATTCTTTCAAAAGTCAAACAAAAAACCCCATGCATGCATTAATAGAAGAATACCCCAGGGTTTCATGTTTCCACTAAGATCTAATCTTTTTAATCATATAAACACAACAAACATTTGAAATTCAACAAGTCATTCCCCTTACTATGTGTCTCACGGTGCACGATGGGATCGTGGGGGAGAAATGTTTGCTACTCAACGATTGATTAGAGAAGATTGGGTTCTTCTTAATCACTCATATAGGGTGCACCGTTTTCACCTCGAAATGCCCAACGGTTCTGTATCCCCCTATACGGGGACCTGCATTCCAAAGGCAGGCGTTCGCTGGGTGGTTTGACCAGCAATGCTTAAGAACTCACATTGGTTGAGTGGATGGGAAGTCGGGCTCATCGCACCCTTTTGGTGGGGAATTATTGCATGTTCCATGACTCTCTTATAGATTTAATACGTATTCTTATGTTCATGAATCTTTAGTTTATACCCAAGCATAGTATCCATGGATTACTCCTGGTTGGAAATGGTCAGTAGGACACAGGGGTTCAGAATCATTTATCCCTAAGGTTTACCATCCCTCATTGTATTAATGACTCGGAGGAGTTTGGAATCATTGAGATGATGCTAGTTTAAAGTTTCACGACTGGGCACTCTAGATTTTATTGTCATCTAGGGGGACAGATGGCGACTTGATCATTTGGACTGATCCCGGGGTATGGGCTTCCTACGTATCATCGTAAGAAGATTCAGGATCCACATAGTTCGGATGGGATTTCAGAGGACCAACATGAATGTGGACCTGGGGGGTCTGATGATGATTGGTCTTGAACCTCATGGTGGCTTCCTACATATCCCCGTGGCAGGGAATCAAAGTCCACATAGTTCGGATTGGGATGGGACTTACGCTCTAAGGCAGCCCAATGTGCGGGTAAACCAACGTAAAGGGTTGTTGGAATGACCGATTGTTGGGCTTCAGCCTCTGGGAGGCTTTCTACGTACCCTACCTAAGAGATAGGTATCAAATCCCACGTTGTTTGAATTATGATGGTTTCAGGGCTGGTGCTTACTCTAAGCCCACGTGAGTCATGCTCGGTGTGAGAAACATGAGGTAGCAGAGACCAGACAATCACGTCGTGAAAGGTGCGTCTGTGGGAATCAGAGTGGGGCTTATGCATGGAGAAGCCCTAAAAGTTGGGTCTTTCTCTGAGATGGACACCCATGGTGATAAAGCCCAAAAGAAGGGAGAAAAATCCTTCCCCACTATGCCCTTCCTTGGCCATGGCCATGGGGAAGTATGGAGGTGCATGAGTGCTTCGTTATGATGGGTAGTCCACCACTCCCCATAAAGGTGAAAAGTGCCCCAGTCCTAACAAGTGGAGGGGCAGAAAGGGGACTCCCGGGCTCAGACTACGCACTACCGTGGGAATGTGAACCCAGGAATTCTTCTGGAATCCACTCAAGTTCCAGAGAAACCCCTTCGCCCTTGCTTCCCATGGGTGTGACGACCCGAATCCGAATCCCCTCCACTGGTTCCCCATACCCGGTTCACCACATGACCTCAAGCGCATTTCCCCAAACCCCAGAGGCTCCCGACTAGCAGCGAGGTCCTTGGTGAGTTGGTGGGGAAACTATGCCCTCATTCGATAAAGTATATAGCAGAAGAAAAACCAGACACAATAGCGGAAACAATAACAGCATACAACAACTGAACTGAACATCGAAAGAAATGTATAAAATAATAATGATGCAACATGGTACATATGTCTATGGAAAGTAGTAAACAAGCCAACGTGCTGAAATACAACTGAGAAGAAAGTGCAAAATAAAACAAGTAAACTCCTCAGCATCAAAATCCATGTCTCAGTCCCATGCTCTCCAACTCCAATGAAATCAATAACCTGAAATAGAAGGGCACTTTCCCTTATCTATACCTACAAAAACATAATTTTCTTGGTCCCAAATCATGGCCCAAACAGGGTGTGAGATACAATCCCAAAAGGCAATTACCCAAAGATTTGTGCCTAACTGTCAATGAATACAAGGAAAGTAAATGTTCAGGAAGTAGTAAACAGCAAAGCACACAATAGCCACAACCCACAGTTCTAGCACACAGAGTACATAGGTAAACAACCAGCTGCAGGAAGAAAATAGGTAACACTCTAGCTATCTCTCACAGCCTAACCCTTATGGTTCAACCTACAAGTACTGTCATACTTCTAGGAGGCACACCCAGTCTCACCCCTCTGGTTCAGCTAAGAATAGACTCTCTGAGGAAGAAATCAACATCAATTCCCCCTATAGTCTCGTATCATGATAAAGGCTCTCTGAGGAAGCACTCAACATCTCATTCCCCCTGTGGCCCGCATCGAGGAACAACAGACTCTCTGAGGAAGCACTCATCATCAATTCCCCATATGGTCTCGCATCCTATTAAAAGACACTCTAGACAATCCCAAATTTCCATTCTTTCTATGGTCTACTACACTAGGTTCTCAAAGACCTATGTGGAAATAAACAAGCTCAGTGCGCATGCATCGTCCAAGTAATCCTCAAGAAGTACTTGGCTATCAATCTAAGGTTCAATAGTATAACAAAGCAACAGTTCCACTATCCTACAACTAGGCATGGATACTGGAAACACTAAACAGGAAGAACAAGCATAGAAAACATCCAAAGTATAGTACAAACTACCATAAAAATAGGAAAAACATCTACTCTAGAAATCAAGCAACGCAGACAATACAACAAGGGAAAAACATGAACACACAATACCCCGTTCAAGGGTATTGGTGGAATTTTCACAAAATACTCACAGAATTTCTACAGAAAGGAACAAACCACCTTCCTCAATCCTAGGAGATCGATATACTTGAACCACGATGACTGATTTTCTCTAGAATGTCGTAGATATGAGAAAATGTTAGAAACACGTAAACCAAGATAACATGAGAAAGATGAGGAATTGGAAAACAAGTCTCAAGTAGAAGGAAGAACTCACCAATGCGATTCCAACTCAATCCGATGGAGAGGTGGGGGTTCCGAGAAGATCCGGCCATAGGGGTCACTATCGGATGAAGAACCAGGAGAAGGGTGTGTTCTTCCCGTCAGGCACGACCCCGGTGCGTTTAGTGGAAAAAAAGAAAAGTACACGGCCTGTACTTTTAGAGTACACGACGTGTACTAAGTTTTTCCATGCTCCGCCAAAATCGGCCCCCATGTCACCCCTACACACCATGTGTGTGGCCCAGACACAGCCATCACACGACATTGAGCTAGAGAAGAGTACACGGAGTGTACTTAAAAATTCTCCAAAAACACCATTTTTCTTAAAAACTCTAGAAAAATGAAAGGCGTACATGAAACGATGATCTGGGTTCTTACAAACTTCCCCCCCTTAAAATAAATTTGTCCCCGAATTTCCCTAGTGAGGCGTAGAAGAAGAAACCCCAAACAGCTCCAGCCACTGTGATCATACCTCGACCTCCCTCTCCCAGGTCTCGGCATGTACTCTCCCATGATGCCATAGCACCCGTAGAAGGTTGAAAGGCCACCCACGAAGAACCTTCGTACTACGATCTACAATCTGGATGGGATGCTCCTCAAACGATGCATCCACATCGAGCTCAACATCCTCAGGATGAAAGACTTTAGACGATCTTGAAAAGTATCATCGAAGATGAGAGCCGTGGAAGAGGTCATGCATGGCCCAATACCTCTGGGGTATATGCAACCGATATGCGACAGGTCCAACTCTCTCCAAAACCTCAAACGGCCAGACGTACTGTGGTGAAATCATACCCTACCTCTGAATCCTCTGGTTTCCCAACCTCAATGCGAGACATAGGACAACCTAATCCCCGACCTCGAACTCCAGAGGTCATCTCCACTGATCAGCATAAGACTTCTTTCGAGACTGTGCTATAGCCATCCTCCTCCAAATCAACTCCATCAGCTCCGAAGCCTCTTGAACAAGACGAGGTCCCAGCAAAGCTGCCTCTCCTGCCTCCATCCAGCATAAGGGTGATCGGCCTGGCCTACCGTACAAAGCATCGTAAGGTGACATCTGAATGGTCTCCTGGAAACTGTTTTTGTAGGAGAACTCCACAAGAGGTATATTCTTCTCCCAAGACCCTCCAAAGTCTATAGGGCAAGCTCAGAGCATATCCTCAAGCACGTGGATCGCGTGCTCGGACTGGCCATCTGTATGGGGATGGTATGCTTTACGCAAAAGTACCTATATACCCAAGTCCTTCTTAAGTCCCTGCCAGAACCAAGAGGTAAAGCGCGTATCCCTATCTGAAATAATCGAGTGTGGAAATCCATGTAGACGGACGACCTATTTGATGTACAGTCGTCCTAGATCATCGACACTAAAGGTCTCCATGATCGGTAAGAAGTGAGCAACCTTCGTGAGCCTGTCGATGACAACCAAAATAGAATAATTACCTAGGGGTGACCACGGAAACCCGGTCATGAAGTCCATCGGCACATCATTAAACTTCCACTCCAGAATGGTTAACTGTTGTAAAAGGCATGCTGGTCATTGATGCTCTGCCTTCACCTGCTGACAAGTAGATCATCTCATGACAAAACCAGCAACATCTTTCTTCATACCTTGCCACCAGTACTGGTGAGGAAGATCTCAATACATCTTGGTGATGCCAAGATGAACTGCCCAAACTAAGGAATGAAAATCCCGCATCAGCTCCTCACGTATTTCTGCTGGCACCCATACGCGTCCCTGGAATTGCAAGATCTCATTCTCACCCACAGTCCATCCAGGAAGAGAATCCTCTCCTGACACACTCTCCCGCAGGACTAAGCTTTCTAAGTCTGAAAGATGCCTCATCTGTACCCGATCAAGTATTGTTGAGGTAATAGCTACATAAGATAGGAAGGTATATCCCTGTCTGTTGTACACCTCCAGATGCATCATAGATAATAGAGCCATCAGCTTCCACTCACTGCTGGCTTCCTGAACTGCCTGAATCTGAGTTCTCCCGCTCAACACATCTGCCACTAAATTGCCCTTTCCCAGTGTATAGGAAAGCTCGAAATCAAATGACTGAAGATACTCGACCCACCTACGCTGCCTCAAATTCAGATCATGCTGAGTGACGATATACTTGCGGCTCTTATGGTAAGTGAAGACCACAAAATTCACTCCCAGAAGATTGTGTCTCCAACAGCGTAAGGCATGAACAAAAATTGACAACTCCAGATCGTGTGTAGGGTAGTTCCTCTCATGTGGCCTCAACTGCCAAGACCCGTACGCAATTACTCCATCTCCCTGCATAAGCATACATCCTAGACCAATACCTGAACCATCATAGTAGACTGTATACCTCTTTCATGGATTTAGCAAGACTAGTATCGGTGCCGACATCAACTTTCCCTTTAGCTCCTGAAAGGATGAATCAAAAGAATCTGACCATAAGAACATCGCCCCCTTCTTGGTCAAACCTTTCAAAGGTGCTTCTAGGCATGAGAAGTCCCGAATGAAGCGTCTGTAGTATGCATCCAGCCCTAGGAAACTCTTTACCTCAAAAACATTCTTCGTCTTCTCCCAACAGACTACAGCTCTAACTTTCTCTGGGTCCAAAGATACTCATACCTTTGAGATGACGTGACCCAAAAAGTGAATCTGATCCACCCAAAAGTGGAACATTGAGAGTTTAGCATAATGTTGATGCTCTCTCAGTGTACTCAAAACGATCTCAAGATGGGTATCATGGTCCTGTTGAGTGTGAGAGTACACCAAGATATCGTCCATGAAGACCATGACGAAGGAGTCCAAGTTAGGATGGAACACTCGGTTCATCAGTGCCAGGAAAACTGCAGGCACATTCGTGAGACCGAACGGCATGACTGTATACTCGTATAGAACATACCGACTCATGAAGGCTTTCAGAGGTATATCTGAGGGTTTAACGCGCAACCGATGATAACCAGACCTCAAGTCGATCTTCGAGAACACCCGAGCTCCTCGAAGTTGATCAAAGAGGTCATCGATTCTTGGTAAGGGATATTGGTTCTTGACTGTCAACTGGTTCATCTTCCGATAATGCATGCAGTGCCGAAGGGTACCATATGCCTTCTTTGCAAACATGACAGGAGAACCCCAAGGGGAAGTACTGGGTTGGATGAAACTCTTTCCCTGCAACTCCTCAATCTGCTTATTGAGCTCCTGCAACTCAAGTGTAGCCATCCTATAAGGTGGAATGGACACTGGTGCTGCTCCTGGCACGAGCTCAATAGAAAAGTATACCTCATGCTCTGAAGGGAAACCCAAAAATTCCTCTAGAAAGACATCCCTAAAACGATCCACCACTGGAGTAAAGTCCAAATGTGAAGTCCCCTGATCATCCAAATAAAGACTAGCAATCTGGGTCGTCACCCTTCCTAGCCCATGATGCTCGAGTCCTGCTCGACTGGACTGAACAGCCCATTCAACTCTATGATGAAAAGATTCACCCTATGGTGAAACAAAACTCACTCTAAAGTGATAACAGTCGACGAATGCCTAGAAGGGAACCAACATGTCCATCCTAAGAATGACATCATAGCCTGTCTTCTCGAGGACATAGAGATCCCATAAGAAACGATACCCTGCAACCTGAAGAGGGCACTCTCTACACTGGTGCACACTAGACTTCCTTGTCCCCAAAGGTGTTTCTAGTGTCAACGATTCGGCAGAAGAAATGATGCAGAGCCCAATGATCTCCATGACAGAAACAGAGATAAAGCTACGCGTAGCACCAGTATAGAAAAGAGATGAAGATAAAAGTGAGGCTACTAAAACCGTACCTCGAAATATAGAAGGGTCGGGATCCTGCTTCTGATAGGTCTGCTCCATGGTGAAATACTGGCCTGCACCGCAGCCCTGCTCCCCTGGCTGACCACTCTGAGCTGATCCTCCCTGTTGGTGCTGAGGGACTGGTGGATGACCGCCACGTCCCCGACCTCCACCTCGGACCGAATGGCCGAAAGAACTCCAGTTCCCCGACTGGTGAGAAAATGGTGGTACTGCTCTTGAACGAGGAGTCATGTAAGAACCCTGGTCACCCACTACTAGTGAGAAAACCTGGCAGAAATGATGAAGGTGACCCATCTTTCTGCAAGATCGGCACTCCACGGGGTCTCTCTAGCACTACGGCCTCGTGTTCCCTGACCGAACACACTTGTAGCATATCACCTGGCTGCCTGACAACGCATCTCGCTTCCTCTGATCACCGCACGTAGACTCTCGACGACACTTCTTGCGGTCATATGGAGGAAAACTAGCTCTATAAGCAGAACCGCCCTGGCTCGCAGATGTCTCTATGCAATCAGTTCCTGATTGACGATGGAAGTGATAGAAGTCAACTCGAAGATATTCACCTATGAGCGGTTCTCCTGCCTGAGACCATCCTCGAACTTCCTTGTTAAGAACACCCCACTACCATCCCGGAGGGGTGTGAAATGTTGCAGCTTGGTGAAATGAGAGGAATAATCCATGACAGAAAGATTACCCTGCTCTAAGATCATGAACTCCCGGGCTTGATCGGCCCTCAGGGTCTCCGGGTAGATGTACTCATAAAAGACGTGATGAAACTCCTCCCAAGACATAACCTGCGGATGACCCGCCTATGAGATCACGTCCCACCACCTCTTGCCGGAGTCTCAGAGCATGTAGGTGGTGAGCTTGACCCACCTCTCTAGAGGTGTCTCCAGATGCTCGAAGATAGTCATCATGGCTTCCGGCCATGACTCTGCAGCCTGAGGTCCACCTTCCCCCATGAAAGTAGGAGGATAATGCTGCTAAAAGACCTACGTCAAGTCTTCCATAGTCAAGGCAGGAGTTGTTACTCCCTGAAGGGTTTGGATCATCCTCAAAAAACCTTCCCTGAACTACGCATCAGTGCCTTCAACTGGTATGACAGTCGGTGCCAAGTCTGGCCTGACTGGGGGATGGGCAGGAAGTACCTGATCAGCCATATCTGGCGTCTGATCACTTCCTGACGACATACGTACAACCAAAGGATGTCTCAGTGTCATAGCCATGAAAGATCAAAAGCACACCTTAGATTAGAAAACAAGGACATGAAACATAAAAGGACAAAATGGTAACATGGGAAGAAAAACACACAAGTTTACAAAACACGACTACGTGACATGTATAAAATCTACACGGCGTGTCTTCTTAAGCCACTGACATGGGCATGTACCCCTGCCCTACAGGTCATGTGACACCTCAAACTACACAGCGTGTTGACCCAACACACGGCGTGTACTTGGAAACTATTCCCCTGCCCGAGTCTCTTTACACGACTAACCCACACGGTCCGACTAAACCCAGGATTACACGGCGTGTTCTGAACACACACGGTGTGTACTAGACAAGGATTCGACATCCCATGTTTGTTAAACACACAGCCGTCTACACGGCTGAACCTTACACGGCATGTTCCGAACAAACACGGCGTGTATAGGTGAAGGTGACACCGTCCCGTGTTGTTCATGACATGACCGGGTACCTGAACAAGACTACACGTCGTGTTTTGAAGACAATACAGTGTGTCGAAGAGAAGGTAATGTCGTCCCGTGTTGTTCGTGGCAAGGCCGGGTACCTAGACAAACTACACTGCGTGTTCCGAAGACAACACGGCATGTCGAAGAGAAGGTAACGGTGACCCGTGTGGTTCGTGACACGGTCGGGTACCTGGACAAGACTACACGACATGTTCTGAAGACAAGACAACGTGTCGAAGAGAAGGTAACTTTGACCCGTGTTGTTCGTGACACGGCTGGGTACCTGGACAGGGCTACACGGCCTGTTCCTTTATAACTCGCCGTGTTCTACCCGAGCTTCCCGGACCCGTGTTGTTAGTGACACGGCCGGGTACACGGCTCCGAACTACACGGCGTGTACCAACCATACATGGAGTGTTCCCGAAGTTATTCTCAGGATACCATGTTTCTGCTCACACGGTCAGTGACACGACCTAAAAACTACACGGCGTGTATCCAAAAGTTACACGCCATGTATTCTGGGTTTTTTCTAGGCAGTAGCATAGAAACTGCACAAAATCCCAGAAACACCGAAAACATGGCAAAGTGGTGGAAAATTCTGATTCGTGAGGGCCCATACTCCCCGCGAATCAAAATATGGTGTTCATTTAAGCAATGTAGAAAAAAAATACTCTAACAAGGCAGCAGAGATTCTATCAAACATATATCACAACAACATGCAATGTCTACACAATGTCTATCACAACAACATGCAATCGCTAATGCATCCTAGATGGCATGGCAAGAAGCATGGAATGTTATTTCTACAACTTCCGATATGATGCATGCGATGGCATAACCTCATCTCATCAGGTTGCGACAAAAATAGAACCACAATATTCAAGAGGATAATAAAACAAAGCATGTGAATCACTCTAGGTGAAATCATATCAACCGTAAAATCTAAAAACCAGTAAAATAAAATTAATAAGGTAGTATGGCTTTTCCATGTACACGGGTCAGCTAATCCCGAGCACAGCTTAATACCAAATACCAAATCTGTCCTACCCATGGCTAAAGGCTCCAAACAGTAAATCTAGAGAAAAGAACCTCCTCTGATACCACTTTGTGACAACCCAAATCCGAAGCACGTCCACCGGTGCCCCATACCTGATTCGCCACATGACCTCAAGAGCATTTTCCCAAATGCCAGAGGCTGTCGACTTGCAGCAAGGGCCTTGGTGAGCCGGTGGGGAAACTGTTCCCTCATTCGGTAAAGTATACAGCGGAAGAACAACTCAAAACAATAGTGGAAACAATAACAGCATACAACAACAGAACTAAATAGTGGAAGCAATGTATAAAATAATAATTATTCAACATGGTACATATGTCTATGGAATGCAATAAACAAACCAACATGCTGAAATGCAACTGAGAAAAAAAGTGAAAAAAAACAAGTAAACTCCTCAGCATCGCAAGCCACGGATCGGTCCCATGGTCTCCAACTCTATTGAAATCATGAACCTAAATTAGAAGGGAACTTTCCCTTATCTATACCAACAACAACATAATCTGCTTAGGCCCAAAGCATGGCCCAAACAGGGATTAAGATGCAATCCTAGTAGGAAATCACCCAAAGATTTGTGCCTAATAGTCAATGAATACAAGGAATGTAAAAGTGCATGAAGCAGTAAATAGGAAAGCACACAACAGCTACAACCCACAGTTCTAACACAATGAGTACACAGGTAAACAACCAGTAGTAGGAAGAAAATAGGTAACCCTCTAGGTAGCTATCACATCCTAACCCCAATGGTTCAACCTAAAATTACTAGAAACCTTCTAGGAGGAACACCCTGTCTCACCCCTCTTGTTCAGCTAAGAATAGACTCTCTGAGAAATCACTCACCGTCAATTCCCCCTATAGTCTCATATCGTGCTAAAGGATCTCTGGGGAAGCACTCCACGTCTCATTCCCCCTGTGTTCTGCGTCGAGGAACTACGGACTCTCTGAGGAAGCACTCATCGTCAATTCCCCATGTGGTCTCGCATCGTATTAAAAGACACTCTGGAGAAGCCCTTACGTCCATTCTCCCTATGGCCTACTACACTAGGTTCTCACAAACCTACGTGGAAATAAAAATTCTTAGTGCATGACCATCGTCCAAGTAAACCTCGAGAACTACTTGGGTATCAATCTAATGTTCAACAGTATAACAAAGCAACAGTTCCACAATCCTACAACTAGGCATGACAACTGGAAACAACAAATAGGTAGAAAAAGAATAAAAAATATCCATAGTACAGTAAAAACTACCATAAACATAGGAAAAACATCTACTCTAGCAAGCAAGAAAAGCAGGCAATACAACACATGAAAAATGGGAACACGCAATACCCCATTCAAGGGTATTTGTTGAATTAGCACAAAATACTCACCGTCTTTTTATAGAAAGGCACAAACCACCTACCTCGATCCTAGGAGATCGATATACTTGAACAACGATGACTGATTCTCCCTAGAACGTCGTAGATATGAGAAAACTTATCAAACTTGTAAATCACAATAACATGAGAAAGAGGAGGAATTGGAAAACAAGGCTCAAGCAGAAGGAAGAACTAACCACTGCGATTCCAATGCAATCGATCATGCTCGAATCTAAGAACGGACCGAGAGGCGTGGGCTCGGGGAAGATTTGGCCATATGGGTTGATCTTAGACGAAGAACCTGGAGAAGTTTGTGTTCTATCCATTAGGCGCGACCGCGGTACGTTTAGTGGAAAAAAAAGAAAAGTACACGGCGTGTACTTTTAGAGTACATGACTTGTACTAGGTTTTTCCGTACTACACCAAAATCAGCATCCACATCACCCCTACACACCGGGTGTGTGTCTCGGACACGGACAACACACGGCTTCGAGCCGGAGAAGAGTACACGGCGTGTACTCAGAAAGTACACAGCGTGTACTTCGAAATTGTCCAAAAACACCATTTTTCATAAAAACTCTAGAAAAAGGAAATGCGTACCTGAAATGAAGATCTCGGTTCTTATAATGTGTATGTGAACTCAAAACGGCACACTGATGCACCAGAAGGTTACATCACATCGGTCCGGTGGCGCTGGTGGAGGCCTCGGCTCGGGGCCGATGAATGGGCCATTAAGGGGGTTGCGGAGGATCAAAATAGATTGGAAGGATTTTAATTGGATCGAATAATGGGAACTCCGAAGGATTTGGTTATCCACACGGGTGTATGAGGGGTGGCACCCTTCGTTTAGAGAGGTTCAATGTGGCTAGAGAGGTCATCCTCGAAACATGATGGTCTATGGACTGATGTGAATCCCACAAACCAGGGTGGTTCGCAGTTTTGGGTTTGGCCCCTATACTGGGTTAGTATGCGGAGGGGTCCACCCAAGCAGCGACGGTCGAGGGTGATGTCATTCGGAGGTTCGTCGGTCGAGGCTTCACCCTCTTAGGAGGGTGCGACGCGGTGCAATAGATCATAAAAAGGGCATAAAATCCATGCTATGTGGGGAGTGCATCCGCGAAGGGACCATGGTTCACGGTCTTCTTTTCTTTGTTATTTTATGTTTGCAGTTCACCAAGTCATTATGTGTTTTATGTTCCTTATTAATTCCATTCTAGCTTCATACCTGTTTTGGTTCACAAATTGGAACTTCGCTATTTGAAAAATCCTAAGCTCCTTCCTTTGAAATCATTCTACTCAAATCTGATCGATCTCCCTTTCTCTCCCTCCCCACATCCTTTTATAGAGTGGGGAAAGAGATGTATATGTGGTCATGTGTCACCTTTTGTGGAGGACCATGACCGAAAACCCGGTTTACGGATGACTTGGTCAATCCGCAACTTGTGGGGGTCTTTGAACACACCTCCCCCACGAACCAAACTAGCTCGAGGAGTTCTTCCTTGCCACGCAGGGTTCCACCTCCATTCCGCGAATGATAATGGATGCGGTCCGGGCCGGTTGATGAGGTTAACGGCTGTGGTGGTTCGTGATAGTGGACCGGGATGGCACCCGTCCTGCTACGCGCCCGTGGAGGATCCCTGCCTCTATTCCAAAAAATGACAGCAGTCCGCATAGGGGGGTGATTCACGGAACCGGCCGCGTACCGTTATCATTGGATCGGTCTGCAGACCGGTTCATCTTATGCCATCCGTTGAGTATTCTCTACACTTTTCCACATTTATTGGGGGTAAATTGGGTAAAATATCCCTTGGATTAAAGGGGATTCTCATTCTCCTTTGCAGATTTTTCAGGACCCCAGAAATTCCCCCAATCGAAATGGGGACCAATCGGAACGAAGAGGAGGCCATTCTGATGTAGATTGGTCCTGAAACATGGATGGTTTTCCGTAGGGGAGTGGACCCAGTAGGGGACCATTACTATAAATATGGGGGCCCTTCCTTTGTCTTTTACTGGATTCTTCATGAAACAAGATCTCTCTTGCCTTTTGTCTCCGTGTGCTCCCCTCATCCGTGAACCAGATGCCACTTCTGCGACCATTCCTCGTTCGCGCCCGCCTTCACTCGCAGACCAATCTCCCTGTCACGAACTGACACTTTTAATTAATTAAAAATTATGTCACGAAGGGCCGCATAGGAACTCACTCTGTGGTTTTGATGGTCTGTGGACTGAAATCTTCCAGAATTTGAATGTTTCTTAAGTCTTCTGAACCTAACCATCTAAATCCAGTATTAAGATTCCATGGAGAAACCGGGTTCACGGTTTTCTGGACAACTCTCTACGAGCTAGCGTACTGTGGACCTCTTCCACGTAGGGTTGGTTTGTGGGATACAGTCATCATAAACCACAATTTGAGGAATGCTCGTGGACATCGTCATGAAGGCTTCTTGATATATTTGCCATATACATGGTAGTTTTTCCCAGATTTTAGTATTTCAGACTAACTATTTACCTGGTTTTTATAATGCAGGGAGAAAATATTGGTCCCCCCCACCCTACACCTAGTCCTGATACCTAGCCTCTCCAAATTGGTCCAAGGAGATGTCTAGCTATGATTCTTAGAGCTAAGAGCATCAAAGAGGACCCTATTCAATCAATAATTCCTGATGATGGTTTCTTGAAATACTTTCTCTCCCCTGAGCTCCTAGGTTATCCAATATCAAATCGGCTTCCGCTTTATGGCTTCAGTATTCAAGACAACGTCCCTATCCACCCTACCTTCTCAGGTCTTCCGTCACCATTCTTGGAAGCATCACAGAAGTGCATTTAGGAAAACCTCACCCAATCGGGGGAGATAATCTCTGATTCTGATCCAAAAGACACTTCCATTTTTAAAGGCTCTGTCTGGACCAAAAATGTTCATTACACACAAGAATTATCTCAAGAAGCTACCCTATGGAGTTACCTCTCCATAATCAACGTTGCTCGAGTGGATCCTGAAGCGGGGTGGATGCCTAGGTGGGATCTTCAGTCTCGTGGGATTTTCTCAAATGACTCGGCATGGGCCTTCTGGGTCCATCATCATTGTCTGGAATTTCCAGATTCGCTGGAAGCAGTAAATATATATTCCGTGGTTTGGGTCTCCCAATTTTCTTTTTACCCACCATCTCTGATCCTACGTGACCTGATCAGTCGATGGTTTTCAAGAACGGATACTTTTCACCTTTCCTATGGTGAAGTTGGCATTAGTTTATGGGACATATACCAATTGAAAGGGCTTCCGATAATTGGTGAGATGTATAATGACTTTTTTCCCACTCCTAATGCATGTGATGACATCGAAAAAGTGACTTCATTGGTGAGGGATCTGCTGGTTATTGCGGATCAGTCAATGGGTCAGGCCTTATGTGCCCGCTCTCTTGTTCCCTATAGCACCTGGATAGGGTTATTTCTGAACACCACTGGTCATGTGCTGAAGATCAAGAGGCCCCGGACTTATCCTTCTCAACAGTCACGAACCATCCCATGTTCCTACTAGGTGGTTATGGAGGTGGGTGAATACCTTTAATGGGGTTAGAGGTGCTCCCCGGTGTGTCGTCCATGCTCAGGCTAGCAGATCTGTTTGGTATGTTTTTGATCAGGTGGTTATTCCCTTCTCGGGATATCAACCCAGGCGTCAGGGATTTCAGCTTGATTATTGTATTTGAGTTGGTAGAGGGTCTCCTGGTGAATTTGGTCATTCCCACATTGTCTCGTATTTATGAACTAATGAGCCACATGCAAGAGGGCAGGTTACCCTACCATCTGAGTGGTCCATTTAAATTCTTATTTTTCTGGATAGAGAATCATTGCTGCTATTATGAGTATTGTCATAACACAATCATCCTGCATCCTACATTTTAGCCGAACCTTCACGATATAGCTGAGGTTCACTTCAAGTCCATCAGTTCTGATGAAGTCATCGAGCTTCTGAGTGACTTTTCCCAGTTTTCTTTCACTCCCTACCCACCCCTTTCGGCATCGTGGTTGACAACTGCAGGGGGATCATGGAGGAGCGTTCTTATGTGGTTTCACTATGGGATGATTTTTTTGTCCGCACGGATTAACAGGGTTTCTCTTTGTGAGTTGTATTCCCCCATCATTTTCCCACCAGTTTGGGTGGATGCATCTCCAAGATTCCATTCCCCCTCTTTAGGCTCGAGGACTGCACCTGGCCACTCTCTGTCAACGGTGGTTGATGCTGATGCGGGAGGGATCTGAAATAAGCATTCCCTTTCCTGGAATAGGCACGGATTCCAGCCTTTCATTGGAGCATGCCTGAATTTGGGTAAATCATTAACCCGATGGGATCCTGGGGAAGGAATTATGGCAGGTTCCCAAATTATATGTCATTGCGGTTGTTGTGCCTACCGCACGATCCTCATTGGCTCTGAGGGAGGACCGACTGATGAATCGTCGGCCAAAGTGACTCAAGGGATTTTCCTCTCCCAGCCCCTCTGCGACCGAAGTTCGGATGGACCCAACCTTCTTAGACGTGGATGAGGATGACCCCGTGGCATCAGGTCCCAGCAAGACAATTCTTGATGTTTTGCCGGCCGATACCAGACCTAGAGACTTCATTCCCAATCCCAAACCGGGGTTAGAAGCTTCAGACCTTCCAGCTTCGGAACCATCTTCTAGCGTGCACATGTATGCGCTGATCACAATTCTAGACTGCGTTCCCGTGATACCTAGATAGGATACCATAGATCCTCATGTCATGGATGACCACTGAGTAGTGCGCAAGTGGGTCTGGCCCCGGATTTGCGAGATTGTCTCTGAAACTCCTCTCGCTGAGATGGAAACTAAAACTGAACCCCTCTGACAACTCTTCCTGGGATTGGGGTCATGTGGCTTTGACTATCGTCATTTTCATTTTCTTGCTTGCCAGTTTTTCATTGACTGTGAGGAAGTTTCCACTAATGAACACAAATGTGATCACTTTGCTTCCTCTCATTGAGAGACCCGAGCCTTGGAGGAATCCATGATAAAGCTTCACCAGCTGATAGCGCAGGAGGTGAGCTCTTGTCATTAGACGACCACCCTATCTACCGAGTTGTACAAATGTGAAGTACGGGCTGTGATGTTGAGGGATCAGTTGTCAACTCTGACTGGTATCCTTGAAGAAACCAGGAAAGGGATCAATGATCTCAAAACAAAAGTGGGGCATACTCGTTTGGTGGCTGAGGTTGTGGCCAGAGAGAAGGCCGTGCTGGAGCATACTCGCAACAACCTCCACCGTAGGGTTGCTGATCTAATGGAGAGACTGAGCCAGGCTCCTTTATGACGGTCAGCGCCATTCCTTTACACTCTATTTTTCTTACCCCATTTTTTTCGTTTCTATGAGGGAGAGTCCCTAGCTTGTGGACGTCCTCCCTTTTTGTTCAAACGGAATACAATATATGTCAGTCTTTCTTGGCTATAAAAATTGATTGTTAATGGAACAATTTTTGGTTAAATAACAACTCACAAAATCAGAATCAATCATAATTTAGGAAAATAGAGACAAACTCTAACTTTTTCATGGACCATGGGATCCAGTGAGCATAGTTTGACTATTTCAAGGGTTTTGAAGAAAAAACCCCACAATCTTTTGGTATTTTCTGTTAATACCCTAATTTTTCCTTGGCCCATTTGGTGTGGACCTAGCAGGTATGGATGACTTTTTCTTAGGTCTACCTTTTTGGGTTTTCAGCCTCATAGTCTTTGTGCCTCTTTCTGTGAGCGGTTTAAAGTCCCACCAACAAGACTATCATTACTGATGTTTTGGGTCGAATGGCTTTGACCAAATATGGTGGGGCGAGGTCCAAATGAGGTTTTGATGATTAAATGATGTCTCGATATCCTTCAGACACATGTAGGGAGAAAGTTTTTAGATTCGAGCAACATGCAGGGCATGTCTTAAGGCATGGGAGCCGTATCGGCGTGCAGAGGTAGGAAGATCATCGCTTAAGGAAATCATGCCTTTGGTAGACGTGCTAGGGGTGATCAACATGCAGAGCTGCTGAGGGCATGGTATGCATAGTCATGCAAAATTGTCCTTAATTCAATGACTCTCCATTTCTGATGGCCTAAGGACTTCATGGAAGTCCAGCTTATGGACACCACCATTGGTGGCTTAGATGATTATGAAAACCACCAGGGGTGGCTCAGAAAGGGTGTGTGATATCGAAAAGTGTTCGAGAACATCTGTATAAATTAGGAGTGTGGAAGCAGAGTCCCTATCCTATGCATTTATCTAGAATAAAGGATTTTTAGAGCTTGGTGGTGTTTAAAGTCATGTAGTTGGGAAATTATCTCGAATGGAACGGCTTCTCCTGGTTCTTGGTAATCTCATCAGAGACGTTCCACCATATTCAGGTAGGGTAATGAAAGAGGCTGGTAAAATGTAGCTCAAAGGGTTTCCGAATCATAGGATGGACATGGGGGCTCATGGGCCAAGAGGCGTACGGAGAGAATCATTGCCTAAGGAAATCATGCCTTTGGTAGACGGGCCAGGGGTGATCATTATGCAGAGCCGTTGAGGGAATGTTAAGCATAGTCCGGAAAAGGTGTCCTTGGGCCAATGATTTCATTCTACTGATAGCCGAGCAACTTCAGGGAAGTTGATATTTGGGACCACCAGGGGTGTTTTATGAGAGTTTTTCTTTTTTATGTGTAGATATTAATGTTTATGAGGAGAGGGTTCCGGGATACGGGAGAAACATATAGGAGAAATTTCATGAGAATGGGTGAAGTCATTCATTCTCACGCTGGTGTGTGAGACGATGGTTTGTTCAGGTCTGACCTGTGCACTGAGGGACAGAGAAGAGCCTCCATTCTTTACTGAACCCATGACACGTTTGACCGTTCTGTTGAACGTCATGCGGTGAGGATGGATTCAGTGCAGTTTACCGTCATGTGTTAAAGACGAGGAGCATTATTAAAGGATGTTGTGCAATTTAACGTCATTCAGTGAGGATGGGGGAATTTTTGCCGATGCTGTTCAGTTTTAACACCGTGCAGTGAGGAAATGGGGCATTTTTAAACCAGTGAATATTATTTTAGTTGGAGGCATTTCCCTGGATGTTTAATTCTTTGTATTTATACCATTACACCAAGTGACCAAGTTATTTTCCATGAAGTTTTAACGTCATGTGATAAGGACGTAGTTGTAAAGGATACCCTTGATTAAAATGTAACTGGGATTGAATATATCGGCATTTCCAAATCGTGGAAAGCAGTTGAGGGTGTAAATCATTGTTCTGGGGCTTCTTGGATCAGGTGAGATGATATGGGGGCTCTGAGGCTGGTAAGCATACGGGGCTAGAAAGAGTATCGCCTGAGGAAATATTTCCTTTGGTAGATGGGCCAGGGGATATCAATATGCATAGCTGCTAAGGGAATGGTGTGAATAGTCATGAAAAGGTTTCCATGGGTCAATAACTTTCCAATTCCGATGGCCGTTAATGGTTATGTGGATCCGAGATTTTTCGGTTCATGAAATCTGTCATTTGGTAAGAAAATATCTTGACATGTCGGGCATATTCAGCCCTAATTTCTATTAAATCTTAGAGAGCTCCCTGCACTGATTTATCTCACACGCAGGTGTGTACCTTCATTCCATGTAGTTTAACATCTTGTGGTAAGGACGAGGTACTCCTAGTTTAGTGGTCATAGAGCTCAGACCAATGGGTGACTATTGTTGTAGTCACTCAAAGAATAACTGAGTTAACGTGCTCTAATATGCCCTGAATAGGGTGGGGGATGGAGGATGTAAAATGTGACTCTGAGGTTTCCCGGAGCAGGATATGTGGTGTGGGGGCTCTGTGGATAGTAAGCATATGGAGCCAAGAAGAGTACCGCCCGAGGAAATCATGCCTTTGGTATATGGGCCAGGGGCTATCAATATGCAGATCTTTTGAGGGCCTGGTATGCGTAGTCATGCAAAGGTGCCCCTGGGTTGATCACTTTCCACTTTTAATGGCCATGAATAATTAT
Source organism: Viscum album (assembly GCA_963277665.1). NCBI lineage: Eukaryota > Viridiplantae > Streptophyta > Magnoliopsida > Santalales > Viscaceae > Viscum > Viscum album. Next base: position 246,928,835 of record OY728127.1, read on the forward strand.
GAAAATCTGAGATTTGTCACAGTAAAGAGATCGGCATGCGGGGATAATGGTGTTCAATCATACAATAAATATCTTCACAACAATTTTCTGTTGGGTCAAAGTAGTCTAGCCCTTTCTTGATGTTCGTAGATGCAGTTCGTCATGCGAACCTTGGGTGGATACATGGGATAATTGGGTAGGGATACCCTGGAAACGTTTGGATGTGAAAAGGGGGACGAACTTGTAAACCACTACGCCATAAATTTCTAGATTGGGAGATATGATATGGGGGCTCTGAGGCAGGTAAATGTTTGTAGCTAGGAAGAGAATCGCATGGGGAAGTATTTCCTTTGGTAAATGGGCCTGGGGATATCAATATGTAGAGTCGCTAGGGGCATGGTATGCATAGTCATGAAAAGTTGTCCCCGGGTCGATAAAATTCCCCTTTCGATGGCTGTGAATGGTTATGAAGATCCATAATTATCCGGGTCGTGGAGTATGATGTATGTAGAGGATGCATCCAAATGCACAAGGAGTATTTCCATCTCGTTTCACAATATATCTTGGGTGGGTCATGACAAAGTCCGTGCAGTTTTAACGTCGTGCGGTGAGGACAAAGTCTGTGCAGTTTTAACGTTGTGCGGTGAGGACGAAGTCCGTACAGTTTTAATGTCATGTAGTGAGGACGAGGAATACACCCTGTGCAGGTCTGGTCCATACATGGTGGAAGAGGGAATTTTCTTAAAATCCTCATTCTGGAATGGCTGGGCCAGGATGGGAAACCTTGACGTTACTACACATCCTGCGAGGGCCGGGATCAAGCCACACATAGTTCCCTGAAGGAGGTACACACCACGCAGGGTTAGTCCATACACGGGGGAAAGGGGAATTTTTGACTTCCATTTGGGGATGGCTGAGCCAGGTTGACAGACCCTAGAGTTACTACGTATCCGGTGAGGGCAGGAATCAAGCCTCATGTAGTTCTATGAAGTCCGTCCAGTTTAACGTCGTGGGGTGAGGATGAAGAACACACCATGTGCTGGTCTAGCCCGTACATGGGGGGAGAGATCATTTTTTTTGAATGGCTGGGCCAGGATGGGGAATCCTAGTGTCACTATGTATCCTATGAGGGTAGGAATCAAGCCCCACATAGTTCTGTTAGGGAGTAAACCCCGTGGAGGTCTGATCTGTATGGAGAAAGGGTATTTTTGGATTTATTTGAGGTGGCTGGACCAGGGTGTGGAATTCTGGGGTCACTATGTATCCGACGAGGGCAATAATCAAGCCTCAAGTAGTTTTCTGAAAGACAATACACCCCATTTCGTTCTGGTCCATACACAGGGGAAAAGGGAATTTTTTTCTTTTAAACCTCATTTGGGGGTGGCTGGGCCAGGATACTGAATCCTCGCATCACTACGTATCTTGTGAGGGCAGGAATCAAGCAACGTGTAGTTCTCTTAAAGACAATACACCTCATGATGGTTTCATTCGTACACAGGGGAGAAGGGGAATTTTTTTCTTTTATCCTTATCTGTGCAGTTTAACGTCGTGCGGTGAGGATGAGGAATACATCCTATGTAGGGCTGGTCCGTACACGGGGGAGAGGGCATTTTTAACATTTATTTGGAGGTGGTTGGGCCAGGATAGGGAACCCTGGAGTCGCTATGTATCCTATGAAGGTAGGAATCAAGCCATACATAGTTCTCTGAAATAAGTACACCCTGTGCAGGGCTGGTCCGTACATGGGGGAAGGGGACATATTTTTAATTTTATTCCATTTGAGAGTGGTTGGGGCAGGATAGGGGATCCCGGTGTCTCTACGTATCATGCGAAGGAAGGAATCAAGCCACAAACAATTCTCTAAAATCCATGCTGTTTAACATCGTTCGGTGAGGTCGAAATACTCTTAGTTTAGGGTCATAGAGTTTGGACCATTGGGTGCTTGGCAGTTTAACGTCCTACAGCTCATACGATAACTAATTTTGATTTCAATGAGACATACTTCTTCAGGAATCTCATATTTGGAGGAGTGGTAGTGAACTGCCCCTCAATGGGGATCAGGGCATACGCTCCGTTGGAGTAGACCTTGTGAATGACATATGGTCCCTCCTACTTGGGATCCAGCTTTGGAGGTTTCTTCTTGGGTATCATTGGGGTTCGGAGGACGAATACCAATTCTCCTTCCAAGAAAGACCGAAGACGAACCTTTTTATTGAAGTATCATGCAACCCAATTCTGATATACTTCCATATGGTGCAAAGTGTATAACTGATTCTCGTGTAGAAATTCCAATTCACCTAGCCGCTTTTCTGATTGCTCATCATTGGATAATTGATCACAAATGGAAATGCGGGGCGAGGGTAATTGAAGATCAATGGGCAGGACCACTTCTGTTCCGTATACTAATGAGTATGGAGTAGCCCGAGTAGTGGTGCAAATTGTGGTTTCATAAGCCCACAATGCATGGAGGAGTTTATCCGACCATGACTTCTTGTCTTTGTCAACCATTTTCTAGAGAATGTTGGACATTGTCTTGATGAAAGTCTCTATCTGTCTGTTGGCCGCTGCATGGAAGCGGGATGAGTGGTTTTCCTTGATAGCATATTCTTGGTATAGTTTCTCCAATATGGTAGAACAGAAGTTAGTGACGTTATCCATCCGTATGGTATGAGGGACACCAAATATGATGATGATATTGGTTTTCACAAAGCTGACAATGTTTCTTACCCTGACTTCCTTAAGTGGTACAAATTATACCCATTTAGAAAAGAAGTCGGTTGTCGTGATGATATAATTCATCTGTTTGGATGTGGTGGGAGGATTTGGTCCCACGACATCCATTCCCCAGACATCAAATGTCCAAGATTATGTGGCCTGATGAAGTAACTCTGGGGGTTTGTGTATGAAGTTGGCATGAATTTGGCATGAGTGGCATTTTGCAGTAAAGCGCACGCAATCTCGTGCCACAATGGGCCAATAGTACCCAAGTATTCAAACCTGATGGGAAAGTTTGGACCCCAGCCGATGTGCCCCACATACTCCGGCTTACACATCAGTCATGAAAGCGGCAGTTTCTTCTACATCAATGCATATGAGGAGGACTCCGTCGAGGCCTTGTTTTTAGAGGACCTCTTGCTGACCCGTGCCACCGTATAGGACAAAGTTGATTTCCCCTCTCCGTACTTGCTCTCGTTCATCCCTGTCTGATGGAAGTTCCCCCCATTGAAGGTAGATTGCAATAGGGGTCATCCAACCAGTGGAAGGAGCATATGGCTCAGGGGAAGGACTCAGATCATTGATTTCCTCCGTCTTAGTCTAGACAAATGTCAAGACCATTCAACGATGAGCAATGCTGATAACTATTTCATCCTTGTCTATTTCTGTTAGGGTTGTGGCCACATTAGCTAATGCGTTGGCCTGAAAAATATGAGACCAGGGAATATAGTTCAATATTGGTTCTTTGGAGAATTCTTCCATTAACCCTAGGCCATGGTCAACCAGGGGAATCATCTCCTCCTTTCTAATAGCATATTCACCATTGACTTTCTTGATGGCCAGTTCTGAGTCACCTTTAACCTTAAGGTGTTGTACATGTGCCTGGAGTGTGAGCTCCAAGCCTGCAATGAGGGCTTGATACTCCGCTTCATTGTTCGTACATCCTTTTGACAAGAGGAAGGAATATGGGAAGACTGACTTCTCTGGGGACATGAGTATTATCCCCAAACCCACCCTGTAAAATTTGGGATCTTCTATCCTTTTTCCCGTCGGGCTTCGGGATGCGCCATCGAATTACATTTCCCATGTCGGGAGCTCCTCTGAAAATGAGAATATGTCTTCATCAGGTAGCTAGACGTCCATTGCGGTGGTCCCCGTTGAAGGGTGCTCTTCCAGATAATCTGTAAATACCTGGCCCTTGAAGGCTTTCTGAGGCACAAACCAGATGTCGAACTGTTGCAGGATGACTGCCTATTGGGACAGGTGCCCTGTCAGCATTGGGCTGCTAAGGATGTACTTGAGCTGGTTACTACAACCAAATGGACTTCATGATGCTGCAGATAATGTTGCAACTTTTGAACTGTGAAGACCAAGGCAAAAAAATCTTCTCGATGTTTGAGTATCGAGCGTCCGCATCAATCATGGTTTGACTAAGGTAATATAGATTGTTTTCCCCACCGGTGTCATTTTTCTGCATGAGGAATTCTCCCAGTGACTATTCTGGGGCCATTACATATAGGATTAGAGGACTTCCTTCAACCGGGGTCCTGAGCACCGAAGAGCTTAAGAGGTACTTCTTTAAGCTGTCGAACACCTCTTGGCATTCATCTGTCCATTGGTACGTGATTTCCTTCTTCATTAACCTGGTAAAGGGAAAACATTTTCTTACCAGGTTGGCTATGAACTGTTTGAATGACCTGAATTAGTTAAATTTGTATCTAACTGGTCTATTAATACATTTAAATCAATTTAAAATTAATTTACCTTTATAAATAATTTAATTGAAAAGGAAATTTTAAATACTAATAAGAATTTTTTACTATTATTTATTAAAAGAAACTTCTATGAAAAGTCCCAAATATTCACTCAAACATTATTTTAAACATATTATTTCAAAAATTAATTAAATTTTAAAAATAAAATTTATTCAAGACATCAATATTTGTTTTCAATTATTTTACCAAAGCACGACTAAAGTGTCCTTTAGAAAAAAAAAAGATTTTGAGAAAAAATTTATACATATTTCAAATGTCTCTTATTTTAGAATTTATAAATTGATATACAATAAATTATATTTACATGTTTAAAATATATATTATTAATTATTTTTTTATTAAAATAATTCAAAAAAATTTAATTTCTAGTTTATAAGAATATATTATATTACATTTCATTTAGACTCTTAGATGAAAGTTCCACAAGCTATTGAACAAATTGAATCTAATGATATATATTCCATGGGCTGTTTATATTTATTGTTTCATCTCACAAATTCTATTGAATTAAATTTTATACCATTATAATTTCATGGTGTCACATTTTTCCCAACTAAAATAAATTCCATGCTCCCAATTTGATCTCATGTATAGTAAATATTGGTGTGATATTTAAAAATTCATTTTTTAAAAATTGACATTTTATATTGGGTAAATAAAAAATACACATAATAAGATATAAAGTGATGTAAAGAATTTTATATAGAATAAAAAATAACTAGGTTTCTATATATGAGACTTATTGTGTAATGAGATAACATGTACTTGGATGAAAGGAGTAAATATTTATGGAGCATGATAAATATCATTGAGAAAAATAAAGTGAAAGATAAATGGAATGTCAATGACCCCAAACCCATAAATATATGGTCATTTAAAATAATAATTGATTCCTCATTTTTTAAGGTAATATGATACCAATTTTATTTCATAATCCTATCTCAATAGTTGATTAATTTTTTTACTATCTATTAATATAAGTAATAAAATTACATGATACATTTCAATTTCATGAGAGTAAATTAATCGTTTGGTTGTGATTCAATCAATTTTCTATTCAATGATTACTCCATGAAATTTTTATACAATAATTATTTTTTTTCATTTAACATTAAGTTTATCTTTTCAGATATCACAATATCCATAAAATATTGAAACGTATTTCAGTATCTCTCTTAATATTTTCCATTAACAATATTTTTAGCATGATATATCCAATATTATACATTATTCTATAAACCTCAATATTGACCCCACTGGTTCAAAATTAATAATTATTTTTCATGTAATTTAACTAAAACAAGGACTATTAACTGGTACATCTCGTTAGATTGTTGTATGGGTTAAACCTTAGTCGACATCAAATTGTGGGTTCTTACCCCACAGGCTTCTGTGGATGCAACATGTTTTCTATTTTTAAAATATATATTAATATAATTTCTATAACTTTTCAAAACATCAAGGAAACATAATTAATACCACATTAAATACATGAAACCCTTAATATTTATGAATACCTCTAGTCTTATGTCTAAAATTTAAAGGCATTCTACCTAAAATAATTTTTTCATATAATAAACCAATGTGATGTTCCCATAAATGATTTCTAAAAAAATAAAAATTTCTATTATATTCATAAAATATATACTTTCAAAAATGATGTTTAAGAATTTAAGCTTATGAATATCCTTTAATGCATTAACCTATTATTGTATTCATAAGTTATAAGTTAATGAAGACATATCTGCTTCAATTATTTAACACAATACATAAATTTTCATGTTTCTCATCATAAAAATACCATTGAAATAAATACATCTATAATTCAATTCATGATATCATATAAATAAATAAATATGAAATTTTATTTCAACATAGGTGGTTCCTTCTCCTAAGGGTTAATATTTATAAAATTACGGTGACATAGATAATAGAAATATTCTCCACATTTTTAAATATGAAACAAAATATGGGTCCCTAGGAAGAGATTTATCTTAGACCCCCATATGTTTCATTTTTCTTTGGTAATTGTATGATCTATTTCATTATTTCCCATACCTAGATCATTTAACAATTTCATTGAGATTAAATATTGGGTGACTCTTTCTACATTTTAAAAATGATGGAAATTGAGTCTTCATTCACCCATGGTCCCCACATGACGTGCTCTTGTGAAACTCTATCATTATTTTCTGTGGTGAGGCCCAGAGTTGGTTAAGGTAAAATGTTTGGACCATATTATTTTGGATAAAAAAATTAGGGATAATGAAAATATATTTCAATTTTATTATCTTAACATTAGTTTGTTTATAGTAACCATATTGTCATTTAAATTCAATGTTAACATGATTCCTTTGAATTTTTGAAGTTGTCAACAAAAAAATAATTTTTAAAAAAATAAACATTATGGGAAATCTATATATTCATTTTTAGGTTGATTAAATAATATTACCTTATTTTCAATAAAAGGAATCTAGCGTTTAGAAAACATCATTCAATGTCACCATTTATTAAAATTCATCATCATGGTTTATTAATAATATTTGAATTATAAAAGTATACTAATAAGGAGTGTTAAATATTGTCTGATGTATGGATTGTTTTCATGTACAATGCGTGTGTATGGTTGTAAAAATTCATTATACATAGAGTATATGCCAGGTTATCCAACAGCAATGGATGGTAGTTGATAAAATAGTTAAAATCCATGATTATCTCTGAAAATATATTCTCAGGCATATTCATCCCATTGTGTTTTTATATATATATTAGAATCTGATAAACATTATATATTTTACACATGTCCCCATAGAGAGAATTTGAACAAATATTTAATGTGAGGACCTGCAAAAACAACTCCATATATATTGTTTGGTTGTTCTATCCATGAATAATGAAATGAATTAAATACTTGGCTATCAAATAGTTATTAAAATTCAACACATAGCTCAGTCCATTCATTACTACTTTCATCCCATTATATTCTCAACAAAAACATTACTATCTTCCAAGTAATCATTGTTAGTGGGTTTGACAATCATGAGATGTTTTTCACGAATCATTGATAGTATATAAAATCTATGGGGATGCTATATATCCCCATTACATTTTTTGATCCAGAATACTACTCAATATCTTTTGTTTTATAATAGTTCTCATGTATCCCTTTTCTAGTGAAAATATTCCACATGAAAGATACTTCTTCTATTCAAAACACAAATTTATTTTACATTGAATACAAAATCCTTTTTTGAAAATTTATTATAAAAATATTAAAATAATACTCGTTTTCCTACTTGATTCTGGAATCATAATTACTTATATTTTTTTAAATTTTTTAAGAAATTTTATAGAAAAATTCTGAGACAAGGTGCTAAAACGGCGTGCGATTTCGAGACCCGGTGTGCCCTGAACAATTCATGGGAAAAATTTACGTTTTTAATAGCATTCACACTATACTTTCCTGAAAAAGATTAATATATTTTAAATGGGTACTCAAATTAGAAATCTGAGGAAACCATTGAACTCAAAATTGTGTCTTTACCCAAGGTGTGACCTAACATTGGTCTACACAAGTAATTTGAATAAAATGTCACCAGGAATGTTACCGTAAATAAAATAATTATGTAAAATTATTTAATTTTAAATTAATAATATAAAATGAATGGTGAATCGGAATGGAAATATGATCCCACAACTGAGTTCATAGTATAATTTTTTCCCTATGTGAGTCCTAACATCGGTTGACAAGGGTTAGCTATGAAAAATAATTTATTGGAAGTTTTAACGAATAAAATAAAAATTGAGTTTATTTTATTTTAATGTTACATAGATTTGGTGAAACCATTTATATTAAATTAAGAGATATGAATAGAGACATGGTTCGACTAATATTCCAGGATGGGTTATTATTATGGAACTATCTGGATATTAGTTTAAAATCATCATTTATAAATCAAAGGGGAATGAATCAAGGCTAAAATGATCAATGGCATATGTTCATTTTTATGTTGTTCTTGTTCATTATCTTCCACATTATTGATTTTCTTCTCTATTGGATCCTCGTGATCGCTTCTCTACATGTAGTTGGATATAATCATGATTTGAACCCAAGATTGGAGGCAAGATGAAAATAGGCCAGATCAGTGTTGCTCGAGAAAAGAGGCTTACAAATGGGTTTTGGTATCAAATATTGGAGCACTAGAGGAAGAACGGTGGACCATGGAATGAATTGTGATGGCAACAAGCGGTGCATGGTAATGTGATTATTTTGGAAGTGCACGACTTTGTGGCACATCCAATGCCATATGGGATGAAATAGGGTGGTCGTATGGACCGATGACATTCACCATAGGAAACATTGTGAGCTTGACCGACCTATAAACTAGACCTGGCCTATCATTGGGCCGAGACTAATGTGTTGGGTTGACCTGATGGGTTGTTTCAGACCCGGTGGGTTGGGGTGAACCTAAGTCAAGCTTAGGCTGCATCTGGGTAGCTGAACTGGGCCACGGTCCACCGTGGTGGTCAACTGTGATCCATAATTGACCAAGATATCATGTGGACGTCGACTGAAATGGTTGGTCCATGACCTAGTAAACCCCCTTCTGAAATTTTCAGCATTCCATAACATTCAAAATAGATATCTGTTTGACGAGTTATCATCAACATTGGAACCCTTACGAAGATAATGGAATTCAGAGATATCCTATGTGGGGTTCTGTGGGAGTGTGAATACGACTTAATGGATTGAGGAGTGATTTCTCCTTGAATGAGAACACATTGAATAAAAATTTCTATGGATGGAAGGGACCTAGAGACTGTGTTTCTTATGAAGACTATGTGTCATAATTATAATGTGTGTGTTATTGGATTGAGTATATTTAGATGTCTTGATATATTTTAGTAGACATATATCTGTGTGGTTATGAAAATTCATTTTGTCATGATATTTTATTGTGGTATTCCTTAGTTGTATTCCTTCATGGTATTTTTTTTATGTTATTCCATTGTGTATTATTTTTTGGTATTAAATGTTGGTATTATTTTGTGGTATATACTTTGTGTTATTTTATTGTGTTATAACATTGTGATATTTACATTGTGGTATTTTAATTTTAGTATTCCTTTGTGGTTTCATGGTGTCGTACTGAGAGTTATTTTACTCACCCATGCACAGTCTTTGACTGAAAGTTTTGTACTTTTTATAGATGATTGACTCTTCAATGGAGTTCTAGGAAGATAAGGACCATTTGGTTCCCTATGAGACTAGAAGGGCAGAAGTTTGTTTTGGAATAATTTCTAACGATAGTCCCATTTTCTCTTACATTATATGTTAGACTTGTGGCTACATACTCTTTTCATTTTTGGGGATTGTTTTGACCATTTTTACATTATTGAATTTTCACTATTGTACACTATATGTGGGATATAATGGTTTTCATATAGTTTTTACTTATTATTTTTATATATACATTATTTTATGCTTGGATATGTGTTCATTCGTATAGGTACATTTGTCTAATGCCTCCAATTTGTGGGATATGCCAACCCAGTGCTAGTCACCATCCCATATCCTATTGGAGGGGGGGGGGGATTGGGGTAGTAATGACATTGGACCCTATGGGATGGGTCATAATAGAGTGGTAACAATGGAGGTATGATCTAAATTAGGATTAGGAGTCTCTGATGTTGGTTTGGGCCAACAGTGTTAAATGTTTCGAGTTTGGCTTTCATGCCAGGGAGTCAATTATTGGTGTAGTGGCTGATATATCCATACACAATGACTTTGGAAACCTAATTTCTGACATGGCACTTGAAAAAACCTGGTTGTAGGAAAAATAGTGGTACACATAACATATATGCATGGTTATTGTCTTCTATGTCCATCTGGATTATTCTCTTCAGATATAATCTATTGGCAATGGTTCGTATTGATTTATTACAAAATGACACCCTACAACTAGCCAGCTAGGATTCCATTGTTTGATCACGAGGATGATCTGCCTATTAAAGAGGAATTGATACCGCAGAATGTACCATAGATTGAACCTTCAGATGTTTGACTAGCTAAACAACCACCCATCGAGTAGAAGCTACTACCAGTACATCCAAATGAGGATGCACAGAGATAAACTGTGGTGCATAGGTTTTAGAGACATCAAACTCATAGGTTTCATGGTGAGCCAGACCCCTTAGAAGATAAGGATTGGATGGAGTTAGTCAGCCTTGTCTTCTACCATGTGAGAACACATTCCAACTAGATGGAATTCAATGCTGCATTACATTTTTATGGATCTATAGGGTGATGGTGGAACTTAGTGACCTAGAAACATGAGGAGACCACTCTATATTGGGAATACATAGACCATCACATCATAGAGGAGTTATTTTGGTTCACATTGTTGTTGGTGCACATATAAGAGTTATGCATCTCCAGTAGGGAAGTCAGACAGTGGTGGATTTTTTAGCGTCATTTTCCGATCATTCATGCTACTCCACAGATATAGTACAGATCTGTTCTTCAGGGCTTGGTCCTTCAATAAGCACCTAAACATGGAGATCAGGTCATCCATGATATCCCTTAGAATTCCTATTTATGTTGGAATAATTGAATGTGTCATGCTAGTGGAGAACTTTCTAATGGTGAAGACATCACCACTGGGATCTACTAGAAACCACCAGGTAGCTGATTCCTCAACAGCAGGTAGCTGAGTCCTCATAAGCAGGTAGTAGATGATATTTGTAAGGACCCGATTATGCCAAAAAATTTGGGAGATAGTCTCATGACACATGATCAGTGGTGTGGGGATCCTAGGTAAGCTCGAGTTAGTTGCGGGACATGCATTGGTACCAATGCGATAGTTGAGGAAATTTTTCAAGGGATTTCCAGAACCATCGTACGACCAACCAAGAGATGTTTTTGGGACCCCCGAGGTAGTGGAGGGGGATGGAGAAGAGTGTTATATATGGTGGAATACTTGTTAGGGGAGAATGATTGGTGGCATGAGGTGGTCAGAGGTTTGAGAAATTACCTCCACCACACCCATGTGGTCCACGACAGGCCTAGTGAGCTGGTGGATAGGGGCATGGCCAACTATAAGAAATGGAGGATTATGACCCCAAGGCTCCAGATATGATTAGAGTAACTATCTTTTCCTTTTTTACCATCAATGTAATTTTTATTAACATAGGTTCTAGTCATTTTTTTCACACCACACACCTTGTTTGAGACTCATAGATTCTGGTTAAACCATTAACTCAACCCATACACAGTGAGACACCTAGAGGAGGATATTCGATGATAGCACCCTAGTACCAATAGTGTGAAAATATTCTCCAAGGAACATGTTTCGGTTTGGATCTCTTGGAAGCTGTGTCTGGGCCTTATCATGTCATTATCAGTATGGATTGGTTATCCATAGTACATGCTCAGATTGACTGTTTTTTGTTCAGATTGCAGTGTGTCAATAAGTATGGGAATATGTTTTATTTTATTGGGGAAAAGGAAATATAGTTAGCACAGGATGGACTCACCCATTGGAGGGTGAAGTCAATCACTCAGTAGTTGTTTAGTCTAATCTTTGGTGAAGTGAATGGTTTGAGTCCATAGATTCCTATAGTGGGGGACGAGTATGGGGACATCATTCTTGAGAATATTCTAGGATTACATCCTCATAGTTTGGTATACATCTTCATTGATCAACACCACGATATGACACTGATATCTACACCTACATATTTTATGGCTCCTACAGAGCTTCGTGAGACGAGGGTGTAGTTGGAGGACTTTTAGAGGAAGGGCATTGTGAGACATAGTGTTTCACCCTAGAAAGCCCATGTTTTTTTTTCAATAAGGCATATGGGATATTTTGGTTATGTGTGTACATGTGCTTATAGAACAAGGTGATGTAATGAATAAGTATACACTTCCAATTATCGATGAACAATTAAATCTATTGGAAAGGGAATGGTGGTTTTTTATGATTGACCTCAGATCTGGATATCACCATCCATGAGTGCGGTATGAGGATATACCGATGAAGACTTTCATTTGTCACTATAACCACTATGGTTACTTGGTGATTTAATTTGGGGTAATGAATGACCAAACAGTGTTCATGGAACTCCTATATCAGATCTTCTAGCCATACATAGACTGGTTCATGGTGGTCTTCATTTATTACATCATAGTGTACTCAAAAACTGGAAAGGAGAAAGTGAGACACATGAGGATGGTCTTGGACACACACTAATAGGTCCAACTTTACATAAATATCTAGAATTGTCAGTTATTGATGAGGGAGGTCCATGTTTAAGGATCAATCATTTTAGGGGAAATAGTTGTATTGGATCTAGAAAACATTATAGTGGTGATTGCATGGGATCCACATAATAGTTTTACCATGGTGATTTTACCATGGTACAATGTTTCTTTGGTTTGGTTGGACACTATTGGAGGTTTTTACCCAACTATTATAGTGAGGAAGCATCTTTTAGTTCTATGAAATGAAAGGTGTATCCTTTTTCATGGACATAGAAGTTTCAGGAGAGTTTTCAACAGTTATGGTAGAGATTGAAGAGAACTCCCATATTGGGATTTACAGAGGTGGGTACCGAGTGTGTAGTGTTTTGTGACACATTAGGAAATGGTCTCGGTGGTCTCCTAATGTAGGGGAAAGTGGTGATTGCTTATGGATTTTTCCATTTGATACTGCACAATCATAACAATGTGATATATGATTTGAGTTAGTAGTGACAGTATTCTCTTTAAATATGTGGAAACAAAACCTGATGGGTGAGAAATTTATTATCTGTTCGGACCCCAAGTGTATCAAATTTATCATTCCCCATATTGTTATAAACATTAGATAGAGGATATGGATAGAATTCCAATTGGAATATGACTTCGTTATTGTCCATACTTCTATGAAGTGGGACATGGCAGTAGATGTTCCCAATAATAGATCCAGTTCGTAGCTGCTAAATTAGGAATCAAAGTAGTTGTCCACATTTCAAATATCATTTTTTGATGGAAATAGAGTAGGTTACACCCATTCGATTGTTGTTATCCCTCTAATCATACAGTGAGTCGGGGAGGAACAACTTGGGGATATCAACTACAAGACCCTATATTCAAAGTTTTCCATAGTGAATTCCACAGAAAGATTTTTAAAAGGAGGGAAGCACGTTGTTATTTTTAGAGTGTGCATAGTTGTACCAACGACATTTCAGGAGGAGGTTCAGAGAGAGTATGACATATCCCCTTTAGTGGTACATCCTATTGTGGAATAGATGTTTTTGGACCTCTAATATATGTTTTGTGAGCTGAGAATGAATAAGGGACTTGTAGTGTTTGTTTCATGATGACTCACTTGTCAGAAGGTGAAGGCCGAGAACCATGTTCCAGCAGGATACTCAACCCATTTATGTACCATTATGGAAGTGGGATGGGATATTGATCGACATTGTGATAGGATTTACAAGTACGTCCCTAGGACATGATACCATCTGGGTGATCATTGAATTACTCACCATGTTGGACAACTTCTTAGATATACAGGGTCATAGTTCAGTAGAGATCTTGGAAAAACACTTCTACTAATAAATAGTTTGACTCTATGGATTTCCCTCGGTTATATTCATTGACCATGATCCTCTATTTACATCCTCGTTGTGGGAGGGATTGTAGGAGGTGTAGGATTGAAATAATGAATGTAGATGCTCAATATACAATGGGGGGGGGGGGTGAATTGTATACATTAATAATTACATTGGAAAATTCAATTATTGTATTGATTATCAATGTTAAAAAATGTAAATTCACAAGACCTCTTAGTTCTACAAACTTTCTAGATTCCGAAAATATGGGTCCGAAAATGAAACTTGAGAAAAGTTTACAAGAATAATGATTCTACCTTAAAGTGTATAGAATCTTACAAATCATAGTAAAAGTATAAGAAAGTATAATATAGTTATACATTCTTTAAAAATAAAAATGAACCAGAAAACAAACATGAAGCAATACAAGTAACAAGTAAGGAATATTTTAACCCAAAGTGTAGGGTATCTAACAACCTTGGATAAAGGTCCCTTGATTTATACTTTCTAGAAATCCTATCTTACCCACATCAGGGTAAGCCCTCGATACAAATATCAGAGTCTGTCTTGCTTTCCGCACAAGCCCTCGAACTTCAAATTAGTTGGCACCAATACCTTCCTATCCACGGAACCCCTCGATTATACACAACAACAATCAGAGTCACACGAAGCATTCCTAAACAAGATGTTCAGTATGCACAAATCATGAGAATCTCTACCTAGAAATCAAATAAGAAACATGTAATCTATTTAGTTGTAGAATAGTTTTGATCTCATTCAAATGAGAATGTATATATAGGATCATATTCAACGGTCAGCTCCCTCCTCCAATGGTCATATTTTCACTTGATTTTCAGAGGAACATGTACATGTTTCAATCAAACAATAGTTAGTGAATAACAGAATGCACGAAATTGTTTTATACCTATAACAAAGGTAAGAAAAATTAGGTTTCTTAATAAAATATAAATTTTAGGAGTCTAATGTTCGGAGTCTAAAAACATTTGGATTCTATATTTCAATAATATCATGATTCTCTTTTTTAGGGAATTCGGAGTAAGAATTATATAGACTTCAGAGTCTTAATTTTGAGGAATTCAGAACCCGAATTGTGATGAATTGGGAACAAGAATTCTAAGGTATTCGAAACCTAAATTCTGAAAAATTGTGAAGCTGAATTCTAAGGAATTCGGAAACATAATTATAAGGAATTTGGGACCATAATTATAAGGAATTCAGTAGATAAATTATAAAGAATTCAGAGAGTGATTTTTAGAGAATTCAGAGACTGAATTTCAGAGAATTAGAAGTCAGAATTTTAGAGAATTAAGAGTCTCAATTTCAGAGAATTCAGAGTCTAAATTTCAAATATTTTCAGTATGAATTTCAGGGAATTCAGAGTCTGAATTATAATGAATTTAGAGTCTGAATTTCGGAGAAATATGAGTCTGAATTTAAGAGAATTCAGTGTCAGAATTTTAGACAATTTCGAGTCTAAATTTCCTAGAATTCGGAGTCTGAATTTCAGATCCTAAAAACAAAATACTCTAAATCTAAATATTTACAGAATTTCAAGGATTTAGATGGGAAAATAAATTTTACACTTAGGAATAAGAAGGTTTAGATTTTTGAGAAACTAAAATATGAACAATGAAAACAAGGTGAGGATCAATTTTCCTTGGGGATGGAAAATTTTAGGGAAAATGAAATTTTCCTTATGATAGTGTGTTTGTTATTTTCAAAACATATAGGAATTGAAATTCATATGAAAACCTTATTAACTCAACAATCTCCCCTTTTTTGGAAAGCATAAACATCCTTTCTAAAAAGAATATAAGGACTTTAAAAATTATATTGACTTGTAAATAAATACTTATCTCCATTTACTTATGGATCAAAGTGAATACGACTAACTCCCCCATAGGATTTGAAATCTTTAAGGATCATATTATGAGTTTCTTGAAAGAGTGTTTTCATTTTCTAGCGTACAGAAATCATCATGATGAAAACTCCCCCTTAAATGAACTCCCCCTTATATAGGGAAATTTATTCTTTACTATGTACTATTTTTAGACATTCATTTCTCCCCCTTTGTGATTTTCAAAAAGAAATGTATGGAAAGGGAGAGAAATTTGGTACCTGAAGGATTAGTATTAAAAATCCAACAAAAAATGAAACAAAAATTTCATTAATATTAGAAGAAATTTTACAAAAAGATGATACACCAAAAAATAATATTTGAAAAATATTATCCTTCCTTCACCTTTTGAATCAGCCTCTTCGCTATGGTTTTCAACTTCTTATGCTCCTTGTGATCCTCCTCTACATACTTGAGGAACTGATCTGAATCTTCAATTTTCTTCTCTAAGGCCTTAATTTTCTCTTGTTGAGCTTTAAGAGATTCTTCCTGAGCCTTTAGAACTTTTTCTTCCTTAGAAAGCTTCTCTTCAATCTCCAATCTGAGATCCCTTTCCCTTTTCCAACTTTGAGCAACTAAATTTTGCTTCCCATTCAGATCCTTTACTTATTGCTTCGTTGAAGTCTGTTCAAGTGTTAGATTTTCCTCAAAACTATTAGTGAGATCCTTGATCATCACATCCTCGATGTCAAAAGCATCCATGACACTATCTTGAAATTTATCAAGGATTCTCATATCTTCTATTGATTTCCTTGACCAGCTATTCAACATATTATAAGATATGTTATGAGCTTTGTATCCAATAAGAAATGGTCTTGAAGACTACCTCGAGTTTGACACATATTTCCATCACCATAGATACTGAATCTGATTTTTGATTTAATGAATGCTGAATCATGTGGAATCTCAAGTATATAGTAGGAAATATTGTAATAGGCCCAAATATCTTCTTCAAAGACAGAACTACAAAGTCATGTCCAAGAGAGGATGATTCTGAATCTGAGACTTTGGTTGGTGAAGATTCATTTTCTAATTCAACTACCTTCCTCTTCGATGAACCAAAAACTTATTTTTTCATTAAAACATATTTTCTAGGTGTATCCACAACCACCTTTTTTTCCTTATCATTATTTGGAATGACTTCTTATTGATCAGTAGATTCTTGTTCACTATCTGATAGCTGAGTAATTATTTCTTCAACAATTTTTTCTTTTTCGGCTCATACCTGAACATCCTCTGTGTGAATGAAGTCATTATTGATGCTTTCTTCACCAGATAGTCTAGGTACTTAATATTCACCCTTCTCTTCATCCTTCCCAGGAGTATCAGGCTTTGAAAATTCATCTTGAGAGGTTTAGAATTATAATTTCATAGAAGGGCTTACCTTCCATGATATTACTCTACCTTCTTTAACACATTTTTTGTGTCACCACTGCCTTCTTATTCCTCTACTTCAACATATTATTATTCTATTACTTCTAGTTAATGTTTTTCTATCATTACAAACGTTTTACCCAAATTTCCAGTAAGTGATTCTGGAATAAACGACTCTGGTCCCTAAACTTTTTCATAAGATTTCTCAGTTTCGCTGAGAAGGGATTGAACTATTTCAGATTCCAGCATCTTCTTCTTCTGCTTCTTTTATTTCTGTTGCTTCTCAAGATCTTCAGCAACCTTTTCATTTAAATCTATTGCTTCAGCATGGTCGAAACCAAAATAAGGGTCCCATTCTTTCAGGTTCATCTTATCCTCTCTCCACTTTGCAGAAACTTCATCAGTATATGTTTATTGCTTCTTAGGATTTGGTGGTGCTGAAAAACATTCCTTAGCCACCTGGCTTTTTTCTTTTTCATCTGTCTCCTTGGCTTTCCTCTTTCTTCCACCCTTCTTAGATGTTTCAGTGACTTACAAATTCTTTGAGAAAGATTCAATTCTTACTTTCAACAAATCAATAAATTATCCAAATTAACTATTAATTCCAGTCTTCATCCTCCTCAGAGTATCATCACTCAAAAGCATCACCTTACAATTATTCATCTTAGAAATGTAACGGATTTTGAAAGACTGAAGTCAAAGAAAAATGATCTATGAATAAAAGTCTGGATACATAATAATCTTAACCATCAGATTTCCATTCCTTATATTCTCAATAGTAACGAAGATATACTTAACAAGGGTTATCTTTCTTAGATTCACCAAGAAATCTAGAAAATACAAATAACTTTTTTTAGAGAATCCTTGTCCCCTTTACTCAAGATTAGAAAACCATGAACCCATAGCTGAAGAATCGGAAGAATTGTAGAGAGATGAACAATTTTCGGAGTCTTCACTTACTCAAGACCAAGACAGGGTAAAGCCTTTTTCTTATTAAATGATCCTATTTCATCAGGTGGATTGTTAGAGAAAAACTCAGCTTCTCCCTCATAAGTAATTCCTATCAAACATCCATCCATGTTGTAGGAAAGGGAATACGTCTTTCCATACCATTTGAATGAAAACATATCTCTTCCTCCTTCGTTGAAAAATCTTAATATCTCATAGAATTCAACCAGCAACTCCAGATACACCGGATCATGTGCCTTTGGTTATGATATGGAAACACTATCCCAGCCATTCACCTCTATATTCTTAGAGATAATGGAATCATACTTATCAAATAAATTTAGATGAAGCAACCTTTTTTTGTAAATATATCATTTAGAGATTTCCTTTATAGATGGTATTTCTTTTGGATATGAAGATTCAGCAGATATTCGGAATTAAGGAAAACTTGAAGATTTGGAACAAGATTATGAAAGATGGGCAGAGATTCAGCATGCGATCTCATGAGTTTCGATGTGGGACAACTATTGGGGGGTACTTTATATAGGAAATTTAAATGATGATTCAGCTTCCCAAATTGATCCAACTGTTGAAAACTTTTTGAGAAGATCTAATAGTTGAGACAATATCCGCAGAAGGATATTGATAGATTCCAATTTTTTTGAGTTTTTTTTTTAAATAAAACATTTGGATTGATGGAAAAATGAATAAGAAATGTTTAAAACAAAAAAAATACCCAAAAGAAAAAAATTTATTATGAATACTTAGAAAATGAAACATACTTTTCAGATTACTAGAGAGATTATTCATAATGAGGAAATTTTTGTTGGAGAACATTAGATACTAAAATTTTGATTACAGAACAATTTTAACTATGCAAATGTTAACTAAGAAAATTTTGACTACAAAAATTTTGAAAAAGAAAATTTTTACTACAAAAATTTTGACTTTAGCTAACAAGAAAATTTACTACCCCTATTAAAATGAGCTTATTATTTTAAGGAGATAGGTTTCAACAAGAAGATAATAAGAAATATTACTTTATGGGAATCATTCCTAACATCTGTATAATGTATTCAAATCTATTAGATGGTAATGATTTTGTGAAAATATCAGCATATTGATATTACATTATGATAAATCGAAGAATTATATCTTCTTTTTGTGTGTGATCCCTATGAAAGTGATGCGTAATATCTATGTGTTTTTAACGAGAGTGATGTGAAGGGTTTTTACAGAAGTCAATGGAACTAGTATTATCACACAATATTTTTGTTTTGGTAAAACTCATACCATAGTTTATGAGTGTGTGTTACATCCACAACACTTGATCAAAACAACATCCAGTTGCTACATATTCAGCTTCAGAAGTGGAAAGTGCTACTAAATGTTGTTTTTTTCATGAAAAAGAAAGTAATGAATCTCCTAAGAAATGACATGTTATGGATTTACATTTCCTCTCCATTCTACATAGACCAAAGTCTTCATCTGAATTTTTTTTAAAAAAATCATTTTCAGAAGTGTAAAAGAGTCTTCAATCCACGGTTCCCTTTAAGTAGCGAAAAATCATTTTCACTACCTTTAAATGAGATTCCATCAGATTGGATTGATATCTTCCACATAAGCATACTGAAAACATTATATATGGATGACTAGATGTCATGTGAAGTTGAAGTTCCCAGATCAGTGTGATCACTGAGAGGGGGAGGGGGTGAATCAGTGATCCTTTAAAACTTTTTACTAATTGATTCTTTATAAATTAAACCTCTATGGCTTGTTAAGGCCTTGATCCACTCTTCTTGTATCTCTCAGCCTTTCCTCGAGTGATGTAGTAAATGTAAAGTCACAGGACACAAGGATTTACAAGGTTCGGCACCAAAGGCCTACATCCTTGCCATGTTGGTTATACACCCCAACATGGTTTCTTCCATTATAATCTGTTAGTATTACAATGGTTGATACAAATTCCCACTGTATCTCTCCTAAGTCCCACAGGAGGGTCTTTATACTGTGTCCCACAGTGTTACCAGAGTCCCACTGGCCTGCCCCAGAATCCCACTGAAGAATTCCTCCGCCCTGAGTCTCACTGGGGGCTTATCCTGGCTCCTCGAGTCACACGAGTAACTCTTCTTCACTTTAAGCTTCTTCAAGTATCTTTAGTAGTCTGGGATAAAGACTACTGGCCTTGCTCTGTACCTCTGATCACATGTGGTGAACAGGTCTTCTCGTCTTGCTCAGGATTTATCTCCTTTCTCTTAGGATGACCTGGCCTCTCTCTTCAAGAATCTTCAACAGCCTCTGAAAAGGTCTGTTGGTCTTGCTCAAAACATCTGATCACTTCTGTTGATCAGGGTCTTCTCAATTACTGAAAACTCAGGCAGATGATGTCTTTAACTTTAGTCTGGCTTCAGTCTCACTTCACATCAACTTCATGCACTGAGTTCATGACATCTCTTCATCCTCATGCACTGACAGCATGGCTTCTCAATAATCTTCAAGAACATCCGGTCTTGGTCAACTCAAATGAACACAGCCTGATTTATCTTATTCACATGTGAACGTGCATGCATGTAAGCATGCACTCCCCTTTCTTTCTTTTGGTGCAATAAACCCACAAAGGGTGTATTCCTTTTTAGAACACACCTTATTCCTTCACACATTATGTTCAATTTGTTTACACACTTAAAATTTTGTTTTTCTTTTAGTGTGAGAGTCTCCTTTACTTCTTCTTCAAAATGTACACACTTTAATTGTGCACACACTAGGTTCGGCCTTTTGTTCTATTGCACACACACTACTAAGGTAAGTATTTGGCCTTCTTCCTTCACTTTGCACACACACAAAATGTGTGGTCTTCACTTGGTGCTTATGCACGCACTTGGGTTCTAAGGCCCTCTTATCTTCCCACTTGGCTATGACCTTCCTTTTGTTTAGCACACACAAAAATCTAAGCCGTGGCCTCTACACCTTGTGCACACACTTGGTGTGCTCTTCTTCACTTATTCACACACACTGCCCGTGTACTTCTTCACTAGGAACACACTACTTCTCGGCCTTTTTAACATCACACACAAAGTGTGGCAAGGGTTTTCATTGCACTTAGCACACACCAAAGGCCGTAGAGTGTTCTCCCAATTTTTCTTCAAAGCACGCAAGGTATAGGTGCAAGGCGCGCAAGGTGCAGCTGGCTACTGCCTTGGGTCGCGTAGGTCCTCAGGTGCAAGCGGCCACCTCTTCAACAATGCATCTCGCATGCAAGGTGTTACCACAGGCCGTGGGGCGCGCAAGGTATGACACCATGGGCACGCAAGTGTGTCAAGGACTCCTTGTCCATGAATGTGAAAAGGCACAAGGGATTCAACCGTGGGCGCGCAAGTGCGCTGCCCAAATCCCTTCTTCTTGTCGCGCAAAGGAGTAGCGCGCAAGGAACTTCAGCTGCGCAAGTGAGTTGTGCGGCGGCTTCGACTTCGTGAGGCTCAAAGGAGCTCCACGGGACATCAGTTCTTCAACATAGGATCAGCAAGCTAATTCAAGGCCTCAACATCTCCTTTTATAGGCAGAGGGATGCCTCAAATCTTCCGCGGGATATAAATCCGAATTCCCGAAATTCTCTGGTTTTCAAGATTCTTCAAATCATGATTTGCTCCTCTGTTTCACGTGGGTTCTTTATTTTTCAGCCTTTTCCACGTGCATGCATTTTAGAACCTGTTCATGCCTTCTGTTTAAGACTTTGAGCCCGAATACATGGCCTCGCACCTTCGGTTTGCTTCGGCCGAACTTCGAAATTCTTTCTCGATGCATGCATGCAGCATTTTAATGCATGGATAGATTCAGCATGGACAGACGATCACTTTGATGGCTTCAGCTTCATCTGCAATGGTCGGGAGCTGGATCTGTGAAGCTCGGAGGGCGCCTGGTTCGTCGGTGGCTACGGGGAGCTTCGGGCGAGCTCGAGGAAGGAGACGAGCCTCAGAGCCGTCAGATCGAATGTTTAATGAAGCGCAACGGCCAGGATTTGATCGCAGGCGGCGCGAAGAGATGTGCGGCGCTGATCACACCCAAGATCAATCGTGCGACTCAGATTAGATCCTGGAGAAATTTCCACATCCCACATCGAATTGGCACCCGGTTTCTCTACGCTTTAACAATGTAGCGCTGCCGCCATATGCTCAGTTGAAATCCTCCCTCCACGGTGCCGCCCCGCACCGTGTTCTCTCTGCGGGCGCGCTCTTACGCCTACCCCTTACACTCGAGCGCGCCACTGGCGCCTACCATGCACACAAGGGCGCGCTATGCGCTCCTCCGGGCGTGCCCCTGGTGCCCACGCTGCGTCCTGCGGGTGCGCCCCTGCCTCAGGGCTGCTGCCTTGGCCTTGAGGGTTCCCCATCGGCGTGGTGACCGTGAGCCCCACAAGAGCCCTAGGTGATAACCCTCGGCTGGCCTCCTTTGTGGCCCATATTTTTTCTAAGGGGTAATCTTAGGACTTTGTATAAAACAAAGTAACCAAGTTTCCAATGCCAAATGCCACTTCAACCTCTAAGCCATTTCTTCTTCTATATCTCTTCTCTTCTCTTCTCTTCTCTTCTCTTCTCTT
This sequence comes from Viscum album, assembly GCA_963277665.1. Taxonomy (NCBI): domain Eukaryota; kingdom Viridiplantae; phylum Streptophyta; class Magnoliopsida; order Santalales; family Viscaceae; genus Viscum; species Viscum album. The sequence goes on from OY728127.1 coordinate 246,951,738, forward strand.
CTCTTCTCTTATTCTTCATTAGAATTCCTCCAATTCTTCATCATCATGTATTCAATATTTAAGAATGGAATTCTCGAAGGTTTCTGCCTTCAACTGAAGCTCCTTAATCAAACATATTTTTCAATGAACTTCATTGATCTAATCAGAGATCAAATTGGAACTTCATCAGATTCACATGCACTAAGTGTTAGTGATTGGACTTTTTTACTCCACTTCATCCAATTAGAAGTTGTGGATGGATCATCTTCTAACTCCTCATGCATTTTCAATACAATGCATGGTCTTCTATCATTGTTGTGACTTTGTATCCAGTAGATATAAGTTATTGAAACTTAATGATCAGCTCAACAATATTTTGATGTTACGATGATTCTCCATCATCATCCATTCTTCTAGTGGTGTAACTTAGTATCATCTTGATACAAGTATTGAAACATTAAGATCAGTTCTACAATCGTCTGATATAACTAGAGAATGTTTTAACCATCATCTCTTATGTCACGTAGTGAGTCTCCTAAGTGACATTCCTCTATGTTCTATGGCCATTATCCATTCATCACCATCACCATCACATCCTTTGACATGCACATCTTGACGCTCCTTGACATCCATCCATTCCATGTCACCTTTTGACAACAACATACCTCATTGACAACAAATGCAACACAGTTCACTTCAATCTCCCCCTTTGTATTTGTTGTCAATACACTATTCCAGCACATATGAATGTGTCAATATGTGTGCCAATATTTTCTCCCCCTTATTGGCAATCAAATTAAAAGGTGTGGTGTTGTTCTCTTCATAATATTTCTTCCTACCTTTGAGTAGCATCTTCTTGAAAATCACTAAGAGAGGGATGATGTGACATGTTCTCTTTAGAAAATAACCTTTAGTAGATCAACTCTAAGTCTACATGGGCTAACCCGATGTAGAAAACTAGAGTGATGTAACCAAGATTTTCAATACTGTCCACAATTCCCTGTACATGTGAGATCATGCTTCAGGGGGTGAAATTTATCAGATTTATCAATGAATTGCTAAATCCTGCACATTCTTCACAAAACTCATTAGAAAGTTCAGTGCAAAGATAAAGCTCCCCCTTTCATCCATTTTTCGTCAATCAATACTCCCCCTTAATTGACATTATGAATACAATTAAGAAACAAGGGATGAAAGTATGATTGGAATACCATCACTTTTCTCAAGATGGTATTAAATCTCAGAATCCCATCTTCTACAGATTGGCTCCCCCTCAAGGGGTGCACTCCATTCTGTCCAAACCACTCTCCAGATGAGAATGATCATCATCTTCAATTCCCTGCAATGTTAGCACATGTAAATATCAGAAGTATAAGGGAATAAGATGGAACCTCCTTGGTAAATCAATGTGAACAACAAGGTTGAGAAGATTCTCTCAACCGAGATGCCCCATTTTCACCATTCTTCACACTTGCAAATCTGATCTTCAATGATGATTGTGTTGGTGTGGATCTCAACACATCTTCATGTGAAATCTTTTGTTTCCTTTTATCCTTAGCAATTTCCAGTGCTTTATCTTCAGCTCTTTGCAGTTCTCTGGCAAGTTGCAACTGATTCGGCCATATGACTAACAAATCGTTTGGAAGTGTGGCCTCAGTTCTGGATATTCCACATGGTTCCTTTGATGCTTTCAAGCTACCTTTTTTAGGCAACTTGTTTTCAACCAATACCTTCTACTTCATCTGTATTGATTGTATGTTTGAGTCCAGTCTGCCTCTATTGAATTTCATGGTTTGTTTACAAAGATCCATGGTGTGTACTTTCTTTCCACAGTAGAAGCATGTTTTATTGGTGGTCCTTCTAGATGCATCACCCTTCTTGGACTCAGACTCCAAGGTCTTCTTTTCCTTTTTCAAAATCTTCTTGGGATCATTGTCAACTTTCTTCTGCTGGCTTCCCAATGAATCTCTCTTAGCCAGGTTCTGTGATCTTCTCTTCTTTTTAGCTCTGGATACAGTTGGAGATTGACATGAATCTTTTTGACCACTTTTTCAATCATCTCAGATGTTGTCAAGTAATCCAAATCTATTTTCAGTAAACATATGTCTCTAGACCTGTGGATGATGCTTCTTTTCCTCTGGATTTCTCCCCCTTGGCATGGGCTTGAATTGGGCTTTGACATTCAGTGGATTGTACCAACAATCCTTTGCACAGTGCCCATACTTATTACAACACCGACACTGACCCGAAAATCTTTACCTCTTCAGTCCTTGTGATTGCTGGGCAGTTGTCTTGAATTGCTGTGTTGTTTTAGGAGAGCTCTCTTTCTTCATCTACTTCATCCATACTTGATCAGAGTTATTCTTCCATCCTGTACTTTTTGTGGAAACACATTTAGAAGCATGAGTACAAGATGGGATGGATGGTACCTTCTTTTTAGAAGATGGTTCCCTTTTATTAGAGGATGTCTTTCTCTTAGAAACATCCTTCTCAAAGCACACTTGTGTAGCAACATTTCTACTTTCAGCTGACTGGGAGGATTCAGTTTTGGGTGATTGCAGATTTTTCAATATCACATCTAGTTCTAAGCATTTCATGTTTAAGGAGTTCTTATCATCCTCAACAGTTCTTAGCCTTCCTTCCCAATTTTCTTTCAGCTGTTCTAACTAGTCTTCATGCACCTTCTTCATTTCTTGTAATGAATTGTCAAGCTCATTCACCCTGTTTACTTTGTCTTCAAGTTGAGCATCTCTGACATTCATTGAAACTTTGTGCCTCTTTTCCAGTGCATGGAAAACATCTTTGACCACAGTCTTAAATAATTCTTTCTCAGAAAGGATTCTTTACAATTCTTCAGTAGTGTATTCATATCTTTCATTGAAAAGCGATATTGTTTCATCTTTAGACTTCACTAGCTTTCTGAGAGTGTTGGTTATGCCAACCCTTTTAGCCAACTGATCTTCCATTGCATTGGATTCTTCTTCTAGTTGTAATTTTTCTTCTTGAAGATCAAGGATGCCTGTAGTAATACACATTGCTACTTTCCCTAGGGATTGTCTTCCAAAGATATTATATTGCATTTATAAGATCATTGATTCTGCCATCATCATCACAGCTAGGACAGGCTTCATCAGAAGAGTGATAAAAGGAATTGTCAGGTGTTTCTCTATCAGCAACAATCTTCATCTTCATCTTCTTGGCTTGTTTCTTCATACTATTTTTCTAAGCCTTGGCAGATATCTCCATTTGAGGGTATTTGCTCACTTCCTCAAATATGCACTTCATAAAGACTCCCTTGGATCTTTTAGAGGTAACCTCGCTCTGATACCAATTGAAGTGCCCAGATCAGTGTGATCACTGAGAGGTGGAGGGGGTGAATTAGTGATCCTTTAAAACTTTTTACTAATTGATTCTTTATCAATTAAACCTCTATGGCTTGTTAAGGCCTCGATCCACTCTTCTTGTATCTCTTAGCCTTTCCTCGAGTGATGCAGTAAATATAAAGGCACAAGACACAAGGATTTACAAGGTTCGGCACCAAAGGCCTACGTCCTTGACATGTTGGTTATACACCCCAACATGGTTTCTTCCATTATAATCTGTTAGTATTACAATGGTCGATACAAGGTCCCACTGTATCTCTCCTGAGTCCCATAGGAGGGTCTTTATACTGCATCCCATAGTGTTACCAGAGTCCCACTGGCCTGCTCCAGAATCCCACTGCAGACTTCCTCCGCCCTGAGTCTCACAAGGGGCTTCTCCTGGCTCCTCGAGTCACACGATTAGCTCTTCTTCACTTTATGTTTCTTCAAGTATCTTCAGCAGTCTAGGATAAAGACTGTTGGCCTTGCTCTGTACCTCTGATCACTTGTGATGAACAAGTCTTCTCGTCTTACTCAGTATTTATCTCCATTCTCTTAGGATGACCTGGCCTCTCTCTTCAAGAATCTACAAAAGCCTCTGAAAAGGTCTGTTGGACTTGCTCAAAACTTCTGATCACTTCTGTTGATCAGGGTCTTCTCAGTTATTGAAAACTCAGGCAGCTGATGTCTTTAACTTCATTCTGTCTTCAGTCTCACTTCACATCAACTTCATGCACTGAGTGCATGACATCTCTTCATCCTCATGCACTAACAACATCGCTTCTCAATAATTTTCATGAACTTACGGTGTTGGTCAACTCAAATGCAGATAGCCTGATTTATCTTTGTTCATGTGTTCACGTGCATGCATGTAAGCATGCACTCCCCTTTCTTTCTTCTTGGTGCAATAAACCCACAAAGGGTGTATTCCTTTTTAGCGCACACCTTCTTCCTTCAAACACTATGTTCAACTTGTTTACACACATAAAAGTTTGTTTTTATTTTAGTTTGAGAGCCTCCTTTACTTCTTCTTCAAAATGTACTCACTTTAATTGTGCACACAATAGGTTCGGCCTTTTGTTCTATTGCACACACACCACTAAGGTAAGTCTTTGGACTTCTTCCTTCACTTTGCACACACACAAAATGTGTGGTCTTCACTTGGTGCTTATGCACGCACTTGGGTTCTAAGGCCCTCTTGTCTTCCCACTTGGATACGGCCTTCCTTTTGTTTAACAAACACAAAAATCTATGTTGTGGCCTCTACACCTTGCACGCACACTTGGTGTGCTCTTCCTCACTTATGCACACACACTTCCCGTGTACTTATTCACTAGGAACAGACTACTTCTCGGCCTTCTTAACATCACACACAAAGTGTGGCAAGGGTTTTCATTGCACTTAGCACACAACAAAGGCCGTAGGGTGTTCTCCCACTTTTTCTTCAAAGCTCTCAAGGTATAGGTGCACGGCGCGCAAGGTGCAGCTGGCTACTGCCTTGGGACGCGTAGGTCCTCAGGTGCAAGTAGCCACCTCTTCAACACTGCGTCTGGCAAGCAAGGTGTTACCACAGGTCGTGGGTGCGCAAGGTATGACACCGTGGGCGCGCAAGTGTGTCAAGGACGCCTTGGACATGCATGTGGAAAGGCACAAGGGCTTCAACCGTGGGCGCGCAAGTGCGCTGCCCAAATCCCGTCTTCTTGTCGTGCAAAGGGGTAGCGCGCAAGGAACTTCAGCCGCGCAAGTGAGTTGCACGGCGGCTTCGACTTCGTGAGGCTGAAAGGAGCTCCGAGAGACTTCAGTTCTTCCACATAGGATCAGAAAGCTAATTCAGAGCCTCGGCCTCTCCATTTATAGGCAGAGGGATGCCTCAAATCTTCCGCGGGATATAAATCCGAATTCCCGAAATTCTTGGGTTTTCAAGATTCTTTAAATCTTGATTTGCTCCTCTGTTTCACGCGGGTTCTTTATTTTTCAGCCTTCACCACGTGCATGCATTTTATAACGTGTGCATGCCTTCTGTTTAAGACTTTGAGCCCGAATACATGGCCTCACACCTTTGGTTTGCTTCGGCCGAACTTCGAAATTCTTTCTCGATGCATGAATGCAACATTTTAATGCATGGATAGATTCATCATGGACAGACGACCACTTTGATGGATTCAGCTTCATCTGCAATGGGTGGGAGCTCGATCTGTGAAGCTCGGAGGGCGCCTGGTTCGTCGGTGGCTGCGGGGAGCTTCAGGCGAGCTCAAGGAAGGAGAAGAGCCTCAGAGCCGTCGGATCGAATGTTTAATGAAGCGCAACGGCCAGGATTTGATCGTGGGAGACACGATGAGATGTGCGGCGCTGATCATACGCGAGATCAATCGTGCGGCTCAGATTAGATCCCAGAGAAATTTCCGCGTCCCACATTGAATTGGCGCCCGGTTTCTCCGCGCCTTATCAATGTTGCACTGCCGCCATATGCTCAGTCGAACTCCTCCCTCCATGGTGCCGCCCCGCACCGTGTTCTCTCTACGGGCGCGCTCTTGCGCCTACCCCTGACACTCGAGCGAGCCACTGGCGCCTACCATGCACACAAGGGTGCGCTATGCGCTCCTCCGGGCGTGCCCTTGGCACCCACGCTGCGTCCTGCGGGTGCGCCCCTGCCTCAGGGCTGCTGCCTTGTCCTTGAGGGTTCCCCATGGGCGTGGTGACCGTGAGTCCCACAAGATCCCTGGGTGATGACCCTCGGCTGGCCTCCTTGGTGGCCCATATTTTTGCTAAGGGGAAATCTTAGGACTTTGTATAAAACAAAGTAACCATGTTTCCAATGCCAAATTCCACTTCAACCTCTAAGCCGTTTCTTCTTCTATATCTCTTCTCTTCTCTTCTCTTCTCTTCTCTTCTCTTCTTCATCATTAGAATTCCTCCAATTCTTCTTCATCATGTATTCAATATTTAATAATGGAATTCCCGAAGGTTTCTTCCTTCAACCTATGCTCCTTAATCAAACATATTTTTCAATGAACTTCATTGATCTAATCAGAGATCAAATTTGAACTTCTTCAGATTCACATGCACTAAGTGTTAGTGCATGGACTTTTTTACTCCACTTCATCCACTTAGATGTTGTGGATGGATCATCTTCTAACTCCTCATGCATTGTCAATACAATGCATGGTCTTCTATCATTGTTGTGACTTTGTATCCAGTTGATACAAGTTCTTGAAACATAATGATCAGCTCAACAATCGTCTGATGTTATGATGATGCTCCATCATAATCCATTCTTCTAGTGGTGTAACTTAGTATCATCTTGATACATGTATTGAAACATTAAGATCAGTTCTACAATCGTCTGATATAACTAGAGAATGTTTCAACCATCATCTCCTATGTCACGTAGTGAATCTCCTAAGTGACATTCCTCTATGTTCCATGGCCATTCTCCATTCATCACCATCACCATCACATCCTTTGACATTCACATCTTGACGCTCCTTGACATCCATCCATTACATGTCACCTATTGACAACAACATACCTCATTGACAACAAATGCAACAGAGTGATCTTCAGAAGTAGACTTCGTATCATACCTCTAAAAGATGGTTGATCTATTGGTTTCACAGTTTCATCAAGATCAATTGAATTTGAGGTACCAAGGGGAGTACTTATACTCTTAGTATTATCCAATCCATACATTTTAAGAATATATTTTATATAATTATGTTGAAATATATAGATTCCTTCTATATTTTGAGAAATTTAAAAATAATGGAAAAATATTAACTCACCCATGATACTCATTTATAACTCAGATTTCATTAGATACGCAAAGGAATCAGTTAAAGATTGGTGAGTTGAACCAAATATAATTTCATCAACATAAATTTGTACAATGAATACATTTTTCTTGACTTTCTTTATAAAAAGGGTTGGATTATCATTTCCATTAACAAAATTATTTTAAATCAAAAAACATGTAAGTCTAACATACCATGCTCTAGGGTCTTGCATTCGTCCATACAATGATTTGGTGAGTTTGTAAAAATGTTCAGGAGGTTTTGAATCTTCAAAACTAGGAGGTTGTTCAAAAAAACATCCTCTTGAAGAAAACCATTATCTAAAAAATATTAAACATCTATTTGGAAAATTTTGAAATTGAAGAATGATGCAAAGGCATGTAGGATACAAATAGATTCATGTCTAGATACTGGAGCATAGGTTTCATCATAGTCTATTCCTTCTTGTTGTTTATAGCCTTTACCAAATAATCTTTCTTTATTTCATAGTATGATTCCATTTTTTTCACACTTATTTCTGAAGACCCATATTACTCCAATAACAGAACTTTCCTTAGTTCATTCAACAATTACCTTGACTTTATTTTTTTTGAATTAATTTAGCTCATCTTGCACAGGTTTTATCCAATCATCATCCCCTAATGATTTAGTAGTGCTTTTTGGTTCTAATAGGGAATGGAATTCTAGATGTTCTAATTCATTTCTTAAGGAACTTCTAGTCCTTATTCGTTGATTCACATCACCAATGATACTATCACTGAGATGACTCTTAAGAAACAACTAATGTGGGTTTTTAAAACTTGTTCTTCAGCATAGGGTAGAATGTCTTCAGGGGTAAATGCTTCAAAAAAAATTTCTTGAACATTTTCCTTATCAGAAGGTTCTTCTATCAAGGGTTGATTATCAGTTTTTGAAAACACATCTGTAGATGTAGGTTGATGTTACTTAAAAACGAAAGGATTAGTTTCATCAAATTTGACATGTAACCTTTCTTCAACAGTACAATTTTTTTTATTGAAATCCCTATAAGCCTTAGAGGTTGTGGAGTAGCCAATGAAAATACCTTCATCATACATTGGTGTGAATTTATGTAGATTATATTTAGTATTCAAAATTAGTACTTTGTAACCAAAAACCATGAATTAGGAAAGCCTAATATTTCTAACATACCATAACTCATAAGAAGTTTTATTATGAAAAGGAATAATCAAAACTCGATTTATAGTATAACAAAAAGTATATATAGCTTCAGCCCAAAAATGATTGGCTGTAGAATATTCACTCAACAAGGTTCTTACTATATATTGAATAATTCTATTTCTTTTTTCAACAACACCATTTTGTTGATGATTTCTTGGTGGTAAGAAGGTATGAGTAATGCCTTTTCTGCTAAAAAAAGTATCAAAATCAGAATTTTGAATTTCTCCTCCATGAACACTATGAATAGCTTTCAAAGGAAGGTTTTTCTCATTTTTAACTTGGGCCCTAAAGCTTTTGAAATAAGAAAAGGCTTCTGATTTATTTTCTAAAAAATAGACCCATGTAAATATAGTGTGGTCATTAACTAAATCAAATACATTATATTTTCTGTTAATGCTTCCAGTTTGTGTTGGGCCAAAATGATCCATGTGAACTAACTGTAATGCATTAGTAGATGAGACTTCACCAACTATTTTAAAACCCGATTTATGTTTCTTTCCATATTGGCAAGGATCACAAACTTTTGAAATATCAAATCTATGCTCCGGTAGATCCTTAACCAGTCTTTTATTAGATAGTTTTCATAGGTTCCTAAGTTCAAAATGTCCTAACCTTCACTTACATAACCAATAATGATATTCCATTGCACATAAATAAGTTATATCTTGGCACATATGGTCTTCTATGTTTACTGTGTAATAATTTTCTTGCCTATGGGCATAAAGAATAAATTCTTCTTTGTAATTGTGTACTAAATAATTTTGATTCCTAAAATTCACAAGGTATCCTTCATCACATAATTGACATATGATAATAAGTTTGTTCTTATGACCCATATAAAATAAAACATTTGAAATCAAATTTTTTTCATGAAGAATACTATTACCTATAACAATAATTTCTACCTAAGAATTATCTTTGAATATTTTTTTCCTCCATTAGTATTGATAATATTTTCAAAGAATATTTGGTTACCAGTCATATGTCAAGAACATCCACTATCCATGTACCATGGGTTTATGTTTGAATTATCATTATTTTTCTTGAAAATAAGAGAGTTAGACTTTCTAACCCAATCTTTCTTGGATCCAGAAACTTCATAAAGAAAAATTTAAGGAATCCACATTTTCATTGAAAAATCAGCTTTATGAAAACCTAAATACTGAGATTTGTTTAAGGACCAATTTTGTTTCTCAATTCCCACCACACTGACACTTAGTACAGAATGGAGCACTTTATGGAACAAAATAATTTTTTACTAAAAATCAGTTTTAAACTAGTATGACCAAAACCAGAATTATTCATTTGAAGTTGAATTTGGGAATACATTTTTTAAAAATTTTCCTTACCTATGGTAGTGTTTGAAAAACACTTCCTCAAGGAAAATATATCTGAATCCAGTCTAATGACCAATTTCTTATCTTCAAAAACATTAGTTTTAGCCCTAAAATTATGCTCGAAAACAATTTTGTTAGAAATTACTTATCTTGATCTCTAGAAATTTTATCCTTCTTAGAATTAAATTCCCCGTGATTTTTTGAAATAATCGCGAAATAATTAATTTTCTTATCAAGTTCTTTAGAAAGATATTATATAACCTTAGTAAGAATAGAAATCCTTGAATTTTCCATATCAAGCATTTTCTGAACATTAGAATTTTCATTCTCAATGAGCATAGAAAACCTAGACACTTCTTCATAAGTAGGTAAATTATTATCTTTATCCGAAAAAGATTCTTCATCTGAAGATTCATAATATTTACTATCACTATAATTAACATTCAAGGATACATTGGTTATTGATTCAAAATTGTGTACCTTTTCTATTAAATAATGATTTTCAATAGGTAACTTGGCAAATAAACCAAGATTATTCGGTCCAGAAGATTCGTAATCTGAGTATTCATCAGATAAGCCACCACCACCGGCACTCCAGGAGTCATTATATTTCAAAACATTCTTAGCTTTGGATTTGTATAATTTCTTTCTATTCCTCTCAGAATTATTTTGCGTTCTATTTTTTTCATAGTAATAGGATAATATGGCCTTATATTCCCTTCTCTTTTTCATTCATAACAAGTGACTTCAGATTATTTTTTATCCTTTCATTCCTTTTTCTTATATCTATACTGAACTTCTTTCTTCTAAACTATCTTGTTCATTTTTTGAGCCATATTATCAAGTTCATTATCATAATGTTCACTTTCACTCGATTTACATAAAATGGTGACCTTCATAGATTTATATCTTGTAACTCTTTCTGGAGTCCTGTTTTTCATATGATTAGAGGTAGTTGTAAAATAAACACTTCCACTTCCATTATTCTTCTTATTCATATTAGAAAATCATTTCATTCTATTTTCATGTAGAAGAAGAGTTCCAAAAATCTCATCAAGAGTGATCTGTGAGACATTTATATCCTCATCAGTAGTTATTCTCTTTGATTCCCACTCATTTGGAATGATGTCAATAATGTTTTCCACAAGTTCCTAATCATCTAAAACCTTTTCACCCATTGATTGTAAACTATTAACAATAGTCATAAACCTTTGTTGTACCAAAAATACAGGTTCTCTATAAGGGAAGAAAAAACCATGAAACTCAGCTCTGAGAATAGGTCTTCTGGTTTCAATAACATTAGATGTTCCAAAATGTGTTACATCAAGATTCTTCCAAATACAATTTGCATCTTCACAAGAATAATTATGGCTATATATATTCTTGGTCATGGAACACAACAAAGTATTGCATACCTTATAGTTTAGTTGATATTCAGAGTTTTCTTGATTAATAAATGTTCTGAATTCCATATCAGGTATCTTGTAATATCCAGTAAGCATAACAAAGATGTCAAGTCTAGTGTTAATGACAAAAGTCTTCATACAATCTCATCAATATTCATAATCATTCCCATAAAAATAGGAGGTATAGCAGGATTAAGATTATTAATTGAACCAACATTCATTCCTGCCATCTCAAAGAAAAATATATTTCCACAAAAAACATGTTAGTAACAATAGTTTGTAAACAAGGATAAAAATATCCTAAGAAAGGAAAATATAGAATATTTAAAAACTTGACCAAGAAAACTTATATGTGAATATAAGTATTTCAGAGACTAGACCTCTAATACCAATTGTAAGATCGAAATAATGAATGTAGAAGCTCAATATACAAGTGGGGTGAATTGTATACTTTAAAAATTCCTTTGAACATTCAAAGATGGTAATTTTTAACAAAGATAAACACAGTATATTTACATGACCTCTTAGTTATACAAAAATTCTAGATTCTAGAAATATAGGACTTGAAATGAAACTTCAGAAATGTTTACAAGAAAAATGATTCTACCTTAAAGCGTATAGAATCTTAAAAATTAGAGTACAAGTATAAGAAACTATAAGAAAGTTATTCTTTCCTTAACAATCATAATTTTGTGAAAAAAAACTTCAAACAATACAAGTAACATGTAAAGAATATATTAACCCAAATAGTAGGGTATCCAACAACATTGGAAAACGGTCCCTTGATTTATACATTCAAGAATGTCTATCTTACCCACACCAGGGTAAGCCATCGATACGAATATCAGAGTCTGTCTTGATATCCCCACAATCCCATGATCTTCATGTAATTTGGAACCTCTGTATTACTATCCACAGAATCCATCAATTGTACATAGCATCAATCAGAGTCACACATAGCAATCCTGAACAAGATATTCAGTACCCACAAAGCATGAGAGTCTCTCTCTAGAAATAACTTCAGTAGCATGTAATCTCTCGAGTCATAGAACAATGTTGAGCTCATTCAAATGATCTATTTTTTATAGTAACATCTTTAACGGTTGGCTCCCTCCTCCAATGGTCACATTTTTCCTTGAATTTTGGAGGAACCTAAACATGTGTCACTCAAACAATTAATAGTGAATAACAGAAAGAATGAAATCATTTTATACCTATAAAGAAGTTAACAAAATAAGGATTCTTAATCTAATCTAAATTTCTGGAGTCTAATGTATACAGTCTAAAAACATTCAGATTCTATATTGCATAAATATTCTAACACTACTTTCAAGGAATTTGGTGTCAGAATTCTATAGACTTCAGAGCCTGAATTCTAAGGAATTCAGAAACTGAATTCTAAGGAATTCAAAACTTCAAATCTAAGGAATTAAAAACCTGATTTCTGAAAAATTCGGAACCATAATTCTGAGGAATTCAGAAACAAAATTCTTTAGAATTCGGATCCTTAATTCTAAGGAATTAGGAACCTGAATTCTACGGAATTCAGAATCAGAATTCTAAGGAATATGGAGTTTGAATTTCAGATAATTCAGAGTCTAAATTTCAGAAAATTATGATTCCAAATTTCAGGGAATACAGTGTCTGAATTTTAAAGAATTAGAGGTCTGAATTTCAGAGAATTTATTGTCTCAATTTCAGAGAATTTGGAGTCGAAATTTCATAGAATTTGGATTTTGAATTTCAGATCCTAAAAATAGAATACTCTATATCCAAATATTTATATAATTACTATGATTTAGATGTGAAACCAAATTTTACAATTAGGAATAAAAAGAGTCAGATTATAGAGCTACTAAAATATAAAAAATGAAAACATGGTAAGGATAACATTTCCATGGGGAAGGTAAATTTTAGGGAAAATGAAATATCCTTTAAGATAGGGTGTTTGTGATTTTGAAAAAATGAAGGAATGGAAAAGTCATAAGGAAACCTTTTTGACTCAACAAGAGGTGTTTGGGGATCAGTAACTCTTGAGAAAAATATTTCACAACAAGAAGGACGAACATTTAGAGAGGACTATATAGGTTCTGGAGGACATGCGACAAGGTTTAAAGTTACATTTTGGCCATATTTGGGAGGATAACCTAACCATGGTAGAGTTTTCATATAAAAAAAGATACCATTTCACCATTGGTATGGCACCATTCCAGACCTTTTATGGGTGACCCTAAATGTCACCACATTACTAGACGAACCAAGGAGAGTAAACAGTCATGGGACTATAGCTGGTGTATGTGACTAAATAGAAGGTTCATATCATCCAAGAGTGGATAAAGACTATAACGATCTATCCGAAGTCTTATGCTGATAGATGAAATATGCCTTTGGAGTTTGAGGACGGAGATAATGTGTTCCTTTGGGTCACTCACTGACACAAATTATTGTGATTTGGATAGGGAAGAAAGCTATGTCTAAGGTTCATCATTACATTCATGATACTACGTAAGATTTTCCTAGTGGTGTACCACCAGGATATACCTCCATAGTGAGATCTAGTACACAACTTCTTCAATGTGTCATAGCTGAGGAGGTACATACATGACCAATCACATGACATTGAGTGGGGTGACCTGTACATTGAAGATGGTTTCACTTTTGCATATTACTTGGGGGAGATCAATGATCGAAAACAGAGGATCCATCATGGGTGTTCTATTCTTCTGGTGTCCATTCAGTGGCAGTGTGGGAATATTTTAGAGAGCACACTGGAGCATGAGGATCAGATTCATGCTTAGTTCCCTCATTTGTTTAAGTAACTTTTTTTTTTAATTTTTAGGTATGTAAATCCCTAAGGTGGGGAGAATTTAATGACTCATATTTTTCCCAATTTTATTTTTAGAATTATTTTGGAAAGTTACGAGAATAGGTTGAGAAAAAACATGCACTTATTAGGCTTGGTGTAACCCGAAAAATTCATTTTAAAATTTTACATTTATAATAATATGTTCACATGATTTTTCTCAAAAAGTGGTATATATTTTAAATGGGTGCTAGGATCAGAAATTTTGGGGGCCCGTTGAGCTTAGAATGGTATCTTTACCCTAGGCATGACTTAACTTTGGTTGGGTGGGTCATCAGAAGAATAATTCACCAAGGAAATAACCATAAAAATTATTTTATTTTAAAATAATAACAACTCAGGAATAGTGACTCATATTATAAATTTGCGACCACTGTTGAGTTTGCAATGTGGTGTTTTCCTTTGGTGAGGCCTAACATTGCTCAGTGTGGGTTGGCTGCGAAAAATAGTTATTGGATGTTTTAATTAATCAAATAAAAAGCGAGATTATATTATTTTATATTACATCCGAATTGTGACATTATTTCATTTAAATGTAGATCTAGGAAGCGACTGAATATTAGTGGCATAACACTTGGAATTATTTGGAGCCATTGGAGAGAATCGTTTGAGAATTCTCTTATTATTGAGGAATAACATCAGAATCAAATATCCTTCATGATGGATTTCCAATTGAAATCAATCCTCATTAGCAAACAATCTATATCACATATTGGGAGTTTGATATCTGATATCTTTTTCATTTTTTTATTTCCACAATGAATGTGGGTAAATAAATAAATGGTTGATCCATTGTTCAAACATTGTTGCGTGATGGGATATTGTTGGAGGATAATCAATAGATAAGTTTATCCTATTCATTTATCATTACGATAAGAAAAAATCAAGGACAAAATTTATAGAGTCCAATATTTTTTATTTAGTTATTATTGTGATTTCTCTCCCCCATTTATGGTGTTTTTCACCCATGGATCCTTGTGATCATGGATCAACATTTGGTTATGATCTGAACACGATCAGACCCCTATATTGGAGGAAAGATAAAATAGAGGACATATCACTATATCATGGTATAAGAGGATCGTACAAGTGTTTTTGTATTGAAGGTTGTAGAACTAGAGGAAAAAAAAGGACTACAGAATGGGCCACTTTTGCGTGATGTAACTGAGTGGCTGCATTGACTTCTGGTGGTCTCCATAAGTGAAAATGTGGGATAGACCACCAAACAAGCAGGCGGATCAGACCCATCACGTAGGCCAGATCGGTGAACTGTTCTAGGACCAATTAGAGTGGGCCATGAATATTGGTCTTGGTTGAACCGGCCTGTCGGGCTGTGCCCCACAGCATGAGGTGGACCTAGGTTGGACTCAAGTCATAATCGGGTGCCCAGACCATGCCACAGTCAACTGAGAATCCGAACGACTATAATAGCTACAACATGGTCGACTACCACTGTCAGTCCATGACCTAGTGAACCCCATTATGAAATTTTCCAACAACCATAACCTTCAAACCAGACATCATTTTGAAGATCCATCAATAACCTAGGGACCCTTACAATGAGATATTCATTTTTTGAGATATTCAATGTGGGGTTTTGTGGTTGTGTGAATATGAACTAATTGATTGAGCAGTGATTTCTCCAAGAACATGTAACACCAGATATTTTTATGAGAAATATTTTGTTTTTATCTTATATACATCATCAAAGTAAAATTTAACTACACACAACACTATCTTGGCTTGCTTTACAATCAATCACGACCTTCCTCGATAGCTTGCGTTGTACGCAATACCGAGTTTCACTAAACAATGACATGCTATTAAAATATTATTAAAACTAGCCGTTATTAATACTAATGCCCAATTTTTGAAATTTTATAAATTTTATCTTTCAAAATGGACTTCATTTTTGGATTCGGAATATCAAAATTAGCTTAGGGTGAAATTTTGGTATTTTTCTGAAAACTATTAATTTTTTATGAATAGTGAAAACACTCTGTTACTATTTAAAAACCGACTTTTTATTTTATTAATTATTTATTTTATTTAAATTTATTATAGGTCAAAATTGATACTTAATACCGATATAATTTCAATTTAATTAATTAGAGTCATTTTATAATAATTTTAGATATTTAAATATTTTATTGAACTTTTCACCGTCTTTTACCCACCTCATAGGAGAATTTGCAAATTTACATAAAACATAATTTTACAGATTCTGTGAGTGGAATTTCAAAAATTCAAGAGACATGGTTAATATCAAGGAGTACAATGTGGTTCAATAAGATATAAATATTTTTTGTGAATAGTAACTTTTTACTTTTTTTACCAAGGTTAAAAGTAAATAGGGTAATTAAAGGTAAAAATGATATTATTATTACCCTAACACATGTCCTAATTCTATTGAATAAGTTTAATTCGACCCAAAACAACCTTAGGAATAAAATATGACCATTTAGGTCTACTTCATCCCATGTGGAACTGGCCCAAGCCCAAGGTTGGCCACCTTGGGCCTAGTTGGGGACATGCGACAGGGGATGGGGTAAGGCCACCTCAATACCCCCTAAACCGACCAACATGTTTGACCCGCGGGGGCTGGGTGATTTGGTTCAAGGCGATGGCGTCCTGTTGTCGAGGTTCCGGGTTCAAGTCCTCACAAAGGCAACGCGCATTATATGCCAACGATCCTCTCGTCCACTTCATCCAGTGTGGAACTTTCCCAAGCCCAAAGTTGGCCACCTTGGGCCTAGTTGGGGATTTGCGGTAGGGGATGGGGTAAGGCCACCTCAATACCCCCTAAACCGACCAACATGTTTGCCCGCGGGGGCTGGGTGAGTTGGTTCAAGGCGATGGCGTCCTGTCGTCGAGGTTTCGGGTTCCAGTCCTCGCAAAGGCAACACACATTATATGCCAACGATCCTCTCGTCCCCTTCATCCCGTGTGGAACTAGCCCATGCCCAAGGATGGCCACCTTGGGCCTAGCTGGGGACGTGTGATAGGGGGTGGGGTAATTCCGCCTCAATACCCCCTAAATCAACCAACACGTTTTGCCCCACCGTTGGTGGTGGGGTTGTAAGGGCATGGGGGGTGAGGGGCAGGTCACGGGGTCAAGTCCCTGGGGTTGCGATTTACATGTAATTTTCTTCCATGTGTGTTTTTTGCTTTCGCTGTTGCACCCAATTTTTTTATGACCATTTAGGTCCACTTGGATTAGATTAGGTCATTTATTATTATATTATTTAAAGAAGAGTTAAAATAGTTAAAATCGATGTTTAATAACTAAAACATTTTTAATATAGGGTTATACATAAGATAATTTCAACTATAAATATTCATTAGAAAGCTAAAAATATTTCCTACATAATGGTAATTGATTTATAATATTTAGAAATTATAAAAGTTAATTTATATAGGACACAACAATGATGAAGTAATTACCTTATTAATGAAATATTAACATAATTGATGTTATAAATACACAAATAAATGTAATTTGAGACTTTTTAAGAATTTCACTAATTTTATAGGTTAATATGACATTTTATTATTGATTTAATTAACCTTTTTCGAACTAATAATGATTTTATTATTTTCACAAAAATCAATTACCAAATAGTCTCAAAATTGACATAAAATAGTTTTAAAAACAAATATTATATTATTTATTGTTATTTTATTTCTAAAAATCTAAGGTTATAAAAAATTACATAAATATGGATACATATATTAATAATAAACAACTTAGGGTTCTTTTGAAAAGTTATAGTATGTTTATTAACTTTATAGTGTATGAAAACAAAAAGACACAGTAAAAGTAAAATTATTTAACTTAAAGATAAATCTAAATGATAAGGTTAAAATAGAAACCTAAACTTGTCTAAATTCCATTGGATGAGAGGATTTCGACCCATCCCCACCTTATATTCTAAATAAATCAATTTTGAGCTATTAAAAAACCGAATATGACTTAATAATAAAATAATATGTTTTGTTTTTCCAAAGGTGCCCCTCTCCTCCCTTATAAAAGGGAACCTCCTCCCTCTCCTCCTCACACCACTATGAGCCTTCAAGCTCGTCCAAACCCTACCAATATCTCTTCTAAACTTCCGAAGGAACATCCTAGAGGTCCTGGTCTTCTTCAAAGATCATCTTTAGTGCCCTAATAGGAGGTTAAGAAGATGTTCTTCAAAGAAAAGGTAATGTCTGTTACCAATTCTTTCAACTTTATTTCTTCTTCTACTTATTCATCCTTAGTTGTTTAATTATGATGTAAAAAAATCAGTATCAATAATATACTAATATATTAATATAAATATGAAAAACCCCTATTTTACCTTCTATCCATCCTACGGAAAACAAAATCACCGCACGTGCGTACGTACGGAATACCGTCTCCACGCCGTGGTGTAATCTGTTTTCCACCACCACCTTACATGGATGGGTATAATGGTGTAAATAATAACTATATGTGATTATTGTAAAGTGATATTTATTCTAAAATAGTATACATACACTTCAATATAATTCCATGATCATGGGAATGATATCCTCGCTCATGCGTACGTACGGCCTACCGTCTCCACAATGTGATGCGACTCGTTCTACAAGATCATAATTGCATAATGATTATATAAATGAATTTAATGAATAAATATGATATATATTACACTAATACCATTATGGAAATATGGTATATATAACCTAAAAAGAAGAATAATAATTTATTCGACAAAACACACATAAGGACAAAAAGAAATAAACAACCGAATAACAAGTAGCAATGAAATATTACTAATAAGAAGCTAAGAATCTAAGAATATGAGCATATATGAAATAATAACAATGGGTATGATTATGTAATAATTCAATAACATTATTTAAATAATTACACAGGAGGTTCGGACACGTACGAAGCAAATCAGACCTAAGGTAAGGGAAAATCTCGCAATCTCAATTTTTTTTCTGAGATTGTTTATACATCGGTAATTATTGGGGCATATTTATCATCCAAATCCATGTTTCGTCAAAATGTACTATTATTTCGATCCTCTGACAATTGTT
Source organism: Viscum album (assembly GCA_963277665.1). NCBI lineage: Eukaryota > Viridiplantae > Streptophyta > Magnoliopsida > Santalales > Viscaceae > Viscum > Viscum album. The sequence continues at coordinate 246,970,743 of OY728127.1, forward strand.
TAAATCCTATTTTCCCCATTAGTGAGTTTTTAGTAAAAGATATGAAAGGAATCTTTTTTCATTTTTAGAATGAGGTACTTTTTGGCTTTTCCAGCCAAAGTACGAGAAGAATGTTTTTTTAACTTATACAGCTTGAATGGATTTTTATGATTTCATAGAACATTATTTCCATGAAGATTCCTTTATAAGTTTAAATGTTTATTTTTAATAAACTTCTTTTAGTTTAAAATTTTATGACATGTTACGAAAGGGAAAATGTTTTTGAAATAGAAAGGATATTTTCCTCAAGAATGGAGTTCAAGCATTTTATCAAAATTATTTTCCATATAAGATAATATAAGGTTCTGTTCCTATCCCTATTTGTACATTTATTTGATTATTTTATGATGGAATTATTATTATGAAGTCCTTTAATCTTATATGATTTATGTTATGATGACATGATGTTTAAGAATCCCATTTTTATTACATGGGTTATTCAATGATGTATGATTTATGATCTTGTGAAACACATAATAATGGAATCATTATCAGATATGTGGGACCTATATCTCCCTCAAATTCATTGGGTGAAGATTTATATCTCAGGAGATAGACATGGATAGAATGGCAAGTTAATCCGGTTCAGTGAAACAGGACTGAAACGAGCAGTGAAATCGGTTCAGAAATGGACTTTGTCTGCTAAGATAGTCTTGGAAATGAGTCTTGACTAATAATAAATTATTCTCTATGATTATGTGTGTTTTCCACAATGTTTAATGTTTTACGTTATGATTATTTGGATTACATTTCAATATTATGATTGATCCCATGTCATGATATTATGATCTCTCTTGCAGGACAAGATTTTCAAAATGTTATGTTCTTAAGAATAAGATATGATTGATATTTATTTTGTTTACCCTTACTAAGAATTTGAGATCATCCTTTTGTATGTTTTATTTTCCCTAGGTCTAGAAGAAGGGTATTAAGTAGAATATTACAAAATTGACTCTAGATATGATGAAATAAATGAGAGACAACGTAGATGATTTATGATCCAGTAGTTTATGTTGCCCAGTTTCTAAAGACACAATACCTCTATGGTCCTTTCATGGTTTTGTTATATGTTGTAATAATTATGCTTCAATTCTGATGTAATAACAATGTATGTAAAGTATGGGTCATTATAGTTGGTATCATAGGAAAGGTATAGTAAACCTTTGGAAACTTGTATGTGAAAGCCTTAGTATGAACCTTAAGGATATATATAAGGATAGAACATAATCTTAGTGTTTTAGAAATGACCCTGAATATCCTATGATAATACCTAAAGCGTCAAATTTTATTCTGGATTTTGTGGTTTTCCTATTATAATGAGTACTCCTCACACTATTCTTCTTGGATTTAGTCAATGGCTGGAACCCAAAGGAACTGTGTTAATTCTGAATGCGACGGGAAATGGAAGGATTGACCCCTTGAGCAACCAAACGTTATGGGAGATGAAATGAAAAATCTTGTAGCCATGCTCACACAACTTTATCAAGCTATAAATCATTCAGGACTACCAAACGAGCAAAGGAAGGAGCCACATTCGGTTGAATCCTTCATGAGGCAGCGTCCACCCTCATTCAGCGGGTCTACTGATCCATTAGTTGCTGAACAATGGATCAGTACTACTAAAAAGATATTTTCAGTTCTTCAATGTTCTAAACATGACAAAGTCATCTTAGCAGTGTATTGTTTGGAAGGTGATGCTGATCAATGGTGGAATATTATCAAAATATTAGGCCAAGAGATGAAATTGAGTCCATGGAATGGGACGAGTTCAAGAACTTATTTTTCAATAAGTACTTCCCTCATATTCTTTGAACAAAGTTGGAGAAGGAGTTTCTTGAACTGAAGCAAAAGGACGATGAATCTGTTGGTACCTACGAAGAAAATTTTACGAGACTTGCAAGGTATGCTTCCAGAATTTTTATCCAACCTGAGTGTAAGATCGATCGATTCTTTAGTGGCTTAAAACCACGTCTTCGAAGGGAGTTATCCATAAGGGACTTCAATAGCTACGAGGAAATTGTTCGATGTGATCTCAAAGGTAAGATGGATATTGGAGTAACCCATCAATCATATGGGTTTTATGAGAAGATGAAAATGGAATTCAAAGGAAAATCTAAAGACCACGCTGAAAAGAAGATGAGTTTTCCCTTATGCTCAATGTGTGGAAAGAAACATGGAGGGAGTTGTCTGAAAGGACATGTAAATGTTTCGAATGTAGAAAAGAAGGTCATCGGACATTTGAATTCCGCAATGATGGGAGGAATATGTCGAGTGATGCGAAAAAAGAAATAGCTACATAGAGTGCACCTCATACACTTCAATGTTACAAGTGCAAGGAAATGGGGAATTATGCTAATCAATGCACTAATCCAAGGGTTTCTGATGATGATTGATGTCAACAAACTCTTAAGTGTAAAGACAGAGGAAAGACACATGCAATTTCTTTCAGTGATGTGGAGTATGATAACGAAGTTTTGAAAGATACACTTACCATCCACTCTAAAGTAGAAAATTTTTTATTTGATTTTGGATCCACCCACTCTTTTATTTCTGAAGAATTTTATAAGGTCATCATCATATTACCTCAACAATTAGATGTTGAGTTTGCTATGACAACCCCTAATGGCACAAAAGTCGCATCAAAAGTTTATAATTCTTCTCCGATTGATGTTTGTGGGAAAGTGATTCCTGCAAATCTTGTGATCCTTCCTATAGTGGAATTTGATGTGATTCGTGGCATGGATTGGATTTATTTATATGGAGCTCATATCAATTTCCATAGAAGGGAAGTCACGTTTCATATTCAAGATCAATCTATGATCGTCTATCGATGCAAGGATGAACATAACCTTCCAGTGGAAATTTATTCCTTCTTATGGGTCTTGATTCCACTAAATTAAGTTTATTTATCTCAAATGATTAGTGGGAAACTCATGATTAAGAATATGCCCATTGTACGGGAGTTTGATGATGTCTTTCCAGAGGAATTTCCAGGTCTTCCACCAAACCGTGAAATTGAGTTTTGAATAGAACTCATACTGAGTTCTATGCCTATTTCAAAGACGCCTTATAGAATGACCCCAATTGAGTTGCAAGAATTGAAGAAGAAACTCCAAGAGAATCTTGATAAGGGATTCATACACCCTAGTGTGTCACCTTGGGGAGCACCTGTTTTGTTTGTTAAGAAGAATGATGGATCAATGAGACTCTACATTGATTATCAAGAACTTAACAAAATCACTATCATGAACAAATATCCTCTCCCACGCATTGATGACTTATTTGATCAACTACGCGGAGATCAATACATTTTCAAGATTTATCTTTGTTTAGGGTATCATCAATTAAGGGTCAAAAGGGAGGATATATCAAAGACGTCTTTCCGCACAAGGTATGGACACTATGAATTTATAGTGAGGCCATTTGGTCTTACAAATTCCCCTACTATCTTCATGGATCTAATGAATAGAGTCTTTAGGGAATATATCTTGATCAGTTTGTGGTAGTCTTTATATACGATATTCTTTTATATTAAAAGAGAAAGGAATAACATAAAGATCACTCGAGAGTTGTATTGAAGACCCTGAGAAAGGAGAAGCTTTATGCCAAATTTACCAAGTGTGAATCTTGGCTTCAAAAAGATGCATTTTTGGGTCAGATAATCTCAAAAGAGGGGATATCTATGGATCCCACAAAACAGAGGCTATCGAAAGATGGTTGAGACCAACAACAGTAACTGAGAGCATATGTTTTCTTGGTTTGGTTGGATATTATCGACGTTTTGTGAACGCTTTTTCACAGTTATATAACCCAATCACAAAATGACTCGGAAAGGAGTTATGTTTTTTGGACAGAGGAATGTGAAGAGAACTTCAAGGAGTTAAAATGAAGGTTATCCGGTGCACCTGTGCTCACACTGCCTTGTAGTGGAGAAAGTTTTGTGATCTACAGTGATGCATCCCAGAAGTGATTGGGGTGTGTTATCATGAAAAATGATATGGTGATAGCTTATGCCTCAGACAGTTGAAAATCCATGGGCAAAATTACCCAACTCATAATTTGGAGTTAGCTGTGGTAATATTTGAATTAATGATTTGGAGGCATTATCCTTATGGAGAAAGGTGTGATATTTATACTGATCATAAATGTTTAATGTATATTTTCAAACAAAAGGAGCTGAATATGTGCCAAAGAAGATGGTTGGAGCTGATTAAGGATTACGACTACTCAATTCATTACCACCCTGGGAATGAAAAAAAGGAGGCAGATGCATTAAGTCGACAAGACCATGCTAGCTTATCCATGATGAGGATCACAAAAGATCCAATATTTTTGGATTTATAAATGATGGATCTTGGAATTATAATGGAAGGGGAAAATGTTATCTTTCTCAAATGAATGTTCAACCATCTATACACGTGAGATTAAACAGGCACAGAAAGAAGATGTAGAGTTACAATAGTAGGTGAGAAATGTTCCTGAATTCAACCATGATTGTGATGGGATAATAAATTTCAGAATTTGGGTTTGTGTTCCTCCCATCCCAGAATTAAAGAAGGAGCATCTTGATGAGGATCATAGTTCTTCATTCTCTATTCATCCTAGAAGCACGAAGATGTATAGGGACCTGAAAGAGTACTTCTGGTGGGATGGCATGAAAAGAGATTTTGCAAAATATGTCTCTCGATGCTTGGTTTGTCAGCACGTTAAAGCTGAGAGACAGATGCCTAAGGGGTTGTTACAACCATTACCCATACCCGAATAGAAATGGGAAAACATCACTATGGACTTTTTCACCGGACATCCTAAAACATTCAAAGGCAATAATGTTATCTGGGTCATAGTTGATTGTCTTACAATGTCGGCACACTTCATTGCTATTAGAGAAGATTTCTCTCTGGATCAGCTTTCCAGGATATATGTAAAGGTAGTGGTAATATTGCATTGAATACCACTTTCCATTATATCTGATCGGGATCCGAGGTTTACCTCAAAGTTTTGGCGAAGTCTTCAGCATACTCTGGATACAGAGTTGAGTTTCAGCACTGCTTATCATCCTCAGACAGACGGTTAGTCGGAGAGGACAATTCAAACTCTAGAAGATATGTTGAGAGCTTTCTCTATGGATTTCAATGGAGGTTGGGATCAACACCTACCTTTGGTGGAATTTTCTTATAATAATAGCTTTCACTCCATTATTTAGATGGCTCCTTATGAAGCTCTCTATGGAAAGAAATGAAGGACTCCAACTTGCTGGGATGATGTTGGGGAAAGAAATCTATTAAGAACTGAACTTATTGATGAGATGGAAGAAAAGGTCTGATCTATTCAACAACACATAAGAGTAGCACAGAGTCGACAGAAAAGATGTGCCGATAATCGATGAAAATACCTAGAGTTTGGGGTGGGTGATAAAGTTTTCTTACGAATATCTCTTTGGAAGAGAGTAATGAGATTTGGAAAGAAGGGAAAGCTGAGCCCTAGGTATATTGGTCCTTTCGAAATACTGGATCGTGTTGGGAAGGCAGTTTACCAATTGGTGATTCCAATGAATCTCTCTCAAGTTCATGATGTGTGCCATGAATCTCTCCTGAGAATGTACATACATGATCATTCACATGTACTCAACTCAGAAGTTGTACCGCTGGAGCAAGATCTTTCTTATGAAGAATAGCCGATAGAGATTCTAGATCGTAGTGAAAAAGTTCTATGGAACAAGAAAACTCTTTTGGTGAATGTTTTATGGAGGAACCACCAATTAGAAGAAGCTAAATGGGAGCTTGAGTATATGATGAGGGAGAGGTATCCTCATCTGTTTGTTACAAAGTGACGAATTTCGAGGGCAAAATTCATTTTAAGGGGGGTAGAATGTAACACCCAAGATTTTTATGAAAAATATTTTGTTTTTATGTTATATACATCATCAAATCAATCTTTCACTACACACAACACTATCTAGGCTTTATTTACATGCAATCGTGACCTTCCTCGTTAGTTTGCGTTGTATGCAATACCGAGTTTCACTAAACAATGATATGCTATTAAAATATTATTAAAACAAGCCGATATGAATAGTAATACCCAATTTTTGAAATTTTATAAATTTTATCTATAAAAATTGACTTCATTTTTGGATTTCGAATATCAAAATTATCCTAGGGTGAAATTTTTTTATTTTTATGAAAACTTTCAATTTTTGATGAATAGTGAAAACACTGGGTTACTATTTAAAAATCGACTTTTTATTTCAGTAATTATTAATTTTATTTAAATTTATATTAGGCTAAAATTGACACTTAATACCTATATATGTTCAACGTAATTCATTGGAGTCATTTTATAATAATTTTAGATATATAGAAATTTTATTGAACTTTTCACCGTCTTTAACCCACCTCCTATGAGAATTTGCAAATTTACATAAAACATAATTTTACCGCTTCTGTGAGTGGAATTTCAAAAATCTGAGAGACATGGTTAATATCAAGGAGTAAAATGTATTTCAATATGATAAAAATAATTTTTTGTGAATAGTAACTTTTTACTTTTTTTACCACGATTAAAAGTAAATACGGTAATTAAGGGTAAAAATTATATTATTATTACCCTAACACATGTCCTTATTCTATTGGATAAGTTCAATTGGACCAAAAACAACCTTAGGAATAAAATATCTCCATTTACTTCCACTTTTATTAGATTAGGAAATTTACTATTATTTTATTCAATGAAGAGTAAAAATAGTTAAAATCAATGTTTAATAACTAAAACATTTTGAATATAGGGTTATACATAAGATAATTTCAACTATAAATATTTATTAGAAAGATAAAAGGATTTCCTACATAATTTTATTTTATTTATAATTTTATACAATCAAAAATTTAATTTATTTATGACACAATGATGATGCAGTAATTACCTTATTAATGAAATATTAACATAATTGATGTTATAAATACCCAAATAAATGTAATTTGAGACTTTTTATGAATTTAACTAATTTTATAGGTTAATATGACATGTTAATATTTATTTAATTAACTTTTTTCGAACTAATAATTCTGTAATGATTTTCACAAAAATCAATTACCAAATAGTGTCAAAATTGGCATAAAATAGTTTTTAAAACTAATATTATATTATTAATTGTTATTGTATTCCTAAAAATATATTGTTCGGCCAAATGACTTATATAAAGTTATATATATTAATAATAAACAACTTGGGGTTCTTTTGGCTTGTCATAGTATGTTTATTAACCTTATAGTGTAAGAAAACAAGAAGACACGATAAAAGTAAAATTATTTATCTTAAAGATAAATCTAAATGATAAGGTCAAAATAGAAACGTAAACTTTTTTAAATTATATTGGATGATATTATTTAGACCCATCTCCACCTTAGATTCTAAATAAATCAATTTTGAGATATTAAAAACCGAATATTACTTTATAATATAATAATATTTTTAGTGTTTTCAAATGTACACCTCTCCTCCCTTATAAAAGGGAATCTCCTCCCTCTCCTCCTCACACCACTTTGAGCCTTCAGTCTCGGCAAAACCCTGAAAATTTATCTTCTACACTTCCCTAGAAACATCCTTGAGGTCCTGGTCTTCTTCGAAGACCATATTTAGTTCCCTAATAAGAGGTTAAGAAGAGGCTCTTCAAAGAAGAGGTATTGTCTGTTACCGATTCATTCAACTTTATTTCTTCTTATACTTATTATTATTTAGTTGTTTCATTATGAAGTAATAACATCAGTATCACTGTTATACTGATATGTTATTATAAATATGAAAAAACCCTATTTCACCTTCTATCCATCCTATGGAAAATGAAATCACCGCGCGTGCGTACGTACAGAATACCGTCTCCACGTCGTGGTGTAATCTGTTTTCCACCACCACCATACTTGGATGGGTTTAATGGTGTAAATAATAAATATATATGATTATTGTAAAGTGATATTGATTCTGAAATAGTATAAATACACTTCAATACAATTCCATGATCATGGGAATGATATCATCGCTCATGCGTACATACGGCCAACCGTCTCCACGATGTGATATGACTCGTTCTACATGATATTCATTGCATAATGATTATATAAATGAATTGAATGAATAATGATGATATATATTACACTAATACCATTATGTAAATGACATATATATATCCTAAAAAGAAGAATAAGAATTTATTAGACAAAACACGCATAAGAACAAAAAGCAATAAACACCCGAATAACAAGTAGCAATGAAATATTACTAATAAGAAGCTTGGAATCTAAGAATATGACCATATATGAAATCATAACAATGGGTATGATTCTGGAATAATTAAATAACATTATTTAAATCATTATATGGGAGGTTGAGACACGTATGAAGAAAATCAATCCTAAGGTAAGGGAAAATCATGCAATCTCAATTTTTATCCGAGATTGATTATACTTCGGTAATTACTGGGGCATATTTATCATCCACATCCATGTTTCGTCAAAATGTAATATTATTTATATCCTCCTACTATTGTTTAAATACAATTTTTCCCATTTGTGAGTTTTTAGTAAAAGATATGAATGGAATCTTTTGTCGTTTTTAGAACGAGGTACTTTTTGACTTTTCCTCCCAAAGTACGAGAAAAATGTTTTTTTAACTTATACAGCTTGAATGGATTTTTATGATTTAATAGAACATTATTTCCATGAATTTTCCTTTATAAGTTCTCATGTTTATTTTTAATCAACTTCTTTTAGTTTAAAATTTAATTACATGTTAAGAAAGGAAAAAAAAATTTGAAATAGAAAGGTTATTTTCCTCAAGAATGGTGTTCAAGTATTTTATCAAAATTATTTTCCATCTAAGATAATATAGGGATCTGTTTCTATTCCTTTTTTTTACATTGATTTGATTATGTTATGATGGAATTATTTTTATGAATTCCTTTTATCTTATATGATTTATGTTATGTTGGCATGATGTTTAAAAATCCCATTTTTATTACATGGGTTATGCTATGATGTATGATTTATGATCTTGTGACACACATAAGAATGGTATAATTATGAGATGGGTGGGAAATATATCTCCCTCTAATTCATTGGGTAAATATTTATATCTCATGAGATAGACATGGCTGGAATGGTAGGTTAATCTGTTTTAGTGAAATAGGACTGAAACGAGGAGAGAACTCGGTTCAGAAATGGACTTTGTCCGCTAAGATAGTCTTGGAAATGAGTCTTGACTAATAATAAATGATTACCTATGATTATGTGTGTATGACACAAAGTTTCATGTTTTAAGTTATGATTATTTGTTTTACATTTCAATATTATGATTTTTCCCATGTCATGATATTATGATCTCTCTTGCAGGACACGATTTTCAAAATGTTATGTTCTTAAGAATATGATATGATTGACATTTTTTTGTTAACCCTTAATGAGAATTTGAGCTCACCGTTTTGTATGTTTTGTTTTCCCCTGGTCTGGAAGATGTGTATTAAGTAGAATATTCCAAAAGGGACTCTAGATATGATGAAATAAATTGGAGACAATGTAGATGATTTGTGAACTAGTTGTTTATGTTGCCCAGTTTCTAAAGACACTATACCTATACGGTCCTTTAATGGTTTTGTTATATGTTGTAATAAGTATGCTTCAATTATGAAGTAATAACTATGTATGTAAAGTATGGGTCGTTATAGAAAAATTTTTCTTTGAGAAAACATTTATGTGGCTAGCCCTGACCAAGAGACTCTGTGTCTTATAGAGGCTCTGATTCTTATTGAGATATTTTGTCTGGTGGAGATAGTGTTTCTTATGGAGACAATGCATCTTATGGAGACTGTGTGTCTTGTTGAGACTATGTGTCTTATTAGATTGAGTATATCTGGATGTTCTTGATATATTTTCTATATACATATATCTATGTGGAGAAATCTATAATGTCCTCTATGGTATTCCATTGTGGTATTCCGTGGTTGTATTCACTACCACAAAAATAGTTTTTCGCATCGCCCCCTTTATCAGCGCTAATAAAGGGTCATATTAAAAAAATATTTTTAAAAATATATTAATATATTAATATATAAATATAGTTATATAGTTATATAAATATATTATATAAATTATAAATATATTTTAGATAAGTATAAATGTACATTTACACTTATTATAATTAATATATAAGATATTTAGTGAAAATGACTTCTTAAAAAATTAAAAAATATTTTTAATAACTAATTTGATAATCATTATGGAGTAATAGTCATTTAATAACAATTTGAGGACTAAAAAAATAAAAAAAATTAAAAAAAGATCCAAAATATGTTGAAAACGCAACTCAAACTTCAAACAGCCAAAACTTTTGATCCGGGTGTCGGTTTGAGCTCTACCTCATATCAAAGCTCTACGTCGCGATGACTGGGGGAAACCCGGTCAAGCGTTTTTCGAGGCCAAAAGAGGCCCATAATGCCTCCAAAACTGAGTTTTTTGTCGGGGTACCCAAATTTTTTAACATTTTGTGGATTTTCAAACTCGTTTAAGGGGGTATTATTGGATTTTCATGGAGGGGACTGAATTTATTCCATTGTATTACATTCATATTGATATTATGTCTTTAAAATTTCATCCTTTTTTATAATGAACTGCCATTTATAATCAAATATATAACTATATGTACATATTTTTTATATATTCGCACCTAAAAATTAAATTTTGTAAATAAATAATTAAACATATTTAAATATAAAATATATTAGCTTTATCTAAATATTAACTAATATCAATTTTATTTAAAATACCAATATATGAATATTTATATACCTATATATTAATCGAACTATATATATATATTAATCTAACTATATATATATTAATCTAATAACTATATATATATTAATCTAATAACTATATATATATTAATATATCTACATATATATATATATATTAGTATTACTATAAATATATATATATTAATATCACCATAAATATATATATTAATATCACTATATATATATATTAATATAACTATATAAATATATATTCATATAACAATATATATGTTAATATAACTATATATATGTTAATATAACTATATATATATATTAATATAAATATATATTACTATATGAATAAATATAACTATATATATATATAGATATAGATATATATTAATACCACTATATATATATATTATAATATAACTATATATATTTATTTATATAAATATATATTACAATACGAATAAATATAACTGAAAATATAAATATATATATATAGAGAGATATCATGAATTGGAAATCAAATCAAATTAGAGTACTGGTAAGGTCTTAGGCGCGCCGGGGGGAGGTCTCGAGTTCAAATCCTGGTGGAGGCAGTGGTGCGCGCACATGGGGAATATTGGAGCAAGTGCTGTTAAAGGGTGGAGGGGGGTGCGTGGGGTGCATGGGGTGTTGTATAGGGGCCGAAAAGCACTGTAAAAGGGGTGGTTCAAGTGCTATAAAATCCCCCCCCCCCCCGATTGGCATTTTTTGTTAATTTTTTTTAAAATTTTGTAATTTTTTTTAACTTTTTTCAGCGCTTTTTTAAAAGCGCTGATAAAAGGGTCCTTTATCAGTGCTAAAACGAAAGCGCTGATAAAGGAAGCGCTGATATAGGACCCCTTTATCAGCGCTAAAAAAAGCTCTGATAAAGGGGTACTTTTATCAGTGCTTATTTTCGCGCTGATAAAAGACCCCTTTTATCAGCGCTTTTTTTAGCGCTGATAAAGGGGTCCTATATCAGCGCTTTTCGTAGCGCTGATAATGGGGACCCCCCCCCCCCCTTTATCTACACTGGCTTCATCAGCGCTTTTCTAGCGCTGATAAAGGACATTTGTAGCACTGATAAAGGCTGTGTTTGTAGTAGTGATTCCTTAATGGTATTTCCTTTGTGGTATTCTTTGGTGGTATTCCATTATGGTATTTCCTTATCAGTATTCCTTCTTGGTATTTCTATTGACACATTCATTTGTAGATTCTTTGTTTGCTACTATGTATTATTTTACATACCCATAGACAGTCTTTTCCCACAATTGTTATGTCTTGTATAGATGATTGACTCTTTGATATAGATCCATGAAGTCTAGGACTAGAAAGTGCCTTTTGAGACTGGACAGGCTGAGGTGTGTTCTAGAAACATTTCTGATGATAGTCCCTGTACCTCTTACATCAAAGGTTGGCCTTGTGGCTGCACACTCTTCTATTTTGGTGAGATTATTTTTTCAATATTTAATTTTGAGTAGTTTCACTATTGTACTTTGGTTTTAAAATATATTTTTCTGAAAGCATAGTTTATTTACTATTTTTGCATTTCATTATTTTTGGCTAGGAGAAGTGTTCACGAAAATAGTTACTTTAGGAAAATGCATTCCATTTGTGGGATATGCCTACTCAATGATAGTAACCAGCCCCTAGAGTGTTGGAGGCAGGCATAGGTTGTCCCAGAATGTGCCACTCTTGGATAGGTCGTGATAGGAATATACATTATAATTACATCTAGAAATGCCACTATAAATTTTTAGAGGCAATATATAAAGACACTATTCATTAAATACATGATGATTAATGTATAATTACTGAGAATAGCGGAAATATATATGAAACAATAGTGTTAATATAACTTTATAAAGGTATTATTAGGAATATCCTCCTTCTCCAAAATTGATTTGTTATATCATGACATAAGTTCCACCAAATAGAATTACTTTTCCCCTAAATAGTTTGTTGAATAAGTAATTAATATGTGGTAGGGGATATATGTTCTTAATTTTGATTTTTTTGGGTTCTTGAGAATCAACATAGGGGGAAATTATCCAATCCTGATTCTTGAGGAAGAGGACTAGAATAACCCATAGTGAAACACTCTTTCATATAAACCTTTCTCTAGGATATCTTTTAACTGCTTCTTTAGTTCTTCCAAATCAATAGTTTCCATTCTGAAAGGAGTGTTGGATATGGGTATAGATCCAGGTATATGTTCAATTGATAAATAAAATGCTTGTTCAAGAGTATGAATAGTAAACTCATAAAGAAATTCAATGGTACAGTCTCTAAGAATATTATGTTCATAAAGCATTATTTTATTCGTTTTCTTAATCATTTGAGGTAGATATTCTCTTTTATAAGTAAATAGTTCCCAAGTCGGGGAAGGTGATTCCATTGGATATTCATCCCACCTATAACATATATACCATCATTATAGGAAGGGATAATAAGATATGTGTATGAATAATAGAAATATTTAAATACTTTTGACATTTTATGACATTATAGTGATAGAAAATGCGAGTTATGTATAGAATGGTTATAAAACTAAGAAAATATTGTGGTTCATGGAGACCCCATACATTATATATGGATTTATTTTTCATATTCACATAAAATCCAAAGATATCCAATAATATTTAATAATTAAATAATTTTTTCCTTTTCTATATATATATGTTTTAAAAAAATTATACTATGTTCATTTAAAATAATTTAAATGATATATAACGTTTACCTTTCCTGTTTTGAGGGTATTCATTTCATGGTTCCTTGGTCAGATCCTTAGGGATAATTATTGATGTTTTATCAAATCTGGTAACATCATTAAAGTGAAATGAAATTATATTAATGTCATTAATGAAAATAAAATATTTTGAAATTCCCATTATTATACTAACAAAATGATGATTGACTTTGTATAAATGTTAACATTATATGGACAGTTTATTTTAGTGTCTCTACCAACCATCATGAAATAGTTTAATTTTATTTAATATTTGTTTTCTATATATTCATTCAAGAAAATGATATAATACATAATATACATATTTTCATAAAAATGTACTATTATAATTGAATTAAAACCTTACATTTTGTATTTAGTAATAAGTGAAAACTCATCATCCTCATATGTAGTAATCTGGACTAATATGAATGATGTTATCATTTATTGGAAGAAGAGGAAAATATAATAGGTTGGATGATAGATATTACATAAGAAAAATAAAATTCCAAAATAAATATGATACCATATTCATTATTCCCTATTGTATGGCTGAGATATGGAGAAGGTAGATAATGAAATGAATTTAGAAGATGTTGTTTGAAAATATTTCCTCGTAAATTTCTTCTCATGAAATACACATTGAGTCACTTTAGATTTATTAATTATTGGGATAAGATCTATAAGGATGTGGGTGAGAGGTGAAGAGGGAGTTTGGATTAATTAGTGTATGTTCAATGTAAATCATGGTCTGAGGAGAATGGTTTTTGAACAATGGTATTAATAAGCTTAAGAAGTGGTGTTTTCGAATATTAAATCCTGTAGTTTTTAATTTCTTCTAAACCATTTGAATAATGATAAATATTTGTAATATATACATTGAATATATCATCTCATTTGTAAATAATGGGTACCTATATCACCCCTTATAGGCCTTTTCCCATATTTAACATATTCTATTAAACACAATATTTTACAATATTTCACAATTTAAAAAAAATTCAACAGTTATTGAGAAAGAAAAAAATTACCCTAAGGAGTTTTCCTCATTTATATAAATAAAATGAAATTAATTTTATGAAAATTGCTTTCCGAATATGATAAATTAAATAATTAAATAAAATCAGTATTTATTAAAAAAAATATTCATTATTGTTAGCATGAATTTTTTGACACATTGAAAAATTAAATAATTTATAAAAATTAATTAATAAATATAAAATCACATAATACCATTTTAAAACCTAATTTATAAGAAATATTTTAAAAATTATATTATATTAAAAGAATACAAAAAAATATAATGTTTATCAAAAATACAAAGACATATTTTATCATTTTTAATCATATTTTTAATTTTATCTTGATATGAAGAAATATGATTTTTAATTTATAAGTTAAATAATTATTATTTTCCTTATTTATAGGTAGGGATTCTATTTTAATTATTGTGGTACTATTTATAATGTTCACATTAATATTCCAACAGTTAAATTAATATTTTATCACCCCATTTCGTATTCGAATGTTTATATTGGTAATGGTCATCTGTGATCCACATATTCTTTAAAAAAATAAGATTTTATTTATTTATAATTTACTTCCATTTTATTTGAACATTATATTTATTTTCCTCTCTATGATTAATATGCTATTACTAATATTCAGATTCATTTTTGAAGTGTTTTTCATGAGGTCGGTTTTTCCAGTGGATCGAGCATATCCAAATTTTTATATTTATGTTATGTTTTTTATATTTCATTCCTGAAAAAAATATTTTTAGTTCTAGTCCATGTATATTTTCTAAATTCAATGATAAAATTAATATAATGCAGTGTTATTGGTTTTATCATGTGGCTAGTTTGAGTTAATTACATAATACGACATTATTAAATTTGAAAATTTAATAACAGAATGAATATTCCATTGATAAAATTATAAGTGAATAACACCATGGAATGAGGTCCTATTTGATCACATGAAAGGGGTGAGGTGGTTTTTAATTTTTTTTCCTTAGTTAACACAATAATCACATAATAATGTTAGAAAAGGATATATATAATATTATATTCTGATTTCAACAAACGCATTATGAATATGTGGTCGTTGGCTTTGGTGATATAAACACACTGGAAGTATTTCTGGGACTCATGAATGATGTCTTTTAGTAATTCATGGACTATATTTTAATGGGTATTATTAATTACATTCTCATTTATAAAGAATTGGCTATTGAGTTGGTCAAACATCAAAGGATGGTATTGCATGTACATTGGGAGCATAATATATATGGAAAACTCTTAACATGATAGTTGTATATTTGAGAGGTCTGATTTTATGGACACTTCATCTTATGGGAGAGTGTTGCACTGGTCCCAGTGAATATTGATGTAGTTAATTCATGGTATAATAGTAGAAATGTGATAGAGATGTAACGATTCCACTGATTGGCTGGCTATTACTAAAGAATTTTCCAAGACATCTTAAATACTATAACACCGTTGAGCACCATAAATGAAATTTTTTACAGCATTTATCTGGTATAAGTGGTTCCATAAGGACTTAATGGTTTTCACATAGAGGCTTATAAGTGATAATTTTATAAGGCTTCTAATGTATAGGGTTTATTATGTAGTGATATGTGATTCCACTAGATCTATACTAGTGTTCTTGTTGATATAGAAACTATATCTGATAACCTACATGTACAGGCCACCCAAAATCATCAAAGAGGACTATCCTAACCATAACCTGAAACTAGTAATTTTTTAATTTCTCTAAGATGATGTGGTTGCACTAAATTCATGGATAATGTTTTTTTATTAAAACTAATGGATATTTTAATTAGTCTTCACATAGAGAGATTACAACGGGAGACAAAGGATAATGAATTAGTTTTTAGAGGATTATTATGATGAGATATTCTATTCTCCCAGAATGGGGAATGTGGTTGTTTATTGATTTATTATAAATTCATATTCAAAGTATCTATGTACAAACATGGATAATTTATCCTCCTTGAATCTATCTATATCATGCATATATGTATCAGCATAACATCAATCAATGGTTGTGGACCCTCCACTTCTCTATCATCTGAGTGAAAAAGAACCTGTATAAGATTATTGTAAGGTATTATTTAATCATATACCCATATAAAATGATCTAATTTAATTATATTAATATGGTGAGTATGTCATTCTCTTCTGAGGATATATTTCTATTCCAATCAAACATTAGGAAGAGTTGATATGACAGTTTCATAAAAATCACTTAGTGGTACAACATGGCTTTGTAAATCTGAACCATGATCATAAAAGGTATTTATGGATATAGAATAAGTGTATTTTTGTATATATTATGTCATGATGGACTTCAAGTTATCAGATAAATGTTTATAATTAATATTTGGAAGGTTTTTCTTCAACCTTGAGAGTGGAAATGGGAAAGAATATCTACATATTTTGTTATGGAACTTCCATGTTGAATGATTGGTCCTTATTTTATCTTGATTATAATCGAATGAGTCACTATAATGAATCTCTTACTCAACATTAAGGTGAAAAATCCATGGAAATTATAGTATTATTAGACATATAATATATTTTCAGATTTTATTGATTACCCTATATGATTTTCTCTAACCGTGATTCTCGATTTACAACCCTGTTTTAGAGGGGAGTTCATGAGGATTTTGGGAACTATTTGAGGATGATAAATTTTTTCACCCACTGAACGATGAGTATACTAATAGAGAAATTCATGATTTAGAGGCTCTATAGGGGGTGTGTATTTTAATTTTAAATGGAGTTGGGACGAACATTTTTAACTTTTTAAACTTTTTGATAACAATGGTTATCACTATAAAAATTGAATGTATGTTTTGAGAACCCCAATAAAATGACCTATAAGATACAATTGTGTTTGTACAAGTGTGGAGATGCCACACTTGTGGGTCTAGAGTTGGTGTATGAACAGAATGAGATGCTGAAGATTATTTATGAATGTATTCATATACCCTAGTTCTGTCAGAAGCCTTAGGTATAAATTTGATCTAGGACCTTTTAGTTTGAGTATGGTGATATTTTTATTAAGGTCTCACATAGACACATAAAATAGATGGTTGTTTGAGTTGCAATGAAACCTCTGATACACCTCCATATTTTCTACGTTATACAGAGGGTTGGGATACTTTCATATCACATTGATTTAGCCCATAGTATTTCAAGTCGATAATGTATTCCATGTCTTATAGCAAAGGATATTTTTTCATGATCGAATGATTATTATTTACCTGAGTAATATTAATGATGATGAAAAAGAATCATTATGTACTACCAAATTAGTATCATAGATCTGTTAGATAAGAACATCCAATGGTGAGAAATTCCCCTAGTTTCTGTCTTATGCAGTCATACGATTCTCCAAGGGAGCTTGATGAGGTATAATTACAAGATGAAATATCAAATTCATCACCCATTTAATTGAGTTGTACATTATATGTAATAATATATGAAGGTTGGGATAATTTTAAAAATACATCCATAGGGTCTTGATTTCAAAAAGTTTTCTAAATATCAGGGAATTTTATAGGGATGGATTATGGATCATGCGACTATTTGAAACCTGGTGTAGATTATTTTGATTTATTAAAATATTTATTATAATAAAGAATATTTTATGATATCTAATATGATCAACGACTCTGATGGAGAAATCAAGGATTCAATTGATTCAAAAAAACATGGGATTTAATCGAGGAATGACATTTTCTTTGATCAAATCTGTATTAGGGTGACACACAATCACAGACAAATTAAAATAAATAAATTAAATTATTATTTTAATTTTAATTTTAATAGTTGTTAACCTAGGAAATTATTATGTAATCCCAGTATGGAAATTTCATAGGGTATTCTTATAAACCATATAGATTCTTAGATAGACAGAGAGATCTATTTTTCATTCTTATATTGGTGGATCGATTGGGATTAAGGAATCCTTTACCGCGACCACACAAGTGTATCTTCTATTCATATTGATCATGAATAAAAATAGAGTGAATTAATAATTTTTTGAATTATTTTATTCAATTTCTATTAGAAAATTTATAAAAAACAACTTTTATATTATTAATTACCTGAATTTATTTAAATTGTATTTCCTATTTTTATAACGATTTAATTAAAAATTTCTTTTGAACATCCTAATATGTTATCATTTATCACTATGATTTTGGGTTAAAATTATAGTTGAAATTACACAGTTTATTATTACCATAAATCAACCATTAATTAATGTTGGGGAAACCAAACATAGACAACATTGTCTTCCCAATTTTGAGTATTATGGTTTTATTCATCTTTTCTATGTTCAATCATCACCATCATTTTAATATTTAACGGATTAAAAGTACACTAGGATCCAATTTCATTGTGTTATTGACCATGGGTTACATTGATGGATGATATGGTTGTTGAATAATAGATTACAAAATTATAGATGATTGAACAGAATGAAATAAATTTAGAGGGTGAACTTACCATAACATTTTTTAGAATAAGTGCATATAAAATAATGATAGGTGAATTTCTTTATTATCTAGAGATGAACGAATAAATTATTTTTTGGATTCATAAATTGATGATGGATGATAATATTTTTGGGTTTTATGGTAATTTTTTAGAATAATCAATGAAATACTCACTGAAATTTGAAGACAGATCATGAATCTTCATACCTAGAAAATTCACAACTACACAACATACAGTTCATAGGAACACCTACTATATGTCTCAATGATATGATGGATAGTAGTTTGGGATATGTTATATATTACCTATATATGTGACCAATGGCCATGTCACCCCTACATATATAATCCATCATGAATAGAGGAGTACATGCACTGGGACTCAGGGGTTTCTATGTGACTTGTTAGTTGTGACACACCACCTATACCCTCATAGAGACACAACTAAAAAAGGCATAGTACACATTCTGTACCCCCATAGACATGACACATTTTATTTCAATAATTCATGTTATATTCATAAACCTCACAAAGAATTACTCTATTTTACATATATTATCCCCAAATTATTAACAGATTGGGTTGATATCTCACCCATTGGGATTGGGATCCCCCTAGGGAGTACTATTTATCCAATGTAAACATCTAGATAGGATCCAAAAAATACAAAATTATATTGTTTATAGTATTTTACCATCATATATAAGTAAGGGATATTGTATCATTGGAGTATAATTTCTCCCGTCAACAATGCTCCAAATAGATTGGAATCATCAACTAGAGTTGAATTTCACACATCTATAGATCTCAAAAGGCATAAGTATCCTCCACTAGGGATATTATTTCAACCATATTAATAGAGAAAGTATCCTTAGAACACCCAAAAATTATAAAGGAATAGTATTCTATTTGATCGTATAGGATTCACGTAACACCTAACCTATACATCCCATGAAATATATTTCTTGAAATTTATTATTTTCAATATCCCTGTTAACACGTAACCTCGAGTCAAAATTGATTTTATATAGTATATCATTATAATCTAGTATTCAAATTTCTGTGTATTAATATTAATTACAAAATTATGAATTTAATATGGTTTATACATCTAAAAACAAATCAATTTGTTATTTATTGAATAGAAACAAAATAAGAATCATTTTTGATGAAAAAAATATTGTCTGATAAGTGTATTTTTATATAATATGGTTTGTCTCTATTTCTACAGTTAATTTATTACTAATAATGTCCTCATTTTTCAAAATTTATTTATGAATAGTAGTATTAATTTTCCAATCATCATATCAAAATTATCTTTGGGTGGTTTTTGGTGATTTTTATTAAAAGTTTTCTTTTATATGTATAGTGAATAATCATTGTTCTTATTGAAAAAAATATTTCTTTAAGTTATTTAAAAATTGAAATTAAATCTGAAATATGATTTAAAGAAAAAATAGGATACATATGTTATATGTAAACTAATTATGTTCTTTATGAACCATTTTATATTCAATTTCAATATATACACCTTCCATACTTATAAGAATATTTTATTCAAATACCGGATTTTTAATCGTATATTCATGTTTTGTTTTTAATTTAGTTTTGTTTCTAATGAGAAGTTAATCAGTTGAAATTAAATAAAAATTTTCCTCAATAATATTTTCTAATTTATAGTATGTTTATCTGAACATTTGATTATAATTAATAATGAAAATAGAAAACATTAATTCACGAGTTAAGTTTAATATGAGGTAAACACGGTTTAATCAACAAAATAATGGTCAAAATTACCAAAATAAATTGAATAAATTATAATTTATGGATATATTTCAAGATTATAATGTTTAATCCTCAATAAAAATACAATTTTATAACTTTTTTCTTGTATAAAATGCGGGTAGGCATATTATTTTAAAAAAATTGAAAGTTTGTTTCTCACCTAACTTATGAAAGGTCACCCCATGTCTAATATTCATCACACCTTAAAACCCTTTTTTCAAGGAAAAAAACTATCCAAATCACATAAAAAATTCCAAAACCTCATTCTAGTAGTATTTGTTTTTTCATAATTACATACAAGAATACATTATGTATAATCTTAAAGTGGTTGTCTGAGATAAGATAAAATCTCTGAATAAGTGTTTTTGTTTCATTTTTTCTTCCGTCACCATGAAATATATTTAATGTATAGTTATATAATATCACATGAACCTAACATATACAGATATTTAATTTTTAATTGAATGACCAATACCCTTATCCTCTTCTCTCAAATGGGAAACAATAACTGTAGAGACCCGAAGCTTGATGTACATGGACATTACATTACTTTTGCCGAATTCTTAGTACATAACAAAAACACACACACAAGGACTGTAATAGTTTAGTGTCTTTGGAAACTCGGAATATAATCTTCTAATCATGGTGAAAGATCTTCAACATCTCCCGTAAAGATCTTCTCTTTTTTTAAACTTAAATCCTTTATTTATATCATGGTGAAAAGAAAACATAACAGGGTGAGCTCAAATGCTCAGTAAGTGTAAACAAAAGAAATATCAATCACATCATACTCATAAGAACATATCTTTTGGAAATCTTAACCTGCAAAAGAGATCATAATTTCATAACATGGGATAAATCATAGTAGTGAAATGTAATCCCAATAATCATAACCTAAAATATGAAACTTTGTGGCATACACAAATAATCATAGAGAATCGTTTCTTATTAGTCAAGACTCATTTCCAAGATTATCTTAGTGGACAATGTCCCTTTCTGAACCGAGTTCACTCCTCGTTTCAGTCCTGTTTCACTGAATGGGTATAACCTACCGTTCCCGCCATGTCTATCTCATGAGATATAAAATCTTCACCCAATGAATTGGATGGAGATATAGGTCCCACCCATCTCATAATGATACCATTCTTATGTGTGACACAAAATCATGAATCATACATCATTGCATAACCCATGTAATAAAAATTCGGATTCTTAAACAACATGACATCATAAAACAATTCATATAAGATAAAGGAATTCATAAAAATAATTCCATCACAACATAATCAAATCAATGTAATAATAGGGATAGAAACAGAACCATATATTAGCTTAGATGGAAAATAATATTGATAAAACACTTAAACTCTATTCTTGAGGAAAATATCCTTTCTGCTTCAAAAACATTTTCCTTTCTTAACATGTCATACATTTTTAAACTAAAATAAGTTGACTGAAAATAAACATGAAAACTTTTAAAGTAATATTCTTGGAAATAATGTTTTAAAAATCCATTCATGTCGTATAAGCTAAAAAAACATTTTTCTTGTACTTCTGTCGGAAAAGTCAAAAAGTACCTCATTCGAAAAACGACAAAAGCATCCTTTCATATCTTTTACTATAAACTCACAGAAGGGTAAATTTGGATTTGAAAAATTGTAGGTGGATGGAAATAATATTACATATTGGGGAAACATGGATTTTGATAATAAAATACACCCCAGTAAAAACCAAAGTATAAACAATATCAGATAAAATGAGATTGTGATATTTTCCCTTACCTTAGGTCTGCTTTGCATCGTAAGTGTCCGAACCTCCTGTATAATGATTTAAATAATGTTATTGAATTATTACAGAATCATAATTGTTGTTATGATATCATATATGGTCATATTATTAGCTTCTTATTAGTAATATTTCATTACTACTTGTTATTCGGGTGTTTATTACATTTTGTTCTTATGCGTGTTTTGTCGAATAAATTCTTATTCTTCTCTTTAGGTTATAGATACCTCATTTCCAGAATGGTATTAGTGTAATATATATCATATTCATTAATTCAATTCATTTATATAATCATTATGAAATGAAGATCATGTAGAACGAGTCGCATCACATCGTGGAGACGGTATTCTGTACGTACACACGAGTGATGATATCGTTCCTATGATCATGTAATTGTATTGGAGTGTATGTATACTATTTCATAATCAATATCACTTTATAATAGTCATATATAGTCATTATTGACACCATTATATCCATTCAATTAAGGTGGTGGTGGAAAATAGATTACACCACGGCATGGAGACGGTATTCCGTACGTACGCACGCGCGGTGATTTCTTTTTCCGTAGGATGGATAGATGGTGAAATAGGGTTGTTTCATACTTATAATAACATATCAGTATATGAGTGATACTGATGTTATTACTTCATAATGAAACAACAAAAGAAGAAGAAGTGGAAGAAGAAATAAAGATGAAATAATCGGTAACAGACATTACCTCTTCTTTGAAGTGCTTCTTTGAGACCTCATTTTAGGGCACTAAAATAGGTCTTTCAAGAAGACCAGAACCTCTGGGATGTTTCTAGGGAAGTGGATAGGAGAAATTTGCAGGGGTTGGCCGATCTTGAAGGATCAAAGTGGTGTGAGAAAGAGGGGGAGGAGGTGCCCTTTTATACGGGAGGAGAGGGGCACCTTAGGAATAACTAAAAATATTATTTTATTATAAAGTCAAATTTGGTTTTTTAATAGCTCCAAATTGATATATTTCTAAGATAAGGTGGGTAGGGGTCGAAATCCTCTCATCCAATATAATTTATAAATGTTTAGGTATCAATTTTACCCTTATCATTTAGATTTAACTTTAAGTTAGATAATTTAAACTTTACCGTGTCTTCTTGTTTTCTTACACTATAAGGTTAATAAACTTACTATATCAAGCCAAACGAACCAAAAGTTGTTTATTATTAAAATATATAACCTTATATATGCCATTTGGCCCGAACGTAGATTTTTAGGAAAAAAATAACAATTAATAATATAATATTTTTTTTAAAAAACTATTTTATGTCAATTTTGACACTATTTAGTAATTGATTTTTGTGAAAATCATAAAAGAATGATTAGTTCGAACCAAGTTACTTAAATAAATAATAACATGTCATATTAACCTATAAAATTAGTGTAATTCATAAAAAGTCTCAAATAACATTTATTTGGGTATTTATAACATCAATTATGTCAATATTTCATTAATAAGATAATTACTGTATCATCATTATGTTATAAATAAAATAAATTATTTAATGTCTAAAAATTACAAATAAAATACCATTATGTCGTAAATCTGTTTATATTTCTAATGAATATTTATAGTCGAATTTAACTTATGTATAACCCCAAACTAAAAAATGATTTACGTATTAAACATTGATTTTAACTATTTTAACCCTTCTTTAAATAAATTAATAATAAATGTCCTAATATAATCCAAGTGGGACTAAATGGTCATATTTTATTCCTAAGGTTGTTTTTGGTCGAATTACACTTGTCCAATAGAATTAGGACATGTGATAGTGTAATAATAATATCATTTTTACCCTTAATTACCCTATTTACTTTTAACCGTGGTAAATAAAAGTAAAAAGTTACTATTAACCAAAAATTATTTTCATCTCATTGAACCACATTTTACTTACTGAAATCAACTGTGTCTCTTGGATTTTCGAAATTCCACTCACAGAAGTGGTAAAATTATGTTTTATGAAAAATTCAGTTTTTTAACTACCACTTAGTGGTTTCACTATTCATCAAAAATTGAAAGTTTTCAGAAAAATACCAAAAATCGGGCCTAATATATATTTGATATTATGAATTAAAAAATGATGTCTATTTTACCAAATTCAAAACATATCAGTTGCATTAATTAATTTAAAAATTAAATCCCGTCGTCAAAACAAATAACTAGTTTCTAAGAGACAATAACTATCAAAAGATTGACACCTATTTATCTCTGGTTTAAATGTGAAATTACTTCCAATGACCAACATTGTATTAAATTATAAAAATATATTCTAAATATACTTTAAAACCACTCAAATTAATAATTTATCACTATTAATTATTTCGAATAAAAAGGTTGTTTTTAATTAAAATTTAGTACTTTTCACTATTCATCAGAAAATGAAAGTTATCCAAAAAGTACCAAAATTTCACCCAACGATAATTTCAATATTCAGAATCCAAAAATGAAGTCCATTTTGAAAAATTAAATTTACAAAATTTAAAAAAGCGGTTATTACTATTCATAACGGCTAGTTTTAATAATATTTTAATAGCATATTGTTGTTTAGTGAAACTCGATATTGTGTACTGCACATGCTATCAAGGAAGGTCGTGATTGTGTGTAATGAAAGGCAAGTCAAGGATGTGTGTTGTGAAAGCTCCTTTTGGTGTATCGCACAACACAAGACATTAATGAAATTATAAAAAATATTTTTCATAAAATCTCGGGGTGTTACATTCTACCCCGCTTAAAATGAATTTCTCCCTCGAAATTCGTCGGGGTTATAAATGGTTTACTCCTCGAAAGTTTCTTTAATAGAAACCCACATTGTAAAAAGGAATACCAAAACCAATATTTAAAAACAAAAGTATGAAACGCAATGGTTACCCAAATAAACTAATCACTGGGTTTCCACATAGATGAAAATATGGATATGGAAGAGAAATATAACCATCAAATTATAATGGAGAGTGGTAGAGAACATGGCTATAGAAAAGCCAGCAATCACAAATCCATATATTTGTGATGATCTAAGGTACAATCTGATTCATCGGATATAATGTCACTAGGACAACATTTTTGGTTTTCAAGATCATTTCCCTAATGTTGATGAATTAAAATAAATACTTACATGATTTTGGTACAATATCACTGTTGTTCATTAATTGAACAATTTCCACTTTATCCCATATTGAAATGAAGTTGAATTTGTTATCCATGATGTTTTAGCAGATCATGTGATAGAATGATGGGTCATTCCATCTGTCTCAAACACAAGGTTATAAAAGTTATCAAAAGTACATAAATCCATCTATAGTGAGATTAATCATATATGGTTCCTAAAATGGACTTATACTTCATATATCATACTGATTAATATAATAAACCTAGTTTCTACTAAACAGGGACTTCCTGTAGGCCAGTGGTAGGCGATAAAGGCCAGTCTCACTTTGGTTGTGGGTTCGATTCCCACAGCCTTGTTCGACGCGATGGGCTGTCGCCCGTCCTGCAGGTTGTCATTTTCCTAAAACTACATTACTATAACATCCCATCAATAATATTGAAAAAAAGTTATATCCTTAAAAAATACTAACTTATGTCCAACATAATCCATTCCAATCTTTAGGAATATCTAAAATACTGTTGTCCAATCTCATATTATAGTGAAAAAGATTACCAAAGAGTTCATAAAACAAACATTTTAATACCATCATTGATCCCCATATATCATGAGATATGTCTTGTTGGTCATATTCCAAACATTCGAAGGCCTTAATCATGTATTCTCTTGAAAAATGAATACCCATTGAGTCTTTGTGAGAACATGAGTTCTGTCAAAAGTTAACTCTTTTCACATACCAAAACCACAAACCATGATATAACTACTTCCTTATATCAGTCATGAGATCATGAAAACTGTCAAACATTTCATTTCCTCCTTATCCCTTCATTATGCGCATATCATCTTTTTTCCAAAAATATCTCAATCACTTTCCATGGTTACCGATACCATAAAATTATTGAAAACCACAATAGACCAATACATAAATATTCTAATATTCCACGATAGTATATACAACATTATTTTGGAATCCCATTACATAAACACTTAATCTTTCCACGACATCATTTTCATATTCAACATCGCCAATAGTGATCGCATGTGACTTCCCTTTGTCCTTTTCCTTAAGTGGTTTCTCATGTCGATCATCACTAACCCTTGGATTAGGGAATTTATTAGCATAATGCCCCCATTTCCTTGCACATGAAGCATTGAAGTGTTGGTGGTGCGTTCTCTGCAGTATTTTCTTTATTCACATTATTAGAAACCCTTTTTCCATTACTTCCGCACTCAGCTGCTCGATGACCATCTTTTCCACACTTAAAACATTTTCTAGTCCCTTTAAGACAATCTCCATCATCCTTCTTTCCACACTTTGAGCATAAGGAAACATTCATCTTCTTTTCACCATTATTCTGAGATTTCTCCTTGAACTCCATCTTTCGTTTCTTGTCAAAACTACTAGATGGATAAGTAACACCAACTTCCATTTATACTGTGATAGCACAAATCACAATTTCTTCATCGCTACTGAAGTCTCTTATAGGTAATGCCCTTCGAATATTTGGTTTTAAGCCACTGAAGAATCGATCAACTTTACTTTTAGGTTGGATGATAAATCTAGATGCATACCTTTCAAGCATTGTAAAATTTGCTTCGTACATACCAATAGATTCATCATCCTTTTGCTTTAGTTCAAGAAACTATTTCTCCATCTTTGTTCGAAGAATATGAGGGAATTACTTATTGAAAAATATGTTCTTGAACTCGTCCCATTCCATGGACTCAATTTCATCTCTTGGCCTCGTATTCTTGATAAGATTCCACCATTGATCAGCATCACCTTCCAAACGATACACTGCTAAGATGACTTTATCATGTACAAAACATTGAGGAACTGAAAATATCTTTTCAGTAGTACTGATCCATTGTTCAGCAACAAGTGGATCAGAAGACCCACTAACAGAAGGTGGACGTTGCCTCATGAAGGACTCAATAGAATATTGTTCTCTTCTCTGCTCATTTGGAAGTCCAGAATGATTCATAGCTTGTGTAAGTATAGCAATAAGATTTTTCACTCCACCTCCCATAACATTTGTTTGTTCCAGAGGACAATCGTTGCATTGTCCATTACATTGATCAACACGGTTCCTTCGGGTTCCAGCCATCGTCTAAAACCCAAAAAGAATAGTGTGAGAGGAAAAAATCATGCTGGGAAAAACAACACAATAAATGGGGAGTACCATCAATATCTAACAACTTAGGTTAAATTATAAGATCTTTACCATAGTTCTAGGACTATATCCTATACGTATACTTATCCTTAGGGACATCCCTAGACATACCTTAGAAATATCTCTAGGGATCGCACTAACGTTTTCACATCCTAGTTTCCAAAGGTTGACTATACCTTTCCTCTAATACAAATTGTAGAGACCCGAAGCTTGACGTACATGGACATTACATTACTTTTGCGGAATACTTAGTACATAACAAAAACACACACACAAGGACCATAATAGTTTAGTGTCTTTGGAAACTCGTAATATAATCTTCTAATCGTGGTGAAAGATCTTCAACATCTCTGATAATGATCTTCTCTTTTTTTTAAACCTAAATCCTTTCTTTATATCCTGGAGAAATGAAACCATAAAAGGTTGAGCTCAAATTCTCAGTAAGGGTAAACAAAAGAAATATCAATCACATCATACTCATAACAACATATCTTTTGGAAATATTAACCTGCAAAAGAGATCATAATTTCATAACATGGGATAAATCATAGTAGTGAAATGTAATCCAAATAATCATAAACTAAAACATGAAACTTTGTGTCATACACACATAATCATAGAGAATCATTTCTTATTAGTCAAGACGCATTTCCTAGACTATCTTAGTGGACAAAGTTCCTTTCTGAACTGAGTTCACTCCTCGTTTCAGTCCTGTTTCACTGAACCGTTAGAACCTACTGTTCCAGCCATGACTATCTCATGAGATATAAAATCTTTATCCAATGCATTGGAGGGAGATATAGGTCCCACCCATCTCATAATGATACCATTCTTATGTGTGCCACAAAATCATAAATAATACATCATTGCGTAACCCATATAATAAAAATTGGGATTCTTAAACAACATGACATCATAAAACAATTAATATAAGATAAAAGAATTCATAAAAATAATTCCATCACAACATAATCAAATCAATGTAATAATAGGGATAGTAACAGAACCCTATATTATCTTAGATGGAAAATAATTTTGATAAAACACTTGAACTCCATTCTTGAGGAAAATATCCTTTATGATTCAAAAACATTTTCCTTTCTTAACATGTCATACCATTTTAAACTAAAATAAGTTAACTAAAAATAAACATGAAAACTTGTAAAGGAAGATTCTTGGAAATAATGTTTTAAATATCCATTCATGCCGTAGAAGTTAAAAAAACATTCTTCTCGTACTTTTGTCGGAAAATTCAGAAAATACCTCTTACGAAAAACGACAAAAGCTTCCTTTCATATCTTTTAATATAAACTCACCGAAGGGTAAAATTGGATTTAAACAATTTTAGGTGGATGTAAATAATATTACATATTGAGGAAACATGGATGTGGATGATAAAATACACCCCAGTAAATACCAAAGTATAAACAATCTCGGATAAAATGAGATTGTGATATTTTCCCTTACCTAAGGTCCTATTTTCTTCGTAAGTGTCCGAACCTCCGGTATAATGATTTAAATAATGTTATTGACTTATTACAGAATCATAATTATTGTTATTATATCATATATGGTCATATTATTAGCTTCTTATTAGTAATATTTCATTACTACATGTTATTCGGTTGTTTATTACTTTTTGTTCTTATGCGTGTTTTGTCGAGTAAATTCTTATTCTTCTCTATAGGTTATAGAAACCTCAATTACAGAATGGTATTAGTGTAATATATATCATATTCATTCATTAAATTCATTTATATAATCATTATGAAATGATGATCATGTAGAACGAGTCGCATCACATTGTGGAGACGGTATTCCGTACGTACGCACGAGTGATGATATCGTTCCTATGATCCTGGAATTGTATTGGAGTGTATTTATACTATTTCATAATCAATATAACTTTATAATAGTCATATATAGTCATTATTTACACCATTATACCCATTCAAGTAAGGTAGTGGTGGAAAATAGATTACACCACGGCATGGAGACGATATTCCGTACGTACGCACGCGCGTTGATTTCTTTTTCTGTTGGATGGATAGATTGTGAAATGGGGTTGTTTCATACTTATAATAACATATCAGTATATTAGTGATACTGATGTTATTACTTCATAATGAAACAACTAAAGAAGAAGAAGTGGAAGAAGAAATAAAGATGAAAGAATCAGTAACAGACATTACCTCTTCTTTGAAGTGCTTCTTTGAGACCTCCTTTTAGGGCACTAAAATAGGTCTTTGAAGAATACCAGAACCTCTAGGATGTTTCTATTGATGTGGAGAGGATAAATTTGAAGGGTTTGGCCGAGCTTGAATGCTCAAAGTGGTGTGATAAAGAGGGGGAGGAGGTTCCCTTTTATAAGGGAGGAGAGGGGAACCTTTGGAATAACTAAAAATAATATTTTATTATAAAGTCAAATTCGGTTTTTTAATAGCTCAAAATTTATATATTTCGAAGATAAGGTGGGTAGGGGTCGAAATAATCTCATCCAATAGAATTTAGACAAAATTAGTTATCAATTATAACCTTATCATTTAGATTTAACTATAAGTTAGATAATTTAACTTTTACCGTGTCTTCTTGTTTTCTTACACTATATGGTTAATAAACATACTATATCAAGACAAACGAACCACAAGTTGTTTATTATTAAAATATATAACCTTATATATGTCATTTGGCCGAACCTTAGATTTTTAGGAATAAAATAACAATTAATAATATAATATTTTTTGTAAAAAACTATTTTATGTTAATTTTGACACTATTTAGTAATTGATATTTGTGAAAATACTAACAGAATTATTAGTTCGAAAAAAGTTACTTAAATCAATACTAACATGTCATATTAACCTATAAAATTAGTGTGATTCATAAAAAGTCTCAAATTACATTTATTTGGGTATTTATAACATCAATTATGTCAATATTTGATTAATAAGATAATTACTGGATCATCATTGTGTCATTAATAAATTAAATTATTTAATGTCTAAAAATTACAAATAAAATACCATTATGTAGGAAATATATTTATCTTTCTAATGAATATTTATAGTCGAATTTATCTTATGTATAACCCCATACTAAAAAATTATTTACTTATTAAACTTTGATTTTAACAATTTTAACCCTTCTTTAAATAAATTAATAATAAATGTCCTAATCTAATCCAAGTGGGACTAAATTGTCATATTTTATTCCTAAGGTTGTTTTTGGTCGAATTACACTTGCCCAATAGAATTAGTACATGTGTTAGGGTAATAATAATATCATTTTTACCCTTAATTACCCTATTTACTTTTAACCGTGGTAAATAAAAGTAAAAAGTTACTATTCACCAAAAATTATTTTCATCTCATTGAACAACATTTTACTTACTGACATCAATCGTGTGTCTCGGATTTTTGAAATTCCACTCACAGAAGCGGTAAAATTATGTTTTATGAAATGTTCAGTTTTTTAACTACCACTTAGTGGTTTCACTATTCATCAAAAATTGAATGTTTTCAGAAAAATACCAAAAAATCAGGCCTAAGCTATAATTGATATTATGAATTAAAAAATGATGTCTATTTTACCAAATTAAAAACATATCAGTTGCATTAATTAATTTAAAAATTAAATCCCGTCGTCAAAACAAATAGCGTGTTTTTAAGAGATAATAACTATCAAAAGATTGACACTTGTTTATGTGTGGTTTAAATGTGAAATTACATCCAATGACCAACATTGTATTAAATTGTAAAAATATATTCTAAATATACATTAAAATTACTCCAATTAATAATTTATAACTATTAATTATTTCGATTAAAAAGTTTATTTTTAATTAAAATTGAATACTTTTCACTATTCATCAGAAAATGAAAGTTATCCGAAAAGTACCAAAATTTCACCCTATTCTAATTTCGATATTCTGAATCAAAAAATGAAGTCCATTTTGAAAAAAAAAATTACAAAATTTCAAAAAGTGGTTATTACTATTCATAACGGCTAGTTTTAATAATATTTTAATAGCATATTGTTGTTTAGTGAAACTCATTATTGTGTACTGCACATGATATCAAGTAAGGTCGTGATTGCGTGTAATGCAAGGGAAGCCAAGGATGTGTGTTGTGGAATCTTCTTTTGGTGTAGCGTACAACACATGACATTAATGAAATAAAAAAGAATATTTTTCATAAAATCTCAGGGTGTTACAATAACAAATCTCATGTGTAGAGTAGACTATAACTTTGTGAACCAATGAGACTTGTTTTCCATCAACACCTCTCACATTTAGGTAATATAATGGATGTAAAGTGTATATTAATATATCATATTTATAACCAAATTATATAATTTTAGTTATTTAATCATATATATATATATATATATATTATTCCATAGTGGATATGATAATGTCACTTGGGTGTTCGACGGATTATGGCCTCTTGATGACATGTGATTCATTTTTCACTAACACATTATGAATAATATAATAAAGATAATTTTATAGAATATATGTGATATATATGAGATAATTTTTATATTAATTTCATATTTATCATTAAAATTGATTATATATCATTTTCTTTTTTTCCCATTTCACTCCTGGAATAATGATAACGTCGTCTGTGTATGTGTGGACAACTGCCTTCATAATGAGTCGTGAATAACTTTTCCTCACGAAACCAAATAGATGATATATAAATGATTATTTAAATAAATAATATGGTTATATGATATCTTTATCATTTTATAAATACAAAATATTAATTTCCTCATATACATAATGATTTTTGTGAATTATAATTGTTACTCATTCATACGTATAGCCTACCGTCACCATGATTGTAATGTAATTAATTTATAAAAAAAACTATTCATGATTGGTATTAAAAGAATAATTGATATATAAATATGATAAATATTTCATTATTATTATAAAATAAATGTTTAAATAATTTCCTCAGTGACCAATAGTAAGCCTTTTAATTTCATTTTTGACACATAAGTCAAATATCTTGGAAACACCCAACGTGAACATAATTGGTTAATTAATTCCATCTAACATAACAATAAGTTAAATAAAATAAATAAAAACAAGAAAATGGTTCTTTGGAAATTTAATAATTAAAATGATATTATAAATTAGGATGCTAATGATCTAATATGGCGATTCAGGCTCAAGGTAAGGGATTTCTTATCAATTTCTCTCCATTAATGTATATTGAAATTTCATACATATAATTTATTTTACATGGTGTATATAAATTCCATTTTACAAGTTATATAATGATTCATTAATAATTCATGGAATTTTACATTTTAATTTTATTTAATTTATACAAGGGTATTTGACATAAAAAATCAGTGTGGTAATGAATTTTAGAACTCCATTTCATATTCCACTATATTACGTCGTTATTATATTTGATATTAGTATATTTTTTGTATAATTAATTTTCATTATAATAAATTTTATTTCAAAAAATAAATTGAATTTATATTTTATAGAGATATTAGATTCATTGAATAATTACCACATCAACAGTTATGATATATATAAGTGTTTATTTCACAATATCATTTTAATTCGGATTGATTAGACTCAAGCATACACCAAAGGAAATAATATTATTATTTTGTAATAAACCAATTTAATTATCATATCCAACGGTTATTATTTCCATTTACATGTAACAATACAATTTTTCTACCCTTTTCTATATAAAATTATTGATAAAATGTTTTTATTATAATCTAAATGGAATTTCCTTTTTCGGTCAGAAATCATTTTTCTTATATAACCACTATTTTATTAAACTGATTGAATTTCATTATAAAATAATTTAAAATGATTTGGGAAATAAATTTTTATAAATTTTTTTATTTTTTAATTCTTTTTATGTAATCATAATAACATTACTTAGAAAATGCATGTTTCTATTACAATAATAATATTAATGTAATATTTGTTTTAAGAATTAAATCATTAATGAAATATATTATAGTCATGATCACTCAACATTTTAAGGATTAATTTATAACTATCAATGGGAATTTTACAATAAATTTAATTTCAAAATATTTTATAAAATTATAGTTTTAAATAGTTATTTTAAAATTTTGGATGATATTTTCCTTCGTATCATTTTTAATGACAATTTAATGTATTTAAATTTTTCAATGAAAAACCCCTTTATCTTAGACATAATTTATTGGGGATATGTTTTTTTGATACCACCCATATTCTCACTCGATATAATTTAGGATTAGTTTTTCCAATTATAGTATTGAAAATCACTTCATTGATTTATTATTTTAATCATTAACATTCCAATGAATAATTAATTTCCATTTGAACATTAGAGATAAAATATGACCTAAATATCAATATTACTAATCATGGATAAGTTTTTTTATAAAACATTTATAATTTCTACATAATGTTTTCTAAATTGAATGTTATATTTTGGTCTTTGAAATTTTAATAAATCTATATTGTTCACTAAATAATGATATCTGATAATAAGATCCAATCTTTTCTAATTAAATCGCTTATTGGATATAGGATGAAATATTTCTACATGTAGTTATGGGTGGAGACAAAAAAATATATATCATTTTTATTTATTTGTATTATCATCAAGAAAGGTAGTAAGAAATCCTTAATTCGGTATTACCTATAGTTAAAAAAATCTTGTAAATGAGTTTTAAAGTTGAGGTATAATGTTATTGAGAAAATGGCATCCCATGACCAAGAATTTATTTCATTGAAAATCAGTTCTAATTATGTTTCAGATTTTTTCATTGATATCATCTCTTTATGAATTTCATTAATAATTAATTGATTAGATGCACTGTGTTTTCAGTTATTTTGATTTCTATATTGATGATGGTTTGTCTTTTTATCTCTTATGTTTTCAAAATTATATTTACCTTTCTATGTTGTTTATACGTTTTGTTTCGTAATTTCTTCTAATATATGCATACCTTTCATTTCATTCGATCACACCCATATTTTTTTCCTTAATCAAGATTCCATGAGGTGTACGATGATTGATATTCAAGAAAATTCAAGATATTATAATGTTATTATCAAAAAAACATTATGTTATAATTATATTTGTAAATGTAATTCATGAATCAAGTATGTTTCTAGTTAATTAATACTACTAATATATTAATTCCACGAGTTTGTGACTATTTATATCATATGAAAGTGTATTAATGTGAAAAATATCTCTTGGTTATGGGGATGAGGTCCTCTCCAATTGTTCTAATAGTAATGTTAGATGAAACTATTGGAAATGGAAATTTTAAAACATAATTATGGAATATAAAACAATTGTAGACATTGAGGATAAGAATAGGTAAAAATCCTAGATTTTTAGTAATGTAAAAATATATTTCTTTTACAACAAATACATCCATGGATTGTAATAAAAGTAGATGTGGTTCTGGAAAATATTTTCCAAGTGTAATAATTCTAAAAATTTCATGTTGGACTTGACTCAAGCATAATATAAATTTATAAGTATTTTATAATCTTTGACATGAAATTGTTGGGATTTGAAGTCATAAAGGGGGAAACATAATCATTTAATTCTCAAATGAGTTCTCAACCATCCCATGAGGGGAAGGTGAAGGACTTTAAATGAGGTGATATAAAGATACTGAGGAAAGTTCATGTGATAATAAAATTTTAATCCTTAGAGAGCATAATTAGAGATTAATGAGTTGAATGAATTAGGTCATGACTAGGTATGCCTTCACATCCTATGAAAAAGAAGAATTTGGGGGTATTATTAATAGAATGACATTCCCCACCCACCCATGGAGCATTAAGATATATTGAAATCATCGATAACACAATTATGTAGAGATTTGATGAAGGAGGTAATAGAATATACATAAATGTGCCTTATATGCTAGAAACTGATGGCTTAATGGAAATGGTCTACAAGGATGAAAAAACCCTTACAATTACACAAATGGAAATTGTAAAAAATCACAAAGAACATTTTCATTGGTTGTAAAAATAAATAAAAAAGAAATAATTCTATATATGTTATTGAGGATCATCTTACAATGACATAAAATTTCAGTATAAATCAATAGGACATCTCACCAAATTAATGTGAAATGATATACATCTTGGAAGCGGTGAAGAAGCATGTACCATCGATGTCAATTGAATCTGATCAAGATATGATAATTACATCTCTGTTCTTGAGAATTCCCTAATAAACTCTAGAATATATGATTATAATCTGTAAAACATATCACCCTTAATTGATGGAAAATCAAATTGGATTATTCATACATTTGAAAAAATGTTTACATCAGGCTTTGATGGACATTAAAAGATGATGAGGTCAATATTTTCTACCAGTATAGATATCTTAGAAAAATATTTTTCACTAAATCATCCAAATTTATGAATATGTATTTATTTATATAGAGATATTTATAATACCCATGTGATGGGATGGTGTTGTAAAATGAAACCTTATTGGACCAAAAATGGTTAAAGGGATGGTAAAAAAGGATAAGTCCGTTGAACTACATGTTAGTGTATCTCCTTGTCGATTTGAGAGATATAAAGATAATATTAATAGGAACCTATAAATTGTGTTTAGGGATAATGAATTATTCTACATATCACCATGGAAAATATTCATGTGTTTCGGGATGATGTTAAATCCAATTACTTTGTATTCCATATATATTGAGTTTCATGATTGCATCAATGTCATGAAATGATCTATGTATCATACTAGGTAAGTTTATACAAAATAGATAACATGTTCTGAATTTATAGTTTCAATATCTAGAAAATAATCTCTCAAATGATGAGAAGGAGGTGGAAATATTGGACCACAGAGAAAAAGTTCTACACAACCCATATGTAAGATGAGTAGATATTTGATCCTGGGTAAGTGATGAGGTAGATGTACCCTCACTTGTTATCAATTATGTTTGTTAAAAAAATTCAATGTAAAATTTTATAATGTTAGGAAATGTGAAAACCCTTATGTTTAATAATGCAATTTACATTATTATATAAATGTGTCATTTATAGTAATGTAAAGACGTAGAAATTTCAAGGAAAGTTATTTCTTAAATACTTTGGAATTTTACAAGTCTGCGGTTTCTGACAGCACTTGATTCTGAGGCCCAATGTGCCCCGAATCAATTTCTGACGATTTTTCCGGATACGTTCAGTAAACGTACATGCTAGTTTTTCTATCATTTGAACTAGTTCTTGGAATTGAAATCAGAGGAAACTAATTAACTCGCAGCGCTGGTATTCACTTAAGGGGAACTTTACCACAGTTGTGTTTTATGGGAGTTGAGAGTTAATATTTGGAGATTTAGAATAAAATAAATAAAATTTCTAGTACACAATTCTATTTATTGATATTAGTTATTTCTTCCCAAAGGGAGTTAGAGGTGGGGCCCACACCCACATAACCTCCCAAGAGAAGACTTAGTGTGGTGGGACCCACACATGCCCTAAACCTTTCATCTCCCCATAACTCCCCTTAACTCCCTTAAAACCCCCTTGATTAATTTGACTGTTCTCCCTTTAATTATGTGATCTCTTCACCTCACCCTCTCCCATTAATTTTTTCCAAACCTTTAAATTAATGAATTGAATCCTCCAATTAATTAATTAAAGTGTCTAAATTTTAAAAATTCATGTGTGAATAAATAATACACTTAGCTATTATTTTATTCTGGCACTCGTTGTGTTGAGAGGATTTTGGGAGAGCTCTTGAGAATTAGAAGAAGGTGTTCCTCTCTTCAACAAAGAACACCATCCTTCCAACTAAGAACCGCCGAAGAAAGATGATCATCTCTTAGATCTTCGGCCAAGTAAAAGGAGAAGGAGCCACCCGAAAGGAACGCCTACGATGTGACATCCTCGACTCCTTCTTCCCCGATGTCAACGAGTTGACGCCATCTCCCCAAGACACCATCTTCCAAGACACCTGACTACCACGAACATTATTTCGAGGTAGGGGTTTTGAATAATTTATAAGTGAATAAATTATCTCGTTTGTGTTGAATTATTTGGAATAACTTTGGCCAATTGATACCGCATAATGCGGAGGGCGCGGGCCAAACGAACACGGACTGATGACCCTCCGGTGTTTTCTTAATTTTTATTCGTGATAGAGGCTCGTTGGAAGAGGTGGAGATGAATGAAGGCGGTAGCCATGCCCCGACCGTATGTGGAAGAACCACGAATCGGAACCGCGTGCCACTCGGCCGAAGATGAACCTGCAGGCCGAAGCTGGATGACCTGGTGGAACCGCGGCGCCCCATGGCGCCGCGCTGCGGAACACTATGACCCGCATTCCGTGGACCGCTCGACGGAAGAATCGTCCGGCAGGTGGCCTACCTGGTTGTGAAGACCCAAGGTGCCAGGAGGGCGCCACTCTAAAGGAACAGTGGCCAGTATGTGCAGGATGCTCATACCAGGAAGACCGGTCGGCTTCAGCCGGCCGGATAGGAGGGCAGCGCCGCCGGTTCAAGAGACAGGGGGCAGTCCCCCCCCCCGGCAGCACTCAGCCACCCGGGCCGAGCTACTAGGCCAGCCGGGCCGCACCCCGCCGCGCCGCGTCGAGCCGGACCACTCCCCGCAGGGTCGGGCCGCACACCGCTGGGCCGAGCTGTGCCCCCTCGTGCCAGGTCGCGCCCCTCAGGCCGGACTGTGCACTTCACCAGGCTAGGCGAACCCTCTTCCGAGTCGGACACACCGAATCGGGTTGGGCCAACCCGCCAGCCCACTGGGCTTAACGGGCCGGGCCCGTTTTCACTTAAATGTGAACAACTTAAAGACCATGCGTCCGATCGTTGCGCCATTTGCGGCATTGGGACCCTCATGACGAAGCAGTCCTTTTGCGATAATATATTTGAGTTTTGGATGACTTTGGAAAATGGGTAGGTTTGGAACGAGCATATTTTCCAACCGGGCCCCTGGAAGGAAAAAAGCGAATATCTCTTAGACTGGGCGTCCAATTGACGCGTCGTCTGACGCGTTGGGTTACATTTGATGAGACGGAACAACATGGTACATAAACTCAAGACTTCTTTATATTTGATGTACTAACCCCTTGGATTGAGGAGCGGACTCTCCCAGAATCAAGCGTGCTGTGTGCGGGAATCTGAGAGCTGGCTGCGACTGCGACGTTAACCTTACTAGAATCCTCCGTGGGTTCAGCGACGATGACTATCACACTGGAATCCTCCGTGGGTTCGACAGTGATTATTACTGTTCTTGTATTCTATGTGGGTTTGACAGTTTGACTTCTATTCTTGTATCTTACGTGGGACCGACAGAGTAGCTAGTCTAGTATCCTACGTGGGTCCGACAGCTTAGTTGGTTTAGTATCCTACATGGGTCCGACAGCTTAGATGAATCAGTGAATACATCTGATCATCTTTATCACTTTACAAAAGATGTATACATGTTTGATCTGAGTCTTGACTTTCAATCATTATCATCGATGTTATTGACTTCTTTCCTGTGTGGACTGTGTTGTGCATGGGCTTGAGAGTCGGATCCGAACTGGGATTGATGACTTAGGTATATGTATGGGAATATACCTAAGTAGAGTTGGTTGATACTTCGTGATTGTATCTTTCCTTTTTGGATTATCCTTAGTGGATTTTGGGAGACCTCCGGGGGACTTGGGGTCCCTAATGAGTATTTATATACTCACCCCTGCATGGGATATTCCCACACAACATTGTGTTATATGAAGACGACAGATAGCATAGATCGTGGTAGAGACTTATGGAGCTGGACGGTACCCGGAGGTGGACCACTCGGCGGGGCGTACACGGAGAAGACTGATGGAACTGGGGTACTGAGGAGACAATCTGTACCCACCCATCATGTGGGATTCTCGGAGGACATCTTAGGGGTTGCTGCTTTACTTTACTGCTATTGTACTAGCCTTTCAGTTGTACTGTACTCACTGTTGGGCTTGTATTTCTAGCCCCTTTCTTTTCAGCACTTACTTTTGTATACAGTTATACATGTGCTTATTTCAGTTGTGTACTCTGTTGTGTTTTATTACTTATATAAAGGCAATTCCTTCCCAGTATAGAGATTTACTCCTTTGGTGCTAGTCGCCAGCCCTAGTCCTCTGGTAGGTGGGCTTGGGGTAGTCACGACATGGGCCCCTAGGATTGGCCGTGAAAAATTGGTTTCAGAGGAGTCGGTTCTACCGTAGAACTCATGACTGTAATAATTCCTTTCTGTGGAGAAATAGTTTTAATAGTATTGAGTGTGGTTTTTAGACCAGGGATTCCAGTGTTGGTGCGGCAGCTGACGTATCCATACACCAGGACCCTGACCTCGGATTTCCGACTCAACGCATGAAAAAACTGATTGAATGTGTGTTTAAAAAGTTTTCTTTGTGATTACATTGTTTCAGCTCACCAGGTATACTGTTTTACCATAGTGAACCAGTTTCTTTTCACGATGGCCCCACTATGGCATTCAACTAGGGTTCCGAGTTACGTGCGAGATGGTAGTCCACCGAGCGATGAGGCCTCGGTGTAGGGCCCCATCACAGTGGAGGCACCAGCATTACCACTACATGTTGGGCCACCGATACCACCAGCTCTAGCAGTAGAGAGTTCAGGCCACCTGAGTGCATTGCATGAGTTTTAGCGATAGAGGTCGCCTAGGTTCTATGGAGAGATGGACCCATAAGCAGCCGAGGACAGGATGGAGGCTGCCGTCAGAGTTTTCAGATTAGTAGGGACACCCGCTGATCTTATGGTGATGCTTGTTGTGAGTCTCCTCAACACAAAAGTAGGTAGATGGTGGAGCATAATGCTCCAAGTGAATGACGAGGAATATCTAATAAGGATGGACATTGAGAGTCTCTTCATCTCAGAGTTTGTTACAGCCACCCTTTGTGCGGTGCAGATTCATGATGTTACTACATCTGTGGTGGGGAAACATGACAGTAGCTCAGTACTCAGTGAGGTTTACCAACCTCTCGAGCTACATCATAGACATGGTACGATACCCATTCTTGTGGGACCGGACCATTGAGTAGGGACTCAGACATGAGGTCAGTGCTTCGAGGATTTCCCTCAGCATTCTGACGCAGACAGGAGTGCTGGAGCGAGCCCTTTTTGTGGAGAGATTTCTTGCTGAGCCGATGCCTAGAGTGAGACCCACCGCAGGGTGACACGTAGAGGAGTCTTATTCAGCCGACAATATACATATGACGCAGAGGTCCAAGTGGACTAGACCATCAGGTTGGTGACCTTAGGATAAAGGTTCAGTTGTGTGGGGCACACGGAACAGAGCCCTCTACACGAGGAGTATGTAGTGCTATGCATGGGGTGGGCAGAGTCACATGGCTCGGGACTGCCCAACCCGCCACGCGGACGAGAAAAAGATAGTAGAGGGACCTTCCAGGAAGAGGCAGATGTTTGACCATGGTGGTCTGTAGGGATCATGCAGACCTAGCAGAGGAGCTAGCCGAGCAGCGGGTGGTGGACGACGAATTAAGGCTCTACCACCCCCACCACCAAGAGGACCACCCTGAATACTGGGAGCTGGAAGGTAGGGGAAGGCTCAGCTCAAGGTAGTCGAGGCCTACGACCACGGTGCACCAGAGATGATTCGAGGTACTATCTGTGTCTACTACACCGTTTCTGCAGTACTTATAGACACATCTGTATGTCATTCTTTTATTTCCACTGCCCTTGTTTTGAGCTCGGAGATTATGACAGAGATGTTGGCTTCATCCTTACGGCTATAAACTTCTACAGGAGCAGACTAAATGATTACGCACTGGTTACGACAATGTGAGCATACTCTAGGAGGAGAGAGCTTCGGCTGGGATCTTCTTGTAGTGGCGTCAAGGCCTTACGATATCATCTTGGGTATGGAATGGTTATCTATAGTCCATGCTCAGATCGACTATATTAGGAGGAAGGTGCGGTGTATCTGCACAGATGGGACCAGGTTCACCTTCACCGGAGAGAAGGGAGCCTTTGCAGCACATAATGGACTTACACAGAGGAGAGGGTAGAAAATCACACATCAGTTGGCTAGTGTCATCCTTGGAGTGGTTGATGCATGGAGTCCGAGTTTTCCCGTTGTGGTGGATCAGTATGCGGACATTTTTTCTGATGACATTCCAGTACTACCTCCTTACAGAGAGGTAGACTTCTACATAGACCTGTACCACGGGATAACATTGATATCTACTCCAGCTTATTAGATGGCTATCTCCAAGCTACATGAGCTGCGGGTACATCTGGAGGACTTGAAGGGGAAAGGATTTATCCGACCCAGTGTTTCACCCTGGGATTCTCCGATTTTGTTCTTCAAGAAGGTGGATGGGAGCTTGAAACTGTGTATCAACTACCATTTCCTGAATCAGGTGACCGTGAAGAACATGTACCCACTCCTGAGGATTAACGACCTCTTTGATCAGCTCAAAGGAACATGATGGTTCTCGAAGATAGACCTTAGGTCAGGCTATCATCAGCTCAGAGTTCCAGACAAGGATGTGCAGAAGACGACGTTCAGGTGTCGGTATGGCCACTACGAGTTCTTGGTTATTCCTTTCGGCATAACCAATGCACCAGCAGTGTTCATGAGTCTCATGAACATGATCTTCTAGCCTTACCTCGATCACTTTTTCCTAGTCTTCATTGACGACATACTGATTTACTCGAATACTGAGGAGGATCACGCCTACCATTTGAAGGTAGTACTGGACACACTCTGAGAGAACCAGCTTTATGGTAAGCTCTCGATGTGCCAGTTCTGGATCCGAGAGGTTCACTTAATGGGACACATCATCTTGGAGGCTGGAGTTACAGTGGATCCTATGAAGATCGAGGAAGTACTTTCTTGGGAGCCACCCAGGAGTGTGACGGAGGTATGGAGTTTCCTTGGTCTGGCTAGATACTATCGGAGATTTGTGCCATAATTTTCCAGAGTTACCGCACAGCTTTCAGCTTTGACAAAGTAGCTGGTCTTGTATCCTACATGGGTCCGACAGCTTAGCTGGTTTAGTATCCTATATGGGTTTGACAACAAAGATGAATTAGTGACTGTATCTGATCATCTTTATCAATTTAAGAAAGATGAATACCTGTATGAGCTGAGTCGTGACTTTCAATCATTATCATCGCTGTGATTGACTTATTTCCTGTGTGGACTGGTTTGTGTTTGGGCTCGAGAGATGGAGCCGAACTAGGATTTATGACTTAGATATATATATGGGAATATACCTATGTAGAGTTGGTTGATACATCGTAATTGTTTATTTCCATTGTGGTTTATCCTTAGTGTATTCTAGGAGACTTTCGAGAGTCTCGGGGTCCTTACTGAGTATTGTTATACTCACCCTTGCATGGGTTATGCCTGAACTACATTGTGTTGGATGCATACGACGGATAACACAGATCGTGGTAGAGACTTGTGGAGCTGGATGGTACCCAGAGGTGGACCACTCGGCGGGATGTACACAGAGCAGACAGATGAACCCGAGGGGCTGAGTAGACCATCTGTACCCACCCTTCCGGTGGGATTCCCGGAAGACGACTCTGTGGTTTCTTCTTTACATTACTGCAATTGTACTAGTCTTTCAGTTGTATTGTACTCACTGTTGGGATTGTATTTCTGGCCCCTTTTGTTTCATCACATACTTTTGTATAAAGTTTTACTTGTGATTAATTCAGTTGCGTACTCTGTTGTGTTTGTTTACTTCTATAAAGGCAATGCCTTCCAAGTATAGGGATTTACGCCTTCGGTGCTAGTCGCCTGCCCCTGGCCTATGGAAGGAGGGATTGGGGTAGTCCCAGCACGGGCCATGAGGATGGGTCTTGACAAGTAATATATTATTATATATTTTATATAGACAACATGATTGAAAATAAAATATATTATATTAATATTAAAATTAAATTTGCAGAATAAAAAATTCTATAGGATCTAAATGTTTTATAATGAGACAAAAAAAATAAGAAAAAAAAATATTAATTATTGATGTGTTAGATAATTGATCGTAATATTAAAATTTGAACTTTTTAAACAATTATGGATTTTATTTAGAAAATAAATTTCGCTTATTTATAAAACTAATTTCATAAAAATGATTTCATTTTTTGGAATATAGAAATAAAAAAATTATTAGATAATTTTTTATATTTTTATAAGAGAGTATAAATTTAGGATAATTGTGAAAATCAATATAATACTTTATTTAATGTTGTAAGTCAAATAATTTATTAATTGAATTAGGGGTGATATCAGAGCCGGTTTGTATGAACTCCCATATACCATTTAATATATATTGGGACAAAATTCATCATTATCAGTAGTATTGAAAA
Organism: Viscum album; assembly: GCA_963277665.1. Lineage (NCBI taxonomy): Eukaryota > Viridiplantae > Streptophyta > Magnoliopsida > Santalales > Viscaceae > Viscum > Viscum album. Next base: position 247,015,114 of record OY728127.1, read on the forward strand.
AAATATTAAACAGATTAATCTAATAATAAAAAACATCCCTCTTTCCCTATAAATGCCACTGTCACCGCCGCTTCCCCTCACACTTTTTTATCCTCTAAGCTTACCTTAACTCTTTGAAACTATATAATAAATTATACCCTTTTTCCATATAGTTCTGGTATCATGAAAAGGTGTAACTAATCTTCCAATATGATTATTTCAAGATATGACATCCAAAAGGTAATATTCTCAAACTACCTCTTCATAATTCATTCATCTTTCTAAATTTTCCTCTCAATATTGTTATAAAATTTCATTGTCACTAAAATATGATATATATATATATATACTAGAATGTTTTATTCTAATGTAATATCTATCATTCAACCTCTTCTCATCTCCCATAATTCTTATAATTTGAAAACATCATCCAATTTTTTCGATTCATTGCCTCTGTGTATAATTAGTTTTAATTTTCCATTAAAACCATCATTTCATGTTTTAATTCACGTATATTGGTTTATATTTACAACACATATATATTTTAAAAAATTTCCATATTCAATTATGATTATATAGCCATAAAATTAAATTAAATGAATTTGGTTCATGATGGTTAGTAAAACTACCTAAAATAAAAAAAACGTATGAAGTCAACATTTTTAATAAATGAATTATCCCTATGATGGAATAAATAATGATATTTACGGTAATTTAATCATTATATAAGAGATTAATATAATTAAATGTCACCTATAAATTTGTAGTGTCTTTTTATAGGAACATTAATAGTTATGCACAAGTGATCTGTTATTGGAAACAACAAATAATAGCAGTCAAAATAAGATAATTAAGAATTATATCCAATGAAAATGGATATTAATGAACACAATATAATTATAATGTATAATACATATATAGAAAAGGTTAAATATGAGGTAATTAGTTTATATTACTATATTTTAGGGATGTAATTTGTTAGTGTATAGTGAATCCAATCATAATGTAAGGGATCACTCCGAACCACCATATTTTCAATTGGTTATGTCATTTCCCCCTATAAATAACACTTTGTTTATTTTTAATTTTAATTTATACATAAAAACACACACACATGAACACACATATATATAAATTATATATATATCTACATTAATATCCCTTCATTTTAGGGTGTACACCTGCCTTATGTTAATTTCTCAATGTCCTTTTAATGCAACCTAGATTTGGGGGAACATTGATATCCCTTAATATGTTTTCTCCACAGTATTTTAAAAGATTTATTCCTAATCATGATATTATTAAAATATGGAAATTTTTATTAATAACCATTTTTTACCTTTATTTTTTAAATAATATGTCATGTCGATTATTTGATTAAAAACTTTTAACCGACTTCATAAAAATCTATTCTGAATGTTAATTTCTGTACCCAATTATCTACTCATTAGAATTATGTTTTTAATATAATACTAAACATGATACATATACTTATTTCTTAACATTGGAAAATGCAAAAAAAATTACAACTTCTAATGTTTTGAATTATTATGAAATATCATTTAGTTGTTAAATGAGGAATGATTATCAAACAAAACTCATTCCATGTTCAATTGATTTTTGTATTAATTATGTTTGATTTACATGTTTCAAACCCATAATAATTCCAATGTTTTAATGGGGGAACCCAAACTAAGAGGAAATTCTTTAGGTTACTTTTTTGTCTCATTAGTGTATATGTTTTGGATTAGGGTGTAAACATTAATTATGATTAGACACTCTCGACCATCTAATGATGTCAATATAGATACCTCAAAATTTTCTTATTTCATGTTTCACATTTTTTCCACTATACTATGATTTTATATCAACCCCAATATTTTAAAACAACATCATATTGTTTTATAGTGTTTTCAACTCACAAAACTGATCTTAAATAACCCACAAAATATATAATAGTTTAAAAACAGATATTAAATTGAAATGTATAAATACTATTAAAAAAACATGGAAATATAAATTTTTATATTTCCAAAAAAATTAAATTATTTATAAATATATAGAAAATAATTAATCATCATTTTTAGTAAGGTAACAGTATTCATTAAAATTGTGTTTTCTTCAAAATTGATTTTTAATTCCTTTCATGAAAAAATAATAAAGTTTAATTTTGTAAATTTTGGAAGAATTTTTTTATAAAATTAAAATAATTTTCAAAATAATAACATCAATATTATCATTGTGTGATATTTTGGGATATTTAGGAAGAAATTTATTTTTTAGTGAAGAGTGAAAGAATCCCATTTCTTTAAATGTATCACTTAATTCCATTAAATTTGTAATTTAAGAGTCCAGTTATGTTTTTATCTTGATTTAAAGTGAAAAAGATATATATTATATATATTTATTCCAAATTTCTTAATATTTAATAATATTTATATTGGCTTTCTAAATGTATATTTTTGGGTTTTAAAATGGGGTTTTTTCTGAAAAAAGTTATAATGTATATAATGATTCTACATATTAGAGAATTAAAAAAACAAATAAGGGGGAATGTTTAAAATAAAATACAAGGATTATATATCAAAAAATATTATTCTATATTAATAAAATTATTATGATTAGTCTTAGTGTTAATATAAAATCATTTTTTCTATAAAAATACTCTACATGAAAACCCGCCTTTTCATCGCATCCAACTATTTAATTTTTAAATTTAAATTTAAAAAATAAATGAAATTAATTTGGTAATATAGATTATATATTTTGAATATTTCAAATTTATATTATCTAATAATTTCAAAAGGATTATTATCTATAATTAATATTGAAAATGTAAAATGTAGTTACATCTGTTAAGGGAGAAACAAGTTTAGTAGGATTAAAAAAAAATATATACATATTAAATGGTCCAAAATAAATCTATAAAAATATATTTCAGGGATATATTTAGAATTTATAATTCCAAATTATATATATTGTTAAATTTATTATGATTTTTAATAATAAAAAAATAAGTACGTTTTTTTCTTCTAAAAAGTTACAAGTGCCCCACTCATCACTCACATAAACTACCACACTATCTCTTTTTTCTCTTCCCAAAGTTATATCCATTTTTATCATCCAATAGTAGAATATATTTAATAAAAAAATTTCATTAAAATTAAATATATTATTTATACTAATCCTAATTCAATGCTAAAAATGATTTTCGTTCTTACCTAAGATGATTTTCTGAAGTATTGTTTTCATGCTTATCTGTGTGTTTTATATTATTTCTTCTTCCTCCTCCTCCAGATATTATGAAATTTTTATTTCATAATAACAAAAGTATATAAAATTCAATGAAATTTCACTTTTTAAATTTATTTTCTTACATATAACTCACATTCTATCAAATTTTACACAAAATCACCATTTGTGTGTATGAAAGACTACAACCTCATGGAAAAATGCCATTAATTTTTTATAATGATCAATAATGCATTTATATAATGATTAATTTAATGTTTCTATATTAAATTTACAAAATATTTAATATTATTCTGTAATTATATCACAAATAAATTTATACATTCAATTTTTGGGTGATACGATAGTGTCACATGTGTGTACGTCGGACAACCACCTCGTAAAGTGATGTGATTCCTTTATCATTTACACGTTACATGGAAGGTAATAAGAATAAATTTAATTTATATTTTTTTATATAAGTGAAAGAATTATTATATTCACAAAATATATAACGTTATGATAAGAATATATATCATTTTATTTGTTACACTAAAAAATTATAATGTTTTTTTTGTGCGCGTGTGTATATCGCCTCCATGAAGAGATGTGATTATTTTTTAATCACCACAACAAATGGATGATATATATATATGAATATATAATTATATATTATGGTATTTATTATTTCATGTTCACTCTATAATGATACATATATTTCTTACCTTTTTTCTATAATTATCATTAGAAAATGGAAATGTTACTCATGAGTACATAAAACCTTCTGTCTCCAAGATTATAACATAGTTAATTTTTATCAACATATTTTATATGGTGTTTTATTTCAATAATTTATATAAAATTTATTATAATATTTAATGATTTTAATTCAGGATATTTTTAATTAATTATATCTTTACCCCGGATAGACACTACAGAATTGTTTTTAAACAATAAACCAAACTTCCTCAAAACAGTCGACATAGACTTAACTGATTATGTACTTATATAATCAATTAAGACTACATAAATGAAATGAATTATGAATAAGGTATTAAAACTGGAGATTGATGTTATAAAATCAAATAATTTATATAATACGACAATATATGAGTTAATGGAAGAACATGGAAATACTATACACGTGGTAATGGTTTTCTTGTCTCACATCATCTTTTTATGAAACACATTCCATATTCACAAATTGTTTTTATTTATTGGTGTATATACCAGCCATCAATGTATATTGTTATTATTTCATTGTTTTTTCCATTTACAAATATATATGAGTTTTTCTCATTCATGGTGTTTTGATCTAGAGATTACTAATGTCGAATGGGACTTCATCTCAATTTATATTCCTTAAGGAATGTTGTAATGTTACATACCTGTATTCCATTATCACATGTGTAAATTGACCCTCTTAATGTTATATAAATCAACCCCTTATGTTTATAAAATCAAAATTATTAAATAACGTTATTATTTCATGGGTCATACGATTGAAGATATTACTAATGTGGAAAATTATTTTTGTAGTAATATTATTTCTTTCGAGTTTGTTTATGATTGAAGTTAATTTTGAAGAAATATGATGACCCTATTTTCATGAACAACATTTTTTCACCTCTGTTGTTTTTTAATATTTATATCATCATTTATTTTTATTTCAATAATTTTTTGTTAACCAAACATCTATAATTTCTTTTGTAAGTCATACTAAATATGTAATTTCTTTTAGATTATCAATATTTCTATTCAAAATCATTGTATTTTGATTTTTTTTAAAATGTTTATAAATATAAACAGTATATAAAATATATTTTTACATGGTAATTAACAATATTTTAAAATATTTTAAAAGGAATGTTCTTAATGATTTTCAAATGAGTCTTTTTTGTCTCATTTTAAAAAAATGTTTAGAAAAGAATTTTTTATTTTTATATTTTACAACAAGGATTGATTCTATCGTCATCTTTTCCATTTTATTTTTTGATAATTCCTTTATATGCTTCCAAATATGTTTTAAATGAAAGAAATTGAAAAATATTCTGTTAAATTTTATTTTTTATTGTTAATTTAATAATGAAAAGGTTATTTTCCTCACGAATTTCTTTAATGATATAGTTTTGGGAATTCAATTCATCAATGTAAGCGACCGTTGATGTTAAAATGGGTTATAAAGAAAATGTTTCTGAAGATACCAATTGGTTTAAAATATGATTTCCATTGGTTATAGATTATTATATTGATCAAAATTGATATAAAATGGATTATGATCAATATATTTGATAACTCATTCCATTGTTAAATACTTATGTGTTGTTTCCTTTTTTGATGATCTAGGAATGGATGATTATTAATATTATTATGTTTATATCATTCTCTATGATTATTTCATTTTACCCTTATTTTATACAGATACTAACTGATTACATGAATATATAAATGATTATGTTTACCCATTATGAGAATTTGAGCTCACCCATACTATGCAGACCTTTTCCATATTTTATCATGTATTATTTTGAATGAATTATGTATAAAAGTGTTTCATAGGAATGATGAAGATAAATCAATGTAAAATGTGGAATAATGGATGGTTATTGGGTATTTATGTAATAAAATATTTAAATTTTATTTTTGATGTTATATACAATGAAAATTTGGTAACCATTATCAGTATCAAGTCCATAAATGTAAATTTCTATTTTTTCATCATTGGATTTGGGAGTATAAGTTCATGACTATAATTTTTAGTATCAGAGGGGGGTTTAAAAAACATCTGAAGTTAAAATTTTTACATATTACAATATGTAAATATTTACCAATTCTATTATTTATGTACATGTTTATGATTGATAATAAATTATATGTTTTAGACAACCCTTTTTAGGTTTTATCTGATTATATTATAATGTGATTAATGACATTATAGAAGACATTTTTTAGGTTGTTTTATTTGTAACCCTTATATATAATTTTATGTATTACATGGGGAATAATAACATAAATTTTATGGTAATAAGACAAATGGTATTGGTGACCACTAGGGTTTAGGTGATTCTTGGATATTGAGGTAATTATGGGGACTCATGTTTTATCATATAGATGGCCATGGGATATAAAAGTTACATTATAAATAAGTGATTAATGTTATTATAGGAAAATATCAATATGTTTTTTATGGTTAAGATGAAATGTATTTGATAACATTTGTGGGTAAATCATACTTTAATGATGAGGTCATTGATTCTATTTGTGATATAAGATTATCTATTTATGAAATGATTTAGTGTGAACCTTGGAAATTACATTCGAAACATGGTGGTTATTGTTTTGTATAACTGAGTATTTATATTGAAAATAATAATACCATGTGTTAATTGTTTTTTGTTTTTTTCTAAATTTATAAAGATAAGTGGAATATATTTTTCTACCTTTAATGGTAATTTGGCCATTGAATGTTGATTTTAGTGCTCTAGGCCACAAAAAATCATCTTGAATATAATTCAATTGGAGAAAAAGATTATATTGTGGAAGAAATTGATTTTGGGATAAAATTGTACTAATCAAGTAATAATATTTTCTTATTATCCAACTGAAGATGTTATTGGAATCCTCAACTAAAGGAAATCCATTTTGAATAAAAAATGTTATCCTAGTGGCTTTATTTCAGATAAACCAATGGTTTACTCACTTATCGATGATTTATGGTTTCAGGGTCATTATCATTCTATTGATCATTTAAATTCCTATGAATAATGATAACAACAACACTCCATATTATTTATGATTTTTTTTAATTTATATATCTTTAACTACCAAAATTTTTATTATATTGGAAAACCATTTTTGTGTTATTCAAGATGACCCACGTACCTCATTTTCTCTCTTATCAAGTGGATGTTTTGTTTACCCTTTTTAATCTATGGATTTCCATAATAGGTATTTATTTTTGAAATTTTCCGCCTTAATTTATTGAGACAAATTTCAAATTTTTAGGAATAAATTTATTTGGGGGGGGAGGATGTAACAAAAATAGATTTTAAAACAATAGCCTTCTATTCAATAGAATATTTAACACACAACACTAATATTAAACAATCCACTATGTATATAACCACTATAACCAAGACATTAAATTGGAGGTAAAAAATAGAAATAATTAATTAATGAAATATATATATATATATGTTTTTCTCACTATAATGTATTAAAATTTTTTGTAAATAAGAAATTAATTTTTTAGAAATGTAGTTACATTCTTGAGATAAAATTTTTCTTCAATGCTGATTGTTGTTTTTTTGTTATAAAGAATTATAAATAATTTTGGGTAAATAAGTAATATTTTTTATGGCATTATAATAATTTTTATAATATGTATGACAAAATTATCTTATTTTGAACTTTTTTGGAATTCTTAGAAAATATTTTTTTTAATAAATAGTGAAAAATTATTATTTTTGGGAAACTATTATTTATTTTTAATAAATTAAGTAATTTATATTTCCTAAATTTATTTTTATAATATTTAATGTAACATATGTATTAATTATTTATATTTAATAATATTTATTATATTTTAATCATCTTTATCAGTACGGGAAAAAATTATATTTGTGGCTGGATATTTTCGATTAGGAAGGGTCTCGTCACAAATAATAAGTTATTTGCAATGGGGAGATGGTCCCTATCGCAATAGATTTGGCATGAGTAGGGAGCCAAACCATGATAAGGTTATTTGCGACAAGTATAAAAATCGTCGCAGGTACCGAGTGGAGTTTTTTAGTAATTGTTACAAGATATTGCTCCGATTGCAAATACTATATCCATAGGTTGGTATCTGTGATGGGTCTCGTCACAAATATATTATTAACCACCACCCCAAATTAATAGGGGGATATCATTTGCAACGAGAATCTCGTCGAAAATAATCTAACACACACACACACACAAATATATATATATATGCCTCATTCGTTCTTTTCCCATTCCACCCTGTTCTCTTCCCATCTACTTCTCTACTTACATTTTTTCTATCATTAATTTTCAAATATTTAAAATCCAAATTAGAGCAATATGCACAACTTATATTCTCTGAAAGATTCAACGTTATTGTGTTTACTATTTCTTTTATTTTTTGTAAATTTATTTTATTTTATATTATTTATATTTATTGTTAATTATCTACAATTAAATTATATTAGAATTAGATAGTATTATTTATCATTATTTTTTAAACAATAATTATGCATTGTTATTATTAATTGGTATTAATTAATTGGAGTTATATTAATTATTACTAATTTTTAGTAATTAGTTCTAATTAGAAAAATTGTTAATAAGATGTTATAATTAGCAATAATTAATAATAATTACCGATAATAGGAAAAAAATTGGAATTAAAAATTATAAATAGTAATAAATAGTAATGATCACTGATAATTGGAAATAAATAGTGGTAACTAGTAGAAATTAGAAATAATTATTAATAATTAGTGGGAATAATTAATAATTTGAGATAATTAGTAATAAATATTAATAATTAATAATAAATTATAATAATTTGTAATAATATTAATAATTAGTAATAAATTATTATAAATATTAATAATTTGTAATTAATTTTCATAAATTTTAATTAATATTTATAAATTGTAATAATTATTAATAATTACTAATAATTAGTAATAATAAGAAATAAATATTAATAATTAGTAATAAAATGTAAATAGTTTTAATAATTAGTTATAAATTGTAACAAATTATAATAATTAGTAATGAATTGTAATAAATTTAAACAAATTGTAATAAATTGAAATAATTTGTAACAAATTGTAAAAATTTGTAAGAATTAGGAATAAATTGTAATAACTAGTAAGAATCGGTAATAAATTGTAATTATTAGTAAAAATTATTAATAATTAGTAATAAAATGTAATAATTCGCAATAGATTGCGATAACATTTAATAATTTGAAGTAAATTTGAAATAAATTATATTAATTTGTAAAAAAGTTAATAAAGAGTAATAAATTACAATAATTAATAATAAATTGTAATAAATAGAAATAAATTGTAATAATTAGTAATAATAAGTAATAAATTGTAATAAATTTTAAAAATTACAAACAATTATTGGGAACTATTAATAATTATTGGTAATTTGTAGAAAATTGTCATTCTTATCAATAAACATTAATAAATAGTAAATAATAGTAATAAAATATAAAAATTAGTTATAATAAGTAATATATTTTAATAAATTTTAGTAATTACTAATAATAATTATTAATTTGTAACAATTAGTAATAAATTGTAATAATTAGTAACAAATTGTAACAATTAGTAATAAATTATAATAATTAATAACAAATTGTAATAATTAGTAATAAATTCGAATAATTAGTAATAATTTCTAATAATTAGTAACAAATTGTCACAATTAGAAATAAATTATAATAATTAGTAATAATTAGTAATAATTAGTAATAAATTGTTATAAATTGTAAAAATTAGTAAAAATTAGTAATTAATAGTAAAAAATTGTAATAATTAGTAATAAAAGTTAATAATTATTAGGAAATTGTAATATATATTAATAAATCATAATAATTACTAATAATTTGTAATAATTATGAATAAATTCAAATTATTTTGTAATAATTTGTAATAATTTTTGATAATTAGTTACAAATTGTAATAATTAGTAATAAATTGTAATAATTAGTAATAAATTGTAATAAATAGTAATAAATTGTAAAAATTACTTATAAATTGTAATAATTTGTAATAATTAGTAATAATTAGTCATAAGTATAAATATTTTTTATTAAATTAAAATAATTAGAAATAAATTTTAAAAATTTGTGATAAATTGTAATAATTAATAAACAATTGTAATAATTAGTAATAAATTTTTATACTTCATAGTAAATTTTAGTAATTAGTAATAAATTGTAATAATTATAAATAAATTGAAATAAATACTATTAAATGGTAAGAATTATAAATAATTCTTAATAATTCGTAATAATTAGTGATAAATACATTGTAATAATTAGTAAGAATTAGTAATAAAAGGTAATAATTTCTAATATATTGTAGCAATTACATAGAATTTGTAATAATTTAAGTAATTTAAAAAAATGGGTTATAAATAGTTTCAATTATTAAAATATAGTAATAATTAGAAATAAATAGTTATAATAGGCATAAATAGTAACAATTTAAAACAAATAGAAATAATTGAAAATAAATAGTAATAAATAGAAATATTTAGTTAAAATTAGTAATAAATGGTGATAAATTGAAATAAATAGAAATAAACATTAATAATTATGAATAATTAGTAATATTCAGTAATAATTACTAAAAATTAGTAATAAATATCAATAATTTCGAATAAATATAAATAGATAAGAATATAAAGAAATAAATTGAATAATTAGAAATAATTAATATTTTTTAATAAATAATTAGAATAAATAAACACAATTTGAATCAGATTATTTATTAAAAATAAATTGGCATAAGTTCCATTGGATTGGGGGAATCTTTTTGCCCGACTTCTCATCAACTCACAACATTCTCCTACTAAAATTAGAATGAAAAATCTTCTCCAATATATTTGTATCTATATTCATATTCACGAGAATGGAGAGTAGCATTGTGAGACCTCCCTTTTCTCTATTCTCAAGAAAACGACAATAGATATGCCTATTTCGATGTATATTTTTCATACAGATTTCAATGAGAGAATGTTACACATAGATGAACCATAAAAAAGATTCTCTTTCTCTAAATGCCTCAACTCCTTCTTACTTTATCACACTCAAAAGACTATGAAAATTCTACTCCAACATATTGATATCCATTCTTGTGTAGAAAAAAATGGATATTCATACATGAGAGTATATTTTTCCTGGTGATTTTAGTCAAAGATAGTTGCAAAGAGATGATATGTCGATAAAAAGTCTCACCACTAATCTACATGGAATTGTGTCACTCGTAATTAGCAGAAATTATTATATATTAGCCGAAATTACTAATAAATAGTGGTAATTAGCATAAATTGTTATAAATTACTATATATTTTTATAAATTTTAAAACAAATACTATACATAACTATAAAATAATAGGAATTATTTTAAATTTCTAGAAAAGTGAATTTAATTTCCATCTATTTTTTGGATAGTGTTTTATTGTTTATAATTATTCAGACCAATTATTTATTATATATTTTGTAGAGAAATATGGAACTAAGATGTCGAAAACATTCATTATCATATGATCATGCTTAGATAAATCCACCTAGGGATCAGAGTGGTTCACCTTTAAATTCGGTATATATTAAGGGTGTTCATGTTTTTTTATCATATTCATCATCATAAAGTAATTTCTTTCAGAATCAGTAATTAAATTTCCTTTTAAAAAATACTCTATGAGGACATTCGACACATTTGACAATGTATGAGGTCATTTATTGAATTTTTGTTTTTAAATAGATTATGTTTTTTGTGCAAATAAGTTGAACAGTGTTCTAGAGAAGATACTAATAATTTTTTCTTGATCCATCATGGTTTCAAAATTTATTACATGATATGGAAGGTATGTCATTTCAACAAACTGCAAATCCTGATTATATTGATTTAACTCTTAATTTGGAACCATCAAAATTTTATTAGTTTTTTAGGTACACTATAGATAACATATATCATTGTTTCACAGTAAGAAAATTTGAAGTGGTTGTAAAATTTAGGGATATTAAATCATATAATGGAATTTAAAATATTTTTTTGATCAAATATTCTCTTGGGTTAAAACACTATTTTGCAAAAGAAATGTGTTGCCTATAAATTTCTATGAGTGCAAGTGGGTATTTCATAATTTGGGACCTGGTTATTTTTTGATTCATGCATGTTCAAATGATTAAATCATATATTATAATGAGAATGAGTCGTTGGATAGTTATCAAACATATAGAAAATCAAGGTATAAGAAGAATAAACTAGGGAAGTCTAGATTGATTCCTATAAAAAAGTTGAGATATTTCCCACTTACACCAAGATTATAGTGTTTATTTATGTCTTAAAAGACAAGGACATTGATGCCATGGAAAAAACCTGTATTTTAATAGGTAAAATCACAAATCATGACTCTGATGGTTATTCATTGAACCATTATTACCATGTGAATCCGTATTTTTCATTAAAATCCCATAATGTGTGATTTGGTATTTCTACTGACAATTTCGTTACATTTAGTTCTTACGATAGTTAGTATTAATGTTCAACTGTCTTTATAACTTTTTTCATTTCCCTCCTTGTATGTTGATGGAGGTTCCATATATATTTTTAACCATATTAATTTAAGGACATTCAAACATGAATATTGATTTTTATTTTAAACCATTGATTGATAAGTTAAATTCTTTATTGTGTAATGGTGTTAGTATATATGATGTTCCTATGAGTCAAAATTTTCTACTAAATTTTTTATTGATGGGGACAATAAGAGGCATCAAATTATATGTCATATTATCTGGTTAGAGTTCAAATGTCCCAAAATAATATTCTTATTGTATGAGATACAATGAAGTTTTTATGATCGTCAGTGGAAAAAACAATGTTTCTTTGACTATCATCATAGATTCCTTCTAACCGATCATCATTCTCAGAGGAAAAAATATCCTTTCTGAATAGGTTCAATTGAATGATATAGACCTAATAAAATGATCTCAGGTACAGATTTAATATCAATAAACTCTTCTTTACCTCTAATAACATTTGGACCAATAATAAACCAATAGAAAATTGTTGTCTTTGGAAAATAACATAATTGGATAAAATATAGTATTTTTTGGGTCTTCCATATTGGTTTTGTTTTTTGGTCTACCACATGTTATATTTCGTTTATACTGATAAGAGCTATTTTGATAAATTATCTCATACATTTTTGTATACACAACGTAATACTATAGATAATGTAGAGGAAGGATTAGATCTTGCCCAGATTTTCCAGTGACCCGAACATAAAATGTTTGAAGATTTCTGATCATAGAAGATGATGAAACCAAAATCAACATATAAACATTTCAATGAATATTAATTGTTATTTTGTTTTTGTATTATATATTTGAGACTTTCAGATGGTTATGATTTCTATTTGGGCCAATGTGTCAGAAATGGTCATATTATCGAATTAAAAAATTATTACTATCCGGTTAAATGGAAAGTATTTTTCTAAAATATCTCTTAAATTCTCCACCAGGTCTATATAGTGAAATTATCCTGAAAATGCTTAAAAAAACGTTTCAATATGATTATTTCAAGAGATAATATTCAAAAGGTAATATTCTAAAACTACTTCTTTTATATTTTATTATCCTTATACCTTTTCCTCACTATTATCAAATACAATTTCATAGTCACTATAATATCTTATATTTACTGAAATGTTTTTTCTAATGTAATATCTATAATCCATCCTCTTCCCATCTCCTATCATTCTAATAAATTGAAAGCACCGTCCAAATTATCTCGATTCACATACTATAAAGATGATATGTTTTAATTATCCACTAACACCATCATATCATGTTTAATTCACTTATAATTTATTAAATTACCTAGACATATATATTTAAAATTTCATTCCTTATTCAATTATGATGAGATATCCATAAAATTAAATTAATATTATTTAGTTCGGGATGGTTTGTAAAACCACCTAAAAGAAATAACAATACGAATATAACATTTTTAATAAAGGAATCATCTCTATATAAGAACATATAAAGATAGTTGTTGTAATTTATTATTTAGAGAGGAGATTAATATCATTTTATTTCATTTCTAGTGTTTTATTCACATTTTATATGAATTTCAATTCTTATCCACGAGTGATCTCTCCTTGGATATGCGAAATGAAAGCCATGAGAATAAGAAACCTAAATAGTATATCCAATGAATATGGTTATAAATGAACATAATATAATTATAATGAATAAAAAATATATACAGAAGACTTCCATGATTATGAAGTTAATTAATAATAAATTATTTTAATGATGTAATGTGTATGTGTATCGTGTATCCAAATATAAGTTAAGGGATCTCTCTAAACCTCTATATTTTTTTTTGGTTATGACCCTTCTATCTATAAATGTAACATCCCACGTAAATAATGAGTTAGGATTTTTCATATTTATTAAAATTTCTGAATAAAATTTTAATTTCACTTTAAATGGAATGCTATGATTCGATGGCATACCTGATACACAACAATGGTTTCCTTTTAAATCTTACGTTGCACACAATGCAGAGTCATACTAAAAAATAATAATATAATATTATTATTTTAAATAGTAGTCAACGCCTAGCCATTGTAATGGAGGGAACGAACAAAACTAACTAAAATATGATTATACATGTTTGTTAAATGTTTTTACATTTATCTAATAAAATTTAAATTCTTAAAATGCGAATGAATATATTTTTAAGCATAATTTACATTAAAAGGATGGTTTACCGCTTTTTGATGGAGAACCCACTTTGAATCTATTTTTGGTCACTTTAATATGTTTTGTTTGATAAAATAAACTTATTATTTAGAAACTAGACATTAAAATTCACTTTGGGTAAAATTTTGGTAATTTTCTGATAAAATTCAGTTTTTTGATGAATAGTGAAAATGCTGTATTTTAAATCAAACCTGCCTTTTAATATAATATATTTATATGGATAGATTATCGTTTTAATTTTTTTTAAGTTTAATTAGATTATATTTTTAACATTTAATCTAATGTTGGGCATTGGAATTAATTTTACTTTGAAATTGGACATAAACAAGTGTCAATCTTTCGATAGTTATTGATTCTTAAAAACACGCTATTTGTTTTGACAACAAGAAATAATTTTAAATTAATTAATGCAACTTATATGTTTTTTATTTGGTAAAATAGACATCATTTTTTAATTTGGAATAACAAATATAGCTTAGTCTGAATATTTGGTATTTTTCTGAAAAGCATTAATTTTGGATGAATAATGAAACCTCTCACTAGTAGTTTAAAAAAATGACTTTTTCATTAAAATGAAATTTTATCACTTTTGTGAATTGAATTTTGAAAATCAGACATACATAGTTGTTATTAGTAAGTAAAATTGGCTTCAATAAGATGAAAATAGTTTTCAGTGAATAGTAACTTTTGGCTTTTATTTATTGGGGTTATAGGTAAATACGGTAATTCAAGGTAAAAAGAATATGATAATAATAATAAATTACCTTAACACTTGTCTTAACCATATAGGATGAGTAATGTCCAACCATTTTCATCCTTTGGTTGATTTTGGGACCCCATGATTCCAGTTATGAATGATAATGACACATTATTTTAATTAACTTAAAGTAAAGGCAAAATTGACAAAATCAATTATATTTTAGTAAATCAATTTTTACATGGGGTTATATAAGTAATATTTTGGAATATAAATATTATTTGGAAATATAAAACTATTTAATACATAATGGTATTTTACTTATAATTTTTACACATAATATAAATTAAATTATATGTGGCACAATAATGATGCAGTATTTACCTCATTAATAAATGATTTAAATAAATAAGATTATAAATATGAAAACAATATCCAAAACCTATCCAATACTTATTGGATGATTTTATTTCTACGATGAGTCATCTTATATTTGAATTTAATTTGTTTTGGACATTTAGAAACCGAATATCATTATATAATAAAATAATATTTTCACACATTCCTAAAGAGCCCCTCATCCCCTTATAAAAGTACACCACTTGTAACCCATTCCTCACAACTCTCAAGCACCATGGCTCATCCAAACCCTACCCAAATAATATCTCATGGTCCCCATCTTCATCCTTTAATCCTTACCTTAGGCATAAAGAACTTCAAGAAGTCCTTTTGGTTCAAACCAAAGAAAGTTACCCAAATTAAAGGTAACTGTTTCTCATAAATTCTTTTGTTTTATTTTGTTTTATTTTACTTCTCCAACACCCTAAAATCTTTTTATTCCTTTATTTTCAAACAACACCAGTATACTAAATATACTAGTCTGTTGTGATAATAAGTATTCTAACTACACTCACTCACACCTCCATCTAATGGGTGAAGAACATATTGTTTCTGTGGATGGAAAACTAACGCCTCACGAAACGATGATTGTTCGATTATCTCCTTCCCCCTGTCATGGTGTCCAATAAGATGGCACTGTATTTATATTTGATTTATATTATGTTTATTTTTTATTTATTCTTACTTAAAATTCATTTATATCATACATTTATGGTTTCCATTATGGGTAAACACGATAATTTCATTTGAGGAAGTGCAGACTACCACCCCCTCTAGGTGATATGATTCATTAATGACATACATGGAATGTATAAAGGATGGAGTTAATGAAATTATGTAACATAAATATCATATTATATTATACTGAAATTATAATATACCAATGTATGATTACGATTTAATTCAATTACATATAAAATAGAAATAAAATTAGCGTTTATGCGTACGTATGGCTTACCGTTCCCATGAACGGTGTGTTTCATTTCGTAACTCCAAATGATATGGAATATTATAAATACATATATAATAGAGATATATGATATATAATATATATATAACATGTATATAATTCTGGAGATAATGTACTTTTGACCACATGCACAAATTGTAATTATAATAGGTTCATTTTTGACTCAAGTTCCGAACATCGATAAAATATACAATATGAACTCAAATAATTAACTGGTTATTTTAGAAATATAATAATTGATATAAAATGAATAATAAATAGTAAATATATTCTTAATGATGTTGATATAAACTTAGGATTATTATTCAGGAAGAACATGGAAAATACCTATCAAGTAGGACATGAGGTCCGGTGATTTATTATCTCACTTATAATTCCGTGAGATTTCCAATGTTCGCCACTTATTTATTTCATGTGGTGTAATTTATGCATCCATTGATATATATTATCATTATTATCTTTATTTTCATGTTATTTTGTGATTCATTTGTTGGTTATTATCTTTTGGTCATACGACTCGATTGATTATAACGAGGTAAGGGGTTTTTATCTCAATTTTTATTCCTGTGTGATTCCTTCTATATTTGTCACTATTTCCATTGAGTGGTGTATGTAATGACAATTATTATACTATTTGTGTAATATCATCTCATTTATGGGTATATACATCTACATTTTCTGGTATATTTTTCATGTGGTGTATGTTTTGTAAGTTACCAAATCGGTAAGGGAACCTTTCACCCTCCTCTTTTTAAAAGACTTCTTTTTGTTATGTATTTTAATTTACATCTTATTATGTTGGGATATTTTCTTCTATATCCTTATTGATGTAAATTTTATTTCCAAGTCATGAGATATCCTTTTTATCTAATCAACAAATTTTCTGAATTTTAATGTGATGCCGTTAGGCTTTCGAATTTTTGCAAGGGAACTTCTTAACCCAATTTTAATTCTTTGGGTTAAAATTGTAATTCTAGAATATGTCATCATATGAATATGTGTGAATGAACTCTAATTTTTTAACACTTGATATCCACTTATATTGGTTGTATTTATATTTTTCACACATAATTATGTGATTGATTTATCTTTAATTTAAGGATACCATCATTATAAAGGATTTCATCTCTATTTACATTTCCATTGTGACTTAATTGTTGTTATGAACCAATTCACTCTTATATGGTGAATATACTATCGTTTATCATATTATATCATGTGT
Organism: Viscum album; assembly: GCA_963277665.1. Classification (NCBI taxonomy): domain Eukaryota; kingdom Viridiplantae; phylum Streptophyta; class Magnoliopsida; order Santalales; family Viscaceae; genus Viscum; species Viscum album. The sequence continues at coordinate 247,033,139 of OY728127.1, forward strand.
CCATTTATTCTCATGATATTTTAAAGTTCATACTAAATTTTACTCCTCAATTACTTGTATTCAAGAGTCTCTTATTTTGTACAAAACTATTTAACTAAAATATTGTTTTAAATGTTTTAAAGATTTAATATTATAAGTCATTAGATTTAATGTTCATGTTTTAAAAATGGTTTAGAGTATTTATTTATGTGGACATTAATGTTTTAAAATTATAATTCCATTAAAATCTTCACTGTGGTATGATACACATAGATTCAAAAATCTCTTTTTAAATGGTTCATGAAAATGGAATGATTATTACAATAAATTGAAATTACATCATATGACTTCAAATGAAACGTTATTAGTGAAAGGTTTATATTTTCAATATTTTATGTGTTATGATGGTACTTGGACATTTGAAGGGTGGTTACGTGATAAACCATATGACAGGTGGTGTTGTGAAAAACATGGATGGGTGGTTACGTTATAACCTCCAATGCATTGGGTGTGGAAGTTAGCCGTATGGCTGTTACATTTAGTGATATTTGTGGAAGTCGGCCATATGGTTTTTCCAAATAAGAATTTTTATGTCCCAAAAAACCATTATATGTTATGTGTTCTTTATTTGGGTTTAATGGAAATCTTTTGGTTACAAAAAGGTAAGCAATGATCTTTTATTTAGTGGAGATTATTTTCTACATCATAAAGGTGAAATGTATTACTTATGATAATGTATTCATGGCTTACTTGTTGTTTTGAAAATCTAACAATTTTCCTTTTTTGTGTATCCCTTACTAATCTTTTTATGCTCATCACATGTTTTTGATATGTTTTTCACAGGACAAAACATGGAATAGGGACAAGGATGGGATCAAGGAAAATTCATGTCATCTAAAACATGGAACCAGACATGTCTCATTTATTCCTGAGTTTTTATTTTACGAAGAAAATGGAAACTGAGTAGAAGTGTCTACTTTTTAATTTTTGAGATTTAATGTAATTTTTATTCCTAATTTTCTAAAACTGTAAACCTAAAAATATTCTCAATGTGAATTATTCATTTAATCCAAGATTATGTAATATTTAAGGCTTGGTCCTTATAATTGGTATCATAGGTAGGTTTAGATAACCTTAGAGGTTACAAAGTTATATAAGAATAAGTTACATAACCATAATGGTTAGCATATTAGAAAGAGTCATGGTTATTTTTAATGAGTTTATGATAATATGAATATGTATTTACCCTCCTCATATGATATTATATGATGATTTTACTAATTTACACACATTGACCTTTTTAGTTTTAGTAAATGGATTTATCTAGCAGGAAACAAAGTAATAGTGGATGTGAAGAAAACTCTGATGGTTTTCTGAACGAACAACTGAATGAAATGATAGTTGAAATGATAACTCTTGTGGTTACTCTCAACAAACTATCTAGAGTCCTGATTGAGAACCTGAACCTTGGTTATTTTTATAAGGAATCATATATGCGAGAAAAAAATCCAAACAATATTTTAGGTAATAATAATAAAGGTTATTATGTTCACCAAACTATCTGTCAAGGATGTGGAAAGAAACACCTAGGAAAATGCTTCAAAGGGACGGGATGATGCTATAGATTTGGGAATGAAGGTCATAATGCAAGAACCCACCCTGTAAAAAGGAAGCATCCAGTTAACTCTAGGAAAGGGAATGAAGTTCTTTCTGAGGGGTCAATTGAATGTTTTAAATGTGGTGTGCATGGTCATTATACAAACAGATATCCTACAAAGATGTTATGGGAATGGGATCACCAGGATTGTACAAATATATGTTTACCAATACCTAATCCCATTCCAATTGAGGATGAAGAAACTGACAATGACCAATGAAAGGTATGGATTTTTTCTTAACATATGTTTTGACATTATTTAATCATTGGATATGATTCATGATTTTGTTTGTAGGAAAGAATAATTTCATAATAAGTTGGTAAATAATGGTTAATGAATAATGAATAATGTTGAATGAGTAAGAAGTCAACATATAAGGGATTCAAGAGTTTCGGTAGATTTTTGGATGGTGAAATGCATAAATTTACTAAGGCTATTTTGATGATGAGATTACATTAGAATACATTTAATAGTTTGTGTATCCCTGAAGATTTATATATGAAAATTTTATTCAAGGAATAATCATATTTTCTTTTGTGTATATAGTTATAAAGAACCATTTGGGTTTATATGATCCTTGAATTTGAGGCAATTACAGGTTAATTCATTTTGGAATGAAAAATGAAAGTTGTTAGATAACCTTTGTGGTAAAAATTTGTTATGGTTATTTTTGATGAATTTATCTCTACTTTTGAATGTCATCAAATTATACTGTTTTTGTAAAAGGACAACACGCATACCGCGTTATGACCCATCACGTCAGACAATGCTGTGGGAATTGAACCCACAACCAAAGTGCGACTATGATTTATCGCTTACCACTCGACTACGTGAAGTCCCTATTTAGTATGAGTAATTATTTTTAGTTATATGGTCTTATTAATAAGTTTATTTTGTGTTATTTATGTAAATTTTTAACCTATCATAGAGAATATGTGATTAGGTTAATTACAGTTCAGTTTGAGACTTTAAAAGTAGACCGTGTGATTTGGAGAAAAATATTAATCTTTACTGTGGGATACTATGGGATTAAATCCTTCTATGTTTTGGTTTTCAATATTAGTTTTGATTATATTGATGAATTTTATGGAATGTTAATTATTGAATGGTCTTTGTTGAACTTATGGTACTGTTTGTTGAATTTTGGAGATTTGGAATATTATTTCTTTTTATAAAGAATTATCCTTTTTAGGGATTATCTGATCTTATACTAACCATTTTGGTCTTGGTTAAGGTCAAAATACATGGGAAATATATATTTCATCTTTTTTGGATTATGTGATTCTCTTGAAGTTGATTATAGCACCATTAATGTAAAAAAGTCATCCTTAATTCTCAACATTTGGAGAAAATATGAGTGTGTTATAAATCTAGTAAAAGATAAAAGTCTACATGAAAAGTATGTATGTTTCCTTATGTTTTTAGTTAAGCTCATAAATAAATTCCTCAACTTTATGAAATGTAATTTAAATGAATAAACATAACTGTTAACGTTTCCTACTGGGGGATCAAATATTGTTTAACCCATCACAAGTTTTTGATTTTCTGGGGGTTAACTTTCACCTAACTATGTTTTATATCTCATTCCATCAGAACTTGATGGTTTGTTTTCTCTTCTATATCCATGTGTTTCTACATGGAATCCTAGTATGGGATTATCTCGGGTGACCTTTTCACTTATCCTTATTTCTTTTAATGACATATATTTATTGACTCTTTATCTGATGTGGGACTTTCCATTATGTTTCCAAGCCAAGTTTTAAATTTTGAGGACGCAATTTCCAAAAGGGGGAAGGATGTAACATCACATGTAAATAATGAGTAGGAAATATTCATATATATTAATATTTTTGAATTAAATATTAATTTCACTTTAAAGGGTATACTATGATTCGATGGCATACCCGATACACAAAAATGGGTTTCTTTGAAATCTTACGTTGCACACAATGCTGAGTCATGATGAAAAATAATATTATAATATTATTGTTTTAAATAGTAATTAACGCATAGCCGTTGTAATGGTGGGAATAAAAAAAACTAACTATAATATTATTATATATGTTTGTTAATTGTTTTCACATTTATCTAATAAATGTTAGGTGCTTAAAATGTGAAAGAATCTATTTTTAAGCATAATTTACTTTACAAGGTTGATTTACCGCCTTTTGATGAGGAACCCTATTTAAATCTAGTTTTGGTCACTTTTATATATTATTTTTGATAAAATAAAATTATTATTTCGAACCAGGACATCAAAATTCACTTTGGGTATAATTTTGGTATTTTTCTGATAAAATTCATTTTTTATGAATAGCGAAAATACTGTATTTTAATACAAAACAACCTTTTAATATAAATTATTTATGTGGATATATTATCTTTTTAATTGGTTTCAATGTTCAATTAGATTATATTTTTATCATTTAATCCAATAGTGTTCATTGTAATTAATTTCACTTTGAAATTTGACATAAACAAGTGTCAATCTTTTGATAGTTATTGTTTCTTAAAAACACGCTATTTATATCTACTACAGGAATTAATTTCAAATTAATTAATGAAACTTCAATGTTTTTAATTCGGTAAAATAGACATCATTTTGAATTTTTAATATCAAATATATCTTAGGGTAATTTTTTGGTATTCTTCTAAAATATTTCAATTTTTGATGAATAATGAAACCACTTAGTAGTAGTTAAGAAAACTGACTTTTTCATTTAAATGAAATTTTACCGGTTTTGAGAATTTAATTTCCAAAATACGACATACATGGTTGTTATTATTATGTAAAATTTGGTTTAATAAGATGAAAATAATTTTTGGTGAATAGTAACTTTAGACTTTTATTTACTACGGTTAAAGGTAAATAGGATAATTCAATGTAAAAAGAACATGATAATAATACCAAATTACATTAACACTTGTCCTAACATTATTGGATATGTAATGGCCGGCCATGGGTATCCTTGGGTCGATATTGGGACCCCATGGAGTAACTTATTAATTATAATGACACATTATTTTAATTAACTTAACGTAATGGAAATATTGACATAAAGAAATATCTTTTAGTAAATCAATTTTTACATGGGATAATATAAGTAAACATTTCGACAGTAAATATTATTTGGAAAGTTAAAAAGATTTAATACATCATGGTTCTTTTTATTTTAATTTTTAGACATCAAATAAATTAAACTATTTATGACACAATAATGATGTAGTATTTAGCTCATTAATAAATAATTTAAATAAATAAGATTATAAATATTAATACAATATCCAAAACCTATCCAAATATTATTGGATGATTTTATTTCGATCATGAGTCATCTTATCTTCTACTTTAATTAGTTTTTGACCTTTAGAAACTGAATATCATAATAATAAAAACATTTCCACACTTTCCAAAAGACACCCTCCTCCCCCTTATAAAAGGACAACACTTCAAACCCATTCCTCTCACCTCTCAAGCAACTTGTACCATCCAAACCCTACCAAAATAATATATCAAAATCTTCCTCTTCCACCTAGAATCCTTACCTTAGGCAGAAGGCACTTTAAAAATTCCTTTTGGTTCAAACCAATAAAAGTTACCGAAATTAAAGGTAATGGTTTCACTTAAGTTCTTTTGTTTTATTTTGTATTATTTTACTTCTCCAAACTGGTAAAATCTTTTTATTCCATTATTTTATAACAAAAATAGTATCCTAAATATACTAGGATGTTTTTGTAATAAGGATTTGAACTAACCATATGCACACCTCAGACTAATGGGTGAAAAACATACTGTTTCTCTGGATGGCAAACTAACGCCTCACGAAACGATTATTGTTCGATTATCTCCTACTTCCTTACATGGTAGAAATTAAGATGGATCTATATTTATATTTGATGTATATTATTTTTATGTTTTTTATGATTCTGTATTATTCATTTATAGAATTCTGTTATGGTTTCCATTATGGGTAAACGTGATAATTTCATTTGAGGATGTGCGGACAACCGCCCTCTCAAGGTGATATGATTCGTTCATGACATAAATGGAATTTATAAAGGATGGAGTTAATGAAATTAGGTAACATAAATATAATATGATATTAAAATATAATTATAATATACCAATGTATCATTATGTTTTCTTTCCATTAAATATAAAATACAAATGAATGTAGTGATCATGCGTACGTACGACTTATCGTCTCCATGAACGATGCATTTCATTTCTTAACTCCAAATTATATGGAATATTATAAATAAATATACAATGGATATATATGATATATATGATATATAAACCATATATATCATTATGGAGATAATGGACTTTTGACCACATGGACAAATTGTAATTATAACTAGTTCATTTTTTTCTCAAGTTCATAACATCGATAAAATATCCAATGTTCACTCAAATAAATAAGTAGTTGTTCTAGAAAGAGAATAAGTGATATAAAATTAATGATAAATATTAAAAAAATTCTTAATCATGTAGAGATTAACTTATTTTTATTATTCATGATGAATAAGGAACATACAAGTCTAGAAGGACATGAGGTAAGGGGATTTATTATCTCACATTTAATTATGTGAGATTTCCATTTCTCACCACTTATTTATTGAATGTGGTGTAATGTATTATTCCATTGATATATATTATCATCATTATTTTTATATTCATTTTATTCGTTGATTCATTTTTTGGTTATTATCTTTTGGTCATACAACTAGATTGATTACAACGAGGTAAAGGGATTTTATCTAACTTTTTATTCCTCTGAGATTCAGGCTATATTTGTCACGATTTTCTTTGAGTGGTGTATGTAATTCAAATTATTATACTCTTTGTGTAATATAATTTTATTTTTGGGTATATAAATCTAAATTGTATGGTCTTTCTTTCATGTGGCGTATGTTTTGTAAGTTACCAAATCGGTAAGGGAACCTTTCACCGTCCTCTTTTTAAAAGACTTCTTTTTGTTATGTCTTTTAATTTACATCTTATTATGTCAGGATATATTCTTCTACATCATTATTGATTTAAATTTTATGTACAATTGATGAGATACCCTTTTTATCTCATCAACATGTTTTTATAATTTTAAAGTGATATCGTTAGGCTATTGAATTTTTGCAAGGTAACTTCTTAACCAAATTTTAATTCTTTGGGTTAAAATTGTACTTCTTGAATATATAGTCCTACGAATATGTGTGAATGACCCCAAATTGTTTTAAATGTGATATCCAATTATATTAGATGTTTTTATATTTTTCATACATAATTTTTTAATTTATTTATCCTTAATTTAAGGATACCGTCTTTATAAGGGATTTCATCTCAATGTACATTTCCATTTACACTTCATTGTTGTTATGCACCAATTCACTCTTATATCATGTATATAATGTCCTTTGTCATAATATATCATGAAACCCTTTTATTCTCATGATATTATAAAGTTCAGATTAAATGTTATTACTGAATTATTTTTATCCAAGAGTCTCATTTTGTTAAAAACTCTTTAACTAAAATATGATTTTAACTGTTTTAAATATTTATTATTATAAATCATAATATTTAATGTTAATGTTTTAAAAATGGTTTTGAGTATTTATTTAAATGGAAATTAATTATTTAAAGTTATAATTCCATTAAAATCATCAAAGTGGTACGGGACACCTTGATTCAAAAATCTCTTTTTAAATGGTTTATGAAAATGGAATGATTATTTCAAAATCTTTAAATTACTTCTTGTGATTGAAAATGAAATGTTATTATTGAAATTTTTATATTTGAAATATTTTATGTGTTATGATGGTAATTGGACATTTAACGGGTGGTTACGTGAGAAACCATATGATGGGTGGTGCTGTGATAAACCAGGATGGGTGGTTACGTTATAACCTCAAATGCATTGGGTATGGAAGTCGGCCTTATGGATATTCCATGTAGTGATATTTATGGAAGTCGACCATATGGTTTTTCCACTTAAGAATTTTTGTGTCCCAAGTTACCTTTATATGTTATGTGTACTTTATATGGGTTTTATGGTAATATTTTTGTTACAAAAGGGTAAGCAATGATCATTTATTCGGTGAAGTGTATATATACTTCATAAAGGGGAAAATATTACTTATGATAAAGTATTCATGGATTACTTGTTGTTTTTAAAATATAAAAGTTTTCATTCTTTGTTTATCCCTTACTGAGATCTTTATGCTAATCCATAGTTTTTGAAATGATTTTCACAGGACATAAAGTGGAATAGGGTCAAGGATGGGATCAAGGAAAGTTCATGCTGTCTAAAACATGGAACTAGACATGTCTCATTTATTCAGGAGTTTTTATTTTATAAAAAAATGGAAACTGTGTAGAAGTGTTTACTTTGTAATTTTTGAGATATAATGTAATTATTATGCCTAATTCTATAAAACTCTAAACATGAAAAGATCTTAAATGTTAATTATTGATTTAATTTAGTATTATGTAATGTTTAAGGCTGGTTCCTTATAATAAATCACACATTTTGATTTTTAGTTTTATACAATACATAAAAATAACATATATATATATATCACATATATATACATAAATTATTATGCCATCCTTTTAAGGTGTATACTTTCCTTATATTAATTTATCAATGTCTAAGTTTTATGAAAACATGATTAAGGGGAACTTTACTAGGACTTAATCCTTTTTTTTACAACAGTCTTTTAAAATATGTATTCCCACTCATGATATCAATAAAAGATGAACTATTTTATTGATATCCATTTTGTTTTACAAATAGTTTTCAAATAATAAGCCATGTTCATTCTTTAATTAAAGGTCATTAACTAATTTTGTAAAATTATATTATAAATGTTCATTTAAGTACCCAATTATCTACCCATTATCACGATTTTTAAAAATATTTCTAAAAATTATTACTATACTTATTTTTTTTTATTTTTGAAATTCCAAATTTTTTTTTCAGCTTCTTATTTTATGAATCATAATGAAATATCATTTAACTATCATATAGGGAATTATAATTAAACACATTTCAATCCATGGGTAATTTATTTTTTTATGAATTATACTAGATTTCTAATTGGGTATCCCATAATAATGTCTATTTAATAATGGGGAAACCTAGACTATGAAAAAATTCATTGGGATACTTTTTTGTTTCATTAAGTGATATGTATGGGATTTTGGAGTGAACTTAATCCATAATTGGACTCTATCCACCATGGGATGTTGTCTTGATAAATACCTTGAAAAATTTTAATTTAATGTTTCATTTGTTTCCACTTTTTTATGTCGTTATATCTCCCCATGATTTTAAAACAATAGAATACTGTTCAATAGTGTTTTCAACTTGCAAAACTGAGATTAAATACCCCAAAAAATATATAACAGTTATAAAATAACAAATAAATTTAAAGTTATTAATTGTATTAATTATATTTGAAAATTTAAATTTATATATTTCCTAAACAATATAAATTATTTGTAAATAATTCCTCAATAATAAATAAATTTTTTTATTAATGAAATGTTTTTCATTTAAAATAAGTTTTCTTCCAAAAATATATTTCATTGAATTTCAGGAAAAAATTAAAACATTATAAATTTTAGAAAAAATAATTGATAAAATTAAATTCATTTTATAAATAATAATATAAATATAATCTTAGGGTAATATTATTGGATATTTGGTAACATATTTATTATTCAGTGATTGCGTATATACACCAATTTTTGTAAAACTGTCATTTCATTATAATAAAATATTTAATTTAAAAATACAATTATTTTATATCTTGATTTTATGTTACATAGATATAAAATATATATATTTAATTCTAATTATTAAGACTTAATCATCTTTATATTGGGTTTTTCATATGTGATTTTTTGGTTTTAAAATGGGGTTTTTTGGAAAAAGTTTTAATGTACATAATTTCTCTATATTATTTAATTAAAGAAACTACTAATGAGGAATGTTTTAAATAAAATATATGGATTATGTATCAATAAATATTATTATAAAATAATATAAATATTTTTATTAGTTTTATTGTTATTTTAAATACATTTTTCTTGTAAAATACTCTACAAGAAAACCATATTTTTCACCACATCTGCCGTTTTTATTTTGATATTTAATTTTAACAAATCTATGAAGAAAATATGGTAGAAAATATTATATATTTGGAATAATTATTATTTATATTATCTAATAATTTTTTGTTAATGTTTAATCATAATGAATAGTTGAAAATTAAAATTGAATTTACTCAATTAAGGTAGAGACATGTTTACTATGAGTAAAACTAAATATAGAGGTGTCAAATCAAACAAAAAATCTCTCAAAATAGATTTTATGGCCATATTTAGAATTTATAATGTATAAATATATATTTTTAAATTTATTATCCCTCTTTAATGTGAAAAATATCATCAAAAGGGTTTCTTTTAAAAAATTACATGTGCACCACTCACCACTCATATAAAAGTCCAAACAATATTCTTTTTTGTTCCCAAAATTATTTCAATTTTAAACATAAAATAATAGAATATATTCATTATAATATTACCACTATATCTATAATATTACTCATAATTCAATCATAAAAAGTATTCTGGTGTTTAGCTAAGATTTTTTTCCCAAATAAGAGTTTTTGTTCTTATCCATGTGTTTTTATTTTATTTCTTCTTCATCCCCCTAATGATATTTTGAAATAATTATTATATAATTACCCAAGTACCTAAAATTTTATAAAATATAATTTTCATAATTTATTTTCCTACATATAACTCATTTTCCATAAAATGGGATAAAAAATCATCATTCGTGTGTACGACATACTACCGACTTGGGGACTAATACCATTTATTTTTTATAATTATTCATAATATGTTTATATAACTATTTTTAGAGTATATATATTAAATATGTAACATATTTAAAATTATTCTGTAATTATATCACATATAACTTCATAATTTCCATTTTGGGGGTTATGATAATGTCTCTCTTTTGTACGTTGTACTACCGCCTCGCAAAGTGATGTTATTATTTTTTTTACTTACACATTACATGGATGGTAATAAAAAACTTTTCATGAATATATATTATATAAATGAAATAATTTTTATATTTAGGACATATATATATCCTCATTAAAATAATAAATATCATTTTAATTTTTTACAGTAGAAAATGATAATGTCGTTTGTGTGCACTTGAGGATATCGCCTCCATGATGAGATGTGACTATTTTTTTAATCCCCAAAGAAAATGGATGATATATTTAATTATATATAATGATATTATATAGAATTTATTATTTCATGTTAATTATATAATGATAAAATATTTCTTACCTTCGTTCTATATTGATCATTGAAAAATTGAATCATTTCTCTTGAGTATATACAACATTATGTCTCAATGATTATAACAAAGATAATTTATCATAAACATATTTTATGATGTATTTTAAGTATATAATTGATATAAAATTTGAATAATATTTAATTTAAATAATTCATTATATTTTTATGTAAATACCTCTTTATCCCTAATCAAACCCTAAAACTATTTCAAAATAATGAACAAAACATCCTCGAAACACTCGACATGGGAATAAAAGATTAATTATTCAAATAATTCATTAAAAATATATGAAAAGATGAATTATGAATAAGGAATTTAATATATAAAATGATCTTATTAAATAAAATAATTAATATAATATTACTATATAGGAGTTAATGTACGCACAAGGAATTTCTACACTCAAGGTAATGGTATTATTATCTCACATAATTTTTATGTGAAACATATTCCATATTAACCACTTGTTTTTGTATTGTGGTGTATATATCACAAATTAATGTCTATTATGATTACTTTAAGCATTTTTTTCATTTAACAAAACATATGAGGTTTTATAATTCATGGGGTTTTCATCCCGTGATTACCAAAGTAGTATGAGACTTCTTCTCAACTTCAATTCACTAAGGCATATTGTAATGTTACATACCTATATTCCATTATTAGGTGTATTAACTGGATCTTTTTCATTTTATATAATGAAACTCCTTATGTTAATGAAATATAATGTATAATTAGATGTTATTTTTTCATTGGTCATATGTTTGAAATTTTTCCAAGTGTGGAAATTATTTCTGTTAAAATATTCTTTCTTTCGGGTTTTATTAATAATTTATGTTAATTTAGAGGAAACAACATGATCTTATTTTCAGGAAGAGTTATTTTGTTCTCTATTAATTTTTATATTCAAAACATGTTTTATTGTTATTTCAACCATTATTTATTAACAAAGCATCAATAATATAATTTTTTAGTGATACATGTACTTTAATTTCTTTTTTAGATTAGCCATATTTATATTCAAAACCATATTTTATTAATTTCAAATAAAAGTAATTTATAAAAAGAAGTGGCTTCCAAAATCTATTTTTAAATAGTCTCTCACAATATATTAAAATAATTTAAAAATAAATTTCTTAATGTTTTGGAATTGATTCACTTATGTCTCCTTTTTGTAAAACATTTTTTAAAATAATGCACATTTATACCTTTTATGACATGAAATGATTCTACCATCATTATTACAATTTTAGTATTTTAACTATTCATTATAGACTCCACGGTTGTTTTCAATGAAGAGTATTTTTACAATATTTTGTTAATTTATAGTTTTTGTAAGTGAACTTAAAAATGAAAAGATTATTTTTCTAAAAATTGTCCTTAATTATATTATAATGGTATTTCCATTAATAATTGTAAGGAATCCATGATGTTAATTATCATTCATGCCAGATATGATGTAATGATACGGTCCTCATTCTTTTACAATATGTAATATTATTTTTTAACAGAGATGGTTATGGGTCCTATTTCTTTTCCACATATAATCATATATAAAAGTGATTGTTATGGAACCCATTTATTTACCACGTGTTAATTATGTTTCAACATACTGTTATGTAACCTATATCATTTCCATAGTTTAATCATGTTTCAAATTTATTTTCATGGAACCATTTTCATTTCCATTGTTTAGTAATGTTTTTAATAGATAAAATACAATAGCAATGATCTTATGATGAAATGAATGGTATATAAAAATTATACATAAATGGTACATGGACATTAAATATGATCATGTACTCACACCGACAGCACATGGTGAGCCTATTATAACTTATAAGATGGGTTCACCATAGAGTTCTTAGAACACTCTATTATACCTAATATGCTGGAAGCACCCAAATAGAACTGGGTAGGTCATATATACCTTATATAAAAGGTCTTCCAAGATATCACTAAAATGATTTTGGTAATGTTCTTTATTATTGAGGTAATGAAGCATGGTGTTAATGTTCGTTTTAAACTATGGAGTTATCTGTGCTCTAATTATTTTAGAATAAATACTAAAATGGTTTATAAAGATAATGATTCTGAAGATACCAACATGTTTTCATTATGATTTCTATGGGTTATAAAAGTCTATATTGATCAAAATTTATACCAAATGGTTTATGATCACTAAATTTGATAAATCATTCAATCTTTAAATACGTAAACCTTGTTTTATTGGGTGAGGATCTTGGTATTGATGAGTATGTATATTCATATGTTATGATCATTCCCTTTGAATATGACATCATACCCTTATTCTATACTTATACTCACTAATTCAATTCATATGTTAAGGATTATGTTAACCCATTATGAGAAATTGAGCACACCAATACAATTTTTACCTTTCTCTAGATTATCATTCATTATGTTTTATGAATAATGTCTAAAATGGTTCCAAATGAATGATAATGATGAATCAATGTAAAATAAAAAATACTAGGTCAAATAAGAGAAGTGGTCATTCAATGAGATCAATATTGTATATATAATTGTATTTACAGGACTTCTAAAACACTAAATGTGAAAGGTCATTGGGTATTTAAGAGATCCGTTATTTAATTTTTAGGTTTTATGTTATGTATAGTGAAATATTTCTAACCTTCATCAGTGTCATTTAAATTAATTTAAATATCTATGATTTCATCCCAAGATTTGGGTGTGTAGGTTCATGAATGTAATTGTTTGTATCTTAGGTGGGTTTAGATAACTATGGATATTATGATGTTTATGTGTGACAATATATAATCATTTATGGATTCTATCATGGATGAATGGGTTTATGATTGATAATAACTTATATATTTTAGACACCCCTTTTTTGGGTTTTATTTGATGAGATCTTAATTTGATTAATGTCATTATGGGTGACATTTTATTAGGTTGATATATGAGTAACCCTAATGTATAATTTAATGTATTATGTAAGAAAGAATAGAAAAAATTTTATACTAATAAGATAAATGGTAATAGTGACTGTTTGATTTTTTGTGATCATTGATATTGAGGTAATTTTAGGGACCCATGTTTTTTGATATATATATTATCATGGGATTTAAAATTGATATTATGTCCATGATATTAATGTTATTTTAAAAAATATTGAAGTATTGTTTTAATTTTAATATGAAAGGTTTGAGGTAACCTTTGATGTCAAATCACACTATAATGATAAAGTCATTAAGCCTATTTGGATTATAGGATTATTTTTTTAAGGAATGGTTTATTGTGATCTTTGGGAATTACAATTGAAATTTTGAGATTAATGTATCTTATATTTGTTTTTTTATATTTTGAATTTTTATACCATGTCATAAATTTTTTGTCTATGTTTATATATATAAAAATATATATTTTTATACCGTTATGGGTAATTTGGTCTTTGAATGTTTATTTTAGTCTTCTAGGCCTCAAAAAATCATCTTGAGTAAATATAGCTGGGAGGGAAGGATGAAATTGTGGTAGAAATTGATTTGTCAAAAAAAATTGTACTAATCAAGTAAGAATATTTTCTTATTGAGTTCCTGAAGATGGTATTGGAAGTCCTCAACTAGAGGAAAATGATTTTGAAAAAAATATTATCATTGTGACTCCATTTCTGATAAACCAATGGTTTATTCACTTATGGAAGATTTATGGTTTTGAGGTCCTTATCTTTCTATTGATCCTTCAAAATCATTTGATTAATCAAAAATACCACTATAAATAATTATTTACGATTTTTATTAATTTATATACCATCTAGTAACACAAGTTTTATTCTATTTGAAAACCTATTATGTGTTATTTTAGATGACTGCCATACTTCATTTTACATTTTATCGAGAGAATGTTTTATTAACCCTTTTGCTATGTAATATTCCATCATTGGTATTAATATTTAAGATTTCAAGCCTTGATTTATAGAGATAAATTTTAAATTTTGAGGATTAAATTTATTGAGCAGGGGGGAATGTAAAAACCAAAGATTTAGAAACAATATCATTCGGTTCAATAGCATATTAAACACCAAACATTTTGCTTAATCAATCCACAAAGTATACAACCACTATATCAAAGACATTAAATTGGTTGTAAAAAATAGAGATAGAAAAGTCAATGAAATATATTTATATATGTTTTACACCCTATAAGGTATATATATATTTTTGGTAAATAATCAATATATTTTTTACTATTGTAGTTACATTCTTTATAAAAATGTTTTCTTCAACGCTGATTGGTATTGTTTTTTTGTTATAAATTATTATAAAAATATTTTTGTACCTTAAAAAAAATTTGGACATTAAAATAATTATGTATTCATTATATCAAAATTAACGTATGTTGAAATTTTAGGATTTCATATAAAATAGTGATTTTTAGTAAATAGTGAAAAATACATATTTTTGGGACACTATTGTTTATTTTAACTAAATGAAGTAGTTTAAATGACCAAATATATTTTATATATGATTTATAGTAACATATATATTATTTATTTATATTTAATCCATTTTATTAAATTTTCATCATCTTTATCTCTATAGGAAAAATTGATATTTCTGATTGGGTATTTTCGATGGGGAGGGGTCTCATCCCAAATTGTCCATCGAGAGGGGCAATTTTCCACAGGATGATCTTCATATTTCCAATAATTTGTTTTTTGCGATGAGGAGATGGTCCCCATCTCAATAGGATTAGTGCGAGTTGCATGCCAAAGGGTGGGAAAGGTATTTAAGACAGGTGTAAATGTCTATTGCAAATACCCGATGTTGTTTTTTATTATTTTCAATAGGACATATCTTCAGTCGAAAATAGTATGTCACTGGGATGGTAATTACAATGGGTCTCATCGGAAATACCTTTTTAACCACCACCCCTAAAAAAGGATGGTAAGGATTTGTGATGGGTATCTAGTGAATAATAGTACCATGATAAATAATGTTCCCAACGTATACCGCCATAAATATTTTCCCATTCCACTCTTTTCCCTACCCCTCTCCCTATATACATATATTTTTTCTGCCACAATTTTTTAATGATTAAAATTCTATGTTGGAGCAATATTCACAGCTCTTATCTTCCGAAATATTCTGTTTTTAGGAATTTATCAATTACTTTTATTATTACGTTAATTCGTTTTATTTTTTATTATTTATAGTTATTGTTAATTAGTTGCAATTAAATTAAATTAGAATTAGATAGTTTTTTATCATCATTTATTTTTACAAATAATTACATGTGATTTGTATTAATTAGTATTAGTTAATATATATTATATTAATTAGTATTAATTTTTTCAAATTAGTTTTAACTATAAAAACAATTAACATGCAGGTGTAATTAGAGATAATTATTTTTAATTTGTGATAATTTTAATAAATTAGAAAAAATATTGATTAGTATTTATAAATAGTTATAATTAGTGATAATTAGAAATAATTGGTTGTTATTAGTAAACATTATTAATAAATAGTAATAATTAGAAGAAATAAGTAATAATTAGCTCTAATTATTAATAATATGAATATTTAGTAATAAATTTTTAAAATTTGTAATAATTTGAAGTAAATTGTAATAAATTGTAATAAATAGTAATAAATTATGATAATTAGTAATAAATTGTAATAATTTGAAATAATTTGTAATAAATTGCAATAAATAATAATAAATTGTAATAATTAGTAATAAATAGTAATAAATTGTAATAAATTGTAATAAATTGTAAAAAAATAATAAATTGTAATAATTATTAACAATTTGTAATAATTAGTAATAATTAGTAATAAATTGTAATAATTAGTAGAAATTAGTAATTATTAGTAATAAATTTTAGTAATTATTAATAAATGGTAATAATTAGTAATAGATTGTAATAATTAGTAATAAATTGCAATAATTAGTATCAAACCATTATAAATTGTAATAAATTGTTATAATTAGTAATAATTAGTAAAAAATGTTTATAATTAGTAATAATTAGCATGTATACGTAATAATTAGCGGTAATTAGAAATAAATTGTAACAATTAGTAATAAATTTTAAAAATTACTAATAATTAGAAAAAAATTGTAACATATTTTAATAATTAAAAATAATTAAAAATAATTTTTAATAATTAGTAATATTCAGAAAAAATAAGTATTAAATTTCCATAATTAGTAAGAAATCTTAATAATTGGTAATAATTAGTAATAAATTTTTATAATTAGTAATAAATTGTAATAATTAGTTACAATTTATAATAAATTGTAATAAATTATAACAATTAGTAATAATTACTAATAAATTGTAATAAAATGTAATAAATAAAGATAATTAGTAATTATTCGTGAAAAATTGAAATAAATTCTAATAAATTCTAATAATTTTTATAATTAGTAACAAACTGTAATAAATAGTTATAATTTGTAGTAATTAATAAAAATTTGTAACAATTTGTTTTAAAATGTAATAATTTAATAATAATAAGTAATTAAGAGTAATAATTAGTTATTCATGGTAATAATTAGTAACAAATTGTAATAATTACTAATATATTTTAATAATTTGTAATAATTAGTAATAGTTAGTTATTAGTGAAAAATTATAACAATTATTATGAATTAGTAATAAATTGTAATGATTACTAATAAATTGTAATAAATAGTAATAAATAAAAATAATTAGTAATAAATTGTAATAGTGAGTTATAAATTGAAATAATTAGTAATAAGTCTTAATAATTAGTAATAAATTGTAAAAAATTGTAAAAAATTATAATAATGAAAAATAAATTGAAATAATTAGAAATAAATTGTCAAAATAAGTAATAATTAGTAATATATTGTTATAAATTTTAATAATTAGAACTAAATTTTAATAATTAGTAATAATTAGTTATAACTAAATTGTAATCATTAGTAAAAATTTGTAATAATTATTAATAATTAGAAATAATTTGTAATAATTTGTAATAAATTGTAATAATTAGTAATAATTTGAAATAAATAAATGGAATAAGTCATAAATATTAATGAATAATCATGAATATGAATAAATAGTACAAAATAGGTCCAAATAGTAATATTTGAAAATTAATATTAACAATTAGGAATAAATAGTAATAATTAGTACTAATTAGTACTAATCTGCAATAAATTGGACTAAATAGTAAGTGTTAGTTATAATTTGTAATAATTAGTAATAATTAGTAACAAGTTTAAATAATTTATATAAATAGTAATATTTAGGAAGAAATTGTAATAAATAGAAAAAAAGTAACAATAATTATTAATAAATAGTAACAATTAGAACAATTAGCAATAATTGGAATATTTAAGAGTAATTAGAATAATTATAAATAATTTGAATAATTATAATAAATTTTCATAATTTCCAACTGAATAATAATTAGTAATAAATTGGCACAATTTCTAGCAGATTGGTGACAACATTTTTTCCCAACGGCTCATCTCCTTCAATCTCTCTTCCACTGAAATCACTTTAAAATATCTATTCTAATGTATAAATATCAATTTTCCTATGCACGAGAATGAAGAGAAGCATAGATAGGTATCCATGTTCCCCATTCTCATGCAAGAAAAAATTGATATCCATACGTGGGAGTAGATTTTTCATAGTTATTTGATTGCAAGAAGGTGGCTGGGAGATGATCCATCAAGAAAAGATTATTTTTTCATGATAGATCATATCCTTGAAACATTATCCGACTAAAATTACTATAAAAAATCATCTCTCACCTATAGATATCCATTTTTATATGCACAATAATGGGGAAAAGCATGGCGAGGAATATCTGTTGTCCATTCTCGCACATATAAAAAATGTACGTGTGTACATGAGAGCAAATTTTTCATAGAAATTTAAGTCAAAGAAAATTACAAGGAGATGAGACATTTGGAAAAAGAGAAACTACCAATCCCTTGCAAATTTGGCCTCTTGTAATTAATGGTAATTTGAATAAATTATTTTTAATTTATAATAAGTAATGATAATTATTATAGGTTATTATAAATAAGTATATATTAGTATATGTTTTAAAAAAAATACTATAAATAACAATGAAATAATAAAAAGTCATATAAATAGATAGAAAAGTGAAACTAATTTTATACACTTTTTCGGATTTTGTTTTTTATATATGAAATTATTTAATGAAATAAATATTTTATTTTGTATAAATAAATATGGAATAAGAAAGTTGAAAATAGTCATCATTAGATGACCACACTAGGATAAATCAGTGTTTGAATCCAAATGGTTCTATTTTAGATCCCCTATATATTTATGGTGTTGAATCTTTCTTATCATTTGCATCATCAAAACTAGAATTTGTTTTTTAAGGGGTATTTAAGTGTCCTTATAAAAAAGGTTCTTTGAGGTCATTTGAATCCCTTGAAAATGTTGGGGGAAATCTATTGCATTTTGGTTTTCAACATGATTATGTTTTTTTGGTATCAACATAGTGAATGTTGTTCGAGAGAAGGTAATAATAATTGGGTTTCAGATCCCTCACGATTTCAAAATTTAGTACATGATGTTGGAATTTTGACTTTTCAACAAACTGGAACTCAAGATTACAAATATTAAACATATAATTTGGAGTCATCTTAAATTTTAGAGCAGTTTAGGTCTATTAAGGATGCCTTATATCATTTTTTAAAGATAAGAACATTTTAAGAGGTTACAAAATTTATGGCTGTTAAATCATATAATGGAATGTCAACTAGATATTTTAATTATATATTCTCTTTGGTAATAACACAGTTTCCTGAAAGAAATGTGTTTCATATAAATATCTATGACTAAAAGATTCAGGTTGATAATCTGGGTATTTATTATCAAAAGATTCATTCATGTTCAAATTATTCCATCTTATATTATAGTGAAAATTATTGGTTGGATTGTTTTCCCACATGTGGAAAACCAATATATACAGATTCTTAACTAAAGATGTCTACATTGATTCTGTAAAAAAATTGAGATATTTCCTTCTTACACTCAGATTACAGTGATTATTTATGTCTTAGAACACAACAACATTAATTTCATCACACAAACCCAATATTTAAATAGGTAAAAGGTAAAATCATCCCATTAATGGTGATTCATGGAAACATTTTGACCAGGTGCATCCATATTTTTCTTTAAATCCCAAATCGTGCGATTGGGTCTTTCAACTGATTCTTTCTATTCATTTGGTTCTTATGGAATTTTGTACTTATGTGGGCTAGTCTCTATAACTTTGTACAACTTACCTCCAGGGATATTGATGAAAGGGCCATATAAATTTTTGGCCTTATTAATTTTAGGTCATCCCAAAAATATTATTGATGTTTATTTGAATCCATTGATAGATGAGTTAAATTCATTATGGAGTAATGATTCCAGTATATATGATGTTGTTGCAATACAAAATTTACTTCTAAAAGATGCATTGATGTTGAAAATTAGTGATTTCACAACATTTTACATGTTATATGGATGGAGTATACATGGTCCAAAATCATGTATGTATAGTATGAGAGACGTCAAAGTGTTTATGTGCATCAATGGAAAAAACATTGTGTTTTCAATTTTAATCAATGAATCCTTCTTACTATTCATTGTTTTTTGAGGAACAAATATAATTTCAGAAAAGGAACAATTGAATGATTTATAACTCTAACAATGATCTCAAGTACAGAGTAAAAATCCATTGTATCTTCATTACCACCCATCACATTTGGACCAACAATAAACCAACAGAAAAATGATGTCTTTGGCAAAGAACACAATTATTTAAAACAGACCATTTCTTGGGAACTTCCATATTGTTTTGATTTTTGGGCACGTCACATGTTTCATGTCATGAATATTGAGAAGAAAAATTTTGATATTTTATTTATTATAGTTTTTGGATACACTAGTAAGATACATGAGAATGTAAAGGCATAATTAAATCATTTCCAAATTTACAGGTGACCGTCACAAAAACTATTTGAAAATGTAAGATCATAGAATTTATTGAAGCCAAAAGAATATTATACTCTTTATTATGAAAATTTATTATTATATAGTTAGTGGATTGCATATTTGAGACTTTATAATGGTTATGCTTCTAATTTGGGAAGATGTGTCAGAAATGGTCATATTACTTGATTAAATTATCATGACAATCATATTATAATTTGAAGTCATCTGCCAATTGGATTAAGTGTATTGTTGAATTCTATGTATTGGGTGAAATAATAGATATATAATATTTTTTTCGAGATATTTTTGTTGAATTAACAAACTAAGATGCACTAAGAAGACTGTAAAAAGATGTTGTTATAATTTTATGTTAATTGGATGAAATCATATCACTCCATTTCTTTAACTCAATGAAATATTTGAAATTACATTTCCTAAATGAAGAACAATTATTGAAAGATATCTTTTTATTATAAGAATTAGATCTCACTGATCTATAAATAATATATATATTTATTTATTAAATTAAATTTACTGTTTATCACAAAGAAGTTGTTCTTTTAACTTTAGTGTATCTTATAGTAGAGGAATCAATCAAACCTAAATAATTTTGAACCCCTGACAAACTAATAGTGGGGAATCAAACAATATAAGGAAAATTTTAAGGGATTATAACCAATTATTTCATATGAGTCACATATCATTACCAGGGCTTGAAAAATTGAGTAAATGATTTGTCAGTTAGTGCCAATTATAGTATAACCAAATATAATAATTTTAAGATTAAACAAAAGAAAAATCTTAACATGTACTAGAATATATTAAAAAATAGAGTTAAATCAGTTCTCTCATGTTGATTTAATTTAATAATCAATAAAAAAATATTATAGTACTATCACAAACAATAATAATATCATTTTAAATAATATAATTAATGGAAACCCAAAATCATCCCACTAAAAAAGTTATAGCCTTTATATTTTTTTAAATAATTGATCAAATATTTATTAAAATAATAACATAAATTTTTTTATGAAAATTTTACTACTAATGAAAAATATTTCACATATTCTCTAAACAAATAAATATATATACCATAATTTAATTTTAAAATTATAACAAAACAAAATGATCATCCATCCCTGGAAACAATATTTTGGGACCAAAAAAGAGGTCTGGAATTATTTTTATAACCCATAATAACCCTTAGTGTTTAAAATGAATGAATAAATATCAATTTAGAATTGCATATGGAATGGGTAAGATTTTTCAATGTTCTAGTTCTATGATTTTTACAAAATATTGAATAAGTATAATAAGGTATTTTGATGTATCTAATTTATATTTAGAGTTAAAAATCGACAATAAAATATAATTGGATCATTGAGGTGGAGGGGGATGATAAAATGATTAACAAATTCATATTGGATGTGGATCAACTATGAAGTGAGAAAATAAGGAAGAAATGTGTGATCTTAAAAAAATAAGTACTCAATATTATGAATAAATCATGGTTACCGTAATTATTTTAATCAATTTATATTATAATTCATGATGGATATAAATATTTCCCACTCTTAAGGTGACAACTAGACTCAATATAAGAAAATCCATGAATATTTTTCATGGAATGATATCCACTGAAAATAATGGTAGAACCATTGTTTCATACACTACATGTTTATGGACATTTCCCTGAACATTTTATTCCAAAAAATCACCAAGGGCTTATTGAACCCATCAAGTAATTGGTTTCTTGATAGGAATTCATTGAGAAGAGGATATCACTGGAGAAGCCGGAATGGAAACAACACACTGACATGGTGAGTGGATCCCAGTAACCTCCAAACATTGAGAGTCTTATAATTTCCAAATTCAATAGACCGGGTGACCTTAAATAGCATAAAATGCATAATGTATCCCATTATAATAAAAAAATAGGAATCCTAGAGAAATAAAAATAGTATAAACATAGAATATTAATTTTAACTTTGTAAGATCCAAAAATAATTTTTTATATTAGTTTTTTATCTCGGTCGACCATGGGGTGCAGTGATTTTCCTTGGAAAATTCCACATTTAGTTCTACATGATGTTGCAAAATACAATAATATATGACTTCTCAAATTAAAAATATTTATTAAATGAGAGTGTCTTGGATTACATTTCCATATGGAATGGGAAGACATACTCCCTGGACTGGCTACATCCACAGGAGGATATGCTCTCTCCCTTCATTGATAACCTCCATGAAGAGCTAGAAACACAGCTCATCCTGGTGAAATATACTAGGCAGTCTCAATATTTCTCCATAATTTCCCAAATAATGGATGACTCCCTATGACAGAATAAGCTCATGTCCAAGAAAAATCCAATAATCCTATGGAATGAGGTGGCATCCATCACACATAAGTCAACCCCCACACTAGCTCTAGTTCCCAAGCCTACGCCTTGTCATCCTTCACCTCAGGGTGTCTATATAATCTCCCAACCTACCAAGATGAGAAGATGTGACCCAGGGGGAATAATTTCATATATGGATAAAATAAAACGTACTCATTCGAATATGGTCAAGTATGTGGGTATATTATATATACCATGGAAAATGATCTACAATAAATACCATAACCCATGAGAACCAAACAAGTATGTCTCACTGACTGGACAGATTATCTCAACATTCAGTGTATACATGGAGATTCCATCATGGATCTATTCATTCTCAAATACCACTTGTAGAAGTATTTAGATTCTGGGAATGTAAAGATGGGATGGCCACAAAAAAAGTGTCATATCTTTCTATCACATCGCTTGTGGTAGTATGTGAGTGAAAAATGGTTAACAAAATGATGCAGTAATTTGATTGTTGGATTTCTCAAAAAACAATCAACTGATCTCATGTAATTCTCTAGGAACAATTTAAACAAACAACCATGCATCTAGCCGGAGCTAAAACAACAAAACCAACATCCTCTTCCCCACAAACCACAAAAAGATAGCATTTAAAAAAGTATTCTTGAAATGATTTTATAGAGAATGCACACGAGGATGAACATGCTCCATGGAAAATGTTGGCAATGATACTCCCATGATTTATGCAGTCATAATTGAATAAATGGTCATTTCCCTACCAAAAACACAAATAGAAATGGTCATCCAATGAAATTTTCTATTAGATGAATAGTTGATATTTAGCTACATTAATCTGATTCTCTTAGTGGATCCCTCGTCCGATGATGTGTATAACTTTGAAATTAAGTTTCCCCAGTCAATTTGTGAACTATAGGAAGTGGATGAAGGAGTCGATGATGCCAAGGATGGAATGATAGAAAATGAATCCATTCTTTTTTCTGCACCACTGATTAGACTGTCATGATATAGAAACTCGTGGAAGATACCTTTAATGAGTCCAACAAGAATAGGACAGTTCTCTAGAACCTATGGGTATCCAATCTGAACCAATAATTTTAGAATATCAATTAGAGGATGAACATGTGATAGATATCTACCAGTGGGAATGCATACCCTCCTGACCAAACCCACCGTAGAATGGAGTTCCTCAAAATCCTATCTTCATGGTTGATCCATCATCCTCAAATAGCCAAGCCCCTTAATCTCCTATAGAAGAGAATCCCCATGATTGGAATTGCAATAATTGAGACTAGAAGTATGACATCCAAATATAATTAGCCTTGTTACAAGATAAACATTATATCTAGCATGCCCTTAGTTTCTCAATAGACCTTATAGAAGCACCCATAGAGTCTTTTCTGATCCTTATGTTGTTTGAGGTTAATGTGGACAGTTCAAAGGACTATCATAGAAAGGTTGATTATAAATAATGCCTTGCATTTATCTCTTTCATTGATCAATATTTAGACTTCATTATATAAGGGAACATCATACCCCTATATGTGGCTAAGAAGATAAATGATGTCGATGTCTGAAATGATTTCATTGAAAATGGATCTGGAGTTAATATCATTACATAATGTACAATTTATTAGCTAGGCTGTGATGTGGAAAACCTAGCACCTTCCACCCTAAAAATGTAATACTCTCATGAGAGTGAGCTAAAGGTGTTGTAAAAAATCATGTTCATGGAATAGTTTGGAGAAATAATAGATGACTCATAATTTTTGGTGGAATAGAAAATTATACCCTTCATCATACTTCTATAACAGCCATAGTTGCATCAACACATAGATTTATCCTCCTCATACCATCAATGCAGCAAATACATCATTCAATGAAATATATGGATATTTCATGCCAATAAGGTCCCATTAAAATCCTTAAAGACACTTTATATCGATGAAGGAATAAATTATGTGAAAAAGAAAGGACCCTTGATTGATGTAGTTTATTGGGTCACCTCCTTTAATTATATGAAAATGATCCAATCCAACCCCTTTAAATAGATCAATGAGGAATATCTATTACCCATCAATCAATTCATGTATATTAACACAAATGTAGGTACCTATTCATCAATATATATTATTTCAGTGGTGACCACTATGACTAGCAGTGCTAAAAATTTAGTGGACTAATAAAATAGTGGTGAAATGTTGGATGAATATTTTTTCATTCCTTCTATATAGATCTAGTAAATCCTTGCCTTGCCAACTTAGGAAGAGGAGTATGCCTCATCACTCAATGGGGATGAAGTCACTCCGGTAACGACCCAAACATTCATTAATGGAAATTCCACTTGATCTAATTAAGTTCCTTATAATGGTTATATAAAATGGGATATTTATTGGTTTTATGTTTCTTTATTTTAAAATAACTTTATGAATTGTGACCATTTCTAATATACCTTTTGAATAGTGATCACATTATTAGTATAAATATAGGGCATTATAAAATCCAATTTACTCAGAAAAAGGAAGTGACTACCTCATCCAGTAGACTTGCCTCATATGAAGCCCATATTTCAGTGCTCGAAAAGGAGGTGGCGTCATTGGGCTTCACTCTTGACCAAGCCCAAACCGATCATGAAAACATTAAGCTTGGGCGGAACTGACAACGGGAGAAGTATAAGTTAATAGAGATAACCAATAGAGAAATGTTATTTGTGCCACCCAAAGAGTCTATCACCAACACACACCTTACTCTTCGATGTTATGTAGGTGTTATAAGGGGTTATGTAACAAGACCATAGCACTATGACTATATAAATTGTTTTTGTATAAATAATGTGCATTCATTTTATTATTGTTAATTTCTAAATAGATTTTTGAGCACAAATAGTATTTTTATTTAATATTCAACTAATAAATTTATGTTTATGAATTAATAGTTTTTTAAATTAAATAATATATTAATAATTTTTTTTATTATTATTAAATTACTTTTTATTCAATATAAATTATTATATTATGTAATGAATCCAATTGTAATTTTTATAAAGGTTTGAAAGTAGTTTATGTCAAAACCCATGATTTTTTTAAATGTAGGTTTTTATTTTAAAAGTAAAAATTCACATATTTATTAACTTATCTAGATAAAATGAATATTTTTTCTGGAATCAGGATGTTGAAATTATCCAACAGGTAATTTTTATTAGTTTTATAAGATAGTCTAATTTTTGGGTAAGAATTAAATACCGTTTAAAGATATACTGTGATTTATGACATCATAACGACCCAATAGTGATGTAATAATGTACTATAAATATTATGTTAGGCCAATATATGATTTAAAATTAGAATAATGTGATTTTGGATTTGTCTGATTTATTTTACAAAGCATTAGTGGACCTTTAAAGGCATATAAAACATGTTGTCTTTTAAAATTGATTTCCTTGAGAGTGTGACTCACCACCACATAATCAACCAAATTATTTTAACAAGTTAGGTCATTGTCCTTATAAAATATTCTTTATACTCCCCTTTTTAAAAAACTCATGGAAAAAACGGTGGGCTGGTTTGTGGTTTTGATTAGTTTAATGTGACGTGTCCCAAACCTAAATAATAAATAATTTTCACTCCTTTCTATGTGAACCCATCTGTGCTCCCACTTACTCTTCACTCAGAGCCTTTGGAGTATGACCAAACCCTGATCTCCTCTATCTATAATCCTCCCATGCTGCCCAATGCTCCCAAGAAGCCTCTCTCATGCCTCTCCCAAAACTTTGGGATCACACTTCCAAGTAAGGTATTTCTTCATTTCTCATTTTTGTCCAATTTTATTTAAGTTGTTATTCACTTTTGTTTTCAATTAAAAATGTTGGTGTATGATTTATCAAATCTCCCAATACACATATATTTATTTATGGATGATTTTAAATTCCTTTATCTCTCATTAATTCCTACCATGTACATCTGTTACCCAGATGAAATTCCGTGAGGTATTTCTCTCTCCTCTTTTACATCTAAGTAAATCATTTGAATTATGCATCTAAATACTGTTTTATTTGATGGGAAATATATATATATGACCCAATTAGTGTCCTTTTCCTGAAAATATTATGATACACCACTTTATATCTCATCATCCTTTTTATGAGTTATTATTTTACGCCGTTATGTTGTCGAAATTGCACTTCGATTTTCCAAGAAAATGTCATTGTGCAGTGAATACCATTCCCAAATCTCTGTCAAGGGTATTCTATTTTAAGACCATTTACTTATTTATTATAATGTTTCATGTATCTATTCCACATCCATTTATCATGGAATAAATGATGAGGATTAATTCACTACTATATGATCCATGTGGCATACTTATGCATGAAATGAAATGTTCATGAAGGGTGAAACATATAGCGCTCCGATGCATTGGGTAAAGTATATTATCATGATATGTCATGTGAAATGGGTGTTGGCTCATGATAATAAATGTGCTACTAGGTTTTACTCATGCTTCAAGTGTAATTAGAGTTTACTCATGATCCATGTGCAATAAGCCATGGATCATACTAATTCCAAGTTAAGTGTTGTTGCCACATTTCCATTTTATGATTATCATGATTTATCATACCTTTATGTTCATATTTCTCTTTTTCTACATTGAGATCCCAATTCTCTGAAATTTATTGTATTCCCCATGAAATTACTTGTTTATTCCATTACTAGGCATTATATATCATCCTTTTCTTATGAATGTTCTCATGTTATCCCATGCAATGTTTAGTACAAGGGAATGTAGTGTCCATGTGATGGAATTTTTCAATAAATATGTTGTGTGTTTTATGTTCAAAGCTATTACGTAGTGTTCCTAATCCCTAAATACACTAGACCTCTCGATATTCTATGTTTTATCTAGTGATTATTTTATTTAATAAATGAGGTTTAAGTGTGTAATAAAGAGTAGGGTTGTTATAACTTCTCAACTCAATACTCCTTCCTCTCTAGATTTTCATGAAAATCCCTCTAACTAATGAGGTTAGATGAAGTCACATAATTTTTCAAATATCAATATGTCGACTCCAATCCTAGCTATAGAGAACTCATCCTAATAATTTATCCCCATCCAACCAAGAGAATGAAGATGAAGATGATGAAGAATATGAGAAAGGAGGACTGGAAAGTTTCCCCTACATCATTTGAGGAGGGATTCTCCACCACCATTGATTATATCAATGAAGTAAATTTGGGAAAATCATAAGACCCATGACCCACCTTTATCAGTGATTCGATTACTTATGATGAACAAGTGGAATATACCTCATTCTAAAAGTATCATCACGATATATTTGGTTTGAATTACATCAAAATGTTTGTACTAGATCTTGAGGTGGCCACTCACCACTTGGGTCTACCAAAGTACTACTAGTGAATATTGTCCCCGTTATGAAGATTAATGGGAAAAATAAATGTTTAAATTTATGATTTGGACCCCAATCATAACTTCTCAAAGGATGATTTCCCATTCTAGATCATCGAAATAATGATCGATTCAAAGGATGAATACTAAGTTCATTGTTTAACATATGGATATGAGGGATAAAACAAAATCCAAATGTCTTGACATTATGTGTAAGAGGCCACATTTAGGGAAACATAGATTATTTTTTTATCGAGTAGTGCCCTTTGGACTTTAGAATATCGGTGATGGATAACAATGTGCCATTCATCATATCTTCAAACCATTCCTAGGGATGTTAAATGAATTATATATTGATGGGTTAGCGGTTAAATCCTGACAATTCTAGGACCACCAAATTGGTCATGTAACCATCTTAAACAAATTACCACCTCATAACCTAAAAATAAACCCCTTCAAATGTAGTTTTATTGTTAGATCATGGAAATTTATGGGCATCATCATACATAACTACGACATCGATGTATAACCCTAAAATAAAATGGATATCCATGGAATGTCACCACCTCACAACCTAACCGAAGTGAAAGGACATAAAGGACAGTTTTCCAAAATCTAGTTCTTTATAGCCAACCATTTAGGGAAATGTTTTTACATCAATATTTTAATGAAAAGGGGGTTAAATTCCAATGTATTGATTATTTGTTGAAGTCATTCGACAATATTATGAAATATATCTTAATCTTTCAACTAATGATGCCACTTGTTAATGTATTTATACCTATGTTGTTTATGACCATAATATATTTTTATTGTTGTGTCATGAAATTTCGAAATAAAATAATAGGAGAATGAAATTAATTTGGAAATGTTTAGAACTAATTACCAATGAATAATTTGATAAAATAATTGATCTTAGTGGAAAGTCCACGAAGGACTAATTGATCCCATGAAGAAAAAAATTCTTTACAAACTGCTATTCCACATGTTAATCATCAGATTCTCGATGTTCTCCATGAAAAAATAGTTCACAAGATGAGACATAGCTATTTCCCTCATAAAAGAAACAAAATCATTTGTTATGCCTTATGGTGATTTCCATCCCCATGAACTCCCTCCCCCACTAACTAAGTCATTCACATCCTGGGAAAACCTCCTTGGGCTCCCACAAAAGATGCCTCACGACCTAGTGTGGCCAGCCAACCTAGAATTGATTAACATATTAGAAAAATAAGAAGGAAAGAGTGGAATATAGGATCAGGATAGTTGAAGAGTCAAAGGATTTTTTTGGATAATTCACTCTTGATAGTAGAACCACCCAACCATCCAAATTAAAAAATATGATTCTAAAGATCCATTTTACATTGAAGAGAAACCACCCTGCAAAACAAATATGGGAGACCTTATGTTGTAGATTCCATGTGGTTTTAGTGTCATTTGTGACATGAGGTTTTATTTTCTAACTGCATGAATGAATAATTTACTTTATTGTTTGGACATTCACAAGAATCCCTTTGATGTCATCCCTTTTCTAAGAACACTTCACAGACAACTCATTGTAGAATATTCTTCATAGATGACTATTTTTGGACACCCTTCATGGAAAATCTTTTGTCTCTAGCTCTTTCAGAGATGGTCCATTACGGAGAGCTCCATCGTATAATTTACATCGTGGATGATCCTTTGGGGATAACCGTATGTGGAAAACCATATGTGCTTCCTGTTCTATAGAAAAAGCGAATATCTCCTTCTTGGGATTACATCATGTACCTTCACTACCCCCACTGACCCGCATGAAAAATGGACAGTCACACCATGAACTATTTTGGTTAGGTAAAAAATATTTAGGGTTCCACCTTATACATATGTTACACCCACAACATATAAAACCAGGTGTTGAAAAATTAATCACATGCCTCCTGAAATTCCAAAACCTAATTACCCTATTATGGTAAACCAAAAAGGGTCTCTCTTAAAAATTTACCACACCATCCATTTTTAAGAATTATCCTTGTAGTTTTTCTATCATTGTGGAATTAAAATGAACATATGATTTTCTAACCACATGAGGATAATATGTATGAAAATTATGCTATAAAATTCTGTGAAAATTAGTATATTTCATCCAATAATAAATATGCTGACCTATTTAATCATTTTTACCACAACATGAAATTAATATATTCAACCATTTTCCTAGATATATGACTTTGAAATGTATTATTTCATATATAAATAAAATATAACACCTACTATGATAAGAAAGAGATTCCTTATACATCAATCATAAGACTCCTCATGCAATGACCATGTCATGAATTCTAAACTATCAACATTGGTATCTTCTAAAGGGTATTACCCAACCATAACCAACTACCCATGTGTCAAGACCCTCATCGTGTTTTTAGAAATAAGAAAATTCCTCAAGGAGTAATCCCATATCCTTCCCTGCGTGATATGTATTTTTTTCTCCTCTTCACCTCACCTTGGGACATAACCGGAGAGATCACAAGATGTGGACATCATGGGTTCCAATGTAAAATGGGAATAGTCCCCAATCAATGCCCTCTCCTATTCCATTTTCTATTGAGTAACTCATTTACTCGTAGGTAATGTGATTCATATTATATTAAGATCCATAATTACTCATATTTCATAAACCGAGCATGACTCTTGTGGGATTAGAGGTTATAATAGATCATGATTCCCGCACGATCCAAAACCTACCTCAAATGAGCCATTATCATAAGATGAAATCCACAAAGCTTGCATCTTAGGGATTTCGTCAATGCATAAGCCCTAACCATATACACCATGGGCCTCCCATTCAGTGTAAGTCCAAACCATACCATAGTCCACCAGCCTTCTCCATAGATGTAATCCCTAAAATCAATCCAAATTTTCCACATAAATGCATAAGCTCAAATAATTTTAAACCCCAAATGGTCATCCTATATATTATAATCTCAGATCATTCCCCATTAAATGGGATTCACCCATTAATAATCTACAACACTAATCAAACAACATAGGAATTGATTCCCGACTAACTATGAAACATAATAAGAGCCAATGGGGTCCAAAAACAGCATGAAATTCACCCTAATGAGGTATAAGAGAAATCACAATTAGCTCCATATCCACCTCAAATACCACATCTCTTTTGGAATCCTCGGGCTGATTTGGTGTTAGTCCCACACCATTTTTTATAGGCACCTTTATTCATGACATCCTTGCTACCAGATGTTAGACCGCATGTTTGGGTCCTAATCTCATGAATAAAAAATGGTGATTTTCCCTAATTTGAGGCATCGAACTACATGGGTTCTGATTACACTCATTAAGATACATAGGATTCTCATATTATGAGTTGGATCCATACCTCAAAATAACTCATGTATCACATGGTTGATTGTAAACTCTAAAGAACCTCACCACATGGCATAAAACCTATTCCATCCAAAATAATAAATTAAGAATCTATAGTCCATTCATAAAAAGATTACCATTTCTGGAGAATCTCAGATATATACAAATATCCCCTTATATAGAAATTTTTTGATACATTTAGATGATTTAGAACACTTGATTATTGATAATGGATCAATAATTCAGGGTGATCCACATATACATACCTTGGAATGCACAATGTATTAGAGAACATATATTTATTCCATAAGCAAGTCCCAGAATAGGCAATAGTTCCCCAAAAAATTTGTGATGAACTTAACTTCCCTTCCTCTCGACCAATGTGAGTTCTTCAGTGTCATTGGTCAAGTTATTCATTGAACAACTACCTTTTGAAAGTAGTTCAATGAGTCATCATAGATATAAGAGTCACACCTTTTTTCCCGTTCCACAAATGAAACCTATTAGATACGGTTTCAAAATCTTATACCTGACATTAATGACTACACATATTTTATCCCATTTAAATAAACCCTCAAGAGAAAAAAACATTCATTAGAAACATATATCCTAGGTGTTTTTGGGAAATATGTTAGGTGATGTGATGACCTATGTGTCTATTGGATGATGTGATGTGATTTGAAATCACATATTTCTTATGTGGACCCATCCTTATATTAAACAATAATGAGATTTCATTCTTGAATTCATTTGATTTTTATAACAACAAAAATTCTCATACAAATATATTACATCTCAGTAGAAAAAAAATCATTACATGAAATAATGATCAATAGAAGAATCATTTTGGTCCAGTTTCATTATAAATAAGAAAACAAAATGAACAGGTGCATAAGTGAGATATGTCATCTCCCACTAGGTTCTTGATAACTAGAACCCCTCTCAGACATTTTAGGAGTAAAATATTTTTTCATAACCTAGTGAAATGAAATATATGAATGGGTGATATTAGATACTTGGTATGGGTAATCTAGGAAGATGTCAACATATCATATCTATAAGGGTATGATACCATGAGAATAAAATTATTAAACAATACACTTCATATCCAAGGTACAAATATTTAGTCATGGAGTAAGTCTTACTAATTTACAAGACATGAATCATAAATAAATCAAATAACATGATCCATGAGATCATAAAATTGGAATAATATATAGTATTTGGTTTTATATATAATAATAGAAAATGATATGTTGTATCTTTCCAAAAAGGCATTTGTAGCATATAATGATTGAGCTACCCACCCATGAACCTCATTTTGGTTTGGTTTGACCTCTTATTTACCATCTTCCAAGATTTTTAGAACCACTAGTGTAACCTATTATAGGCTCATGATAAGCTACCATAAACCCTTTGAGGAAACATAAACATAATAATTACCCAACACATTTAATGGAGATATACCCCCATAAATTAATGCAAAACATATATACATGTGTAATAAGGTTGTAATGAAATTATTTTATCACAACCCCTGAATATAAATTCGTTTCATAAAACATTTCTCATATATTAACACACAAAAAGTAATGGGTATTGTAAAACATCTATGCATAACATAACC
Source organism: Viscum album (assembly GCA_963277665.1). Lineage (NCBI taxonomy): Eukaryota > Viridiplantae > Streptophyta > Magnoliopsida > Santalales > Viscaceae > Viscum > Viscum album. The sequence goes on from OY728127.1 coordinate 247,066,933, forward strand.
CATATAAAAGAAATGTGTTTCATTAATATATTATCATCAAATATATAAACCATTATTATAATTAATAAATATTGTATCACTAGATCATAACCCTATTAGAAACATATAAGGATGTCATCAATGATGGAAATTGATTTTTAAGGATAACATAGAGAAACTCAGGAAGAAAATTGTGTTTATAGTTTGAAAAATAATTTCCAAGACCATTTGTTTTCATACTCGTTTTAATTTATAATATCCTTGGAAACATATAAATAAATATATAAAGATTATTTAAATAATATGTTGAGGAATATAAAAATTAATGGAAATGTAGTTTGTAATAAAAATAATTCATAAAATATTTTGGAAATAATTTTCAATGAAATTAATTTTTTAAACATGTAAATTAATCCTTAATACATTTAGAGGTCATAATTGTAGGAAATTTTATATGTGATAATAAAAAAATTCATTTAAAATTTTTAGTAAAAGAAAAATGAGAAGTGTTTTGAAAAGTTCATAAATAATGTATCTAAATTTTTTTTCAAAAATTATAAAATATAATCCTTTTTGAGAATTTTAAATCAATATTGTAAGTAGTTATAGAAAACATAGATATGAAATAAAAAGTGTATACGACCAAATAGAGAAATAAAGAGAGTTTCTAGTAAAAACATTATTGTGGATTCGTAAGTACATAAAGAGTGTATAATGAAGGGAAAAAGATTATTATCAATAAATAATTAATGTATGATTTAATTAATTAGTTTCTTGTGAAATCGATCATAATATGTCATCACTGGAAGCATAAACATAAATAATGCTGATAAATGATTATATTGTGTCCTGAAAAATTTATATCATTAGTAAAATTAAATCATAATCCCCATGAAAGAATAAAATTAAATGAAATTTTAAATATCATAAGAATAGATAAATTCTTGATATTAATTTTCAAAGGGACTATTTATACAGCTCATAAAAGGCAGTAGGTGCATATCATAACACATGTCCCTAATATGACAAATTGAGACAAAATCCATTAGTACTTTGGAAAAATTTGAATCTTAATCCCCATAGAAGAGAGATGAAAAAATTTAAATGTAAAAAATATAATTTTTATGATAAACATCATAAAAAATTTAGGGATAGTATATAAAAAACATATGAGATAATGGTGGGGAATATGGTATGTGTCTCACAAAAGTAAAAATTTATATAGAAATTGATTAACTTAAGTCTCTACTTTATTCACCCAAGATCAAACCCCTATTATGAAAAAATTAATTTTAATATATATTTATATATTTCATTATAATAATTATATATATAATACCATATATTAATAAATAATGATCTGTTATTTCATATTTATCAAAAATTCTTATTAAAATAACCTTCATGTATATAAATGCATTGATTTTTAGGAATGTATTGATTATTTATTTTTCATCCTCTTAATTTGATCATTATTATAAAATATCATGAATATTAAAAAATATATAAATATATATTATTCATATATATATATATGGTGTTATCCATAAAATAAATATATAGAAAATGAAAAAAAATGTTCATGGAGATGATAGGTCATACGTAGGCACAAACGTTGCTTCAAATTTCATAATAGAAGAAATGAATGTTATTTAAAAAATATAAAACTTTTCCATAATATTTTTTTATCACATATATCATATATATTAATTATATTTTCCATTATTACCATCGATTAAATGTGTTAGTGAAAAATGAATCACATCACTCTATAAGGAGGTAGTCGGTCGTACACACGAACGATGTTTCCATATCCCCCAAAGAATGGAATGTAAGACAGTGTATGTGGCATCAAAATTATTGATGTATAATTGTGATTAAAATATCATATATTTATTTATTTAATTTCTCATATTTACACCAACGAAAAATAAAAATGAAAAACACATCACATTGATTTGTAAGGTGTTATTATTTTTCTCACATGAGAAATGTTATTATTATTATTCAATATTATGTGAGGTAATAACGATGTTTTTTTTATAATTGAATATGTATAATGATATAATAAATCATTTATAATCATTATATCCCTCATTATATTCCATTGTGAGAGGTTGTGATGGAAAATGAATAACATTGGTTAATGAGGAGGTCACCTTCCATACACATGATCGACGATTTTTGTCTCCTATTTAGAGGATGTGGAGAATTATATAAAATATAAAGTTAATATACTAAAATATAATCATATTGGAGAGACAATTTTTATTATAGAAACATATTTTAATAAAATTATTTTAGGTGGAAGAAGAAGTAATTGAAAAACATAGGTCCATGAATTTTACATATTTTAAGAAGATCACATTTATATATATTCCTAAAGACTTGTTAGGAGGTATTAATACCAGATAAATGACTCGTAATATTATTTTAGGTATTTATGTAATTGATCTATGTAGGTATTTGTTGAACAAAAAGGTTTTGGATATGTGAAGTGGAGATTAGAGGGTTGTCCTTTTATATGTTGGGGTGAGCAAAAACATAGAATTTTTGAGAAGAAATAGTTTATGTAAAAACCAAGAAATATATAGAATTAATATTTTGTATATTTAATAATATTATTTATATATTTATATTATTAATAAAAATAATATGTAATTTCCAAATCCTAAAATATATAGTTTAACTTAATCATTTTCATATAAGGATTATTTAAAAAGAACTTTTCTAAATTATTGAATTTTAATTTGACAAAATGAATAATTTTTTTTAGAATAATAATATCAAAATATACTGGGTGGGATTTAGTGAATTATCCTAAGAATATTAATTTTAGTGAATAGTAAACAATACGTATTTTAGTGAAAAATCACTTCTTTTTAATAAATAATTTAATTTAAATGTATAAAAATGTATTGAATATGTTCTAATTTAGAACATGTATTTTTAGTTATATTTAATCCACTTAATTACTTTTTAATTAATATTATATTGGATTTTATTATTTGTTTGTTATTTTGTTTAAATATATGTTTTTCTATAAACTATTTTAAAACTCATAATGTATCTCCAATTAAATTAATTAAAATAAAACCCAATGGGGAATGTTTTTAATGTTATTTAAAGATTATATATCAATTAATATTAATTTTTTTATATAAAATGATTATTACATGTCATATAGTAAATATAGAATCATCTTTTTCTTAAAAAACTCTTCTTAGAAACCCGCTATGTAATCCAATATGTGGGATTAATATTAATTTAAAGTTTATAATATTTAAAATTGATTTTCTAGAAATGGTATAAATATTTTTAATCATCTTAATTTATAATACATTTTAATTTTAAAATAAATTTTTTCCAATGTTATTTGTGAAAACAATTGAATGTAATCACAACAATTAAGGTATGCAGCCTTTTACTTAATGGTTAAACAATGATTATATAGGTTATAAATTTACCAAATACTATGAAAAAACCATTTAATTAGTGTATCTAGAACATAAAATTAATTTTAGAATGTGTGGGACACTATTGGGTCCAGATGACATGAAAACCACATGGGTGGAATTCACTCATTAAAAAAATTACATGTGTGCCACTAACATCACTTATCAAAGGCCACCCCTAACCTCCTCTATCATTACACATTAAAAACACTATGGATCGTCTATTATGTACCAATATTACATCAACATATATTTCTAATCATCCGAGAAGCAATATCTTGGGAATAAATCCATCCTTGCAAGGGGATTGGTGAAAACCAAATGGGGTTACCCTAAGAAGCAATAGCGTTCTCTTACATGCATTTTTGTTTCATTTATTTATCCACCCATGTTAATTATTATTACACCATGATGATTTAATAAAATAAGTTCATCCGATATAATTATTGGATTCAATATTAATAGTATGATGTAAAACCAAAAACAATTCCATCATGTGGGTTACAAAGTCTTCATTCCTTTGTAAGAAAATCTACCACCTCTCAAAATGATGTCATTTGTTTTTCAATCTCATAGTTGTTCATGATGATGGATAAATAATTTATATATGATATTTATAAATTAATTATACCAATGAGTTGTTATTTCATAATTATAATTTTAATATAATTTATCGTTGGTGATACGATAATACTGCTCGTGTGTACGATGTAATACCACCTCACGATGGGGTCTGATTTGTTTTTCCCTATCACGTTACATGTACGTTAATAAGGGTAAAAATAATACATAACAATAATATAACTGAAATAATTATGATATAAATTAAAATTTAGGACAATGGAAATATAACATATCATTTTATTTCTAACCTTTTTAGTCATTGTAAAAAATTATAACGTCATTCATAGATGTGTGGACAACCAACATCTCTAACTGATATGATTCTTTTTTTTACCACAACATCACAATAATGATGTATATAAGTATATATAATTAAATTATATCTTATTTGTGATGTTGTGGTCTTTATTTATTGATAAATTTTACTTATTTTTTCTATAATTATTATTGAAATATTTAAATGTTACTCATTCGTATGTACGACCTTCCACCTCCATGATCGTAACAATAGTTCATATTTTATAACCATATTTCATGACTAGTTTTAAAATTATAATTGATATATAAATATTATAGAAATTTCATTTTTTAGGATATGTTTAAATAATTACCCTTGGATCATTATCATCCCACCAAACACATTTTTGACACATAAGCCTAATATGGTCAAAACATATAATGGAAACATAATGGATTATGTAATGGTATATAATATGGTAATAAGTGAAATAAAAGTAATAATAAACATCAAGAATATTTTAAATGTAATAAATAAAGAACATATTTCAGTTATTAAGGAAGATAAAGACATGTGTGACAAGTCAAACCCATGATAAGGGACTTCATTGAACCTCCTTTTATTGTGGAGTATCTTGATTTTAAGCATAGATATTGATTTATGAGGGGGAATATATAGCCATATTTACAGGAAATGTCATGATTTCTTATTATCAATTTATTTGATTCATTTTTATGATAATATTTCATAGGAAATAATATTCTAGTGTTTCCCATTTGATATAGGACTTTTCCTTCAAAAAAATAAAATTTTAATGTTTTTTATTCAATTTCTCATACTCTTCCATGAAATGATTATAAAATGATTTTATGAAATTTTTTATATGGAAATTATAAAAAATAAAATAAAATATATACATTATTATCAATAGTTTTTAAAATAAAATCATTTTATGTGTTCTATATGAAACATTATGACAAACGATAAAATGAATTCTCAATGTGCACAGTGATAATAAATATTTCACCTTCATGACCATTATTTGATTACATGATTATTTTTCATGAATTAATGTTTCCCTAAATAAAAAATCATTTTATACTTGTGGTTATTTTTTAATTTATAATATAATTTCAAAAGAAGATGATAATTTTATAATCAAAACTGATTTTAAAAATACATTGGAATTTTGAAATCCAAATGTGTTTTTTAAGTAAAAGTGAGTTTTTTCATATGTTTAATGATGGATATGTTTAATCTTAATTTTTATTCATTATATGGTAATTATTAATTATACAATGCGGTATCCTTGATTTCTTATGTAGATCCCATTAGAGTTAATATGATGGGTTGACCAACATTGAATCATGTGATCCCCTTATAGACAATATAATTAGGAAGCCCAAATAGTGGTAGGTGTGGCCATTATAGATTATAAAATAGTTTCCCCTAATAATTCCCCATTTCATTGGGTAATGATAATTGTAATTACGGGAAAGAAGTTGGGAGTTAACAAAGGGGTTAAGGTATAGATTTAATTGGGCTCTTGTAACTTCTAAAACGAGTATACTAATGATTTTGAATATGATTGAATAATTTATAAGGAATGGTTTTTGATTTATTTCTATGAGTTTTAGTTACATTATTAGACCAAAAAGTTGTGTTTGTTTTCATAAGAAATTTTTTTGTGTCATATTCTCAAATAAAATTTATGATAAAGGTAAATGTTATATGAGTTTTCATTTTCTCACAAGACAGACGTTTTTCCTTATTTTTGTTTCCTTTAATGAGATTTTTGTTCTCATCCCACATTTCAAAAAAAAATCAAATTATTTATTTATTTTTAAGAGAAATGAAAAAAGAAAGATGAATTTCTTAAAGAATGTTCATGAAAATAGACCATGGTTTATTTTAAATGTACAACGTTATATGAAAAATGGATACTAATCGAATGTTTCCACATTGTATTGTATCCTTTTGTAATGTTTGAGTTTTTTCCAAATTATAAAACACTATAAAGTAGAAAATATCCTAAAATATAATAGAATTACTTCTTGATATAAAAATCTTCATCATGTAACTTTTATGGTCATGTTTTCATAGTGTACACATATTTGTTACATGCAAAACCCACCATAATGGGACATTCTGTAAGAATAGAACTTATATGGTCTTAATAATAAATTAAAATTTGTTTTGTACAAGATTCATGGACATTATAACAAATTTCATTTCATTTTAATCCCCTGGTAATCCTATTTTAATACTGTCTACGTTAATTATTCTATATTTTTTTACTATACATTTTGTAAAATATAATTATATTGACATTATTATATAATAAAAGTGTTGTTGGTTATAAATGTTGATTCCATTTTTCCATATTTCATTAAATTAATTGGATAAATTTTGTTTCATTTAAACACATAGATATCTAGATAAAGTGGGCATCTAAAGTGAGAATATTTATTATTTTAAAAGGTATTTTATGTCGGTATTTTATATTTAATTGAATTCATTTATGTTAATTGGATAATTAAAATATAATTGATCTAGAATTACTTTTGAAACCATAAATTTTTTTTAATGTTTTAAATTCTTTATAATAAATAAAAATTATGAATAAAGACTCATATTTTTCACTGTGCACATGATATTTTTAAAAAAAAATTAAAAAAATAACTCCAAGATAATAATTACCAGTATATTTAGAAAATTATTTATATTTTTTAAAATTAATTTTATAAATGTTTTGAAAAATAATTTTAATACAACCATGCAAAACGATATGAAACATCATTTTTTTCAAATTATAAAAATGGATTATTTATTAAATCATGTTAAGAAGAAATAAAATATGAATGTTAAAATATTTATTAAATATATAATATCTAAATATCATTATAATATTTCACCAAAATTTATTTGATTAATTTATTGTGGAAAAATATATTTTTGTGTATTATATTATTTTTCAAAAAAAAGAATTCTACTATTTTCAATTCGATTTTCTATTTTCATTTCTAATTAATAGTCACAAATGAATTAATATTATATTAATTTCAAAACTGTATATTTTCATAATTGAGTTAATGTTATTCATAATCTCCACTATAACATCTACGAAAAAACTATTATATTAAGTAATAATATTTTACATTTATTTTGTGTTTCATTAAGACTCATTGTTACATGTAAACATAATATCAATGAAATTAATTATATATGAAAGAAATTATTCATTAAATCCTAAGGTGTTAAATTCTACCCCAATAAAATAATTTATACCATAAAATTTATTTCTATGATAAAAAATAATAAACTTCTACTTGATTACATCATGAGGTCCCAATCAAGATCTCTCAGGATGGTGGTTCTGCTACAAAACATTGACATGGAATGTGTTCTGATTTCACACAATATTGCCTATAAAATCTAGATTCTCTTACATCATATCCTACTAATAAATATCTAGTTCTAGTGTTTTTAATTATGTGTTCATTATATGAGAGGGATCAAAAATGTAGTTTATCATGGGAAATACATTCAATTCATCATGGAATTGAGAGAGGATTGATATAGTGGAAAATGGTATGCTTTATCTAGATATGATCAAGAATTTCAATGGGATCCAAATAACTAGGTTTCAACATTCCATTATATCATAAAAACAATTTCATCCTTTGGTTATCCAATTATCAATTCACACATCATCTCTTACTCCTTGACAAGAACATTCATTATTATTTTTAATTTCTAATGTAGTGAAATCGCTTTAATATCCAAAAATGTTTCATTAAACATTAAATATTAACCAAAATATTGTTTATCAGATGATATCAACTATGGATAAATATTTATATGGTTGAATAATAAATTTGTTTCTATATACCCATCTAATGATCAATATAAACCATTTGAGGAATTTTCAAACATAAGTATCCTCTATGTCTGAAAAAATTGAAATCTAAAAAATTTGAATGATTTTTATTAAATTTAAATATTCAATATATTTTAAATCCCACCAAAATAATATATTTACACTAAATGTTATCATACTGATATTTTATTACATTCATAATTTATTATCATAAAACATGTAAATAACAAGAATTACCATAAAACATGTTCAAAATATACATGTTTCCATATTCCTTAAATAAAACTGTGATTATTGGAAATAGACTTTATGAAAAAAAATATTATAAACATAATAAATGATATCATAAATCACCTTTTAATTTCATTATTAATTAGTTTCAATGTAATCAATAATGTAATGAATTTTATTTTCTATGTATTATTTTTATATTATTTGGTATATTTCAGAGACCAAGGGTTGAAACAACATGAAATTCTGAGATCTGGTGTTCCCTAAAAAAACTTTTAAATATATTAGATATATTAATATCATGAACATGATGTTTTCAAAACAATGTACTAACTCTTGAATGTATTATTGATTTATAATTATGAGGGTATAGTCGATTTCAGTGCATGTGTTTTACCCAATGCGATATAAAACCTTTGTCTGCAAGAGATTTTTGTGATAAAGTAAATGTGGGCATGGAATTGATAAAATAAAATAAAATAAATTTATTTTTTTCATCTGATGAAGTAACTAGACTCCTCTACTAATATGTTGTTTTGGACAATATTTGGGTTTACTAGAAAACCTTGAAAACCGAGAGGATCCATTATAGAGAGTATTGGATGAGGTTGTGGAAAATAATAATGGATTGGGATGAGAACAAAGATCATGGTCCCAACATAATTCTTAGATCTCATCAAATAATACAATTCAAAACCATTCTACATCAGCCACAGATCGAAACTTAAGAAATGTTGTATATTATTTATTTACATCCAATTATTTAATCCCAGTCAAACACAAATAAATTCTCTAAAGTAAAATAGATTGAAACAAAAATTCTAGATTAAATTGATTTATTGATTATTTTTTTTACAAAACTCTTTTTTTGAACTATTTTGAAATATATCATGGAAAATGAAAAAGGATGAGGATTTTTCCTCACAAAATCTAGCTTATAATTTTATCCCCACTTTCATTCTGCATCCATCATGAGTATTTACATTTTTATGTGGTTTTATGAGTATATTGAATTTGATATGTGCATAAATGTTCTTTGGAGAAATGTATCAATACCATGGTTATGGATTTGGATGGAGGTTTTTATTTTTGTATTCATGATTATGGAGGATAATTTGACAAGGAATTTGTATAGTAAAGTGGGATTTTTATTTCTCGGGTGATGCATAATAATATGGATTATAGAGGACGATTTGTGATCTATTTTGGTGCCCAAAACCAACTGAGCTACTATTGGAAAGCCTGATCAACAATAGATCTGAGGTTTGAGTGTATGATTTATGTTGGAGGTCAAAGATAAAGTGATGCATTAGCCATATGTGGGTTCTTGGAAATCAAGAGTTGCACGATATATTCCTCAAAAACACATGCTGTGTGGGACCCTCTATACAGTTCATGGCTATCTACAGAGGTAAAAAAAGATCATATACATTGTGACCCAATAAAATGATGTCTGACACATGTTGATTTATCATCATGAATCTCAGGGGATTCATAGACACGAACATGTAAATTACTCAAACACGACCTGGTGTACATGGGAACATCTATGTGTTCACGCGTTGGTACATGACAATGGCTAGCGGTACACGTTCATAGGAATATAACACATGGAAGGTTCCAGGTGATCCAAACATGCTATGTACTATTCTTATACACTGTATATGTGACTATTTGTATACTGTGTGGGACATAACCACTTGGGTGGGATTAGGGTTTGCTGGTCATGTCATGTAACCCTAGTACATTCCATATATCCCCTTATTGTGTGTTGGTAGATATTAGTTTATTCATTATAGACTATGATTTTTTTGGTTTTTTCCACTTGTCAATTACCCTAATGTTATAATTCAATATTACATTCACTTAATTGGATTATGATCCCCTATAGAGGATGACTCTCAGATAAATTTTCTAATGTCCCTATGTGAGAATATAATTTGAACCTCTATAATTTCTATACACTAGATGGGGTTTGTGGAATTGGGATGATCTCATAGAGTAGGATAGTGATTGACACATTAGTAGGTCATATCAATAGGGTTCATGGAATCACTTGAATATGATCCCTTATATAGCAGGTTAATCCATATTGAGTTGTGGTGCCCCTTGGTGATATTGGGCATAACCCCCTATTTGATTATTTGAGGCCTCTATGAATAGTGAGAATTATAATATGGGGACCAATGATCATGAATAATTAAAATAGAGTCTCAGATGATGGAATGGCTAGATTAGTGGATTCTCCCAAAACAAGAAATAATTCAAATAGAATCTTTTGGTTCAAAGTTCAATATGACTACATGGTGGTACAGTTTCCTTCAAGAGTTTATATTGGGTTATCTGGTTCTTATTCAATACTGTATTACTATTATGAGAAAACAATTCTTATTTCTTGTACTTACTTATTTTGGTTGTTACATTGGTTATTACTATACACACAACCGTGTGTGTCTACCCACATGTGTCATTTCATAAGTAAATGACATTCCATTTGAAGGCATCCTATGTGGTCCTGGAGTAGTAAGATCATAGATTAAGATTTATAGACCATGATATTTCTATCTTCTTTTATTTCAACATAGTCATTTCCTTAGACCATGTTGGACTCTCTTCATTTTTTTGTTCGTATTGTACACGGTCCCTTTATTAGATTCAGTACTTTATTGATGTACTATTTTTGGGATCATAGATATATTCATTAATTTACTTCAACTTGTTTTCATTTCAACATTGTGTGGGCTGGGAGATGATTTCATTTTTATAGAAACATTAATCTAATGCATCCCATTTTTGGGAAATTCCTACTCGATGATAGTCTCCATCCAATGGCCTATTGGATGCATGATTAGGGAAGTCACGAGTGAATTCATTGTGAGACCGGTCAAGAGAGAGTGGTATTATAGAATTTTGATCTACCATAGTACCAAAGCCGATGAGTTTTTCTTGGGGAAACAATGTTAATTGTTCATGTTTGGTTTTTAGGATAGGGACTCCAATGTTGGTGTGGAGGCCAATGTATCAATACACTAGAACACATATAATCTTCCATTCAAATCAGTTTATTTAGAAATTTTTTGTGGACAAAAAATCGGTAGATGTATCATATTGGATTGGGTTGTAGTTTGGATGTACTTCTTGGGTCATTCACCCTATATACTCTTTTACTATAGTACATGTTGTTTATTTCATGATGCCTCCTTGAAGATAGTCTATCATGATTTAACTAGATGATCCCATGAATTTTCTTAGTAGTGATGAGGCTTTAATATAGGGACATGTACCATTGATAACACATCTGGGTTGTTTTCTAACTACACCACCACCAATTGAGAAGTATCTAGCACTATAAGTTCATGTATTTGATGCATGTATGATTAGTGTACTACAAAAGTTTTAGAGGAAATGGCCTCATAGGTTTTGGGGTGAGATAGAACCCCAGGTGGCGGGGGAATGGATAGAATTATTCCCTTCAGTTATCCACTGTGTAAGAACACATGATGATTACATGGTGGTCCTTGAAGTCAGTCTTCTCTTGAGAACAGCTGGGTGATCGTGGAATCTTGGGACATAGTCGGATTACAAGAAAAATGTTGTCAGGCTAGAATTTGATTGTCTCTATATGGGGGAGTTTTATAGGTCCTCATTGTAATCAGTTGGAATCCATGAGATTATACATTTGTAGTAGGGATGTTTGATAGTGGGATAGTATTTAGTGAGGTTTATTGATATCTCTCAATACTCAAAGGATATGGTTTAGGATCCATTCCAAGAGAAAAAAACCTTTCACTAGGGATTATACAAGGATATCCCAAATTCATTATTATCCATATATATTCCAACATACGCTAGAGAACTGGAGGGATCCATCATGGTGGAGATGACCCAAGAAGGGAAGGCACCATTAGTGGGTGCTTTTATTTGGAACCCAAGAGAATATATATCAGAATATGGTAGCTGATGACAGTCACTGGGATCCAAGATTGTCGAGCGCTTCAAGATATCATCCTAGAAGACATGATCAATAACATTAGGATCACAATATTTCTGGAATCAGCAGAAGGAAGGGTGGTGTTTCCCCATCGATGGTCAAGGAAATATATATTGGTATTTTCTGACCCATCATATAGAAGATCAACATATAGTCATGGGACCACTGTGGATTGTATATAGGTTGTAGAATAGTGGTTTTATGGGTGGTGGATATGGAAGAGAAGATGAAAAGGAATCATGAGGTGGATGGATGATTGACATAATACCACATCCACCACCAATTTTTACATTCCATGGTCGTGGTTATGGTGGTTAAGGATGAGGAAATAATTAGGCTATGAATAATTATGACCCATACGATATAGCGATGATATGAAATATGTTTGGTTTTTTCTCCACCGTGTCTATAGGTATTGAAAAAAATAGTTGAAAGTTATTCATTTCTTATCAATTATATGATTTGGTATTTATGCATTTTCATGGAGCCTTTTGATTCACCATTGCGATTATAGACTATATCATTTTTTGACTCTGAAATTTTCACATATGCTAAGAGTGTAATCAAATTCTTGGAGGAGTTATTTTAGTATGGGATCTCATTGAAGTAGTGAAAATTAGTTATGAGTTCATCATGGGTATTTAATTCTTATACAAGGTTTATGAACATATCGACTTTTATAAGAAGCAGATATGATGTGTTCTTAATGATGAGAAAAGTTTTTCCTTGGTTGGTGAAAATGAAAACATGGTGAGTAGGATGTGCTCATTCAATGGAGAGTGCATTTAAAAACTGACTAGATAGATAGAATTAATCTTTAATTAGTATATTCTATTTGTTACCATCTCCCTATGGTGGTGGTAGAGTTTGTGGTTGTCTTTCCACCAGACATGTCAAGCAAACCTTCCTACTGTGATATATAATATTGCATTGTCTTACACAAATGTATGACCCTAATATCTCCACAAAAATATCATATTTATTCCAATAGAGCTTCATGAGTATAAGGTGTAGTTGTAGGACTTGAAATATAATGGATTTTTTAGAACCTAGTGTTTCCCCTTGGGTAGTCTTAGTGTTGTTTTCCCAAAAGGTGGACAACAGATTGAGGTCATGTGTGTACAAATGATGCATTAACGAGGTGACCATGACAAATAATTATCCATTACCATGGATTAATGGTCTATTAGATCATAATATTGGGTCACGATGGTTCTAAATGATTGTACATCAATTAGGATATCCCAAGTTGTTATTACAGGTCAAGGATATACCAAAATTTTAATTCAAATGCCTATATTGTCATTTTGAGTACTTGGTTATACTATTCACCATGAAGAATTTCTAGTATTGTTAATGGAACTCATTAACCAGGAATATCAACCAGTCATAGATTGGTGAATTTTGGTCTTCATTGACGATATCATATTATAGTTATCCTCTAAGGTGAATCAAATGAGACATGTGAGAATGGTCCAAGACACACACTCATTTCCCCATCTCTATTGGATTCTCTTGATTTTTATATTTTGGATTCAAGAGTTCCACTTCTATGGACACATCATCTTAGAGGAAGGAGTAACAATGGACCAATTAAAGGTGGGGGGAGTGCTTTCATGGGATCCACCCAAGAGTGTTACCAATGTCTAAAGTATTCTTGTATTGGTTGTTTAGTATTTGTAGTTTGTACTGTATATATCTAGAGTTGAATCGCCATTAACATATTTTACTCGAAAAGGGAAGCGTATATGTATACAAAATGGTTCTAGAAGTAATTTAAGGAGTTGATGCAGAGTTTGAAAAGAACTCCAATAACGAGTTTTCTAGATGAGGCTAGTGATAACATAGTGTTCTCCAATGCATCCGGGACTGCGCATGGTAGTGTCCTGAGGTTGATATAGGAATTTAATTTCAATAGTTCATGTTATTTGAGACCACATGAGTAGAACTACACAACCTATTGAATTGAGCTAGTGTTAGTAGTCTTCATGTTGATGACATGGTGACAATACCTAATGGTTGGGTGTTTTATCATCTACTAAGATCCAAAAATTCTCATATATATCTTTTCCTAGAAGGATCTTACCTTGATATTGAGATAAAGGTTAGAGTCCCACCAAGATGATGACATCATTATTATATGTATTCATGGGAAGGGGTACATGGTGGTAGATGATATCAGTAGAAGAACTTTTCTGAGATATTGGGAATGGTGTAAGAGTGGTTATCATGGTTTTCATTATCCTTAGGGGAAAAGTGTGGTTCTTATTATCTACAACTGATCATTGTTACCCCACCACATTTAATGTGTTATAGGGATTCTTAGTTAGGAGATACTGACTATGATAACATACATTTAAAATATCCATTTATTGATATCCTGATTGATATTCTGAAGGTAGTGACCACAATATCATTTTTAGAGGATGAATGATGGTATCATTAAAGTAGTTGGAGGAGGTGTTTCATGATTTTCATACATCCCCTTAGGTTGTACATCTTGGTGTGTAAAAATGTTCCATGACCTCCAAAATCAATTTTTGTGACCATTCATGAATAAATATGTTGAATTATTTTTTCAATAAATGCCTCAATTTGTTGGAAATTGTTGTATGATCACTAGGTTATATTGGGTGTAGTTAAATGCCTTGATTTGAAATAGATAAAAGGGTATGGGGTATGAATTGACATCATGATGGGGTTTCCATGTTGGTCCTAGGGAGATGATATCATGTAGATTAGTGTATACTGACTAACCATGTAGGTCCACTTCCTAAATATTCATGATCAGAATTTTTAAGGGGATTGGGATGCCTCTACGTGTAGGAGATAGACTAACTCCATGGAGTTCCCTCAGTTATCATTTCATAGAATGACACTCTCATCACATCAGGATTTAGTAGATGATTTCACAAGGACTTTGGAACATAGTTTTCCTTGAGCATGGATTATTAACCCCAAACCAATGGCATCACTATGTGGATCATTTAGGACTTGGATGACATGTTATGGGATTTCATTTTGGTCTTTCACCGAAGTTAGGAGAATCATATACCCATGGTTGTGTTTTTTAAAAAAAATAGCTACCATTCCACCATTTGTATTACACCATTTTATAACTTGTATAAGAGACCCTATAAGTCACAAATTTTTTGGACTATTACAGGTGTTTTATCACTCATGGGCCTAGAGTTTCTATGAGCTAATAAAAATAAAGTTCATATCATAATGGATAAGATGAAGAATACACAATTCCATTAATATTATTATTCCCACTGATGACACAGAACACTTTAGTCCAATGAGGGGGACTATGTGTTATTGAGTGTCTCACATAGATGTAGAGTTTAGATATTTGTATCTGGAGAAATGTTATCTCTTAGATTCATTAGACCATTATAGATGCTATATATAGTTTTCTAAGATGCATACCATTAGCTCTAACAACATAGTTAGACCGAGTACACGTCATCTTCCATGTGTCATTGATGAAGTGGTATATGCAATACCCATCACATGTTATCTACTGTAGAGATATTTAAATTGAGTATGAAAATACTTTAGATGAGTAACCAATGGGAATAATGTATAAGAAGAAGAGGATCATTCATGGGTTATTGATTCCCCATGTTCATGTCTAGTGGTAGCACTGGAATCATTAAGAGGGAACCAGGGAGTGGGAGACCTAGTTGCGAGACTAATAACATCATATGTTTTATATATTTTTTATATATATCGTTGTTTTAAAGTTACAAAGATGGGTGAATGTAATAACTAATATTTTCCATGTATTATTTTATAGTTATTATATCTAATATTTTGAGACTAGGCACTAAGACTGTGTGAGAATATGAGTCCCAACGTGCACATAATAAATGTTTGGAATATACTACGTATATTTACATCAAACATCTGTGGATTTCCTAAATAATATTAATAAATAATAATTAGGGGAAAATTTCCGACGTATGAGGATATCATTGAGTTCAGAACATGATTTTTACCCTTAGAGTGACATAACATTATCGGTGTTGGGTATTTTTGAAAAAGTCATCGCAGGATGGAAATTATTAAAATAAATTAAATAAATTAATATATTTTTTTCGAATGACAGAATGACATGACTTGTTTACATAATTATTATATGAACAATTTTTAGGGTTAACCATATAACTAATCAAATTGAGAATAGCTCTTGGATATATCATTGGTGGAGATCATGGAGAACAATAACAGATCAATAGTGGATTGAGGATCATTGCACAAACAGACTTCATGTATCTAATCAACAATTTAAACACATAACCATTCTTCATAAGAAGTGGTTTAATATTATAGGTTTTATTTTTATTTGTGATTAATATCCTGTTCTTTTATCCAAGTCGACTATGGATCAATTCCACAAACAATAATTGATTCATACATTAATGGTAGATTAAATTGATGGGATTATTTCTATTCATTGTTTACATGTCCCTCTTCACTTTTTAATTCCAAATCAAAATATCATGGACGAATTAAAAAGGACAAGGTTAGATCCTCACATCTGGTGGCTTAGGGTTTTCTCCCCCGTTTATTCATTCACTCATCAGGAATATTTCCTTTGTGTTTTGGTTTGATGATTATCAGTTTTTTGATCATTCTGCAATTGTTATTCAGTGGGACAAATAAATACCATAGGTAAATATTATGATAATGGTTACGGTATGTGGATCTAAGAAGAAGGATGATGATTCATTGTTGAACGATACTAGAATAATAGGTTTTCATTTTCAGGATTGATGTGTGATGAGACAGATGATAGAAGATGATTACGAGTCATATTTTGTTGCCAAAATATATTGTGAAGCAAAGGAAAAGGTATCTCATCACATTACCTCATGTTATATGACATGATTGATGAAGGAGGGGGTAGATCTGGGCATTGTGTGAACCTGTTGCATGAATTAAGAAAAATTTTATTACATGGTGTGTTCTTTGGAAACACAAACAATGTGTGACCCTTTGTGTGACTCTAGGGTTTCCACATATCAGAAGAAGATAAAATTCCTTGTGACCTATCATGAACCAATGACACATTGTGATAGATCTTATTTTATCTTAGTGGAAGCATGGAAATTGGAAGGAAAGTACACAGACAAGGACAGATGTACATGAGCATGACCAGTTTCACATAGGTTGGTAGATGGACATGACCATCAGTACATGGGAATGAAAAGACGATTTGGGGATGGTTTCATAAATATCAACTCCCCTTTTACAATTCATACATGTCTTGTATGTGGATATTTATATTCATTTTGTGAAAGCACCACACTAGAAGGATAGGGGTTGGTTGGACATGCCATGTACCAATAGTACATGTTGTTTATCCTATTTAGGGGTTTTTGTTGCCCTTAGATTATTTATTCTAGAACTAACACGGCTTATTGTGATCCCTTAAACTATTAACTCTATGGTACAATGTGAAATTATATCCACATATCTGGATTTTGATCCCTTCTCGAGGATGATTCTTAGAGAGTGTTCATGGTGTCCCTCCATGAGATTGGAGTGTGATCCTCTATCATTTATATATCATATGTGTAGTTTGTGGATCATCATGACCTCATTGAGTAGGGAGTTTATCCTCTAGATATAAAGAAGTGTCATTAGGGTTTGTGGTATCATTATAATATGATCCCCAATATATCAGGTTATTCAAGTTTTGGTTCATGGTTTTCCTTGGTAGTCCAAGGTGTTACTCAAATCTGAGTATCATAGTCCTCTAAGACCAAAGAGAATTACATGAAGGGGTCCAATAATCATGACCTACTAAAGTATAGTCTCCTGTGATATAATGGCTCATGTAGTGGATTCTCTCGTAATGATCATTGGTTCGAGAAAAATCCTACGGATAGTAGTTGTTTTTTATTACCTGGTTGCATGATATCCATATTGATTATATCTAGAATTCTCTTTTTTACTTTTTAGTGTCGTATTACTATTATGAGATGACTATTATTTATTCACCTTATTTATTGTTTTTGTGGGATCCTTCATGGTATTTTTATACTCACATATGCATGGGTTCTTCCTCCATGTTTTATGTCATATGTAGATAATAATGCATTTAGTTGTGTCTTGGGAGGACATAGAGCATGTAGATAAAAGGAAGATCTTGATAGACAGAGGTGGGTAATTTTTTATTTAAGTTGATCATAGAAATCACCATTAAAGTAGGCTCAAATCCTTACAGTTTTTGTCTTCTCCTATATTTGGACCCTTTTTATCATTTAGTACATTACATTAATACTATTTCTTATAGTAGATGTATTCATTCCTTGGATCCATTTTTTACATTTAATCATTATGTGGTATTGGATATGTGTGCGTGTGTACATGTACGTTAGGATAATTCCTCTCATTTGTGTGATTTTCCTACTCAACACTAGTCGCCATTCCCTAGAGAATTCTAGGAAGACATGGGGTAGTCACATGTCAAACCCTATTAGTTCTAGTCATTATAAAAAATATCAATTTTTATTTATCCATAAAAAACAACTCTTGAACCCAAAATCACTATCTAAACCTTAAGAACTAATTAAGGGTTATCATTCACTTACATATGTAATTTCCATAATGTATGACCATTCCATTAACTCTATGTTCTAGGTCATCAGTTACCTTAAACATATTGTTTCACATAAATAAGGAAACTATTCTATATTATAAGAATAATATATTTCATAATTATTGATTTATAATAAAAACATCATTAATTCAAATTTATTCTAAAATGATTCACTATACTTCCTCATCTTATTCATTAATACCTATTTAGTTTCATATGTCATTTATAGTCTCTTCATCATCAATAAAAAACCACTACTTTTAAAACATTATTGATGTTCCTCTTAAGCACCCCCTAGGACACTTATTAGTATAATTATTACAGATCCCACATATAAATCATTAATATATTGTTAATACCACAGGTATACCAATATTCTCATTCATTACATTAATTAATCATTAAATTTTTCCTGGAAAATTAATTGATACATTCCCTTCTTCTATAAGTTTATAATATCTTCTTATTCCTTTGGGTAATTCACTTTGTTAGTTATTCCATGATTCTTGACATATTAGAAAATTAATATTATTTCTTACATTGCCTCCCAAACAAAAATAAATTACAATACTCTTTCATTATATTATTTGGTGAGTCCATGAGTTAGTTATAGTGAATGTTGATAATAATATATCATGATAAGTGATGGAGTATAATCAAAACATACTGTACCCCAATAATCATTTGATTTTTTATCAGAAAAAAATATTCTATCCGAATCAATGTTATCCTAGTTATTTCCTGATCCCTCAGTTTTTTAAAAAATAAAGAGTATTTATTGAAAAAATAATCATATTAGAAAACCACATATTCATGAAAATCATGTATACAATGTCTAAATCCTGACCCTTTTTATCAGAATATAACTTCTTCTTATCCTAGGTTTTTCCTTTTCATTATTAAAATCCATCATTATTGTTCATAAATTATTTGTGAAATTCAAAAGTATATCCCCCTTTAGTGTCAACATATGTGTTCATCAAGTCTTGTTTTCATGTACCAAGTGACAATTGAGTCTATCTAAATGTTCCAATTTTGGATGAATCAACCCTATGTACAACTGTGCCAGATCCATATCCACCTCTATTATCTAAATAGGGATGTAATTTCATTGAAACCACACGCTATATCAATTTACAATATTTGAAGACATTTTACAATAAATAGAATCATCATTTGAATTATAAATATAAATAATCCAAGAATTTTTTTTAGAAATAACACTATGGATATCTCTAATGTGTTCTTATCCTAGTCTCCAAAGGATAAAGAAACCTTACTTTTATACCAACTAAAAAGACCAAAAAAACACGTACCATAATATACATCATAATAGAAATTTAGTAATTACATATCAGAACAATCCATGATATAATAATTTAGGTATTTTTCCTTTGGAAATGTAGAAGAATAAAAAACTGATCTATAAGTGATATATGTTTTCTCCAACCATTCTCTTTATAACTAGTACCCTTCTATGACATATAATACATAATACATTTCATAAAATCTTATGGAATGGAATTATAAGAAATTGTGTACATAGATGCTCAATAAGGTTTAATGAGGGAGATATCAACATTTCATGATCCTAGTGGAATGAAAACATGAGAATAAAATATGACAGCCATACCCTACATACCATAGATAAAAAACATGAGTCATAGTATAAATCATGTCATTTTACAAGATATGAATCATAAAGGAATCATATATCATGAGTTATGAGATCCTAACAATAGAATAAGATATATATTTTTTCCCTAACATGACCATAAAAAAATATATATCAAGGATATCCAAAAAGAAATTCAAAACATGTTACACATAGGATAACTAACATATTTACCTCCTTTAGTCTTAGGAAAACCTCATGTGTAAGCACTTTTGGGATTGGTGTAACCACCAAGGTATGTTTTTTCAGGGATTGGATAACCTCATGTGTACCCTTGTTTCTCATATAGCATTACTCATTGACCTATTCATTGGAAGGAGATATATGTCCCACCCATCACATATTGAAAATCATATGTACCTATTACACAAGATCATATGATATTTTTATTGTGGAACCTATGAAAATAAATTGGTATCATAAATAATGAATCATATTAGAACCAATAAGAATATAATATTTTCATAAAAAATTTCATCATAGTATAATACATTGAAATAAAATAGGTTTTCATTTAAATAATTTATTTATTAACATAAACCATCTGGAGAAAGAATATATTAAATATCATTGGATCATAACCCAATGGTTGACATAAAATGATTTCATCATGGAAGGAAAATGATGTTAAAAAAAAGTAGTTAATTTAATGAGGAAAATATCATTTCCACTTTGAAATACATTTTCTAACACATAAAACATTTCCAAGATCATTATCTATAAAGATGAACATGGAAAAAATTCATGGAAGCATTAGAGAACATTTAAAAAAATTCTTGAGGAAAATAAAATGTCATGGAAAATTAAATTTTATAACTAAAATTTTGTAACATATTTGTGAAATAATTTTTTTATAATAATAATTAAAAAATATATATTATGAATAAACACATTTAGTGTTCATGACTATGGGAGAATTCATAAATGTGTAAATAATGAATCCTTTTACATATTTGGTAAAAGGAATAATGGAATTATTTTGAAAAACTTATGAAGATTATATTTAATTTTTTTAAAGCAGTAGTATAGGGGTCAAAATTCTATAATAAATTTTTCTAGGACTGTTAAAACATTTTTGAAATAATTTTTAGAAAACATTGATATGAATGTAAAACTGGTTTTTATTGAAAAGTGAAATAAATTCTATTTTCTTCAAAAACAATCCTTTTGGAATCTATAGTAAATGAAGAGATGAAAATAAAAGGAAAACATATATTATAATTAAATATTAATATTAAGGAAACTTTCATGAATTTCTTGGGAGTTATATCATTATATTCCATCAATGGTAGCATAAACACATACAATCCCATAAAAATTGAGATTGGGACATGAATACCTTACCATAGTGGTAACATTGAATTAGATGCCACATGATATAATAAAATTAAATAATTATATACATATCATGGGAATAAATAAATTAGTTATATTAAATTTCAAATAGTTCTTATATAAACATTGTTTAATAAGGCATGTTCAAAACATAATGTATATCTAAAAGAAAAAAACAAGAGACAAAAGTCCCTTCCCTCTTTGGTAACGTTTGAACCATCGACCCCATGAAAGAGATACAAAAACGAATATGTTAATAGCAATATGTTATAGGATAAAAATAATAAAATAGATTTATTATATTTTCATTCATCATATAAAGGAAATATCTAGTGAATATTGCACATGCCTTATAGAAGAAAAAATTGAAATTTAAATCATATATCTTTTGTCTTGAATTACCTCATCCATGAATGAAACACCAATATAATAAATTTTATTTTATTTTAATTATATTATAGAACCATACATAAGAATATAATATCATATATGGCTTATTTATGACATTTTTTAGCCACATATTAACAATTATTATTTAAAATCAAGTTTTGGGTAAAACTACAAAGTTTTCATGTATGTTTTGATTTGTTATTTTTCGTCATATTAATATTAACATGTTTCCTTAATCTAAAAATTTATAAATATAATATAAATATAATATATACTCAATATACATATTTTTCTATAATAATCCATTAATATTATAGAAAAAATGAAATAAACTATTTATGTGGATGGTATGATGTATGTACACACAAACATTGTATCCATTTTTTGAATGGAGTAATAGAAAGAAAGATCAATAATATATTAAATTTTAAAAATAATTATATATAATATTGATTATATATACTAATTTACATTCCCAGAAATGCATTTTTGAAAAATGTATCACAACACTTCGTGATGCGGTAGTCCTTAGTATGAATGAATGAAATTGTTGTGTCCCCCACAGAATGGAAAAAAATGTATATGTGATATAATAATTAGAATTGAATCATTTTTAAAAAATATAATATAATTTCATTTAATATATCAGTATTACCATCTTATTAAAAAAATGAAAAAATTTTCACATTTGTCTATGAGGCTATAACCCACCGTACACGTGAGTGAAGTTATTATTTTCAACAGGTGGGGAGGTAATGTTGTTGATGTAGTAATATAATAAAAAATGTGTAACAATAACTTATATATCATTTATTTACATTATGTATACCATTATATCCATACAGGATAGTTGGTGATGGAAAACTAATGACTTCAGTTTGTGACTGGGTTGTCCACTGTACAGACAATCAAAAGATTGATTTTCTATTTAGGGGAATTTGTGATAGTTAGAGGTTATTCTATAATTATAATAAAATTTAATTATACATTATATCGTGGTCTATTTACAACATAATTGTTTAGTAATATTATTTTTTGGGGTAGAATAAATAAAAGGGAAATGAAATCTTTTGAATTTAACCTCTTCCTTGGAGAGCGTCTTTGGGGTTGTACTGAAATCATTCTGAGGAGAGACACATAAAATAATAAAAAAACCCTTTAATTTTCA
Source organism: Viscum album (assembly GCA_963277665.1). Lineage (NCBI taxonomy): Eukaryota > Viridiplantae > Streptophyta > Magnoliopsida > Santalales > Viscaceae > Viscum > Viscum album. The sequence goes on from OY728127.1 coordinate 247,090,512, forward strand.
TAGTTTATTATGTAATTTATTTGGGTAGGTATTTGAATATTTTTTTGGATGTGTGAATTATAGATGAGAGAGGGTGGCCTTTTATAAGTGTGGGAGAGGATACACATGGAATTATTCAAAACAAAATGGTGTACCCATGTTATTCATATTCCACAGGGATAGAAAAGTCATTATTATAGAACCTTAGTAGTTATATGGAATAAATATGTATAAAAATTTTGTAATTTAATTTTTTTTGGTTATTTACCCATAACTTTTTTGTTTAACCAATTGGTAAACTTTTTTTAACCATAACCATCGTAATTATTTTTTACTATTTTTACATTTAATTTTGACTAAAAATTACATAAAATTATGATATAATACAAATTATTCAAATTAGTTTTTTAATATATTATTAATAATTTCATTAATATATTTATCTAATTAAATTTAAAAATCAACTAGTAGACCCAATGAGAAATTGGTTTTCTGAAAAGAAAAGATTCAAATTTTTAAAGTGTTTTTATATAAAAATTAAAAATTAAATTGATTAAAAGGACCTAATTTGGATAATATATATAATTCAACTAAATTTACTTCTATATCTCATAGAAAACAATTTTAATTTCATTACATTCTAAAATATAGTTGCTAATTTGTTATAAAAACAAGTATTTTCCACTCTTCAGTAAAATTATTATCTTTCTAAAAAATTGTAAAAAATTCACTCCAATATAATTTTGAAATATATATTTTCAAAATTATATTTATTTTATTAAACAATGTTTTTATTTTTTTGTGAAATTAAATTTAATATATGCACAAAAAATCTACGGTAACATTTTCTAGAAAAATAATGTTTTTATTTGTAAAGGTGGATTTAAATTTATCCCCTATATATAAAACACATAATAAGAAGAATAAAATTTTTATAGAATATATATAATATAATATTTATTAAAAAAATTCACCAAAATTATTTTTTAATTTGTTTACGTAAAACACTTTTTCCACATATAAAAGGCTTTTTGAAGAATATTTTCATTATTTTCAAATCAATATTTTTTAAAAATTTTAATTTATTAGGGGATAATGAATTCATTTCATACGAATTATTATTTCATATATTTTAAAAAATTAAGTTAAATATATTTGTTCTCATAACTTTAATGCCTATGTGATAACGATTATACGAATTAAGACAATTTTACCGGTATGTCTTGTTATATTAATAAATGTATTATGTGTACCACAAGAAACACATGAAATTGAATTTAGTTGAAAAAAACATTTCATAAAATATCGTGGTGTCAAACATACAATTGAAGATATATATAGTCCATATAATTTTATGTTAGTCCATCACTCTTATATAAACAATCCATGAATCACAAAGCGGGATCATCCACACAGTATCTATTTTTTCTACTAAATAAAACATTAACTTTATAATAAGTTTTAGTTTCATGATATATCTTAAAAATTTTATTCTTAATATAATACTACTTTATATTCAACTACATAAACTAGTAAAACTTATTTTAAAACATTTTATGAGCACCAAAATCATAGTATGGTAGACACAAAGATGAATAAATGAAATTGGTTTGTTAATGAATACATAGAAAAAAAATTCTTGTATGTTAAAAAACATCTGAAGGGGGATAACTTGAAATTTAATATAAAATATGATATCATAAAAGATAAATTCTATGATAAGTCACCTTAGAGTGTAACATAATTAAAATGATATAATTAGATCAATGAAATATAGGAATTCTGACAACAACATGTAAAATGACATACACACAAGCCAATTAAAAATCCCCATAAATCATCTCATAGGGGATAGAATGCTATAATGGATTATGTTTACAACCTAATACCATATATATGCTTTCATGAGACTAAAGAATTGACCATGTCTTGAGATCATTATCTTGTAACACCCTTCAAAATACATTCATAAATATTTGGGTGATAATTGGAAATCCATCACAATACATGATCATAAGAATTATCCATGGAATGAAATGGGATGTATAATATTTCCAAAAACCGTAATCAAAGAAAATAAAAAAAATGACACAATTTAGAAATGATCATAACACATTTAATTCCCTATAAAAGGGATGTAGTATAATCTAGGTATATATGTGAGAAAAAATATATAGAATTTTAAGTATTCCATAACATTAAATAAAGGTTCGAAGAATTTTTGATAGAGTGTGAAAAGTTAAAAAAAATAAAAATGGTGGTATAGAGAGATCTATTATTTAATGTATAAAAATGTATAAAATATTGATGAAAATTTTTTCATTTAACAAACATTTGGTTTCATTTAAGGAAAATATCAATGAATTTAGTGGTGATGGGAGTAGTAAATCATGTTCATTATATATATGGGAAAATAATGATCACCTCACACATTTAGTAAAATGTAAAATTTACTTCATTAATGAAATAATATGAATATTCCTTTTAAACAATTTTAAAATAATCCAAACATGGTTCTAAATGAAATTGAATAATATTACTGTAATCAAAAAAAACTATTAATTTTTTTGTGAACATTAATAGGGAAGATGATGATTTAGAATGTAAAACATTGATTTATTTAAATTGATGAATTAAAAGTAATATGTCACTTACTAAAAAAATTGAAATGATTGGTTATTACAAGAATTATATTTTAAAAAAAATTTGGTAAAAAACTAATCTTTATCGTCATTTGAATAATATTTTTAGAAACACTATGAAGAACAAAGACATAGATGAAAAAGAGTTTGAAGGGAATCATTAAAAGTGGATTTTTACAATCATTTTTTCCGTGAAAAATAAAATGATGGAAAATATTTACATTATTAAGAAAATTTTCCGTTTTTTATCCATTTTATTTTATTTATCTTTTTGTTATATTCATTTTCTTATGTAATGACACTGAATCGCCAGAAATACCACAATTAGGGGAGAGAGAAAATGATCCCACACTGCCACCACCCTGTAGGCCTCAGGTTGGTGACAAGCATCGAGGGTATGATTGTATTATACAATGGGAGGCACTATTATTTATTATAATATAGGTTTAGGAGACAATATGAATCATCCACTAGAAAATATATTAAATAATAAAATAAGAAACTGAAACTGCCACACAGAAATGTATAAATAAAACTATTATAGATAAATGTCTCCAAAATTATAAACCCATAATAAAAGATATAGTAGAAACAAATCATCCATTGAATAAAGTCCAAGATTTTATATTCTAGATCGATCCACGTAATCCACATAGAAACCTAAAAATATGTTTAAATATGTATGGTCAGTAGAATAATATACATAGTTGGAAAACCAATGTATCTTGTGCATATGTGGATGATGTATATTAATTACCCCTTGTTAAAATATTAGAAACATCATCATCTATGATGGTAAAATATTTATCCAAGCCTCCCTAATCACAATAATAAAATAATTAAATATATAGATAATAACATAACATGATGAATATCAATAGAAGTTACCCACCACCACCTTCCCGTTTATTTTTTATAGTCACCACTAATGTAATTTTTCCTATAACTCCTATCAATTATGAATAAAATATAACACTATCCTAATTCATTGTCACATTACATCCTGAAATAAAACTATAGGCCCAATGCCCCATAGTACAGTCACATCACATATCGTCTGAAAACACAATGTCCATTACATTACCACAATAACCACTGTAGTCGGGTATCATTAACATGAATTACATCAACCTCATTCCAACCTCATACCCTAAAATACCCCCACCATAAAATATACACACCATAAAAACATAATATCTTTCCTGAAAACACTTAGTCCATATCCCCACAACATTATCCTAACATAACACTCAAAAAGAGTAGGTCCACTACCCCAAAGACCGACATCACATCTTTACAGACGACACACGGGCCATCACCTAGTGCACTAACAAACCTCCCTCCATCTTGTCATGGTAATATCTACATACAAGGAAGAGATAAAGGGATATAATGGTTATCCAACCATCCATCATTTTCACTAAGATGTTGGAAAAAATACCCACATGTGAATATATAGGTGTCGACACATAGTGACAGATGTAGGTAGGTTGTGTGTAGAAGGGAAATGGAATATGAAATTATATACCTATAGATAAACCCAATCCCAAAAATGCGTTGAAAATAAAATTCGAACCAACCCCCAACATTCTAACTTCTTATTAATCATCTAGTAGCATAACACCAGACAAGACATAAAGAAAATTTGATATTTCCATCCAATTTACATTGTCAAATAAATTAATTGTATAATTAAGTGTCCCTCACATACAACCCGACAATATCATCATTTATTTTTTTATAACCATTTCCACAACATTATCCAACCCAAACCCCATACATTCTAATCATTATTAAATAATTATTCCACAAATACCTTAGAATTGTTCACAAGATACCTCACATCAAATGTAGACCAAATTTATCTTTGAACCATCTCCTAAACATTACAATATAATGAGTGAACACCCCATCCTTCCACCAAAAAATTAAGTCCAATATAACACCATCATGCAACTCAAAAAGTAGAAACACATATCCATAACCTCACTGCTTCAAAATCATGGAAAAACAACAACATACTAACCTCCCCATAATCATGGCCATATCAATCCCTTTAGCCCAAAATCACATCACATTCCCCAAACAATAACTACAAAAGAACATACACACATTAGAACACAAAAAAGACCATTTTATTTATTCAAAATAGGTCCTTTATCACATTACAATTTATTTTATGTGTGGAATCACCCAAAACATAATCAGGGGGAACCATATCATTATCCAAATAAAATTGGTTTGAAAATTTCCATGTTAGGGTTATATCACAACAATCACATCCAATGATTAAGTTAGAACACATATCATCAAGCATAACGTAATCCCCTAACAAACAATTTTTTTTCAGTCATCAAACTCATAAAAAACATTAAATCATAATAATATTGTTACCATAAAAACATACGAAATAATTCCCCTAGGCCTCATTCAATATAAATTATCCAATTATTTTTCTTTTATTAAACCATCACAACCTACTACAGCTGAAAATTTGGAGTTAAAACCACTTGTAAGAAATTTGATAAAGAGAAAAAATATATTCCCAACATCAATTAAGGTTTTTCAGCTTGGTGAACACAAAATGGAAAATAAGAAATGTCTATAAGAAACAAATACACACATTAATCTATAGATCAACCTACACAGCACCCAAGGTTCTTAAAAAAATTTCAAATCACATACCCTGAGAAAACACATCACCACAGTGAATCCACAAGGTAAGAATAAGAAGAAACTAACCAATATAAAAGGATTTCTTAGAAATGATTACAAATAGGCATCCACAAGTTTCAACTAATCAATGTGGGTAGAGTAACGATGGAATATCACTTTATAGAACCTACGTTTTTCCATAAAAATGGCAGGATACATTTGGAAATGAAAAAAAACTAGTTGAAAAAATTAATATAAATCTTGGATGATTCCATTGTCACATTATGTAATATACATATATAGGAGTTGAATTCAATGAAATTTAACAAAATTTCCACATTCACAAAAAAAATTCACATATCTTAGTCCATTATTTGATAAATTACATGAATTAAAATTTAACTACATGTAATACATTTCATGGGTTCTCCCATAGCAGCATACAATCTATGAATCATCTGACTATATAATTCATGAATCAAAATTACATTTCATTAAAATAATACCTGAAATCAACATCCAAAATCATCTCTATTATAACTATAGCCTACACAAAAAATTCTACGAACCTCCCTCAAACACCTCTAATCACATAAACTAGAATTGTATTATGGTGGAAAGGTATGTTCCATTAAATCATAGAACTCTAAATTGATTTTGAACCTTTAGTATCAAAAACCAGGCCTATATTAAAAGGGGTATGAACAGCGCCCCTGTAAGATACCTCTTATGGATCTCATTTTACATTAAAATGTACCACAAGCTAAACAAGTAAAAAAATGGGCAAAAAACTTACACAACCTCATCCCCAAATATGAACATCACAAAAACCATGAAATCTCAATACATCCCAAACCATAAAATTTTATAACCTTTGAACCACACATCCATAAACATACAAATTAAGGAATCCCCTCGTCAAGGTAAATATATTATATACTATAGGTGAAGCTAAATCTACAACATGATATTAATCACATCATTTTATATTGCATTTCTATTAGTAATCAGGTCTCACCCCTTTCAAATAGCAATACATTATCACACATCACATAAAAATAAAAACATCACCTATAATAAAATAAAAGTATTCAAAAATTATATTACAATGAAAAATAGATAAAATTAAATTTGAAAACAACTCCATGTACTAGGAATACATATACATCTCTCAATCTATTGTACTCTCGTCCATGAAACCATACACCCATAACAAAAAGAAAATAAAAATAATAGTACATCAATGGAGTACCTTCTCTTTGTGATGTTATATCTCTACTGGTAGACCCACGAACATTGTACCATCCTCATAATCCAAATATCCCCATTCATGGATAAGGGGGTCATCCTGATGATATTGACGAAGCTGAGAGACATGGATGACATCATGAATCCTCTTTTTTCATGGTGGGAAATCCATATGGTACCCTACCTCACCAATTCAACCCAACACCTCAAAAGTCATAACAGACAATGTAGAAATATAACTCCCTCTTACAAACCTAAAATTACCAAAATGAGGGTAAACATCCAAGAACAGAGTTTCCCCAACTTAAATTCAAAAAGCCTCTACCTATAATTGGCATAAGACTTCTACTGATACTATTCTATTATCATCTCCAAACAAACAAGATGAAAATTATCTCCCCACATCCGACTGACTACCAAAATTAACTAATAATAATTTAGGGACCATATCAAAATGAATGTGAAAATGAGAACCTTCATCCATCTCTCTATCTCCATATACCAAAAAATTCCCCAATAATTTCCCAAATCATGCCATAAGAAATCATGTAATATCCTCTTCTAAGAATAATTATCCTCTACTGGAATAACCATACTATGATATAACCGATCATTTAAATAAAACTCAAGTTTAATATCCACATAAAGACAACATTAAACGACCATTAATTGTAGTGAAATTAGAATTTATAAAAGTCAGTAGTATAGAAATATGTTTTACATTCATATTAATTCCAAGAATTCATTTCCACCATCCCAAAAAACATATTCAAACAAGAACAGAAGTAATCATGATACATGTACCACTTCTAGGAATATACTCTAAAAATAGTTCCACCTCACATGGCTATTCTGTATGATTAATATTTATTCACTCATTTATTGGGGTCCAAAAATCCATCATCCTTTGGGGTCTCCCTAGACCGTGTCATACACCATGGTAAACTAGCATTACTGCTATACCAACACATTCAATCCTAACAATTCCTAAATCCAAACTAATCTTAAATCTTACCCATCACCTATATACCACTATGTCATGACCACCTCCCAACAAAGATACTGCAATGAGGGGAGAGAGATAAAGTCCCCCATGTCCCACCTTCAGTAGTCGCTGAGTTGGAGACTAACACATAGGGTATAATAATAACATAAAATAAGAGACATTACCCTCTACAATTATATAGGAACTGGTTATAAGATGAACCAACCAAATAATAATCACTAAAATAATAAAAAATGAAACCAAAAATATCACACATGCATGTATAAATAAAATTGATATAGATAAAAGTTTATAAAAGTAATTACCCAAAAGATAAGATAATCTTGTGACACAGAAGCTATCTAAAAAGGTTCGAGCTAGAAATATCCAGCATGATCCACATAAAAATCTGGGAAATAGAAATATATATTTATATAGATTAGATGGGAAAACAAATAATCTCAGTATGAAAACCACAGTCCCTCATGGAATGTGAGTATAATATAATAATAAACTCGTTGGAAAATAGAAAAACTGAAGAAAAAAAAACAAGCATTCCATATATCCATCAAAACCTCAACAATCCATGCTCACTAAATAACACAAGAGATCTATAATAACATAATAAGAAACATATCTTCATGGGGTTCCCCACACTTATTTCTCACTGATTTTCCACTATCACACCTCAATATCTTATGCTACCATATCTTCAAAATAATAGATACAACAACCACACAACACAATCACACCACATCACGCTTTAAAAAACCTAACCCACTACCCTATATTATGGTCTCATGACATCCCACCCAAAAACACTTAGTCCATCACATCACAACCATAACCTATATATTAGGGTTTTAATTACATGAAGGATGTTATCCTCATCCACTCCATATACCATGAACTAATCGCACCATAAGCTACACCCCAACATGAAAAAATCACATATAACCTAAAATCATCAATACCATCATCTCATAGCATGGTAATCAAATATCATATGAAAATAGACAAGCCACTTCACCCATAGGAGGGTCACCCATCACACACAAAAACACCAAGACCCTTACATAATGCACAACCAGGCTTCCGACCATCATAACATTTGAATATCAACATGTATCAAAGCATGATGGAAAAATATTGAGTTTCTAACCATCCATACTTATCAATAGTATGTTTTAAATTAAACCCCACATATGATTATATGGGTCACAGAAAATTGTTCTCGACATGTCTTATGTGTGTAAATAAACAAAAAAGAATATACATGTACCATGTAGTAGAAACACACAAGCCCAAACTACTGGTCTAGAACCATACACTGAAAAAATATACAAATCATCACATTTTTAGCAATTTTAAAATTCAAAACACCACACAGGACAGTAGATAAATTTCAAATTTACATCCAACGTCCATTTTTGAACCAAATTGATTCAATTATAGGATCAAATAATATTTAACCACACATCAGATATATTAATTGTTCATTATCCATTTACATCATATTATCCAAACCAAACCACATCCACTATAATAATTATTAACTAAATTTTCCATCCCTATCTGGGCATCCAAAAAAAAGAAACCATACATCAAAAGAAGGTCAGGATTTCCACCATACTAACACCAATTTATTCCTAAAGCACAACAAAACAAACCCTATCGCCATACCACAATGCATGACTAGACAACCACTACATCACTACCTCAAATGAAGTTGAAATAACCACCACTTTTCTACCCAAAAAAAACAGCCTTATCACACCGACTATCCCCACATCATATCACAAACCACATATCACCTAACAAAAATAACGACCCCACATCCCAACACATCAATAACCATTTTAAATAAATAATGTAGGGATTATTACCCAATCAATTTTCATTTATGGATTCATAAAAAAATCCATTATCATGGGGAAACCATTTCATTTATAAAATATAAGTTATTATCCAATGTCAATGTTGGGAAGAAATCACTATAATCCCAATAGATGTAGAAGTCACAACACCTATCATCTTGTGAAAAAAATTCACCCAATGGACTCAATTCTAAATTGGTCATCATTATTTTACTTTCTGTCATATCACAATAATAGTAATGCTATAAAATCATGTGAAATCCTTACCCATTTATAAATATTTTATTTAAACTATCTAATTCATAATATTTTTTTGATTGGAAATTAAATTTTTATTTGTAAAAACAATTAATGAAAAGATAATATATCAACCATTAAACCACAATTGGATATGACAACACCATTAAAGAAATTTTTTTGTCAACATAGTTACATTCCCTAACAAATTTATTAGATATAGAGGTTACCCGAGTGTTTGGTTTATCCCTAATATGACCATAACACTCTTAGGATAGATTATCAATGGACTTGAGGCACTTCCCTAGGATTATCTTCCCATTGATGAATCATCTAATGAGAATAAAGTCATTCTTTTCAATCCAGTTGTATTTCTCATAATTAAGAGTCACCCTTTTTGACCCCCTATCATATTAGTATCTTCATCTTACATGGAATTGATTAGTAGAACATTTTAAACCAAATCTTATTTCGATCTCAAAAGCATGTCCAATGATTATTCACACACACTTGACTTCCAATAGAAATTGATACCACAATCCATATTCATTTTGTTTAGATTATTGGCTGATTGAGTCTCTATTGGTGGTGGTAAATAGAAGTAATCCTTCACTTAACAGGTAACCTTACCTCTCTTATTACCCAGGCTCAGTGCCTCACCAGTAGAATCACTATGCTTCTTTTCACAGATCCCATCATTGACCTCAAGAAGGTCGGGTTGGTCTATATTCATTCCTTCCACTTCAAGCACTTCAAAACTATTACTGAGTTGATATAAAGAATAATCCACTATGATAGAACCCCCTGGGTTTCTAAATGTGGCTTGATGATCCAAATCCTTAATAGAACCTTGAAATCCCTCCTTGGGAAAGTCATCACTATCCGACATTAAATCTGCAACAAGCGTCAATGAATTGTTTAAGAAATTGTGACCAAACATTCCTATCACCCCCTCTATAGTAATATTCTCATCACTACCTTTAATTAGTGTCCCAAAACCGTTACTAACATCTAGATAAACCTCTCTCCTATTATCATTAATCCGAAAATAGACACTAGCATCCATGTTTGATTCATTACAATTTAAAAGACCATCCAGGTCCAGAATCTATTTTTTAAGAATATTAGAGACCATCATTATAAAGGTACCCTATCCAATATCTTTTCGATGTAAATTTTACTCATAATAACTTACCTTATAATATTTCAAACCAATCCTCCACCAATTTCAGTTGAAGTATTTCAATCCATATTTGATGTATTAACGCCATGAGGATCTGTCGAATACTGTGTCACCTAACCACCAGTGCCTAAAAACATTATCCCCCTATGCCTAAAATCCTCCATAAATCGTACCAGTCTAAAACATGATGAGAATAAAAAAAACCTAGACTCAAACAAACCTCTTTTTTAAACTGGAACTCCCCACCCATCACAATAATAAAATAATCAATAAGAGGATTAGAGAAATAATCCTCGACAAATATTCATAGGGAAACTGTACGGAATATCAACTTAGTCCTACTATCCAAATAGAATTATCTCCCTATAATATTACCAATCATGAACATTATATAAGGTTTATGAAATGGGTGAGGGAGTTTTATAAATCTTACCCAAACTGACATTTTTTAAGATTCTCTCTTCATATGAAAATTATAAGACCACTTGAACAACAGAAAATGAGATCCTTCAAATGTAAGAGGCATGCTCGATAAGGACATAATTAAATTATCCTCAGATGAAAAATAGATCATAATATTGCATGAATCAAGAATCCAATTAAATAATAATTCCTACAGTTTCCATAATTGAATGACCCCACAGTCGATGTATTCCACCAATGGGAGATGATTTTTTAAGAACACAATAAGTGTTATATTCACCAGAGATAAAGCATTTGTGAATTCTGATGTTGATATCGAATGTTGCGGGCTACCTTAGAAACTTTTGAGAGATTTTGGGATTCTGGGAATTATAGTAAAATTAGGACCAAACTCTATATTGGAGAAGGTAATGAAGGGTGGTGGTCGTGATCTAGCATGAGACAGCGGAGGTCCCTCCCTCACCAAGGGGGGAAGGGCCAGTGCGAAGTCTATTTCCACAAATAGCATTTCCAGGCATTAGACAAGCTTCCTCATCACACTATTACCAATTATTTTAATTTTATTAATCATAAAAAAACATATCTGAAGATTAATAAGATTAAACATCTACTAGATTATACAAAATTAAGGGAAAAGTGGGATTCCTTACCATAAAGAATTTTTTCCAACTCACTTCACTCTATCTTATGAAGAAGAAACACATGAAAAACATAACCAAAAATATGAAACCATGTACCAACCTAAACCATAGCCAAGGATAATTAAAATTTATCCCAACTCACACCCCAAACAATGAACAATGCACATTAGAAACTCATATTATAAGAAATACAGGACACTGACCAATAATAGGAAAGGGCTTACCATTGATCACAATAAGGTGTACACTATATACAATAAGTGAAAGCAAGGACTAGAGGGTGGGAATATCTCTTTAGAGTATATAGGTTTCTTCTAGAATGGGAGGGTAAGAAGCCCCCACATAATGAAAATAATCATCTAAGAGAAAGGAAATTAAATCTTGGATCCCTCTATTTTCATGTGGTGTAATATATACCCAATGTGAATTCAATGGGAATTAAAAATAATTCAATATGCACTAATAATATAATCACCAGAACAATTATTTAATATAAATTGATAAATGTACTTACACTATGTGCAATACATCACATGATTTCTCCCTTATCCATGTAATAGCACTAATCCCACTTAGTTCATTAGTTGTGAATGACCATAATATGTTGTAAAAAACAATATATGATGTGATATTCTATAAGAATCACTAATAATGCTCAAGACACTACCAAGAACTCTTGTAACCTATAAAAATCCCAAAAAATCAACAAAAAACCAATTTTATAGGATTTTAATGTTTGTGACATTACTACAAAATCATTTACTTTCGTATTAATCATTTTGATGATATTGAGACCATTTATGATAAATGACAGCAAAAAGTTGTCTATATTCATATATGTAATTATTTTATCATTACAAAAATATAAATCATGAATTAATTTTTATTTTTAATAGATCCATTATAATTTTAAATCCAATGAGGAAAGATTTTTAGGAAAATTGAACAGAATTATGACCAAAGAAAATCTATGTTGTATATATGCATGTTTAATTTTTCCATTTTTTAGAGAATATGATGGGATGAAGGTAATTTTCGGTTTATAATTATAGAATTATAATTATATCAAAAATATCATTTATCACATTAAAAAAATTATATATAATATTCATTTGACATTTTTATGAAAAATGAATCACATTGCCCTGTGGGGGTGTAATCCACACATACAGATGAACACCATTATCTTTTTTCACTAAAATATAATATAAATAATCATAAAATAAATAATATTTTAGAAATGATAAATATTTCAATTTTTATAAATATGTTTAGTAAATCTATCATTACAACCAACTGTGAATCATGGTGATTGAAAATAAATAATTAGTTCATGGCATGGTAGTCTAACAAACATGTGAATGACAAGTACATTTCCCATTAGATGGAAGAGGATATAATTATTCGTTTTAAAATTAACATAAATATATCTATGTTTATTAAATATTTTTAATTTACTATTTAATCTTGGATAAAGATGATATGAAGGATTTTTATTAAGATATAGAACCCAATTCTTTGGTAAATAACTATTCCTATTATTCGAAAAACCTCCTCAAGATTATACATAAAGCCTTCATAAATTTTCATTATAACCAAAAACAAGGACTATATAATGTGGGGGGTATGTAATTAATTTAATTTTTTAGGTATTGGATGATGAAAATATCATTTTATGTTTTATTAATATAGGAGAGGAGGTGTCATTTTATAGTTCTCATGGAGTGAAATTTCAGTAAATACAGAATAAAATTAAATAATGTGATGTCACTATTAAGAAATGATTCCCAAAATTTTATAAATGGTGTATTCGATGGAAGGTGTGAATAATATACACATCCAAAAATAAATTTATCAAGGTTATAAAGAATTTATTCTATTTACCTTTATTGTTAACCACTATTACCATTAGAGTTATTACCACAGTAACATGTTTTTTACATACACAATTTATCTGTTAAGACAAAAAATTAAAATGACAAATAGTAGATAATTTGGAAACATGGATTTTTAATATGAAAATTATATTTTCAAATAAAAATACCATTTGTGTGTATAATTAACTTGCACCCATGTGCATGTAACGTGAATGAATTCCTTATATCCTTTAATGATGTAAAAACTCTTTCAATTTTAATTTGGAATGAATGTTACCATATATGAAAATATTTTTCATAAATTGAAAATGATATATATTTTAAAACATATTCAATTCATTTATCTAAATATAAATTTTATATATTAAATCATTTAATAAAAAGTTAATTGTTTTAAATTATTATTATTATCAATTTTTCATAAATATTCATTTAATTGGAAATTGAAAACATGAATACAATTATGTAATATGAATATTAAACCAGAAAACACCCCAAATATCTTATTATTGTCTAAATTATTATTTGGAACTCAATTATTGATTTAGTTATATTAATTTTAATATTTTTAAATCATATAATTTTTTCCACTTTGCTAAATAAACATTGTTTTGAAATTGCATTATAATTTATTATTGTTATATACTTAAGAAAAATTATATATATATTAAAATAATGAAAATAATTTTATTATTCTCAATATAACCATAAATACACATTTATGGCATGAATTGTTTCTTATGACAACACATAAACTAAATTTAAAACTATGTTGGTCATGTTTTATCATTTTTTTACCAAATTTATTTTATAGTTCACTATCATGGATTTGTGTCCCATAAAAAATAAATATCAATAAATAGTTCACAGTGGTAAAAATAACCTTGTTCAATATTATTGAAGATGAAAAATGGAGGCCTTATGAAAAAATTAACATTACACCATTCACCCTTTGACCATTGGCACATGTTTTTAATCTTTTTAATATTCATTATAACCAAATATTATATTCACTATATTAAATAATATTAATTTTTATAATTAAAAATATGGAATATATATTAACAAATTCAATATCATTAAGTAACATATAATAACTTTATAAGTATCTCAAAGAACATAATAAAAAAAGGTTTTAGGAAAAATGCATTTTTCAACATACAGTTGATATTATATTAATTATATGACTACAAATAATAATTATATGATTTTTAATTAATATATATTTATATAATATATATAAATTAAAATTATGATTTTCTATATTATGTTTTATTTTAATTTATTTAAATTGTGGAATGTTATTAAATTAAAAATAGTTTTCCTAATATATCAATTTTAAAACAAAAAATATCAGATATAGATGAATGTTATAAAGATGATCCTATGTAATTAGTTATATAAAATATAACTAAATCAATTTTATGAAAATTTAAAATAAAATTAATGTCATATTAGGGTTTTTAAATATTTTAATTTATTCAAAAGAGATATTTTAATAATAAAGATGTTTTTATCAATATTCCTTGAAAAGAAACTAATTTCAAAATAATCACAAGTTTTTACTAAATGATACTTCTTATTTTGTTATTTCAAAATCAATATCATCTTTATTAAAAAATTATTTTTATTTTATTGAATTTAATTAAAATTTATTCTCATGAAACACAATATATTCAATTTTTCGAAAAAAAACAATACTTTTGAAGAATAATATGACTTAAATAAAAATTTGTGTGAATATTTAATCAGAGATTATAAATAAATTTAGATTGAGTAACACCATTATATATAATTTATGACGTTGTTAATCCTATTTCTACATTCCTATTCAATGGCTAGGTTATAATAGTCATATATAATTAAAAATATTTAACGGTTCATTCAAGCTCAATGATACTTATCATGTTAACTATCGAATATTAATACATTTTTGAAAATATCATGGTGTTACATTATAAACCATCTAATCAATTGAATCATGAAAGTTTCCTTTATCTTGGCAGTCAATTATTCTAAATATGAAAATACATTCTTTGAAATGACATATTACAAAATGGTTTAATAAAACATTTACTTGAATAGAGGGTAGGTGAAATGTCATGTTTATCTAGAATAATACGTAACTAGTATTAAAAATTAGATGACATTAATGGAAAGTGAAAATAAGAAAATAAAGAGAAATATTAATTCAATATAATTATTTAGATTTACTTAGATAATTTATCATAAAATGTAAATTATGAAGAGAATTTATCAACCACAAAAATACAAACCAATGTAGTGTGAGAAAAGAAATCATGTCAACATAAATGAATTAAAAAAGATATAAGTTTTGTTTTAATATCAATTTAAATTTTTTTAGGAATATATATAAAATATATATGATGATCCCATGGAAATATAATTACTTGATTAGTATAATTTCATACTTGAATTAATTTCCACCAAAATAAATAATGTTTATACAAACAATAGGTATTCACGATGAATTTTTCACCCCAATAAAATATAAATAAATATATAACATGTAAAATAATCCAAAATATGAAAAAAAGACACCACAAATATAATTATAAATAAACTAAAAAATAAAATTGAGCATAATGTAAGAAAATTCTCCAAATTAAAAATCCATAATAAGAAGATATAAAACTTTAATAATCAGACACTTAGTAGTAAAAGTTACAGATTACAATTCTTTGATCACTAATTCTATTGATAAAAATATAACATTAATCTAAAAATAACATAAATCAATCTGAATTTCCCAAACCGTATATGTATATTCCATAATTATATGTTGATTATGGTGTGGAAAACATGTAGATAAACTTCATGAATCACTATAATGACACTCTGAAATAAAATATATATCCAATGGATAATTTAACCTTAATTTCTAAAAAAATTAAATAATATATAAAAATATTCCTACATACATTAGTCAAATAAGTTTCCAAAAATGGTTAGATTATTATAAATTAAAACTAATCCCTTAATCTCCATAAAACTTTTCACTCCCATGGTTATTAATATGATAAAACATATGTTCCAAAATTTTAATAACCCATAATAACCTCAATATAAATGATCATATAATCCCTAATTATTATCAATTCCAATAATCTTATTGATATAAAATAATAGTGTATTATGATTCAAATAAATTCTATGCATATTAAATATAGGGGTTATATATGCTGCAAACAATAATAAATAATAGATAATTATTTACTTATGTATTCATATAACATTAAAAATTAAATTAGGTGTCTATTATTGTGGAACTATCATCATCCTTAAACTCATAATCTCATGATATTATCCATTACAATTATTTTATCCTCAAACTAAAATATAATAATAAGTAATGATATCAAAACATCCACTTTGATACAACATCTAAATTCAATGACTTAAAATTTATATAATCTAAAGCATGATGCCACCAATTTATTTCAATACATTTCAGGATCTATACATTTTGTTATTTTAATGAATTATTCTATTACCCTTAAATAAATAAATATTACATCACAGTTTTAGATATTCTTCATACAATCCATTTTCCTTCCAAAAATTGGATTATATAACATGTTATCAAAATTTTAATATTGACCTCATTATTAAAACTACACAACCCTAAAACCATGTTAGAAAAATATTAATATGTTGTACGAGATAAAAATGTAAAAATCAATATGAGAAAATAAAGTAATAATTCTGTTATATATTGAATAATTATAAAAAATATGTTATTAAAGAAAGCAACATTTTAAGGGTGTATAAAATGTGATTCAAATTATAAAATGATATCTTAATATAAAGGATATATAATAAATTATAAGGGGGGATAACCTAAAGAACATGGTATTATAATATCATAGAAATATATGAATTGTATCAGTAACATGTAACCCTACATAAACATAATTCAAGTATAACATCCATGAAATAATATCATAGGGGAGTGATTCCCATAGTTTATTAAATTTTCTCCCTAATCACATACAGACATATCGTGAGGATAAAAATTTATCCAATGTGTTGGAGTGATATATGAGTGTTCCAATCATATTATGTTCTTGATAATGTGTTGAATGTAAGGAAATTAGTCACATAACATAATTATATGAATTAAACATATAATAAAATGGGTTGAATAATATTCCACCATATCTTAAACAAATACAATTTCATAACAAATTCATTTGAATATTGAAGATAAGGAATGCATTACCCTAGACTTGGAAGAGAAAATAATCATGGTATATATGTGATATATATATATATAGAGTTTTTAACAATTCCATAAGATTAATGATAAAGGGATGATTATTTAGGGATAAAAAATACACCACCTAAAGGTAAAGGGTGGTGTAGATAGATCACATAGTTAAAATACAAACATAAATCAAATATTAAAGGAAAACATATTTTTAAAAAAATAAAATTAGATACTTTTAATGAGGGATTCAAAATTATTTAGTGGTCATTATAGTAGGGAATTTTATACATTCCATATACATTAAAACAAAAATTTAGTTCATATTTTTCTTGAAAATTGAAATGTATATCATTTAGAAAAAGAATGGAAGGTTCCTTTTAATGAATTTTGTAAGAATTCAAAAATTGGTAAAAATTTATATTAAAATCACATGATAATCATACAAATATTTTTCAATAAATATTTATACAACTTCAATATGGATGGATAATATTTATAAAAATATCATTAAAAATATTTAAATCTAGGTTTACAAAGTGAAGTAACCGTTATGAAAAACTATATATTGTTTCATTTCCAAAAATATTGTAAATAATGATAAACTTTTTAAATAAAAAAATTATAAACCATCATGGAATAAATAAAATATTTCATTAAAAAAATACAAGTTCTTTGAAATGGAAGAAAAAGACGTGTAAGGGAAATATTAAAATGATATTTTTCAGAAAAGATTGTCCCTTTCCTTTATTATGAATCATCACATATGATACTAATCCTCATGAATAAAAAAAATGAATATTATAACATTTTTATAACATTTTAAAAAATTATTATAAATTTTATTTAATTTATTAAATAGTTATATTTAATAACTTATTTATTGTAGTTCATATTGGACATTTTGATGATATTCAACTCATATGCCCAAAATCACTATGGATTGTTGAACACTATCAGTGAGGTAATAATTTCTTAACATAATTAATTATAATAATTACATAATAATTATTTTAAACAAAATTATACTTTTAAATCCAATTATGAATTATTGTTATGAAAAATGAAATATGTTACCAGCATGGAGACTATAGGTCATACATAATCTTGTGTATTGTTTCAACTTTTCAGTAATATAAATGTATTGATGTTATGTTTTTCTCTATACATATATAAATTTAATTACTTCCTAAAAATAATAATATTTCTTTAAATAAACTTATACAAAGTTTTATTTTTCATGTGGTTATGAAATGTGAAGCCCATCGCTTCGTGGAGCCGGTAATATGCTCATATGCATAATTGACACTATCAATTTTAATTCAATAGAAATCTATAAAATTATATGATATATTATGAATAAATATTTATAAATATGTTATTAATGTTATGTATATACATTTAATCCATCATTACATCCATTCATGAATGGTGGTGATGGAAAACGAAATACATCGGTTTTCAAGGAGGTAGTCCACCGTTGACATGGATGGCGATGTTGATTCCCACATGACATAGGAAAAAGGGAGGAGTTTGTTTTTTTATCATAATAAAATATCAGTATATACATATACTATTATTATTATTCCACCATGAATATATATTATTTTTTGTAGGTGGAGAATGATGTAAAATGAAAATTCTTGGTTATGAACTATACTTCTTCTTAGAACATCCTCGTTAGGATGATACCTAAATCGTTATTATAAGGGATTTATGATCAATCCAAGGCCAATATTATTAGAGATGTTTATATGGAAGAAATATGGGTAGCTATTGGAATAAAAGAAAGTATTTTTATGTGTCTTGGAAAGGGGAGAGGACACACCCTTTTATTAGTGGTTAGGAGTTTCAATTTTATAAATAGCCAAAACTACTCATCAATGGAAAGTCACTCTTCATCCATGTGAATAAAAAATTTATAAAAAATATATAATAGGTTTTTTCATTTCTATACAATTTATTACCTTTAAAAAGAACCATGTTTTAGTTTTTTTCCACATTACGGTTTACCACTTTTACAATTTTTTCACAGGAGTAATTAGTTGTTTTAAAAATGAAATTTAGTATTTAAGGATAAATTTTCAATGATACTTATTAAGAAAATTTTTAAAAATTAATTTTCAATATTATATACATATTATAAAATAAAAATAATATGTTTTTTGGAAATTACATTTAACACAACTGCATGTAATGTGAAGAACAATTTGTTGTGTCCTGGGCCCAGGATTGTTGGGCCCCCGCCAGGATTGTTGGTGCCTGTGCCCCGGTAACCAATCCCACATCGGTTGTGGAGGGAGATTGGTGGGTGCTTGAAATTCCCGTGCCTACCTTCCCCTCAGAAACACGTTTTAAAGCCGTGAGGCCTGGGATAGCAACTGGGTCAGAGCGGACAATATTGCTGGGCCGAGGGATCCGATCCATCATTTGGTATCAGAGCACGTGTTTGAGTAATTCCCTCACCGGTTTCAAATTAAAGATCCTATTTTTTTTTGATGGCTTCTACCGCTTCTTCCTCTCAATCCCCCGAAGGACATTCTTTGGATCGTGCTCCATTCTTTGATGGAGCCGATTATTCTTTTTGGAAAACCCGCATGACCACTTTTCTTAAAAGTATTGGCTATCCTATTTTTAAAATTGTCATGCATGGTTATACTCTCTCTAGTAAAGATGAATCTCAATGGACCCCCGCCGACATTGCAAATTTTGAGCTTGATGGCAAATCCATGAATGCTCTTCATTGTGGTTTAGATAGAAATGTTTTTGATCATATTTCTTCTTGCACATCTTCACATGATATTTGGAAATGTTTAGAGCGAACCCATGAAGGTACTAGCATGGATCAAAAGCAAGAACCCACTCGAAAGCATGAACCCGAGGCAAAATCCGTACCCGCTTGCCCACGTCACAAGAAAAGGGCCAAGAAAAAGGAGAAGAAGAAGGCTTCAAAAGCAACATGGAGTGATAGCTCCACCTCTTCATTCTCCTCCTTCTCCTCGAGCGACCAAGGTACAAAATGCCTAATGGCAAATCATGAGGTATCAACTTCCGACTCTTCTTCCTCTTCCTCTAGTTCTTCAAATTCTTTTAATCATCTATCTTATGAAGAACTCTCACATGCTAGAGACCAACTTGAAAATGGTTTTCATGAGCTTTCATCAAAATTTGTTTCTTTAAAAAAGTCTTTCAAAAAACTCTCCTCCGAAAAAGAACAACTTCTCAAAGAAAAGGAGGAACTCTCCCTAAAAATCCAAAATTTCCCAAATGTTGATTCTTTGGAATCAACCATCAAGGACCTTAGAGAATCCCTAGCCAAATTCACCCAAGGGGAACAAAATCTTTCAAAATTGCTTGGTTCCCAGCGAATTTCAAGAACCACCCAAGGACTTGGCTATACCAACCAAGCCTCCTCCTCCCATGCACCTACTATTTTTGTAAGGGGGAGCTCCCAATTTAAATTTTTCAATTATTGTAAAAAACTCGGGCACCTCATTTATGAGTGTGATTGCAAAAATGTCCGGTACGGCCAACCAAAGTCTATTTTCTTTTCCGATGAATTTTATAGGAGAAGACCCGCTATGAGACAAGTTTGGATTGAAAAATCCCTTCTTGCGAGTCTCTCCGGGCCTAAAATCATCTCTTTTCAAAATCCCTCTCCCCAGTGATTTATTGTTTTTATTTAGGGGGAGTTAGGATCGTTTAAACCCTTTTTATTTCAATTTCAAAATTTTCGATTCAAACTTTCAATTTCAACTTTTGGTTTCAAATTTCAAATTTTCAATTGGTTTTTGATTCAAAACTTTCAATTCAAACTGTTATTCAATTTTTGTTTCAAACCTTTCAATTTCCAAAATTTCAATTGATTTTCAAATCCCATCCCTTGTTTTTCAAAATTTCCCTCAATCAAGTTTTATGCCCCATTCTATTTTGATAATCACAAAGGGGGAGAAATTCCTTGATTGATTGGGGGAGAGTCTTCTCTATCATGCTTTGATTTATTTTCAAATTATCCTTTAAGAATGTCTTTAATTTCAGTATTTTACTTTGATTGTTTTGGTGATTGTGATCATCAAAATAGGGGGAGATTGTTGTACCTCTCGTATCCCCTCGTGGTTTAATTTTCATGATCACAATCACTTTCATGTTTATCTAACATTGTTTGAAGTGTTTTTGATTGAAAGGCACAAGGTTGCCAAGAAGTTGGCCCAAGAATGGACATCAAATGGACTGAAATTCAGTCCACCGGCCAACCGGTGTGATAGCACCGGCCAGCCGGTGGAACTGGCAGAGGGATTGCCCACTGCCAGGTTCCATCGGTCGACCGGTGGCTCTGTCACCGGTCGACCTGTGGCACCCAGCCCAAATAGTGTTTGCTACTGTCTTGCCACCGGCCAGCCGGTGGCTCCTCACCGGTCGACCGGTAGAGCCTGGATCAAGACTCTTCTTCTCTACCAAGGCACCGGCCAGCCGGTGGAGATGTACCGGCCAGCCGGTGGCCCCTGGACAAGAATCCTATGCCTTTTTGCACACACCGGCCAGCCGGTGGGACTGTACCGGCCAGCCGGTGGATCCAGTCAAACTAGCCGTTGGAGCTTTGACCAGGCTGCTCCACTTGCCTCCCAACGGCTCCGAAAGCCTTTCCAACGGCTCCAAAGGCCTCCAACGGCCATATGAGGGTTCCCCCTCTATAAATAAAGGACCTTGATCCCCCAGAAGCCTAAGGAACATTACCGGAACTCTTGTGAAGCCCACGGACATATTTTTCATAAATTGGCCAACCTCCGGCGACTTCCACCAAGGGAACCCCAAGTGCTCCAACAACTTCCATATCCAAGGAGCTCCTTCAAAGAAGCTTGGAAGCAGCCTTCAACATCTCCAATCATCAAAGGCGCCCAAGGCTTCTCCTAATTACGGTTTTTATTGTATATTTATTTTGAGCTTTAAAATTGGGTTTGTGCCTACAAACCCCAAACTCTTTCTCATCCCCCTTTCTTTTGGGTTCTCACACCATCATTAAGGTGTGAAGAGGTTAGTCAAGCCTTTCCTTTTAAAAGGCTTGAGTTTTCGGTGAGCTAGCCTTCACCCGTTAAAAAGGCTAGTGGGTTCTTACTTAACCATTAAAAGTAAGTGGGTTCTTGCTAAACCACAAAAGCAAGCTGTAATAGGTCCTAGTGCTACCTCAAAGCCTAGTGGGTTTCTTGCTAAAACCATTGAAAAGCAAGCGGTAGGAATCTCTCAACGGTTGAGTTGGGAGCGGAGACGTAGGCCGGGTTTTGGCCGAACTCCGTTATCAATTTCTTGTGTCTTGCCTCATTTATTTCCGCTGCATCTTAACTTTGATTTTTAATTTGTTAATCAATTTTTTAAAAGGCAATTCACCCCCCTCTTGCCATCTCATTCCCTCGCTTTTCTTCCGACCCAACACAATTTTTATCCTTAACCACATCAAGAACTATTTAAATATAATATAGGTAATAATCCACTGCTAAATAGAAAAATGACTCATAAATATACTGTGGATAATAATTTAAATATATTTCATTCATTTTTAATATGTTAATATTTTTATGAATTTAAAATCATTTAATAATATATAATTAATGTTAATTTTGAAATGAATTTATTATTTTCAATTTCAAAACATGTAGACAATAGCCAATTAAAATATTCATATTTTTAACCTAAAAATGATCAAATATTTTTTTTGAAATACATTAATCCGTACTAATTATATTTCATTAAATATTATTTATATAATTTATTTTATTTTATCTTTAATTAAATAAATAATTTCTTTGAGTTGAGTATTCAATTAAGGTAAAAATATAATTTATAAAAATTAGAAATAAAATTACCACCATGAAAATAATTTCATGGGTATCTATATAAACATAATAATTTATTCACAACTATTATTGGTCCCATTATGAACACATAAGTAAAATTTACAAGCATGTGTTACACTTTTTGTCTTTTCCTCTATTAAAATTATTATATAGTTAAATTTTAAGGAATTGTGTCACATAAAAAATAAATATAGATAATAACACTATAAAATTTTAATAAAATCATTTAATAATAATTATTATGATAAATTATAGCCTAATATCTTATTTTTAACTTATGTTAACCTAATTTACCCTTTTACCATGGTCACGACCTTTTACAATTTTTATTATTTATTTTGACCGTAATATAAGTTGAATTTATCAAATATAATTAATTTTTCTCATTAAAAATATGTAATAAATTTTACCAAATTGAATCTCAATAATTATATTAAATTCAACATATACATAACCGATATATAGAGATGATAAATTTATTTTTGAAAATGCATTTTTAAGAAATATATCATGTTATATTAACTCTATGAATAGAAATAATCATTTTATAAATTTAAAATCATACTAACACTTATAAAATCTAACATTCCATATACATTTTTCATTATGAGTGGTTATTTTAATTAATTAAAATGAAAAAATATTTTTCATTAATAAATAATTTTAAAAAAAGTGTGTTTTAAGCCTAAAAATAATCAAATACAAAAATATGATATAAATATGAGTGAAATGTAATAAATTAGATCAAATATAATTAATGAATAGTTATATGAATTTGAAATAAAAATAATATAACAGATGTAATTTTAAGATAAATGTTTTATTTAAAAGAAATTATATATTTACAAGTGAAATTACCACTATTCATTTAAAATGATCATTTTAATTAAAATAATAACCTTTCATTTTAATATAAAATTGATATTATATTTTTAATAATGATATTATTTATATCAATTTAAATTTATAAATTTTATAAAATGAAACTAAAATAATTTCTCATGAGAAGAAATGATTTTGGATTAAATTTTATATTTTTTTCATGGAATTTTTCGTGGTTGATAGATCCTATCACCCGATCCTATATTATAATGGTCAATTAATTCTATTTATGTAGGATATTAATACTGAAACATCTTTTCATGAACTAGGGGTATACTATAAGAAGGAATCATATACAATTATCTCACATCCTTCATTGTCATCCTATGAGGGGTACCTATGGAGGGAGGGGTAATGAGATGTGGAAGTAGTAGAAAATACCATTTTGGATGAATCATAGAAATAATTTCTGAAATATTATACAATAAAATTATGCTTTCATGACTTATATAATTGGGTATTTTTGAATTGTATTATCTAGAGAAAATATGTTTGGCGTATAAAAAATAAAATTTGATTGAGGGAAGATATGTATGATGATATTTCAGGAGATTGTATGGTTTATTTCACGTCAGAAGTTTTCTCTATACTAATTATTATGTTAAGAAACCCCCCATGTAATTTAATTTATAATTAATCATTAAAATTTCAAGGAATTTTTTTAAAAGGGTATAATGTAGTGAACATTTATTTATGATCCATGAAAATATATTATATACTATATAACATATGCTATATACAACACCCAATGTAAACATACCAAAACATATAGGATGATGATTAATAACAAAACTGTGATAGAATATGTATAATACTAATTAATTTAAAATGGTCACATATTGAAGATAAGTGACTGATATAAATTAATATTGATAAGGGTAATTTTCAATAGAATAAGTTATATTTATATTTATTATTGTCATTTAAAATATTAATTGAAATTTTAATAAATTTAATATCAAATAAATCACATAATATTAGAATTATTCATATAAAAATTACATAGAATGAATTTTTGAACATTGTTTCTAAAGGCTGGTTATTAGTCAAGAAATATACATTTCATGAAATATGTATTCATTATGACATTATCATTATATTAGATTGACATATAAGATTATAAAACCTTTTTAGTGATCTAATATGAATACATAGAATAAAATTATACATTTTAAAATATTTTTTATCATTTTAAAAAAATTATATTCATTTTTATAACTTATGTAAATAGATTCTTTAACCAAAATAATATATAACATTATAAATAAATTAGTTTCATAGTGAAATTTGGTATATGATTTCGGTTGAAGGATAGTTAATTTTATTTTTTCATAGAAATTAAATTTATTTTATCAATTTGAGTAACATATAAATTATATCATATATATAAATTAAAATATTTTAAAATGATATTTTTTCCAAAAACTGTTTTTTCATGTTTATGTGTGTTCATATTAAAAAATAAATTGTTAATATTTTTGAAATTTTGATTACATATAATATTTTAATATATTAAATTAGTTTAATCAAATTAGGTAAAAGGTCCAATATTATTTTCTTTTTTCGATTAATATTTATTAATATGGTTGAAAATTAATTTCCAATAAAAATTATATTATGTTAAAGTATATGAAAGATAAAAAAAGGAAAAAAATCCTATAACTATACAGGTTGTAAAAAAATTGGTGGTTAGTTTTAATATATACCCAAAATAACATTTCATCAACTTTTGTCAATTTATTATCCATTAGAACATGACTAATATCTTTAAATTAATGAAATTGTTATGGGTACATAAGTCAAAATAAATTTCTTCCCTTAAAAAAAACAAATGCTTCCAAACCTTCAAGACTAACCTTCACATAGAATTTATTATTTAAAATCAATAAAATTTCTCATTAAATAACCTTATCAAATGTTTAAAATCTCGTATTCACCATTAGTTAGCATAATCCCTGCATTTAAAAGGATAATACATTGTGAAAATTCCAGTCCCCGACATGAGTATCCACATATTCTTATTATTATCATTTAATTTTATAACTATCCATATTATATATTTAACTATTAATATAAGGATATTAGTATTATTTTAATACATTAATTATATAAATTAAAAAAATTATATAATCCATTCTATTCATTATGAATTACTGAAACATCAAACATTCATTTGCACATACTACTACCTCTACAAATAAATGTTGTTCAATTATCCTGACATCCAATCAAGGATGGTATTGAAGATGTATTTTGTAAATAAATAATTCTTATATGTAAAATATAAAATATAAAATTTACCATATTTCCTCTAATTCATTAAGAAATGATATTTTTAATAGTGCATACATAAATACTACCATCTCCCCAAACAATGAATTTATTTTTTACTAAAGTATTATAATTAATTTTTAGAAAGGTTAATATTTTTCGAAATGTATATGAATTATAATTTTTTTAGTTATCTTGATTTTATAGGAGGTTAGGGAAAATATGTGTTATCAAAAAACAAGGTAGTTATTTTTCATAAAAAATTACCCAATTTGAGAATAATTTTTAAGATACACATAATTTACATTTTTATGTATATTCAAAATAATTTATATTTGATATCATGAAATATCCTATATAAATGTTTAGTAATGTTCAATATAATTCAACCTATCTTTCATGAAATTTTGATTTAAATTCAATCTATGTTGTAATGACTTTCGGAAACTCAGTTACATAGTTTAATGTATCTATAAACAAATTTCACTTTGATACCCCTATAGTTTTGTATGAAAGAGTTCATTTGAAATTATCTTGTTTTAAATTTATGTTTTTATTTTGTTGGTTATTAAAATATTATTTATTGTATAGCTCCAAAATATTAATGATATATTTTTTTTTAAATAATACATCTATCAATTTATTCTCAAAAGTACCATCTTACCTTAACATATATTATTCTTATTAAATTATATTCATAAAATATACCATAAACCTTCTTTCTATGTGTGTATTAATAATTTCTCATTCATATCTATGAATTGGTCCTTCTCTAACATTATCGTTCATTTCCATTAAATATTTTCGAACATGATTATTCTTCTAATTCATTTCTATAAAGAATTCCATCAATTTCCTTCTATATACTAAAGGGTGTTGACATAGATTATTGTACATCAATTCACAAGGGGTATTATTTTGATTACCATATATCAAATATATATATGGTTTATGTTCCATATTCTTTACAGTATACATTGTATGTTATTATCCAAGATTGTTAGATGATGTCATTAGATACAAAATTATTTTCTTAATATATTGAAAAATCATATGAAATAAATGTTCATTTAGCTAGTTCTATATAAAATGTTGTTTGAAATAGTTATAAAATAATAATAAATCACCCATTAATATAAAAATACATATGTCAAGTGACTAGCTTTTCTGTTGAATTTTTTATATTTTTAATAATTGTAAATTAATTTTAATAAAATTGAATTAATTTATTTAATTTGGGAAACCAAATCAATTAAACATTTCAATTTATTTTATGGAAAATAAAAATTTTAAAGGTAAAAGATGAGTTGCATGTTAAAGTAAAAAATGAGGGAAATTGATTCATGTTAACTTAAAATGAATAAAATTATCTATCATTATATATAAATTACATAAATTAAATTATTAATTACACAAAATAATTAAATCTCTAATTTTAATAGAAATTCTTTTTAAAATAATATTTCTACACATTAAAGAATGTTTTTAGTTTGAATTCCACTTAAAATCATTTATAATATATCAATATTTTTCTAACTCAATAGAATACATTTCCATTGATTTCCACATAAATTTCTACCCAAATTACATCTCATAAATTAATTCATATAATTGTGTATTCTATCATTATAAGAAGAATTCTACAATCCTTCAACTCAAAAAATTGGTAATGATTAATGAATTCCTAAAATATTATGTTACATTATTCTATATATTTTTTAGTTACCTTACACAATTATTTATTAAAATAAAATTTAATAGTATAATGATTATTTCACTATATTACATTCACATGACACCTTTATCAATTTTTTAACCATTTTGATTGTTATGTATGAATATTTGTAGTGGTTGAGAGTAATGGAATAAGTGTTTGTGAGAAGAATAACTATGGGTTGGGATTAAATAGCCACAAATTATTTATTATCCATAAAAAATTTAAGGTTATTTCTTTTAATAATAATTATTATAATGATTATGTATACATAATTATAATATATATTCAATAGAAAAGAGTGGAAAATTATGAATGAGTTATTATATTCTAGAAAATTTGAATAAAAATTTCACGATGATTCATATTCTATAATGAATAAATAAATATATTTCGAATGAAAGACATTATAAATAATTAATAGGGAAAATAAAGGAATTATACAAAACATTAAGGATAATTTTAACAAAGATTATTGAACTAAACCCCAATCCGTGAATGTCGATGACACCAATGCATAAAATAATATTCCATGATCTCCATAAGAAATATAGTTGTTAGTTATGGAATCATACTAGTGTTATTGGATAATAAAAATATCTATAATAAAATTATAGTGTCAATAGATTTATTGTTTAAATACCCCAAGTAGCTTGTCTGTGGTCTCATTCCCAAATAACAAATTTATAATTCCCCTATAGAAAATTATTTATATCAAATATACCCTAGGTATTATAATTCTAAATTTTTTCATTTGGGAGATATTTGTTTTTTTCACATGGGGTGAAAATACATAAATATATATTCAACATTAATCATTCATTCGTGATTATATGATACAAAAGAAAAAAAGATTCTGTAAAACCAATATAAAAATTTTATATAGTAATTAAAAAGTATAAAAGAAAAAATATGTGTTTCTGAACCCCCATAAAATAATATTTTTTAATCCAATTAATAATTTCTCACATGAATAGGTTTGGGTAATTAGATATCCTGCCTTTATTATTGTTCCATATGCTCTAGTAAAGACACCCAGGCTTCCAAAAAAGTTCACTAATTGAAACATTGTTCCATGAAGTTTCTTCTCATATAGGTCTTCAATCCCCACTAGGCACACCATAGAGGTGGGGTTCATCTCAATATCCATCCAACCAAAATTTTAAAAGTGTGATGGCTTTCTGATAATATCTACTTAGTATTAAAATGTGGATATTATTGTGTACCTTTTCATGTTCTAGGAATTTAAAAAGTTAAATAAATATAAATGTTTTTAGAACATTTGTTATATAAAACACATGTTTTAAATGTTTGTAATATTATTTCATGTTAATTATTAAAAAAATATAAAAATTCATTTTTTTACTAGTAAATAAAAAATATCACCATTAGAGGAAAAATAAGTAATATTATTTTATTTAATAAAGTGTTATTTTATATAATATATATATACATATTAAAATATACAAGCAATATAATTTAATTATATGTTCAAAATAAATAAATTAATTTTTTATTTCAATATTTCAAAATATTCACTGAATAATTTTATATCATTTATGAAAATGAAGTGTTTTAGTAGAAAAATACAATTTTTTATGAAACTTTTAATTGTTATGATCTCGTCTTTATAAAGGATTGACCTATAAAACTAAATTTCAATTTAGGTGGTCAAATTTTAGTCTTATTAATGAAATTATAAATTTTAATATATTTTATGATCTTATAAAATGTTTGTTAATAATTTTTTGAATTAAATAAAAAAATTTATGTAATAAATATTGTTTTAATTCTTTCACTAATTCATTTATTTTCAAATTAAGATTCAGTATTAAAATTATAGGAACATTGTATAATTTTATTAAATATATCTATTTGTTTAAATAAAATCTATATCCATTATAATTTTATCTTATATATTAATTAAATGATAAAAACATTATATTTAATGAAATATTTTTTAATACCATTATGTGTATTTATTTTAAAATTTACATTAACACCTTGAGCCATTTTATATGATGATATAATTTTAAAACTCTAATTTATATTGATAAAACTACATAATATGGTAAATCATAATTTTTTGAGTTGACATTAATTACTAAGGTAAAAAATTAATTACCAATGTAAAAGTAAATTTGGATAATTGAAAAAAAAAGATAAAATAAATAACCTAAAAAACTCATGGTTCCCTTCAAATTGGGTGGTTAATGAAAAATTTGGTCTAAAATAACATTCCCAATATTTATTTTCCCATTTTTTATCGATTTTACATTGAATTGAATCTTTATATTGTTGAATATGTTTGGTTATTTCAAAAATAACACTTCCCATAACATATAAAATGGTAACACTTTAACCACATAATGACAACCATTTGGTTGAAATATTCCTTTAAAATCCATAAAAAGTTTCCAATCAGAACCCCCTTCATCATCTAAATTTCTAGGGTAACTATCAGTTAGTATAACAATGTAATTTAAATTTTAATTCCAGGTGAAAAATGAAGTCCCTGAAATGAGTATCCACTTATTCATAGTGTTTCTTTTTAAAATATTAACTCATAAAATTAATAGTATAATTATTTTTAACTAATTGTAATACAAAAATGTAATTATATTAATTAAAAAAAATCAATCCATTATTAATACTGAGAATGTTGAAAACATGGAATTCACCGCA
The DNA here is from genome assembly GCA_963277665.1 of Viscum album. NCBI lineage: Eukaryota > Viridiplantae > Streptophyta > Magnoliopsida > Santalales > Viscaceae > Viscum > Viscum album. The sequence continues at coordinate 247,121,888 of OY728127.1, forward strand.
CAAACTACAACCACCACTTAGCAACGTCTTTCAATTTTCTTCACTACCACTCAAGGATTCTATGAAAGATTTATTTTGGGAATAAAACATTTTATATGTAAATAAAACGTTATGAAAATTTAATTTACAATATACTATGATATTATCCATTCCCTAAGTGATGGGATCATTAATGAAACGTACAAGATGATTAATTCCAACACCAACAATAATATTTATTTATCATCACCACTCCTCATAGTTTATTATATGAATTGAAAAACTATGTATATAGAAAAAAAATTATATTCATAGGATTCTTAATATTTAATATTATCATTGTTGAAATACACCCCATCACTAATTAAATCATTAAATGACGTTACCATTTTGGTCAATTTTGTCGCCTATGTAATTGATGATACAATGATAATGGCATAAAATATTATGTTATGTCACAGAGTTATAATGTCATGTAATGTAGATATATTTAATATATTTAATATTGTTTATCTAATATGTAAGTATGTTTTTAAAATTTAAAATATTTATTAATTTATCACTATTTAATCAGTAATGATGCTTAATACTAATCCAAAGTGATTTATTTTTTCACAAAATAAATTCATGTGTTTATTTTATGAAAATGTGACATACATAATATTGGTAACAATATAATTTTTATATCCTAGATAAATATATAAATATTAACTTAAATTGATATTTTAAGAAGCAATTATACTATCCTGCTATATGAAGGAGACACACAAAAGAACATAATAACATCCATTAATGAAAATAAGAATAACAAAATAAAATATTTGTATTTATTGATTTTAAATAATTATTTTGATGGACAATAAATTCTAGTATGGTATTTCATTAATTCATGATGATAAATTATTTCAATATACAAGTTGTTATAATAAGGAATAGTTAACAGAAACATAGTCAAAGTGTCTATTCATAGTATATTATTCTCTTTGATTCATGTTTATTTATTATAAACAGAAATTATTTTATGGGGTGTATATGAAGTGAAACTATGATGTTATTCATTGAAATACCATCTAATCTTGTTAAATGATGCTTAATATATTATTCTATATCATTCAAGAGGCGGTTGTCTGAATTATCAACATGTTATAAGAGATTTTGGAAATTAATCAACTCTCATTGAGTTTTATTCCACTTATTGATCATTAATGTTATGAATAGGTTACAATTACCCTTTTGAGGGTATTATGATGTATTCCATCATTCTCTCGATGGAAATTATGTTCCATTAAAATCTTCATTTTTGTGATAAAATTAATTTTTATAATTATATATCCTAAATAATATCCATTATATTTAAATAAAATTTATTCACCTCCAAAACAATATTTTACTCTCTAAAATTATTTCACATGTTTTTGTGAGAGTTTTTATGTTTAATATATTATGGAACTCATGTTCCTCTTGATCAATGGGAAGATATTATCTTATTGACCTTTTAAACCATGTGGGTTTTAAATAAAAAAATATTATGGGTTATTTAATGATTTACTATCATTGAATTACATTTCAACATCCAAAACTAAATTTATATACAATATCTGTTTTTCATTTAAAAATTAAACTATTTTAAATCGTATATTTTTTAGTTTCATAAAAATTAAAATATGAATATTCTTTCAATGTGATTTAAAAACAAAATTTTTAAAATTATTTACAATGGTTTTAAATAAATAATATTTCACAATGTTTTCATTTAATTTTTATTTATAATTAAAATTTCTCCCAACTATGACCTTATTTAATTTTTTTGAGTTTTAATTATTTTTACAGATGAACCTTTCTACAGAAGATGAAAATATTACTATGTTTCAACTTAAATGTATCCCTCTGATAACCCTATCATTTTGTATCAAAATAATAACATATATTTTCATGGTGTCTAAAATTATTTTCTATTTTATAGGTTTACAAAAGATTACTTTTTATGGGATCATAAAAATTCTAGGATATTGTTTATTTCAAAAAATAATAATTTATTTAAGAATTGTTTCTTATGTACATCAGGATATTTCAAATATAATGTTCTTGATACATGATTTTCGTAAAATAATTTCATCTACATTTTCCGTTAATTTTTAATGAATGTCTTTTTCTAATCATAAAAGTGATATATCACTACCTTTTCCTTTCATAGTCATTTATTTTTTTAATCACGATCTTGTATTACAGGATTTTCCAAAATAATTACACTATATATCATTTCATCTCCTTAAGGGGGTTATATTAGATTACATGACATTGATTGATTTTATGGTATTAATGTCTTTGAAATATTTATTTTATTTGTATCATTTAAAAGGAAAATTCATTATTACCACCGTTGAATGGTACTTACTAATAATGTTACTCAATTTAATTTGATAACCATTAATTATCCATGAGTTCATTTGTTAATATTATTTATGAGTATGTTTGGAATGTATATGACATCATGTTTCCTTATAGGGGTTATTTAGGATGTTGTGAATGAGACCAATAATCTTTAAGTTTGTTCTTTTTTATTAGATTAATTATTGATTTTTTATGAAAAAAAAACACACACACAGATATATGATTATGGTTGGGGTACTATATTTCCTTCATGTGAATTGGTTATGAATTTATATATCCGGATATTTTTTTTTGGGTATGTTTTACTTTCTCATAATAATTTTAATTGATAATCTGGATCATCAATGTCATGATTGCTATAATAATGTATTTTTCCTATTAAAAATAATTTAATCCATTTTAGGATTACAATCATGACTATGGTATGATATATTGTGTCATTTTTGGACATAATATTTTGATTCATTTATGATTTTATTTCCTAATTTATTCCATTATTTATAACTTGAATATTATTGGAAATTATGTTATTATATACCTATATTGTACCCATATTGTAACTATATAAAATATTTTATTATTAATAGTGATTTTTACCATTACTAAAAATATGGGATCACTCATATATTATACATCCATTTTCGCAGGATATAAGGGATATAAATGAAGCAAATGCTTTCAACAATATCATATTTTGATAATTACTAGATGATATTGATGATTTTTAATAGTTTATACAGTTTCTTATATATAGGTAAAAAATTCAATTATTTGAAATATACATGTGTTTTTATTGTTAAATTTTCCCCTAATTCTATAAAATTATAAAACTATAAGATCTTGGGAATGTATCATAATTATTAATTTTATTTAATAAATGTAATTATTAAAATATTTTGTTTCACCTATTTTAGTTTTTATCACATCTATGTATAAATCACTTTGGATATTATGATAATATATTTTTGGGATAGACTTAGAGTAAAAAATAAACCAGAGGTTTATTATATTTTTAATGGTATAGATAAACCATTATTTCATTGGTGGTAATATTATTGGGTTTTAGATAAGTGAAATTTGTTATGAACTATTTACATATGTGAAATTATTATAACAATGTACGAGATAACACCATGATGTTTCGGTAATGTCGATACTAAATGAATTTTTAGGAAATTAAATCTATATATAGATAGTACATATATATGTAGGATTTAGAACATGGGTACCATGGGGTAAAAGAAAATAAAATGTTGGGTATTAACTCAATTGTCACATTGTTCATGACAAAGAGGCCTAACTACCCACCTCATCAAACTCTCAATAAAGAAATTCATTTCTTAATAAATTTATATTTATAATCCATTATAATGGATTTATTTCCAAAATACAATAATGTATTTGGATAAGAAGTATTAGATTAATGATTAACGTAACTTTTTTTGAACAAAATGTATTATATGAATAAGAACAAAGGTTCAAATAGAGAAGTAATATTTGTATTTAATATTTTATTTTTATATTTTGGATATTATAATTTCTATTATAGTTTTTTGTGGAAATATAATCATGAAAACTAATATAATAATGGTATGTAACATGAAACCCACACATATTAGGACTACATACATGAGCACACATATGTAGATTAATCATAGAGTGATCCTATGAAAATAAAAAAGTGGGTCTACTCTTATATTAAAAAACGTGGTAGAAAACCTATTATAAAAAAAATTAAGATTATTTATTTTATTGAAATTGGTTAATTTATAATTTTTTATGATATTTTTTAATATTATTAAATTTTATTAACAATATAAAAAAAATTAATGATAAATATTAAGTAGTTTTCCCTTAATGTCTTAGCATCGTGTATTAAATTGTATTTGTAAATTTGAGAAATTATAAAATTTAAAAGATAAATTTAAAGAACAAAATATTGATGAATGAATGTTTTTAAGAAGTTTAGATTTAATTTTTAATATATGATTCATCTATAGATAGAGGTAAATTGGGTGATTTATAAATTTTATGTTATATAGATAAATATTCTTCATATAGATGATAATTCATGAAATTTTTTGTTAATTTTATCACAATTTTTAGATTATGGTATATATTTTACAATTTTTTTAATTAATTGGTGGATGATATAATTTTATGATTAATGATATAATTAATTTTCATGTGATCATATTACTCCATTAACGTTTTAAGACATATAGTGATATGTAGTCTTGAGAAATGAATCTTTTTAAATTTATGTTTATGGTATAAATAATAAACGTAGATTTGGGAAAGAAAAATATTCTTATATGCAACTAGATAGTAACATAGATGCTGATTTTAATGTAATATTTATAATAATATGTATATATTGAATCCCATCATCTTCATTAATATTTTTTTAATAACTAAAATTTCCAAGAATGATTTATGTTAGGGGGTAGAATTTAATTTCCTATGAATATTGATCCATTAAAAATATTATATTTCCTACAAATTATGTTACAATCAACACACAACTTAAACATTCAAAAATATATTAGATGATCATTATTAATGAAATTATGATAATCATATATGATATTAATAAATATAAAATCATACATTTAAAGTATAAATGGTTAATATAGTTTTATTTTGAGAAGCATTATTTTAAGTAAAACCATATGTATTTATATTTTTCAATTTCTATTAATATTAAAAAAATAAATAAAAATAATCTAATTTTAATTGTCTAATGTAATATTAATTTTTTAATTACACATATAAAAATTTAATTAGTTTCATTTTTTAATCTTCCTTTATAAAAGAATGTTTTCAGAAAAAAAAATATTTTTACAAAACATGTAATCACTATGAAATTATCATTATATTAGAGTGACTTATAGGATTAAAAACTATTTATGTAATAATATATGACGATATGGAATTAAATTTTGTATTTTATAAAATTATATGAACATGTAAATCCAATTTTAAATATATTTACAAGTAATGTATATTATTTCTTAAGTAAAAACAATCTTTTATCATTATATGAACAAAGTATATTCAAGTTGATTTTTAATCATGGATTTCATTGAATGTCTTGAAAGATTTCTCTTTTTAATTCCAATTAGTTTTACATTATTATAATTTTGAACCAATATAAATTTTCCTATAATTAAATTGTAGCATAAAATTGTGTTGTTTTCTACTTTTTTCATTGAAGATTAATTATAAATAATTTAGAATTTACTTTTCAATAAATTTTATATTTTTTATACTAATATCTTAAAATTTTATATCAAATGGATAAAATTAGATAAATTTTTTAATCTTGTGTTTACTAAAAATAATTTATTTTATTTCAAATATATTAAAAATGTAAATGTAAATTATGTTACAAGTTAAAAATTAAAAAAAACAATAAATTAATCTATTTTTTCTCAATAATGAGTGATTGGGGTTGAATTTGTCCCAAACTCACATCCAATATTTGTTTTTCTATATTTATTCCCTTGAACCACGGATAATAATGCTATATTATGGAAAATGTAATGGTTACATCCAAAACTATCGTATTTTTCACATATAAAAAGATAACATTTCCACTCCATTGAGTCTCATCTTACCTTTGAATTTATATTTCAATATTTACCTTGAATCTCAAATAATAGAACTGCCTCATGTTAAAAAATGATATATTGATATTTATTTATCAAATTACCTTCATTCGAATAGATAATATCTTGAAAAAATTAAATACCATGACGCGAGTATTAACTTCACCAAATTATTTTATTCTTAATTTTTTCTATCCTAAATATCTATAAATATATGAATATAAAAATTATTTTATCATTTATTTGGTGAAATTTCATTATATTAATTTAATAAAACTATTCAATCCATTATATCAATTCAGAAAAAGAAAAAAATCAATCGTACATATTCCCATATTACTACCACCACAATAAAATTCAATTCATTTTTTTATCACTTCCTTTACAGGATGGAGTCAAGGATAGATATGATGAATAAATATATTTTATATATTAAAATTTTATTTTTTTAAAAAAAATTTTCTATATAAAAAAATTCATTCCATTTTTTATAAATGGGATGGTTAATCGTGGATATATGTGTACTACCACCTCCACGAAGAATGAATTTAATTTTTAATCACAAACCATCTAAGATGGATATGTAAAACAATTTTATTATTATATAAGATAATAATGAATATTTTATGTCTCTGAATATTTCGTATTATAATTATCAAGATACATTACATTACTCATTAAATCATTATAAAACATTATCATTTTGGAACATATGTAAACAATGTTATAATAATTATGAAATAAAGGATTATGGGGTAATATATATTAGTATTAACAATTAATAATTATGTTTTTTTATTTTTAAAATGATTTTTTAATATTACTAAAATTTATTCATATAACACATTTTTATCATTGAACATTTATCAAATTAGTACACCACAATTTCCATTTTAATAAAAAGTATTAACATCTTCCAATTAATAAAAATAATAAAGAAGTGATAATTTTAAAAATAAGATTTTTATATCCAAAAAAATTATGGACTGAGGAATTTTAAGTCACTCATATAGAATATACTATTCCATTATTATATATTAGAGATATAAATAAATGAACATTCTAACTTCCATTAGAGATAACTTCCATAACTAAGTAAATTATTTTTTGTAATTGATTATAAATAATTATTATCAAGGTTAATAAAATTTAATATTGTCTTGAATTATGTATATATGCAAGATATGGATTTTTTAAGGAATTTAGATAAAGGATGAGTATGTTTGTACTCAATGTAAATATTTTTCTATTAAAATAACTCTCTTTGAGTTGTTTTTTCTATTATGCACCAAATTTCATTTATGTGATATTTCTTCACCCTAATAATGATTAAATGTCTTGATATAACATATATTAATGGATATATAATTTCAATTTAATGTTATCACTCCATAAAGAGTCTTTAAATTAAATAACATTCATCTTATAATGGTATTTTGAAACAAAATTCCATTTCATTTGGTTATAATTATTTTTTTGAACAATAATATCAATAGTTGATTATAATTTTCATTACAATGTCTTTTAGTGGAATTCAATTTTTCTCATGAAAAATTATATTATATTAAAATATAATATTCATGGATGAACATAATTCATTTAAATTTAATATTTAAAAGAATAAACCTTCAATTATCTGTTGATTTATATCCTCCATAACCATATTTTCATCCCACTAATATTTTCCCTTCATATTTTGAGGGTTATTGTGTTTTTTTCAATTGTGGACCGCATGTACCACATTACCTAAATCTAAAAGTATTATTTATTATCCATTATATCAATTTGGTTTTTTAAAAATAATATTTTTTGGTTGTTAAGGGGAATCACTTATCTGCATACCTTTGACCATCATGCACAAACATAATTACCATATAATACTATCAAAATAAAAATTGTAAAATTTTAAAAAAAAATTAATAGTGTCATAGAAAAAATTATGATTTTTTTTAAAATTAATTTAAAAATTATTTTAAAAACGATTTAAAAATGTTTTTAGAGAATTATTTTAAATTAGTTTTTTTATTTCATATAATTCCATTAATGTATTTTTTAATTGCAATTACTTTCTATTAATATTTTAAAGAAAATCAAAATTTATTTTTATATGTTACTTCGATTAACATAAATATCATATGGAATTTCAAAGTTAATGTATATTTATGATTCAATATTGGTTTTCTATGAATCGTCATATTTTCATTTTAATTGTTTCTAATAGAAATTTATATTTTTTATGATATTTTATAAATTTATTTTTAAGAAATTTCACATTATCTAGGATATTTCATAGATTCAAAACAAATCTCTAATGTATTTAACATGTTTTTCACAAATATATATAATTATTTCTAAGTATATTGTTCTTGTCAATGGATATTAATAAATTGCTATCATACTCCATATTTCTATCAATTCATTAAGAAATTCTCATTCCTATTATCGAAATGATCTTTGACCGCCATTGACTTTCCTAGTTGTTCAATACTCAAAATAATAATATTTCATCTATTTCATTTCCTTAAACAATACCCTATATTTTATTCTTTTTAAATTTAGGTTGTTAACTAATATTCCCATTCATTATTAAGCTGAAGCAATTATTATTATAAAAATATATCCAATATCTACCTTATGTAAATTCCATAAGATTTATTTTTAAAAATAAATGAAATTTGTTCTGAAAGTTAACCAATTTCAATGGATTACCATTTATTTTCCAAGGGGTTATTGTTTTTTTAATTTAATGATTTTTTAATAATTTTTGTAGGTGAAAAAATTTCATATCTATATGAAATACATTTTAATTATATGGGTTTTTATAATGGTTTGAAAAAAAACCATGTTATTTAAAAGGGTTCAGAATATTATGAGGAATTAATGATTTTTTAATGTCAATCACATATAAAAGTTATGATATTTAGGGTACTATAGAGGAACACAGTGCATTGGTTAAGAGTTTATATGACACGAGGTAGATATTTGAAGGTATATTTTATTTTCTAACAAGCATGGGAACTCATGGTGTGGATCTAGAATGTTATATTCCCAATAATATTGTTTGTGGGATATTTGATAGACATTTTAGAAATTTATTTTTATTATAATAAATATGTTATTTTTTTGTAATAATATTTATTTATTCACTCATTGTATAAAACATGATAAAAAATAATACATGAATCAAATATGACAGAAATATTGCTATTGAAATTTAACATTCATGAGACACATAATCAGTTACCATGATTATATGTTGAATATTATATATTTTTTGTAAATTTAGATATTTTTTGGTTTTATTAGAAATTAAATCTCATCTGAGATACCAGATGTGGTTGAAGGATATGGTATTGATGTACCAAGTTGTAAAACCCCTATAGGGTGTATTGGGAATTAACTGAATGTACACCATGTTCATGAAATTGTTTCCTAAATACACACTTATATTGACACTCCAAAGGGATATGATTTGTCCAATAACTTTATTTTTTAAATAATTATGAAGAAAATATTTTTTAATTTTTAAATGGGATAAGGATAAGAATTATGATTTAACAAATCATAATGTATCTTTGGATTAATTGAATTTATTATAAGACAGAAGTATTCATCCATGAAGGTGAAGTCTTTCAATTTATTTTTTCAAATTTTTATATTAGATATTATATTAATCATTCAAGTCATAAGGATTGGTTTAAATTGTATCTTGAAAATAAGTCTATGGAATAAAAATATCTAGAAACCCCCATGTCTCCTGACCAAATAAGATAGCATTCGTAAATTGAGGTATATTAGTGTACGCATCCCATGGTTGAAAAGCGATATTTCTAGTATTACATATTGTAATGTGGTCAATATATTAATATCAATTTAATCTTTATATTTCTAGTTTTTCTAATTTATTTGTTGATAATTAATGATAACCTTTGGGAATATTCTAAATTATATCGGGGATTACATGATGTGTCTAAGGAAAATAATTTAGTAGTTTTATATCAACGGTTCGAAATTATTTATTAAATGGAATAAATAACATAGGGAAATTATTTGTTGGAATGTTAATAGTTTTGGAGATAACTATTGGAGATCAAATTATTCAGGGATAGATATGTTTTGGGTTTAAAATTTTATTTTTGTCAAGTTAATAATTTATTGGGTGATATTAAAATTGTATTTTCTATTGTATTGATATGCTTGGGAAAAAATATATTTCATTATATTTTGGTGGTGTTTGTCTTATTTTTGGGATTATATTATGTATTTTATAATATTATATTTGATCAATGTGGGGATAATTCCACATTGGGATTATATATAGAAATATATTTTGGATGAATATAAAAATTTCACTTTGTATTTATGTATTGGATTAATATATTAGTTTAGGATGGTATACTCTGTAGAATATATGATTAGGGTATAAACAATCATTATTTTTTAGGATTTATGAGTATGTTAATTTATCGTAAGATTATATATTATATGTATCATTATAATTTATTCCCAAAATAATGATTATTTTAAGAATATCCAACTTTAATTGTATCAAATTATAGTAATTAAAATAGTGAAGTTGAATTTTATTAAAGAGGTTAGAATGTTATGGTCCTAGATTTTAGATTCATTAAATCATAATTTATGTTCTATAACTAATGTTACACCCAAAACATGAGACAAATGATATAAAAAATATTGGATGACTACTATTAATAAATATATTATAAAACCTATATGATTCTAATCAACATAAAAATCATACTTTTATGGGATAAACTATTAATATGATATAATATCGATAGGGGTTTATTCAATAAAATGTGTTTTCATTATATTGTTTTGGTTTCTCTTAATATATAAATTGAAAAATGGTAGCATAATAATTTTATAGAATAAATTTCATTTCTAAATCCATCATATAAATAATAACTCATTACGGATTCATGAGCTTTTTATAAAAGGGTTATTTTTAGTTAAGAAATTATATTTTCAAGAAACTAGTAATTTATATGTCATTATCATTATATAAGAATGATATATATTATTAAATAACCTTTTATGTTATCAAATATGAATATATTGAATAGTATATTTAATTTTAAAATATTATTTTATTTTTCAAATCCTATGTCATGCATATTTAAAAATAATGAAATGTTTTTATTTAATAATGTTTATTTTAACCATTTATTTGATTTAAGAATTTTTTTGGGTGATATACAATAATTGATTTCCATGAATTCATTATACGAGTTTTGTTTATTAAAATACATAATTTTATTAAAATAAAATTAATATCCATGATAAATTTACTTTATATGTAAATTTTAAGATATGATATTTTATATGTTTCTAATAGGTTATTACGTGATTAAATTTTTTAACTGTAAAATTATATTTTATTAGCATCAAAAAATATTATTTTTCAATCTAATTTTGAAATTTAATTTATAATTATTAAATTAGATAAAAAGATAAATATTTTTCTTTAATATTAATTAATTATGTTATAAATTAATTACCAATGTAAATATAAACGATGCCAAAAGGTAAAAATGTGTGATGAAATAACAAAAACAATCATGGGATTTAATAAAATTTGTGGATGAGGTGAGTTTATATGAACACTAACTTTCTCCTCCAAATTTTCCCCATTTCTAGCTGTTGGTCGTTGAACAATAAGTTTTCATTATCAAAATTATAAGGGGGAAATCAACAAGTACACTTTTATTAACATATAAAACTAAATATTCAATCTCTTTAAGAAAAAAATTACCATAAAGCATTAGAATTTATCCATACCAAAATTCCAAAACAATAACCCTACAAAACTTATATAAGTCTCTTATGAATATTAGTTATCATAAGCCCATAATTTCAATGGATAATTCTGAGTGAAGATTCCAGTCCTCAATGTAAGTATTCACATGGTAATAGTGTTTCCATAATAATTTATTCTATACTATCATTCTTTTACAAAATTAATATAATGATTCTAATTTAATTAGTATAATTAATGTTAATTACATTAATTAATAAAAAATTATTCATTCCATTAAATGCTTTATGAAAAACCAAATCATTAATCATATAAATGTTCATATTACCTTCACTATAATAAATTTTGTTTTGGTTTAATTGCTACCTCACAAGGATCATATCAAAGATCAATTTTATGAATTAATCTATTGTGTAAATCGGAAAATAAAATTATGAATATATCATTTACCAACAAAAATAAATTATTCCATTGGTCGAGAAATGGGTTCAAGAATTAGACGTATATGTATTCCACCCACTTTATGAGAAATGAATTTCATTTTTCATCACAACCCATCATATATAAATATATGAATAGATCTAAAAATTTAATATTATAATAATTACAGGTTTACTCTTTTGAATATTTAATATATTTATTCTCAAAATACCTCTCTATACTCATTAAACAATTATAACATGTCACCATTTGGATATATTTAAACCCATATGTAAATGATGCTATTAAAAAAATATCATAAGATATTATGGGATGTAATAAAATAGTTATATCATTTAATAATGATATTTTTATTAATTTTTAATGTTTTTGCAATTTTTTATTAATATTTGAATTATTTATTTATATCTTCAACATTTTACAATTAAAAAAATGAAATATAGTTCACTAGGACTTCTAATTTTACTCACTATATTAATGGTTTTAAGTTAATGGAAACAAGTATTGAGGAATAATTGAAAAATAATTGTTAAAACTTATATTAAATGGGAAGGATTAATTTAAAACCACTTAGTAAGAATCTACTCTATTATTGTTATAATTTAAGAATAGAAACAAACGAAATTTCTAACATTCATTAGTTAAAGTTTATATAAAATTTAAAATATTGGTAATGAGTGATTATAAATAAATATGATAGATTTTAATAAATTTTTCTGAGGGCCTATATTATATACATATGTTAGTTATGTTATCTGAATATGATAATAGATAATGGTCATGTATGCTGAAACTAAAGGTAATGGGTTTTCATCTAACTATTCTCTATTTGAAACACGTTTTATATTATGAAATAAATTAATTGGGTATAATTTTTTTTAGTTTTTATTTTAAATCTTGATATGACTTTTATTCATTGATATTGAAGACCAATACAAATCAATATCACTTTTATTATGTTTTTATTTAAAAAATTCTGAAGTTTTTTGATTTTTTTGATAATTAGTTACCTCTAAAAGAGTTATATAACCCTTATTGAGAATTATTTCTAATAGATAGAAATAATTTTATTTATTATATTACAATGATGTATTGAATCCTTCTCTCCTATGGAAATACTGTTATATATAGATATTGTTTTCTACTGTGAAAAACATTTTTTGAAAATTTATAATTACAAATAGTATCCATTATATTTTTAATGATTATTAATCATCCTAAACCATATTTTGACCCCAATAATGTATTCAATTTTTATTTGTAGATATATTTTGTTTTTTCTCATTTTACTCTTCTTTTACTCTTTACCTCATTTCAAAATTATATTTTATTTACCTTTTAAATTATTTTTCCAATAATATTAATTTTTTTATTCAATGAAATTAATTTTTTTTCATAATATTAACTATTAGAAAAAAATTCTTACAAAATATATTTATTCAATATTATACCATTTTAAAAATAATATCATTTTTGACATTCATTGAAAACATTTTTATAATTTTATATTAAAAAAATTCAGAAAAATATTTTACAAAAAATCATCAAAGGCCTGAGAGAAATATTTCTTCAAAATGTTTGGATTTACTTTTATTCTATAAAGGTAATTTTAAATTACCATGACTATCTTTAAAAGTATTTCTTAATTTATCATTTATCCAAATGTTTCATTCATTAACATGAAATCACTATTAATTTTTTAGGTTAATTTTTCTTTTTGTTATGTATTTCATTTTATATAAAAATATACATTTAAATATCAATGGTTTATAAATGAATCATTTAGTTAATTATGATTTAAAATATAAAATTTTTCCCAGTTTCACTGTATCGTGTTTTTTTATTATTTTGAAGAAAAATTCTTCATTTATATTTAAAGTGTTTCTCCACTATATTATTGTACTTTAACATATATGGTGCAAGAAAAATAATATTCATTAAATGAAAACACAATCCTTTATGTTTTTTTATAGATTAATAAATCCTCATTTCTATTAGAGGAGTGATCTATCAGTACCGTTGTTTTACCATGTTGTAGAATATATATAAACATTCTTTTTATTTGAAATAATTTTATTATTCCTTATGATATATTTTATTAAATTTATTTAATGGTGCGAACAATTATTCGAATAAAACAATTTATTGGGTTGAATTAATTTTAAAATGGAAACTCCATTATATATATAGTGTAATTTTCTATAGCTTATTATCCCATCTAAATGGTATTTTCCTAAAATAATAAATCATGTCAATGTATGAAAATTTATTTTCCATGTCATTATCCTATTAGGTTTATTAATGTAATTATGAATGAATTCATTATGTGATTCCACTTAAAAGAGTATAAAACCCAATTTATATTCATTTGTTATATATCATGTGTCAAATGAGACCCATATTTCTTCGATAAGTTCGTTATGATATGATGTACAATTTACATTAAAATAGTGTTCATAAGTTTTAATTATTATTATTGGGGTCATATATCACCTTCTAATTCATTGGTTGAGAGTTCACATCTCATTAGATAAGAATATCTGCGTATATTTTATTTTTTAATATTCATGGCTACTGATGATGTTGATCCGGAAATTATGTTCCTTAAAAAAATATATAATCCATATTAGAAAAATTTTGCATAGCACTTTGTTTATTATACTGATCATGTCACACTATTATGGATCATATTTATCAACACACACATTTAAACCATGTTTTATTTTAATTCATGATTTTTCCATGATTTGTAATAAATGATTTTATAGGTTTTATTTTCTAATGTGTCTTGAATATTTCCTAATTTTCATATTATTCCCAATTGTAAACCTTTATGTTTATTTATTATCCTTATGATTTTTGGACATCTATGCTCAAAAACAATCTTATATTTTTATTTCCATATGTTATGAATATAAGATATGGATGGAATGACTTGAATAGTATATTGTTCAGAGAATTTGTTTGAACTTTTTTTCAATTATCATGGATTAAGTAGTTTATTATATAGTGTAAAAATGTCAAATAGTGGAAAAAAAAATATTTTTAATTTTAATTATTTGTACTAATTGTATAAAATGTTAAACCAAAAATTTCATGGGAATGTAAACTAATAAAATATTTTCTTTTAGAAATGTAAATATTTTTTTATTAGGTTTTTGATATTTCATATATGGTCCAAATTTAGGGGTAAAATATACAAAAAATAATCCTGTCATACCATAATCAAAATCTTATAGAAAATAATGATACATGAGAATTATATAATACCAAAAATAAACCACATTGACTTCTTTCATGGAGTGACCTTAATGAAAATTTTACCTCAATTTTTCTACTTAGTGGGAATACTTATTTAGATATTGTAATGAATTTGAAAACTCTAAGATTTCAATGTCCCTTTATAGATGACATATTTCATCTTCATTAGGAATTGAAAAACTTCATTCCTAATATGTGATGATTGTAAAGTAATTTTTCAAGTAGAGAAGTTATCTAGAATACCCCAAATATCATTCCTCAATATTTTACATATAAATAATAGACTGACAGCTAATATGGTTTTGATAACTCCCCAAATGGAATTTGATCATACAATCTCTTGATAAAAAATACAAAAAAATCCACCAAAATATACAAAGAAAAATGAAGGACCCAATAAGTCTATCAATTATTTTGGGATTTAATGTTTTACTAAACAATCTTGTTCCAAAAACATCATATGATATCATACATAAATAGGATGTGAATATTGTTTCCTGACTAGGAACGACATCAATAAGAAACAATTAAACCATTTAAACTCACTCATATACAAGTTACATAGTATCTCATAAATTTTATTAAATGTGAGACAAATAAGATAACATAGAATGTTATAAAATAATCTCTCAAACAAAATTTTGGACATTCAATAATTTTATATGTTTAATTTTGGAATATATTTATATTCTATCCAATATCCTCCATAGAACCCTATGGGTTTATCTCAAACCAAATGTTTCTTAGGTCCTAGCCTTCCACTAATAATATATGAAGCACCATGATGAAATACATGCAATATTATTCCTCTTTTTTCTAGACAACATATACTGTGTATGTTTTCCTAATACATCATCAACACATGATGATTTATTACTAGTGGGTAGGCCTGGAACTCCCTTAGAACAAATATAGACATTCCATAAAAAATATATATTATCCATTAAAGAGGATTAAATCTAAATAACCATTATTATATCCATTATTATTATCTGTTGATAATAATTTTTTCATATAAAACATCATACTTGGAAAATCAAAACTATGCCTCCATCTATAGATTAAAATGTGTCGGAGAAACCACCTATAATAAAATGTAGAAAATAATCCCCTTTTCTACCATGGATAACTTCATCAATGATAAATTTTATTTCCCTTACTATATTAAATAATTATGATATTTCCAACTAAGGGAATAAACCTTGTAATTTCCTATTATTTTTTTGTAGGATATATTGAGGCCATTTTTTTATGAATATTATTAATCTCATCTGTTTAATTTTATGATATTATTTGGAGATGATATATTTGAAAAACATTTCCTCATTGTAAATAATGAATCACAATCACAAAATGTTGTATAGATAGGTCTTAAATGGAAAAACTACATTAATATAGAATAAATTATGGTCTTATAATTATACTCATTAAAAATTTTATTCAAATACTCATAACTAATTTCCTCCATAAAATGATCTAGAGGCATCAAAAAACAAAACCATTAGGACTCATTTTCCTTTATAATGTACAATTTGATAAATTAGTACCGAAAAAATTTACTCCTTTATTATTATTTTAATGTTACAGAAAAAAATTATCCACTTGAAATTTTAGGTTTTCACACTCATGGGTACATGTATCTTGGATAATTCCTATATGAAAATTGATAAATAACCTTCTATAAAATGAATGAAATACTTCTCCAACATATTAAAAGGTTGATTTCAATTCCTATCCATGTCATTGAAGGAGGGGTTTACATCCAAAAAAACATTTTTGATGACATGAACCATGATATAGATATTATTTATCTAGAAAATTAATTTTTAGTGAATTTCATTAACTTGTTTATCTAATTGATATACTATGTAAAAACATAGTTTCATGGAATTACCATACTCTAAAAAGTAATTTCGTAGGATTTCATCAATTTAGACTACAATAAACATGTCAATGAATGAATATAAGGTCATTCTTATGAGCATGTTGAAGATTATATATTATAGCCTAACTCTTATGACCTATAGACCATGTTTATATTATAACATTGGAAAAAAGATATTTTTGATCACCCGAGTAGTATCAAACTGTTTATATGTCTTGGGAAAATGAATATATCCATGATTTAAATATTATATTAGAAATATAAAATAATAGCATAAGGTAAATTATTTAATTATTGAAATAGTTATAAATATCCATTATAATATCTTTAGGGAGAGAAAAGAAATATTTTGTGATGTTATTTTATATATAGGTGGTATGTACATTAGAATCAATAATGTGTAAATATTTCACAATCAATATGGTAGAGTAGATAATAAAAACACATGTCATGTAATAAACAAGTTGAGTACTATAACTACCCAAATATTTATCAATGGAAATACATTATTATAATAATTCCTTAATGTATAATCACATTAGGAAACACAATGATATTTAATGATACTATATACAATGTGACCTCTATATATAAATTTTCCACTTCTGTATTTTGAATTTCAAAAATATGATATACATGGTTAAGAGCAGTAATATGTTTGGAGTCTGATAGGAAAACATAATTTTTGGTTAAGAGTTTCATACCTTAATGAAAACTAACCTACACTTAAGAATAGTAATATCATTCTTATTAATAGTGACTCATCTAAATTAATAGTAACCCCGCCCATGAATGATTAAATAAAATTTGGACATCTTATAGGTGCCAATATAACCATAGAAAAATTATTGGTATTTTTTAAAAGTCATAAATAAAGGATTATTGAAAACTAATTAATTTAAAAGAAAACTTATTTTCCATAAAAGTGTTAATAAATTAACAATTTTGTGTATTCTGGTAATATGATAATTTAATTTGACCATCTTCTATTTTGAAAGCATTATAAAATCATTTTTAATTTTAAAATATATATTTTTCATGTAAATTATGATTTTAATTTGATGTTAAATTAATAATAATTTAAAATTTATTTTTGAAAAATTGAGTTCATTATTGGATTTTATATGTCGATAGATGGTTACAGTCATTTTTTGGGATTTTTCTGAAATACGTGAATTTATGGAGAATAGTGAAAATTAATAATTTAAAAAATATGCTAAATAAATGAATTTCTACATCATGCTTGAGTCATGGATGATGGAAATGGAAAATTTTTTGAAGTCAAATTCCCTTATTACTATTCTTGGTCATGGAATCATCATTATTTCTTATCTTGTGTAGAAGTAAGAAATTAATTAATATAATATTGAAAAAACCCCTCTCCCCTCCACTATAAATACCACACCTCGCGCCCTCATTTATTCACACATATCAAATGTTAATACATGCCTAAACTCTGCCCAAAAATATTAGGTATCCCCTCCCCCACGTCTAAGATCTTCTGGTCTTGTCAAAAGTCCAATCTAATGTACCTTAAGGAGGATTCAAGAGGTAATTCCACCCTCTATTTTCCTTTAATTTTCTTTTAATTTCATGATTTCTTTTAATTTATCTCCTTCAATCCTCATTCAAATGGTATGGTAAATACATTATCATACATATAATGGAATTTTGTTATACTTATTGTATAATATATCTTCCAAACCAATTCTCTACTTCTTTTTATTTATAGAAAGTAAAATGTTGTTTGTGAGGTGTTAATTTATCACCTTCAAGAATGACATGTTTCCATTTCCTTCTACCACATTCAGTTCTGGTAATGAAACCATTTTTATGGTTTAATGAGATTATTTTATAAGTTATATATCTTATTTAATAATCTGTATCTATCTTATGAAAATATTACTAAATTATTTAACAAAACTTGTTTATTGTGGTGGAAATACCGCCTGAATTAACCCAACCAATCATAATTAAATTCTTATATAATGATTCATTATCATGGTATATAAAAAAATTATTTATAAAATTATTTAATGTTATGTAACATTATAAAAAACATATATATACAATTTGGTTTTTTATCCATGTTTTAAGTGAACTTCCAGTCATGAATTCTAGAGAACTGTTGAAGAAACCAATAAAAATGAGCATTCCCGAACAATGGTTTTTAAACACTATAAGTCATCTAAAAGATCATAAATGAACTTAATGAAATCATAATTAACCATATTATTGTATAAAAGGTTCTATAGTTTCTAATTAATTAATATAATGTCATTAGAGTGTAAAATAACATGGAACAAGCGTTTAGAAACAAAGTAAGGGGAAGTTTTCGAACCAAACATTATTTCCTCGGGTTCCCCCTCTTTCACTCCATTTTCGGTATGGTTACTCCTAAAAGTTAATTTTTTCATTATTATATTACCTTTCTTGGGATATATGTTTTTTGTACTTAATTTCATGAAAAACCAGAATTCTTTTCAAAAGAACACTTATTTTGAGTTAACACACTCTCAAAGATTGTTTCCTCTTCCCTCATCATTGATTGTTCTAGGTTTAGAATACTATTCCCACTATATCTTGGAAAAAATGTTTATGATTGTATTAAAAATGATGTGATGCCTATATTATTCCATGGGTTATTTTATTTTCTTGTTTGATATATGTTCTATGTGGCATGGATGATAATGTTAATGATATGGTGTGATGGGTGTGCCCAAAATTATATAGCGTAATATTAATGTTTTGATGTGTCAGGCACGCCTGAATTTATATATTTCTACAATGCATTAAAAAAAGTTACGAATATCATGATTTATATTGAAAGGATTTTTTAGCATGATTCTAGAATTTTTCACAACTATGTGCGGTAGTTAACCACTAAGACATGAGGTTTCATTTTTAGGCATTGCCACATTTCAAGTCTTTTATTAATGCTTCCTCTCATGTTCATGATCTTTTGCCTATGGTATTACTGTGATAACATATTGTTAAATTCTTCATATATATATCATCTTAATCATATTTTATCTCATCCCTTATGACGTATATACATATGTGATTATGTGCACTAAAGAGTTTTCAAGGGAAAATATGAATATGGAGAAGAATTGATTAAATAATTGTTTATGTTTTATGTTGTAAATTTTATGTATGGTCATAGTTTTCCCAAGACACTAAAGCTTTTGATCCTCATTGTGAAATACTATTATGTTTTTTATAGTCAAAATTATTTAATATTAGTGTATAAAAAGGATGGTTCTCTATATTGTGTATCATGGGTGAGGTTTAGTTAATTGGGAATTATGAGTAGTACACCATACATAAATTCTCTAGTATAAGACTAGGTACAATAAGAACATAAGAATATTTGTTTAATATATAGATGCCATAATTTAGGATTTTAGTTTATATATTAGAAAAGAATATTTTAATCATTACTCATTGACTTATGTTTTGTTCTAACCTCTTCTATTTTAGAAAATGGTGGGAATAAGGAGAAACTAGGCCAACAACACATGCAAGTTCCAAAGCAACGATTTCCCAAAATACATCTTCAATTCATTAGGAGGTGGAGTTAAAAAATTCATGGATATTATTCCCCATATATCTCATTTTATGAAAAGTAACTATAATATTAGGGATCATCCCCCTTCACACAAGAGTGATAATTTAGATATAAAATAATTTATGAGTCAAGGACAATAGACATTTAGTGGGTCTTGTGATCTAGAAGTTGTGGAACATAGTGTCAACATTATGGATATTATATTTTTTGTGCTTCATTGTTCTCAGATGACGAATATGAATCGAGCCGATTATTTTCTAGAAGAAGAGGCTGACCTATGGGGGGATTTGGTTATGAACACCATGATGGCTAGAAAAATTAAAGATATGGAATGAGAAGACTTTATGATCATGTTTAATAACAAGTAATTTCCATGAAATTATTGTAATAATTTTGATTGATATTTCATAGGTCCCAGGAAAAACAATGAAGAATATGTCACAACCTATTAAGAAAATTTTCGAAGGCTTTCATGGTATGCTTCATGTTTTGTTATAAAAAATGATAGAAAAGATGATAGATTCTTTAGTGAATTAAAACCACACCTTCTAAAGGATCATGATATTCGGGACTTTGGGATTTATGAAGAAGATATCATGTTTTCCCTAGATGTGTATATGGTGTCTGTAGAATGGTCACATGGCTTTGTCGCTAAGAAACAAAATATAGAGTTTCACGTCGGATGATCTAATGATAAATATTGGTATAAATATAATCCAACACCTTGCCAAAAAATACGTGAAGACGCATCCTGGTAACAATCTCAAAGGGATGAGGAAATTCTGCAAGTGTTTGAAATAAGGCCACCAAGATCATGAATGTCAAAAATATAGGAGAAGAAAAAATAAAGTGGTTAAAGAAAAGAGAGAACCCCCAATGGTCTAATTCTATAACTGTAGGGATCTCGGGTATAAGGACCCGACCTTAAACCTTACATAATCATGAATTAAATGAATAATTCACATTGGGGATCTTTGCAGGTTTCTAGTTTTAGATAATTAGGCATAACAATTACATTGTATCTCAAAAATTACAAATTAGGAACGTCTACTTTGTAACATCCCATGTAAATGAAGAATAAGACATATTTCATATTTATTAATATATGTGAATTAAATATTAATTTTACTTTAAAAGGGTTGCTATGTTCGATAGCGTACCTGATACGCAACAACGAGTTTCTTTGGAATCTTACGTTGCACACTAATAATATAATATTATTATTTTAAATGGTAGTTAACTCCTAGCCGTTGTAGTGGTAGGAATGACTGAAACTAACTACAATATTATTATACATGTTTGTTATATGTATTTACTTTTATCCAATAAAAGTTAGAGGCTTAAAATGTGAATAAATCTAATTTTAAGCATAATTTACATTAAAAGGCCGATTTACCGCCTTTTAATGGAGAATCCTCATTAAATCATGTTTTGGTCATAATTATATGTTCTAATTTACCAAATATAATTCTTCTTTAGAATGGGGACCTCAAATTTTACTTTGGGTATTTTTTTTGGAATTTTTCCGATAAAGTTCATTTTTTAATCAATAGTGAAAAATATTGTATTTTAATCTAAAAGTGTCTTTTAATATAATTTATTTGTATGGATAGATTATATTTTAATTGTTTTCAAAGTGAAATTAAAATATATTTTTACCATTTTATCGAATGTTGGTCATTAGAAGTAAATTTCACTTTGAAATTGGACATAAACTAGTATCAATCTTTTGATAGTTATTGTTTCTTAAAAACACGCTATTGGTTTTAACAACGGGAATTGATTTTTAAATTAATTAATGCCCCTTATATGTTTTGAATTTTGAAAAATAGACATCAATTTTGAATTCGGAATATCAAATAATGCTTAGGCTGCATTTTTTGTATTATTCTGAAAAACTACATTTTTTTATGAATAGTGACACCACTTAGTGGTAGTTAAAAAAATTAACTTTTTCATTTAAATGAAATTTTACCACTTCTGTGAATTGAATTTAAAAAATATAACAAACATGGTTGTTATCATGAAGTAAAATTTTGTTCATTAAGATGAAAATAATTTTTGGTGAATAGTAACTTTTCACTTTTATTTACCACGGTTAAAGGTAAATAAGGTAAATCAAGGATAAAAGAATATTATAATAATTAAAAATTACCTTAACACATTTACTATCCTTATTGGTTG
The DNA here is from genome assembly GCA_963277665.1 of Viscum album. Taxonomy (NCBI): domain Eukaryota; kingdom Viridiplantae; phylum Streptophyta; class Magnoliopsida; order Santalales; family Viscaceae; genus Viscum; species Viscum album. The sequence continues at coordinate 247,144,990 of OY728127.1, forward strand.
AGTATTTAACGACCATGGTCATGTATGGGTCTATTTCGGGACCCCATTGATCAACTTGGGAGTGAAAATGACAATTTAAATCAATTAATTTAAAGTAAAGGAAAAATAGACAAAAACAAAAATTGTTTAGAAATTAATTTTTATATGGTATTATATAAGTCTTATTTTCGTCTATAAATATTCTTATGAAATCTAATAAGATTTCCTAAATCATGGTAGTTTTTTTATAATTTTTAGACATCAAATAAATTAAATTATTTTTGACAAAATAATGATGTAGTATTTACCTCATTAATAAATGATTTAAATAAATAAGATTATAATGGTTAAATTATTATCCAAAACATTTCCAATTATGATTGAATGATATTATTTCGAATATGAGGTAACTTTTCTTCAACTTTAATGATTTTTGGACCATTATAAACTGAATATCATTATATTATAAAATAATATTTTCACACTTTCCTAAAGAGCCATCCTCTCCCTTATAAAGGGAGACCACTTCTATCCAATTCCTCACACCTCTCAAGCCATCTGGATCGTCCAAAATCTGCCCAATTAAACTCCCTACATCCCTCTCCTCCTCCTAGAAGCCTTACCTTAGGCAGAAGGCCCTTAAAGAAGTCCTTTTGGTTCAAACCAAAGGAAGTTACACAAATTAAAGGTAACAATTTCTCTTAAATTGTTTTCTTTTATTTTACATCTCCTACCCCTAAACTCTTTTTATTTCCTTTATTTTGTAACAACACCAGTATCCTCAATATACTCTGATGTTGTTATGAGAAATATTCAAACTACACTTACACATTACTCCATCTAATGGATGAAGATACATAATGTTTCTAGGGATGGAAAACTAACGTCTCACGAAACGCTGATTGTTTAATTACATCTTACCGCCTCTCCTATTGGCCATTATGATGTCACTGTATTTATATATGATATATATTATTTTAATGATTTCCTTATTCATCTATAATTCCAAATTATATCAAGCCTTTATGGTTTCCGTAGTGGGTAATTACGATAATCACATTTGAGAATGTGCAGACTACCGCCCCCTCGAAGTGATTTGATTCGTTAATGCCTTATGTGGGATGCATAAAGGATAAAGTTAACAATGTTGTATATGATATTAAACTGGAATTATAATATACCTTTGTATCATTATGTTTTATTTCCATTAAAACAAGAAATATAAATGAAGGTAGCATTCATGCGTATGTACGGCTTACCGTCTCCATGAACGATGCATTTCATTTCTTACCTCTAAATGTTATGTCCAATTATAAAAATATGTATATACTGGATATATATGATATATATGATATCCAAATCATGAATATCATTCTGGATATAATTAACCTTTTACCACATGGAAAACTTGTAAATATAAGGTGTTCATTTTTACTCAAGTACCAAATATCGACAAAATGAACGTTATTAACATAAATGATTTCATAATGTTTCTAACATGGTAATAAGTGATATAAAAGGAATAAGAAACATGAAAAAGTTTCTTAAGAAAGTATAAATTAACTTTATTTTATTATTTAGGATATTAATGAATGATCGAGTCAAGTCGGATGTGAGGTATGGGACTTCGTCTCAATCTCCTTTCATTGAGGCATTTTTAGTTTTATACAAGACTTTATTTTATACGGTTTATAAACCCCTTTGACTTTACATTTTATTCAAAGGGAATCTTTTTATATGACGTGTTTGACGAAATGACAAAAAGGAATGTTAGTTTTAACGTAATCTGTGACAACGACCTTTCCGCCACTGCGAGTATTATTTGATCTTTGGCTTCCTTAACAAGCCGGAATGTTTTTTAAAAGGAAAAATATATACCATATACTATTTTTTCATATTTAGGTATTGAAAATTATTTTCAGAATGGATTTATTATTTTAATATCTTGAAATGATATTTTATTATTTAAATGTGGAAATGTTATCTTTCCTTTAGGCTTATGTTATGTGTTATGATCATGTTATGGTTCTTGGGCATTATTTACGTATACGAGTGGTTACGTGATAAACCTAGGGTGGGTGAGCCCGAGATAGATCTCCAATGCATTGGGTAACATGACAGAGGTAAAAATGAATGTTTCTCCTAAGTGATTTGTGGAATATACTATGATGGGTATTCCAAAGTAAATCCATATGTAGCTATGAGAGTTAAAATGTAAGTATGATATGGATACCACAAGTTAACTTTATGATTTATGATTTCAATATGACTTTTCTAAATCTTATGATTTCATGAGGTAAGTAAAAGAGTTCATGTTTTGTAATTATTTATGAAAAAATGTTTTCATTCATTGGTTTATAACCCTTACTAAGCCTTTTATGCTCATCCCAAGTTTTGAAATGTTTTCACAGGACATAAATATGAATAGGGTCAAGGATGGGATCTAGGAAAAGTCATGCTGCCTAAAATATAGAACTAGACATGACTGTTTTTTAAGCATTTTTATTTTATAAAAAAATGTAATTTGTGTAGAAATGTCTAACTTTTAATATTTTGAGATGTAATAGTTATGTCTTAATTCTCTAAAACCCTAAACCTGAAAAGATCCTCAATTTGAATTATTCATTTGATTCAATATTACGTAAATTTTAAGGTCGGGTCCTTATAGTTGGTATTAGAGGTCGGTTTAGATAATTTTAGAAGTTAGGGTGTTGTTAAATAAATGTCCACATAGTAATTTATGTTAATATTGAAATCATATAGCATTTATAGATTACAATGTTGCTTCGCCTAATATGTTTCTTTGTTTAGAATGGTTTTCCACAGAGGAAACATGGCAGCTATGTTGGGATGACATCAGGAGGAACACAACCCTCCAAATCATCAACCTGAGATGGATGGAATCGGAACTGAATAGTTTGGTGCTGTGATGGCACAGTTGAATCAGGCGATAAACAGTAGTGGTATCCATGTACGATATCATCCAGATCAACCACATAGGAACATTTCAGCAGTGGTGCACTTCATGTGTCAACATCCCCCATCATTTAGGGGATCATCTGACCCTATGCTATTTAATGGATTTCTAAAGCACTGGAGATGATTTTTGATGTCATGGGTTGTTCAAAACATCAAAAGGTTAGTCTTTTAGTTTACCGTTTGGAAGGTGAAGCTAATCAGTGGTGGTCGATGGGAAAAAATATCAGGGATATTGAGGATATTTTTTCTCTTTATTGGGATGAATTCAAAGGTATGTTTCATGAGAAATATTTTCCTATGGTGGTTTGTCTTAGTATGGAAAAAAAATTCCTAGAATTGAGGCAGGAGGATGAGTCATTGGCTACTTGTGAAGAAAAATTCACTCGACTGTCAAGGTGTGCTCCAAATTTCATATGAGATCTTGATAGTAAAATCAACCATTTTTACTCATGATAAAATCCAAAGTATCGAAGGTATTTAGCTTCTCGTGAGTTCAAAACTTATGAAAAACATGTTCGTTGTGCGTAGAAGGTGGAAATAGTGTTTTCTGATGATCAGGTATTCTTTGAGAAATAATAGAATAAGAGGTCCAGGTGGCAGGTGAATAGGAAGAACTCTTCAAAAAAGTCTGATTGTAATAAACTTAAGTATATAGTTTGTGAAAATTGTGGTCAAAATCATGCTGGGGAATGTGTTTTGAATTATATTAAGTGCTATCGATGTGGAAAAATGGGACATAAGGCTCCTAATTTCAATGAAAAATATTACGGTACTGGTAGGACAAAATATGATTTACAGTTAGTAAAATGTTTTAAGTGAAATGAAATGGGTCATTATGCAAATTAGTGTCCAACAATGAACTCAACCAAAGGAAATCAGCCACACTAAAAGCAGAAAGGGGTGGATAAATCCTTTTAAACTACTTCAGTAGATGTTGGTCCATCAAATGATGTAGTATCAGGTACACTGTTTGTTTTTTCAGATTATGCCAATGTGTTGTTTGATTTAGGGTCTACAAATTATTTCATTTCTAATAAGTTTTCTAGTAAATTGGAAATTTTGTCTCTTGATGTGAATAATGAACTTATGGTAAAAACTCCTGGATGAAATGTTGAGACAAAAAGAAAACATAAGAACATTACAGTCCTTATGTGCAGAAAGAATCTACATGCAAACCCTATTGTTTTGCCTCTAGTAGAGTTTGATGTTATTTTGGGAATTTATTGTCTTTCTGTTTATTATGCTAATATTGATTCCAGAGTTAAAGAGGTTTCTTTTTAGAAAAATTTTCAGTTTGTATAAAAAAAAATGAACCCTTGCTGTTGATAACATATTAGGAAGCTGAGAAACTAGTAAAAGATGGAAATGAATGTTTCCTTGCACATATTGTTGAAAACAAAGGAACTGTTCAGATTAATTATGTGGCAGTGGTAAACGAGTACCTTGATTTTTTTCCCAATGATTTTCCTGGTATTATACAGGATCAGGAAGTTGAATTTATAGTTGACTTAGTTCCTGATACTAATCCAATTTCAAAACCCCCTTATCAAATGGCTCAAATTGAAATTTTATAGTTAAAGAAGCAATTGCAGGAGTTATTATATAAAGGTTTCATTCAACCTAGCACATCACCATGGGGTTCTCTTGTCTAGCTTGTTAAAAAGAAATATGGTTCAATGAGTATTTTCATTGATTATAGAGCATTGAATAACATCATTTTTATGAATATGTATCCTTTTCCTCATATCGATGATTTGTTTGTTCAGCTCCGAGGAGCTCAGTATTTTTCGAAGATTGACTTGAGGTCAGGGTACCATCAGTTTAAATTAAAGGAAAAAGATGTTCCAAAGACCATGTTTCGTACTAGATATGGCCATTATGAATTTGTAGTTATGCCTTTTGGGTTAACCAATGCACCTGATGTATTCATGGATCTTATGAATAGAATTTTCTGTGAGTTCTTGGATATGTTTGTGGTTGTGTTCATTGATGATATTTTGTTTTATTCCAAATGTTGAGAGGAACATGAATGTTATTTAGGAGTTATCTTGAAAACCTTAAATGAAAAGAAACTTTATGGGAAATTCACCAAGTGTGAGTTTTGGTAATAACAAATTTCTTTCCTAGGTCACATTGTTTCAAAAAATGGCATAATTGTTGATCATGTTAAAACAAAAGTTGTTGAAGAATGGCCAAGACCCACAAATATAACCAAGATACGTAGTTTTCTCGGTTAGGAAGGTTATTACTAGAGGTTTTTTGAAACTTTTTCACGGTTATCTACTCCAATGACTAAGATAACTCGAAAAGGTGTTAAGTTCATCTGGACAAAAGAATGTGATAATTGTTTTTAGGAATTGGAAATAAGAATGGTGAATGCTCTAGTTTTGGCACTACCTTCCAGAAATGGTGAGTTTGTTATATACAATGATGGTTCATTGAAAGGACTTGGTTGTGTCCTAATGCAAAATGATCATGTAATTGCTTATCATTCACATCAGTTGAAACCACATGAGTTAAATTATCCTACACATGATTTGGAATTAGGTGCAGTTGTTTTTGCTTTAAAAATATAGAGGCATCATTTGTATGGACTGAAGTGTGAAATATATACTAATCACAAAAATTTGAAGTATATATTTAGTCAGAAATAATTGAACATGAGACAGAGGAGATGGTTGGAATTAATCAAGGATTATGATTGCATGATCCATTACCATCCGGGAAAAGAAAATAAAGTGGCCAATGTTTTTAGTCGAAAAAGTAATGTCTCATTATACGTGCTACATTTGGAACGAGATCCTTGGGTTTTTGATGTCACGGCCAGTCCTCAGGGCCCGTGTCGTGACTACCCCAAGCCCGCCTTCCATTGGCCAGGGGTTGGCGACTAGCACCAAGGCGTAAATCCCAACAAAAAGGGAAGGCATTGCCTTTGAAAAGTAAACAAGCACCACAGAGTAAGAAAAAGGGAAAGTAAACACTAAGTAAAAATGGTACAAGCTGTGCTGAAAGAAAAGGGTCCGGAAATACAAGCCCAACTGTAAAGTACAACTAAAAGGAAAAACAACAACTGAAAGGAAAAACTACAGCGTCGAGCCGTCCTATGGAAGTCCCACCTGAAGGGTGGGTACAGATAGTCTCCACTGCTCCTCGGGTCCACCTGACTGCTCCGAGTACGTCCTGCCCAGTGGTCCACCTCCAGGTACTGTCCTCCTCCGCATGCCTCCACCACGATCAGCGATGTCCGTCGTCTGCAACCAACACAACGTAGTGCGGGCATAGCCCGTGCAGGGGTGAGTATAAGCTACTCAGTAGGGACCCCGAGACCCCCGAAGGTCTCCCGAAATCCACAAGGGATAATCAACAAAGGAAATATACAATCACGAAGTAACATCTGACACGAATTAGGTATATGCCCATACATATACCTAAGTCATCAATTCCCTGTTCAGCTCCAACGTCCGAGCCCAAGCACAACCCAGTCCACACAGGAAAGCAAAATGTATACCCACACAGGATAGCCCAACACAATCCACAAAGGAGAGTAAATAGTAAATCCACACAGGATAGCTCAACAAAATCCACAAAGGAGTGTAAACAGTAAATCCACACAGGATAGCTCAACACAATCCACAAAGAAGTGTAAACAGTAAATCCACACAGGATAGCTCAACACAATCCACAAAGGAGAGTAACAGAAGATTCAGCTCACACATGTATACTTCTTCGGATGACGATAAAGATGATCACTAATCCATCTAAGTCGTCGGACCCACGAAGGATCAATAGGTAACTAACCCCCGCAATGACCCACACAGGATCGGGCCCACACAGGACCTGTAGGCGCTGGCTCACACAGAACCGCTGAGCACTGACCCAAACAGGATCGGAACCACACAGGATTGGGCCCACACATGACCTCTAGCACTGATCCACGTAGGATCGCTGAGTGTTGTAGTCATCACAGTCCACTGAGGATCTCTGCACAGTCGTCGCCGCAGTCCACTGAGGATCTCTGCACGGTCGTCGCCGCAGTCCACTGAAGATCTCTACACGGTCGTCGCTGTCGAAGTAGCAGTCGCAGCCAGCTCTAGGTTTCCTGCACACAGCAAGCTCATTCGGGAGGGTCCGATCCACGAGCCGAGAGGCCGATACATCAACTGTCACAAAGACCGCTGTTGATGTATCCAAAAGTTTCGTATCGTCAAGAGGAACCCAACGTCGCAGACGGCACGTCAATCGGACGCCCGGTCTGAGAGTTATTGGCTTTTTTGTCCCAGGGGCCCGGTTGGTTTTTAAGGAAAAACCAACCCGACCGCACTCCACCTGTGTCCAAACATCGTGCGGAGTGTGCCAAAAGATCTGCCTCACCTAGAGGAATTCAACGAAGCTGACGGCATGTCAATCGGACGTCTGTAGCTCAAGATATGAGCGTTTCCGCTCCGAGGGCCCGGTTGGTTTCGTGTACGAAACAACCCAGCCGAAGTCAAAGTACTACAAAACCTTGATTGCAATATACTGAAACGACCATATCTATCGAAGGATCGCGTTGCCGCTGACGGCGAGTCGTTTGGAGGCCCGTAGCTCAAGATACGGCCATTTGAACGAAAACTGTCCGAAGACGGGGGGTCCGGGTCCGGGCCCGTGCCGACCCGGCCCCACCCCCGCGTGACACCCCCGCGGCACCCGCGGGGTGTCGGCCAGACAACCGGACGCGGCTGAAGCCGCGTCCCGAGTTACGCGGGAGGGAGCCGCCGCCCCCGCGTGACACCCGCGGGGTGTCTCCCTGGCGCTGGACGTGGCTTCAGCCGCGTCCCGCGAGCGCCGCCGTCGTGGCCGGTTCCACGGGGGTCTCATCCGGCGGCGCGCCGGGAGCCGCCGCCAGCTTCCGCGGGCCGCCGGAGTCGCTCCGGTGGCCCGATTTTCTTCCAGTCTGCACCGTTGCTCCTCCCGGTTTCCGTTCTTCACTGCGGGATCGCCAAACATCCGTTGCGGCACGTTCCGTCGTCGCCCGTCAAATCCGCACAAAAACGAAGAACGGTGGAGGGTCGTCGGGCCATGTTCGTTTGGCCCGCACCCTCCGCGTTAGAGATAAACAACGGGAGGAAATAATGTTCAACACATGAACGCATATACGAAACAATTTTTAATGAAATAAAATTGTTTCATAAAACGGGTTCCTCATTTGAACGGAAACAACAATTTTAATAAATTTAAAATTGTTCACAAAACCAGTTCTTTAACTTTTTAAAGAAACATTTATGGGAAGATAAAAAGGGGTAATTCCAAAAAATAAAATCCCTACCTCGAAGTCGTCGCGCGTGAGCGTTCTTTGCGGAATTGCTCGTCGCGGAAGAGGTGGATCGTCGCGTCGTCGCGGGAAGGCGTCGCGTCATCGCGGAATCCGGCGTTGAGTCGGAGAACTCAACGGACCAAGAACAACAAATTTAAATTATAAATAATTAAATTTTTGTTTCGTTTTTAACCAAAAAGAACTTTTAGAAGAAACCCGAAATCACTCACCTCAAACGGTTGGTGATCGAAGATCGGGGCAGGGAAGAACGTCTCGGATTGGAGCGTCGTCGATTTCCGCGGATGACGGCGTTCTTCGCATTCTTCGCGTTCTTCGCAAAAGAGAAAGAAGATTCAAGAACTCCTCTCAACGAGTAATCCTCCAAAAGATAGGTTGGTCTTATTTTATTATTATACCAACAAACGAAAACGGGTATGTAACGACCCATCAATTCGTTGAATTAATTAAACGAAAGAAACCGCTCATTTAATTTATGAAATAAACCTCCCAATTAAATGGTCTGTTAAGAAATTAAGAAAACGCGTCAGTTGACTTTCATAATGACGGGTTTTCGCGGGTGCGTTACTTAGCGGAAAGAAACGGTGGGGCTCGTGTGAGCCCCACCTCACAAAAATCCTACCAAGGGGGTAGGATATTTCTGGAAAGCATCATATCCGGATCAACTCAGTTTAAGCCGTCTTTAAGTGGCTTCAAGTGTCTTCCAAGTGGCTTAAGTGAAATAAAATAAAGTTGTCGCAAAATTATTTTATTTCTTAACCTTAAGCCCGAAAATTAAAAACCACACCTGAGCAAACGCAACTCCGGAAGAGGCGTTTCTAAGCGAATACCGGCACTACGATTTCATCGGTGCCCTCAGAATTCGATTCCGGGCACTGGTTCAAAAGTTAGAAAAACCCGCTCGTCCGTTCACTGAACGTACCTGAGCCAAACTTCGGAAAATGATTTCGGGCACACCGGGCCTTGGAATCAGGTGCCGTCAGAAACTTCTCTCTTGTAAAATTCCAAAGAAAATTAAGAAAAAAATTCCCTTGAAATTTACGGGTCTTTACATTACTCCCACCTCAGTGATTTACGTCCCCATAAAGATACATCATAAACTAGGGAAACAAATGTGGGTACTGAGCACGCATCTGGGCCTCCCGCTCCCATGTGCTCTCCTGGAGGTTCTCGTGCTGCCATCTGATGCGCACAAGAGGAATCGATCGCCCATGTAGGACCCACTCCTATCGATCCTCTATCTCCACTGGGACATCCGCAAAAGCCACCCCATCATCCACGTCTAGCTCCCCATGGTCAATGATGTGTGTTGGGTCGTGAACATATCTCCTCAGGTGAGATACGTGGAAGACGTCGTGCACCCGGTGCAACTGAGGTGGTAGAGCCAGGCGATTAGCCACCTCGCCAACCCTGCAGAGGACCTGGAAAGGCCCGATGAAGTGTGGAGACAACTTGCCGCCTCGGCCAAATCTCCGCAACCCACGTCGAGGCGAGACCTGCAAGAAGACGTGGTCTCCATCCTCGAACTCTAGTTGCCTCCGCCTACTGTCAGCATATGACCTCTTCCAGCTCTGTGCGGTCCTCATCCGCTCCTGGATGACCTGGACCTTCTCTGTCATGGCCCGGACCATCTCTGGTCCCACAAGTGCTGACTCCCCAGGGTCTGTCCAGCACAAAGAAGATCTGCAAGGCCTGTCGTACAACGCCTCGTAGGGTGCCATCCCGATGGTGGAGTGGTAGCTGTTGTTGTACGCAAACTCCACCAAGGGTAGGTGGTCCTCCCTGCTGCGACCAAAGTCGAGGACACATGCGCGGAGCATGTCCTCGAGAGTCTGAATGGTCCTCTCCGTCTGACCATCCGTCTGAGGGTGAAAGGCGGTGCTCAGACGTAGCCCCGTCCCGAATGCCTCCTGCAACCCCTTCCAAAGCCGGGAAGTAAAGCGAGCATCCCGATCAGAGATGATATTCGATGGCACGCCGTGAAGCCGTACAATCTCTTGAACGTAGAGACGCCCCAAGCTCTCCACTGAGCCCTGCTCTCGGATGGGTAAGAAGTGTGCCGACTTGGTGAGTCGGTCAAAAATCACCCAAATGGAGTCGTGACCTCTGGAAGTGCGTGGAAGTCCAGTCACGAAGTCCATAGATATTCCGTCCCACATCCACTCCGGGACCTCCAAGGGCTGTACCAAGCCTGCTGGTACCTGATGCTCTGCCTTCACCTGCTGGCAGGTGAGGCACCGTGAAACGAACTCTTCCACAACCATCTTCATTCCCGGCCACCAGTGCAGTCGTCTGAGATCCTGGTACATCTTCACCACTCCTGGATGTACCACCAAAGGAGAAGTGTGAAACTCTCTCAGCACCTCCTCTCGTAAAGTGACTGGTACCAAGGTACGTCCTCCGAAAAGGTCATCGTGCTATGCTCCAAGAGAGAAAACATCAGGTGCCTGTCCTGAGGATATATGTGACCGCCGCGTCTCACAGTCAGTGTCCCCACACTGTGCCTCTCTGACCTGCTGTAGTAGTGGAGGAGAGACTGTGAGAGAATGAAGGAAGGCTGCTCCGTCTCTATCCACGAAGGATTTCTGCAAGGCGGCTAGCTGCTCTGTCGCCTCCTCAAGTAGATGGATGCCCGTCCTCCTGCTTAGGGCATCGGCTACCACGTTCCCCTTCCCAGGAGTATAGACTAACTCAAATTCATAGTCCTGGAGGAAATCGAGCCATCCCCGCTGTCTCAGGTTCAGGTCCTTCTGATAGAAGACGTACCTGAGACTCTGATGGTCAGAAAAGACTATAAAGCGCTCGCCAATCAGATAGTGCCACCATGTCTTCAGAGCGAAGACCACTGCTGCCAACCCCAGGTCATGGGTGGCGTAGTTCTGCTCATGCGGCCTCAACTGACGTGATCCATAGGCAATCACGGCCCGCTCCTGCATCAGGACACACCCGAGTCCGGTCCCTGATGCATCACAGTAGACTATGTATCCAACTCCCTCCTCAGGAAACCTCACGATAGGTGCGCTGGTCCACCTCTGCCTCAGCTCCTGGAAGCTCTACTGACATCTTTCTGACCACACGAAGGGTTTCCCCTTCTTCATCAACGCTGAGAGTGGGGCCGCAACTCTGGAGAAGTCCGGCACAAATCTCTGATAGTATCCGGCTAGGACCAAGAAACTACGCACCTCTGTCACGCTCTTGGGTGGATCCCAAGCTAGCACTGCCTCGATCTTCGCAGGATCCACTGCAACTCACGCCTCAGAAATGACGTTCCCCAAGAAGTGGACCTCACGTAACCAGAACTGGAACTTCGAGAGCTTTTCATAAAGCTGGGGCTCTCGGAGTGTGTCTAGTACAACCCGCAGGTGGTAGGCGTACTCCTCCTCCGTCGTCGAGTACACCAAAATGTCGTCGATGAAGACCACGACAAATCGATCGAGGTATGGCTGGAAGATCCTATTCATTAGGCTCATGAACACTAATGGAGCGTTGGTTATGCCGAAAGTCATAACCAAGAACTCATAGTGGCCATACCGACATCTGAATGTCGTCTTCTGCACGTCCTCGTCTCGAACTCTGAGCTGATGATAGCCTGACCTGAGGTCTATCTTCGAGAACCACCATGCTCCCATGTGCTGATCGAAGAGGTCATCAATCCTCGGTAGCGGATACTTGTTCCTCACTGTCACCTGGTTCAGGAGACGATAATCGACACACAGTCGCAAGCTCCCGTCCGCCTTCTTGGCGAACAAAATCGGGGAAGCCCAGGGTGAAACACTGGGTCGGATGAACCCCTTGCCCTGCAAGTCCTCCAACTGTACTCGTAGCCCTCGAAGCTCGGCGCGGTCCATCCGATATGCTGGAGAGGATATCGGGGCTGTCCCGGGGTACAGATCAATATAAAAGTCTAGCTCTCTGCGAGGAGGTAGCCCTGGAATGTCTTTGGGGAAGACGTCCGCATACTGATCCACCACTGCAGGAAAAATAGGACTCCGCACATCAACTGCTCCAAGGATGAGGCTAGCCAACTGATGAGTGATGAGCTGACCTCTCCTCTGCGTGAGTCCATCCTGTGCTGCTAAGGTTCCCTTCTCACCGGTGAAGGTGAACCTGCTCCCGTCGGTGCGCACACATCACACCTTGCGCCTAATACAGTCGATCTGTGCATGGACTGTAGATAACCAATCCATGCCTAAGATGACGTCGTAAGGCCTCGACGCCGCTACAAGAAGATCCCAGCTGAAGCTCTCGCCTCCTAGAGTAAGCTCACACTTTCGGAACCAGTGTGTAATCGTCGAGTCTGCTCCCGTAGGAGTCTCTAGCCGTAAGGATCGAGCCAACGGCTCTGTCGGAATCTCCGAGCTCCGAACAAGGGAAATGTCTATGAAAGAGTGACTCACTCCTGTGTCTATAAGAACTGCAGCAAGGGTGGAATAGACACAAATCGTACCTCGAATCATCTCTGGCGCACCGTGGTCGTAGGCCTCTACTGCCTGGTGCTGTGCCTGTCTCTGTCCGCCAGCTCCCTGTGGTCGGGTCGGGCCTCCTGGAGGTGGTGGTGGCAGAGCCTCAAAGCGTCGCCCACCACCTGCTGCTCGGCCAGCTCCTCTGCCTCGTCCGCCTCCTCCCTGCGGACCGCCACGGTCGACCCTCTTCCTCTGCCTGGGTGGCCACTCCACCATCTGCTGCTCCTCGGTACGGCGGGTCGGGCAGTCACGAGCCATGTGGCCCTGCCCGCCGCAGGAGTAGCACTGCCTGCCTCTCGGAAGACTGGCCCCGCAATGTGTAGCCCACACTTCTGAGCCAGTGTCCCGAGGTCGTCTGCCGGAAGGTCTGGTCTGCCTGGAACCCTGAGTCATATGTCGGCTACCAGCTGCCGAAGACTCTGCTACCTGTCGCCCTGCGGTAGGTCTCGCTGTGGACTCACCTAGGAAGCTCTCGATTAGAAGGGCTCGATCTAGCACTCCTGACTGGGTCGGGATGCTGATGGAGATCAGTGATGCCCTGATCTCGTGTCTCAATTCCTGCTCGAAGGTACGGAACCGGAAGAAGGGGTCACGTACCATGTCAGTCGAGTTGCGAGAAATATTGGTGAACCTCGCCGCGTACTGAGCGACCGTCAAGCTTCCCTGCCGCAGCTGAAGAAGCTCCTGAATGTGCACCGCTCGGAGGGTGGTCGAGACAAACTCTGAGCGGAAGAGGCTCTCGAAGTCCATCCAGATGAGGGAGGACTCATCGTGTACCTGGAGCATCAAGCTCCACCATCGCCCTGCTGCTGCGTGCAGTAGGCTCGCCGTGAGGATCACCATGTGGTCTGCTGGTGTCCTCACTAGCCTGAAAACTCGGACGACCACCTCCAGCCAGTCCTCGGCGGCCTGAGGTTCCATCTCCCCATGGAACCTGGGTGGTCGCTGGCGCTGGAACTTGTGCAGAGCTCCGAGGCGTCGTGCATCGTCAACTGCCAGTGCTGGAAGCATCGGGGGCTCGGCGGGTAAAGGTATCGCCGGTGCCTCTGCTGTCAACATGCCATGTACCGAGGCCTCATCACTCGGCGGTCTATCATCGCGCTCTACTCTTGGAACCCTAGCTGGATGCTGTCGTTGGGCCATCCTGAAAAGGAAACAAGTGCGCCACGGTCAGAGCAGTATACCTGGTGAGCTGACACAAGTAATCACAAAGAAAACTTGAAACACACATGCAATCAAAGTTTTCGTGCATTAAGTCGGAAATCAGAAGTCAGGGTCCTGGTGTACGGATACGTCGGCCGCCGCACCAACACTGGAATCCCTGGACTGATAACCACATCCAATACGCTAAACACTATTTCTTCACATAGAAGAAAGATCAGAGTCTGCGGTAGAACCGACCACCTCTGATACCAATTTGTCACGACCCGTCCTCGGGGCCCGTGCCGTGACTACCCCAAGCCCGCCTTTCATAGGCCAGGGGCTGGCGACTAGCACCAAGGCGTAAATCCCCACAAAAAGGGAAGGAATTGCATTTCAAAAGTAAACAAGCACCACAGAGTAAGAAAGCGGGAAATTAAACACTAAGTAAAAATGGTACAAGCTGTGCTGAAAGAAAAGGGGCCGGAAATACAAGCCCAACTCTAAAGTACAACTGAAAGGAAAAACAACAACTGAAAGGAAAAACTGCAGTGTCGAGCCGTCCTCTGGAAGTCCCACCTTAATGGTGGGTACAGATAGACTCCACTGCTCCTTGGGTCCACCTGACCACTCCGAGTACGTCCCGCCCAGTGGTCCACCTCCAGGTACCGTCCTGCTCCGCACGCCTCCACCACGATCAGCGTTGTCCGTCGTCTGCAACCAACACAACGTAGTTCGGGCATTGCCTATACAGGGGTGAGTATAAGCTATTCAAGATAGCTCAACACAATCCACACAGGAAAGCAAAAAATATACCCACACAGGATAGCTCAACACAATCCACAAAGGAGAGTAAACAGTAAATCCGCACAGGATAGCTCAACACAATCCACAAAGGAGAGTAAACAGTAAATCCACACAAGATAGCTCAACACAATCCACAATGGAGAGTAAACAGTAAATCCACACAGGATAGCTCAACACAATCCACAATGGAGAGTAACAGAAGATTCAGCTCACACAGGTATATTTCTTCGGATGACGATAAAGATGATCACGGATCCATCTAAGTCATCGGACCCACGAAGGATCGATAGGTAACTAACCCCCGCAATGACCAACACAGGAACGGGCCCACACAGGACTTGTAGGCGCTGGCTCACACAGAACCACTGAGGATCTCTGCACAGTCTTCGCCGCAGTCCACTGAGGATCTCTGCACGGTCGTCGCCGTAGTCCACTAAGGATCTCTATGTGGTCGTCGCTGTCGAAGTAGCAGTCGCAGCCAGCTCTAGGTTTCCTGCACACAGCAAGCTCGTTCGGGAGGGTCCGCTCCACGAGCCGAGAGGCCGATACATCAATTGTCACAAAGACCGAAGTTGATTTATCCAAAAGTTCCGTATCGTCAACATGAACTCAACGTCGCAGACGACGCGTCAATCGGACGCCCGGTCTGAGAGTTATTGGCTTTTTCGTCCTAGGGGCCCAGATGGTTTTTAAGGAAAAACCAACCATAACATACTCCACATGTGTCCAAACCTCGGGCAGAGTGTGCCAAAAGATCCTCCTCACTTAGTGTAATTCAAAGAAGATGACGGCACGTCAATCGGACGTCCGTAGCTCAAGATATGAGCGTTTCCGCTCTGAGGGCCCGGTTGGTTTCGTGTACAAACCAACCCGGCAGAACTCAAAGTACTCCGAAACCTTGAGTGAGATATACCGAAATGACCGTCTCGATCCAAGGATCGCGTTGCCGCTGAAGGAGAGTCATTTGGAGGCCCGTAGCTCAAGATACAACCATTTGAACGAAAACCGTCCGAAGACGGGGGGTCCGGGCCCGGGCCGACCCGGCCCGACCCCCCCTGGGTCGGCCGAACCGGGTCAACCCGGTCCGAACCGGGCCGGCCTGGTTCGGCCGGCCCGGCTCGGCATGGCCGCGCGACGCGGGGCGGAGCCGCCACCCCCGCGTGACACCCCCGCGGCACCCGCGGGGTGTCGGCCAGACAACCGGATGCGGCTGAAGCCGCGTCCCGAGTGACGCGGGGGGGAGCCGCAGCCCCCGCGTGACACCCGCGGGACACCCGCGGGGTGTCTCCCTGGTGCCGAACACGGATTCAGAAATGTCCCGAGAGCACTGCCGTCGTGGCCGGTGCCGCGGCGGTCTCGTCCAGCAGTGCGCCGGGTGCCGCTGCCGGCTTCCGCGGGCCGCCGGAGTCGCTCTGGTGGCCCGATTTTCTTCCCGTATGTGCCGTTGCTCCTCCAGGGTTCCGTTCATCACTGCGAGATCGCCAAACATCCGTTGTGGCACGTTCTGTCATCGCCCGTCAAATCCGCACAAAAATGAAGAACGACGGAGGGTCGTCGGGCCGTGTTCGTTTGGCCCGCACCCTCCGCGTTAGAGATAAACAACGGGAGGAATTAAAGTTCAACACATGAACGCATATCCGAAACAATTTTTAATGAAATAAAATTGTTTCATAAAACGGGATCCTCATTTGAACGGAAACAACAATTTTATAAAATTTAAAATTGTTCACAAAACCAGTTCTTTAACTTTTTGAAAAAACATTTACAGGAAGATAAAAAGGGGTAATTCCAAAAAATAAAATCCCTACCTTGAAGTCATCGCGCGTGAGATTTCTTTGCAGAATTGCTCGTCGCGGAAGAGGTGGATCGTCGCGTCATCACCGGAAGGCGTCGCGTCGTCGCGGAATCCGGCGTTGAGTCGGCGAACTCAACGGACCAAGAACAACAGATTTAAAATATAAATAATTAAATATGTGTTTCGTTTTAAACCAAAAAGAACTGTTAGAAGAAACCTAAAATCACTCACCTCAAACGGTTGGTGATCGGAGATCAGGGCGGGGAAGAACGTCTCGGATTGGAGCGTCGTCGATTTCCACGGATGACGGCATTCTTCTCGTTCTTTTCAAAGGAGAAAGAAGATTCATGAACTCCTCTCAACGATTAATCCTCCAAAAGATAGGTTGGTCTTATTTTATTATTATGGCAACAAAAGAAAACGGGTAAGTAACGACCCATCAATTCGATGAATTAATTCAATGAAAGAAACAACTCATTTAATTTACGAAATAAACTGCCCAATTAAATGGACTGTTAAGAAATTAAGAAAACTCGTCAGTTGACTTTCATAATGACGGGTTTTCACGGGTGCGTTACTTAGCAGAAAGAAACGGTGGGGCTCGTGAGGGCCCCACCTCACAAATATCCTACCAAGGGGGTAGGATATTTCGGGATAGCATCTTATCCGGATCAACTCAGTTTAAGCCGTCTTTAAGTGGCTTCAAGTGGCTTCCACGTGGATTAAGTGAAATAAAATAAAGTTGTCGCAAAATTATTTTATTTCTTAACCTTAAGCCGGAAAATTAAAAACCACACCCGAGCAAACGCAACTCCGAAAGAGGAGTTTCTAAGAGAATACCGGCGTTGTGATTTCATCGGGGCCCTCAGAATTCGATTCCAGGCACCGGTTCAATAGTTAGAAAAACATGCTCATCCGTTCACTAAACGTACCCGAGCCGAACTTCGGAAAATGATTCCGGGCACATCGGGCCTCGGAATCAGGTGCCGTCAGAAACTGCGCTCTTGTAAAATTCAAAATAAAATTAAGAGAAAATTTTCCTTGAAATTTACAGGTCTATACATTTGATTTGATGAAATTCTTCTGTTTTGATTCAGGTGTCAGTGAAATCATATCTATCAGACAGAATTAAGAAAGCACAGAAAGAAGACAGTGAGTTGCAGAAAAAGGTAGAGTTGGTTCAGAAGGGAAAGTTTTCTAAATTTAACATTGATAATGATTGTGTTTTGAGATTTGGGAAGAGATTATGTGTAACATGTGATTCACAATTGAAGAATATGTTTTTATGTGAAGCTCATAGTTCTCTGTTTTCAGTTCATCCTGGTAGTACTAAGATGTACAGAGATCTTCGGGAGTATTACTGGTGGGATTGAATGAATTAAGATATTGCTGATTTTACTGTGAAGTGTTAAACTTGTCAGCAGGTTAAAGAAGAGCGATAGTTACTGAAAGGAATCCTTTAGCCTCTACCGGTTCTAGAGTGGAAATGGGAAAATATATCGATGGACTTTGTTGTGGTATTACCAAATACATCTTGAGGTAATAATGCAATCTGGGTTATATTTGACTTATTGACTAAATCTTCTCATTTCCTTCATATTATAAATACTTTGTCTCTAGATCAACTTGCTCGGTTGTATGTTAAAGAGATAGTCAGGTTTCATGGAGTTCCCCTCCCCATTGTATCTAATCGGGATCCCAGGTTCACTTCTAACATTTGAAAAGGCCTTCAGAAGTCATTGGGTACTGAATTAAATTTTAGTACATATTTTCATCCTCAATCAGATGGGCAGTCAGAAAAAACAATTCAGACTTTGTAGGATATGTTACGTACTTGTTCAATGGATTACCAGAGAAGTTAGGACCAACATCTTCCTTTGGTTGAATTTTCATATAATAACAGTTTTCATTCTAGTATACAGATGGCTCCATTTGAGGCAATATATAAAAAGTGTTGTCGAACTCCAGCATTCAGGGATCATGTAAGTGAATGGAAGATTATGGGACCAGAATTGGTAGAAGAGATGCCAGATAAAGTTTAGTTGATTCAGAAGCACACAAGAACAGCTCAGATTAGAGAGAAAAGTTATGCTGATAACCGGAGGAAGGATCTTTTTTTTGAGGTAGGTGATCATGTCTTTCTCAATGTTTCTCCATGGAAAAGTGTGATGCATTTTCGTAAGAAGGGAAAGTTGAGTCCGAGGTTAATTGGAACTTATGAAATTTTGGAGAAAGTGGGATTATTTGCATATAGAATGGGTTTACCTCCAATTTTATCCCAGGTACACAATGTTTTTCATGTTTCAATGTTGAGAAAGTATATGCCAGATCCATCTCATGTTTTGAGTCCATAGGTAGTTCAGATGCAAGAGAACCTCTCTTATGAAGAACAAACAGACAAAATTCTTGACCAAAGGGAGCAAGTGTTTCGGAATAAGTTAATTCACCGGGTAAAGGTTTTGTGGAAAACCATAAGATTGAAGAAACAATGTGGGAATCTGATAAATCTATTAGGGATAAATACCCCCACTTATATTTATAAGTGAATAAAAATTGCGAGGACATAATTCCAAAAAAGGGGGAAGGATGTAACATCCCAGGTAAATGAAGAATAAGTCATATTTCATATTTATTAATAGTTTTTAACTAAACATTAATTTTACATTAAAAGGTTTGATATGTTCGCTAGCGCAACAGATACGCAACAATGAGTTTCTTTGGACTCTTATGTTGCACACTAATAATATAATATTATTATTTTAAATGGTAGTTAACTCCTAGATTTTATAGTGGCGGGAATGAACAAACCTGACTACAATATTATTATACATGATTTCTAGATGCATTTACTTTTATCCAATAAATGATAGAGGCTAAGATGTGAATGAATCTAATTTTAAGCATAATTTATATTAAAAGGCTGATTTACCGCCTTTTAATGGTGAACCCTCATTAAATAAAGTTTTGGTCATCTTTATATGTTATAATTGACCAAATATAACCCTTATTTAGAATGGGGTCATCAAATTTTACTTTGGGTAATTTTTTTGAATTTTTCCGATAAAGTTCATTTTTAATGAATAGTGAAATTATTGTATTTTAATTCAAAAGTGACTTTTAATCTAATTTATTTATATGATTAGATTATATTTTAATTGGTTTTAAAGTGAAATTAAAATATATTTTTATCATTTGATCCAATTTTGGTCATTGGAAATAATTTCACTTTGAAATTGGACAAAAACAAGTATCAATCTTTTGATAGTTATTATTACTTAAAAAACGCTATTTGTTTTAACAAAGGTAATTAATTTTTAAATTAATTTATTCCACATCAATGTTTTTAATTTGAAAAAATAGACATCAATTTTGAATTCAGAATATGAAATAATGCTTATTCTGAATTTTTGTTATTTTTACTGAAAAACTTCAATTTTGATGAATAGTCACACCACTTAGTGGTAGTTAAAAAACTGATTTTTTCATTTAAATTAAATTTTACCAATTTTGTGAATTTAATTTACAAAATCTGACTTAAGGGGTTGTTATCAAGAGGTAAAATGTGGTTCATTAAGATGAAAATAATTTTTTGGTGAATAGTAACTTTTGACTTTTATTTACCACGGTTAAAGGTAAATAAGGTAATTCAAGGGTAAAAGAATATTATAATAATAAAAATTTACCTTAATAATTTTCCTAACCTTATTGGTTGATTCATTAATGACCATGGGAATCTTTGGGTCTATTTCGGTACCCCATTGATCCACTTGGGAGTGAAAACGACAATTTAGATCAATTAATTTAAAGTAAAGGCAAAAGAGACATAAACAAAAATCATTTAGTAATTAAATTTTATATGGTGTTATATAAGTCATATTTTCGACTATAAATATTCTCCAGAAATATAAAAATATTTTCTACATTATGTTAGATTTTTTATAATTATTATACATCAAATAAATTAAATTATTTATGACACAATAATGATGTAGTATTTACTTCATTAATAAATGATTTAAATAAATAAGATTATATGAATACATTTTTATCCAAAACATGTCCAATTCTGATTGGATGATTTTATTTCTAATATGAGTCATCTTATGTTCGAACTTAATTATTTTTGGACCATTAGAAACCGAATATCATTATATTATAAAATAATATTTTCACACTTTCCTATAGAGCCCCTCCTCTCCCTTATAAAAGGAGACCACTTCTAACCAATTCCTCACACCTCTCAAGCCATTTGGCTCGTCAAAAATCTTCCAATTACACTCCCTACATCCCTCTACTCCTCCTAGAAGACTTACCTTAGGTAGAAGTCCCTTCAAGAAGTCCTTTTGGTTCAAACCAAAGGATGTTAGCCAAATTAATGGTAATAGTTTCTCTTAAATTGTTTTCTTTTATTTTACTTCTCCAACCCCTAAACTCTTTTTATTTCCTTTTTTTATAACAACACAAGTATCCTCAATATACTAGGATTTTTTTATGAGAATAAATTGAACTACACTTACACACAACACCATCTAATGGTTGAAGAACATAATGTTTCTGTTGATGGAAAACCAATGTCTCACGAAACAATGATTGTTCAATTACATCTTACCACCTCTCATGGTGGCCATTAAGATGGAACTGTATTTATATATGATATATATTATGTTTATAATTTCATTATTGTTCTGTATTTCCCAATTATATCAACCTTTTATGGTTTCCTTATTGGTTAATTATGATAATCTCATTTGAGGAAGTGCGGACTACCGCCCCTCAAAGTGATTTGATTCATTAATGCCTTATGTGGGATGCATAAAGGATGCATGTAATGATATTATATATGATATTAGAATGGAATTATAATATAAATATGTATCATTATGTATTATTTCCATTAAAATATGAAATATAAATGAAAGTAGCGTTCATGCGTACGTACGGCGTACAGTCTCCATGAACGGTGCATTTCATTTCTTACCTCTAAATGTTATGTGCTATTATAAAAACATGTTTATTTTGGATATATATGATATATATGATATCCAAATCATGAATATAATTCTGGATATAATGAAACATTTACAACATGGACAATATGTAAATATATGGTGTTCATTTTTACTCAAGTTCCAAATATCGACAAAATGAATGTTATTAACATAAATGATTGAATAATGTTTCTAACATGTTAATAAGTGATATAAAAGGAATAATAAACATGAAAAAGGTTCTTAAGAAAGTTGAAATTAACGTTATTTTATTATTCATTAGATTAAAGAATAATCGAGTCAAGTCGTACGCGAGGTAAGGGACTTCGTCTCAATCTCCTTTGATTGGGGCATTTTTAGTTTTATACGAGCCTTTAGTTTATACGGTGTATAAACCCCTTTGACGTTTCATTTTATTCAAAGGGAATATTTTTATATGAAGCATTTTACTAAGTGACAAAAAGGAGTGTTATTTTAAACGTAAGGGTGACAACGACCTTTCCGCCTCCGTGAGTATTATTTTATCTTTGGATTCCTTAACAAGACGGAATGTTTTTTAAAAGGAAATATAAATACCATATACTCTTTTTACGTATTTTGGTATTAAAAATTATTTTTAGAATGGATTTAGTATTTCAATATCTTGAAATGATATTTTATTATTTCAATATGGAAATGTTATATTTCCTTTATGATTATGTTATGTGTTATGATCATGTTATGGTTCGTGGACATTATTTACGTATACGGGTGATTCCATGATAAACCTAGGGCGGGTGAGCCCGAGATAGCTCTCCAATTAATTGTGTAACATGACGTAGGTAAACGTGAATGTTTCTCCTAAGATATTTAGGGAATATACTGGGATAGGTTTTCCAAAGTAACTCCCTATGTAGCTGTGATGGTTACAATGTAAGTATGATATGGATGCCACAAGTTACCTTTATGATTTATGATTTCTATGTGTCTTTCATAAATCTTATGATTTCATGAGGTAAGTAAAATATTTCATGTTTTGTGTGTATTTATGATCAAATGTTTTCATTCATTGTTTTATAACCCTTAATGATCCTTTTATTCTCATCCCAATATTTGAAATGTTTTCACGGGACTTAAAGATGAATTGGCTCCAGGATGGGATCAAGGAAAATTCATGATGCCTAAAACATGGAAGTAGACATGACCCTTTTTTTAAGAGTTTTTATTTTATAAAAAAATGGAATTTGTGTAGAAATGTCTACCTTGTAATATTTTGAGATGTAATAGTTATTTCCTAATTCTTAAAA
Organism: Viscum album; assembly: GCA_963277665.1. NCBI lineage: Eukaryota > Viridiplantae > Streptophyta > Magnoliopsida > Santalales > Viscaceae > Viscum > Viscum album. The sequence goes on from OY728127.1 coordinate 247,167,738, forward strand.
CTCTAAACCAGAAAATATCATCATTGTGAATTATTCATTTAATTCAATATTACTTAATGTTTAAGGCCGGGTCCTTATATACTTAGTTTCTATTTTTTCATAAAATAAAAACTCATGAATAAATGAGACATGTCTAGTTCCATGTTTCAGGAAGCATGAATTTTCCTTTATCCCATCCTTGACCCAACTATACATTATGTCATCTGAAAAACATTTCAAAAACATGGGATGAGCATAAAAATCATATTAAGGGATACAAAAATAAGGAAAAATATTAGATTTTCAAAATAATAAGTAATCCATGAATAATTTTTCATAAGTAATATCATTACCTTTTATGAAGTAGTAAATACTCTTCACTGAATAAAAGATCATTTCATACCCATTTGTAACCAAAAGATTACATTAAAACCCATATAAAGAACACATAACATATAATAGTAACTTGGTACATAAACTTTCTTAAGTGGAATAACCATACAGTCGACTTCAACAAATATCATTAAATGGAATAGTCGTATGACGGACTTCCATACCCAATGCATTGGAGGTTATAAGGTAACCACCTATCCTGTTTTATCATGGAACCACCCATCATATGGTTTATCATGTAACAACCGTCAACTGTCCAAGTACCATCCCAAGACATAAAATATTGAAAATATAATCATTTCACTAACAACATTTCTCTTTAAATCACAAGATTTAATTTCAATATATTGAAATAATCCTTCCATATTCATAATCCATTTAAAAAGATATTTTTGAATCAAATTGTCTCATACCACTTTGAATAATTTAAAGTAATTATAACTTTAAATCATTAATGTCCATATGAATAAATACTCAAAACCATTTCTAAAACATGGACATTATAGATAATTATTTAGAATAATAAATCTTTAAAACATTTAAAACGATATTTTAGTTGAAGTGTTTTTAACAAAAAGAGAGACTCTTGATTATAAATAATTGAAGAATATCATTTAATATAAACTTTATAATATCATGAAAGTAATGGGATTAATGATATGATATTAAAATGGCCAGTATATACACCATATAAGATTGAATTGGTGCATAACAAAAATGCAGTCTCAATAGAAATGTAAATTGAGATAAAATCACTTATAAAGACGGTATCTTTAAATTAAGGATAAATCAATCCCATAATTATGTGTGAAAAATATAAATACACCCAATATAAGTGGATATCAACTATAAAACAATTAGTGGTCATTCACACATATTCATATGATGACATATCCAAGAAGTACAAGTCTAACCTAATGAATTTAAATTGGGTTAAGAAGTTCCTTTTCAAAAATTCAAAAATCTAACAGTATCACTTTAAAATTCAGAAAATGTGTTGCTGAGATAAAAAGGGTATTTCATAACTTGGAAATAATATTTACATCAATAAGGATATGTAAGAACATATAAAAACATAATAAGATGCAAATTAAAAGACATAACAAGAATAAGTCTTTTAAAAAGAGGAGGGTGAAAGGTTCCTTTACCGATTTGGTAACGTACAAAACATATTCCACATGAAAGAAGGACCATAAAATCTAGATTTAAATACCCATAAATTAAATTATATTATAAAAATATTAGAATCATGGTCATTAAAAACACCACTCAAAGGATATAGTGATAAAAATAACATGAATCTCATGGGAATAAAAAGTGAGTTAAAAAATCCTTACCTCGTTGTAATCAATCGAGTCCTATGACCAAAAGATAATAACCACAAAATGAATCACACCATAACATGAATATATAAAGAATAACGAAAATATATATCAATTTCAGTATACATTACACCATAAGCAATAAATAAGTGGCGAACAGTGGAAATATCACATAATTAAAAGTGACATAAGAAATCTTGTTACCTCGTGTCCTACATGACTCGTATATTCCATGTTCGTCCTGAATAATAAACTCAAGTAAATAAATACTTCATTAAGAAATTTTTTTATGTTTATTATTTATTTAATATCACATATTATCTTGCTTTAACAACTAGTTAATTATTTGATTTCATATTGGATATTTTATCGATGTTCGGAACTTGAGTCAAAAATGAACTTGTTATAATTACAATTTTTCCATGTGGTCAAAATTCCATTATCTCTATAATGATACACATGCGTAATATATCATATATATCATATATATCCAGTTTATATTTATTTATAATATTCCATATCATTTAAAGTTAATAAATGAAACACACCGTTCATGGAGACGGTAAGCCGTACATATGCATGAACACTACTTTCATTTTTATATTATATTTATCGGAATTAAAACATAATGATACATTGGTATATTATTATTTCAATATAATATAATATGATACTTATGTTACATAATTTCATTAACTGCATCCTTTATATGTTCCATGTATGTCATGAAGGAATCATATCACCTTGAGGGGGCGGTAGTCCGCACTATTTCAAATGAAATTATCGCCTTTACCCACAATGGAAATGAAAAAGGTATTCTATAAATGAATAATACAGATTCATAAAGAGAAAATAAAAATAATAAAAATAAAATATAAATACAGTTGCATCTTAATATTTACCATGGTAGGAAGTAGGAGATAATCGAAAAAACATCGTTTCGTGAGGTGTTAGTTTTCCATCCACAGAAACAGTATGTTATTCACCCATTAGATGGAGGTGTGTGCATGTTTAGTTAGAATCATTTTTTTAAAAACATCCAAGTATATTTAGGATACTGGTTTTGTTATAAAATAATTGAATAAAAATATTTTAGGGGGTTGGATAAGTAAAATAAAACACAATAAAAAAATAATTTAAGAGAAACTGTTATCTTTAATTTGGGTAACTTCATTTGGTTTGAACCAAAAGGACTTATTGAAGTGACTTATGCCTAATATAAGGATTCTATGATTAATTGGTTGGTCTTGATAGATTATTTTGGAAGGGTTTGGACGATCCATGAGGCTTGAGAGGTGTGAGGAATGAGTTAGAAGTGGTATGCTTTTATAATGGGGAGGAGGGGCTCTTTAGGAAGGTGTGCAAATATTATTTTATTATATAATGATATTCGGTTTCTAAATGTCCAAAAATAATTAAAGTAAAATATAAGATGAATCATGGTCTAAATAAAATCATATAACAAATATTTGAATGGTTTTGTATATTTTTTTAATATTTACAATATTATTTATTCAAATAATTTATTAATGAGGAAAATACTACATCATTACTGTTTCATATATAATTTAATTTATTTGATGTCTAAAAATAATCATAAAAATTCCATGATTTATTAAAACGTTTTATCTTTTCAAATATTATTTATAGTGAAAATTAGGACTTATATAACTCCATGTAAAAATTGATTTACTAAAAGATATTTGTTTATGTCAATTTTACCTTTACGTTAAGTTAATTAAAATATAGTGTCATTATCATTCATAAGTTGCTCCATGGGCTCCCAAAATCGACCCAAGGATTACCATGGTCGGTCATTACCCATTTAATAAGGTTATGACAACTATTAAGGTAATTTGGAATTATTATCATATTCTTTTTACTTTGAATTGCCCTATTTGCCCTTAACCGCGGCAAATAAAAGTCAAAAGTTACTATTCACCAAATATGATTTTATTCTTATTTAACCACATTTTACTTACTAATAACAATCATGTATGTTATATTTTCTAAATTTAATTCACAGAAGTGGTAAAATTTCATTTAAATGAAAAAGTCATTTTTAAACTACTACTAAGTGGTCACACTATTCATCCAAAGTTGAAGCTTTTCAGAAAAATTACAAAAATTCATCCTAAGATGTATTTGATATTATGAATTCAAAAATGATTTCTATTTTACCAAATTCAAAACATAGAATTTTCATTAATTAATTTAAAATTTATTCCCGTTGTCAAAACAAATAGCGTGTTTTTAAGAAACAATAACTATTATAAGATTGACACTAGTTTATGTCAAATTTCTTAGTGAAATTATTTCCAATGACTACCATTAGATTAAATTATAAAAATATGATCTAATTAAACTTTAAAAAAAATCAAAAGATAATATATCTATATAAACAAATTTTATTAAAAGGTAGTTTTGAATTAAAATACAGTATTTTCACTATTCATCAAAAAGTAAATTTTATCAGAAAAATGCTGAAATTTTACCTGATGTAAATTTTGATGTCCTGGTTCTAAATAAGAATTTTATTTTATCAAAAATATCATATAAAACTGACCAAATCTAGATTTAATGATGGTTCTCCATCAAAAGGCGGTAAATCAACTTTTTGACGTAAATTATGCTTGAAATTAAATTCATTCACATTTGAAGACATTATATTTTATTAGATAATTGTAAAAACATTTAACAAATATGTATAATCATTTTTTAGATAGTTTTTTTCATTCCAAGAATTGCAACGGCAAGGGATTAACTACTATTTAAAATAATAATATTATATTATTATTTTTTAGTATGACTCATCATTGTGTGCAAGGTAAGATTTCAAATAAACCCATTGTTTTGTATTGGGTATGCCATCGAATCATAGCATCACCTTTAAAGTAAAATTAATATTTAATTTAAAAATATTAATAAATATTAAATTGTCTTACTCATTATTTACCTGGGATGTTACATCCTTCCCCCCTTTGGAAAATTATGTCCTCGCAATTTAAAACATGGCTTTGAAACATAATTGAAAGTCCCACATTGGAAAAAGAGCCAACAAATATATCTCCTTAAAAGAAAGAAATAGAAGTACAAAGGTCATCTGAGATAATTCCATAATAGGATTCCATGTAGGAAAGCATGGATATGGAAGAGATCACAAACCATCATGTTTGGATGGAGTGTGATAGAAAACATGGTTAGGAGAAAGTTAACCACCAGAGAATCACAAACTTGTAATGGTTTAAACATTTTTTGATTCCCCATTAGGAAATGTTAATGGTTATTGTTTTTATTTTAAATTACTTTTCATAAAGTTGAGGAATTTATTTTTGAGCTTAACTAAAAACATAAGGAAACATTCATACTTGTCATGTAGACTATCGTCCTTTACTAGCTTTCTAACAAAAAACTCATATTTTCTCTAAATGATGAGTATTCAAGATGACGTTTTCACATTAAATGAACTATAATCAAATTCGGGAGAATCACATAATCCAAAAAAGAAGAACTATATATTTCCCATGTATTTAAACCATAACCAAAACCAAAAAGGTTATTACAAGATCAGATGATCACCAAAAAGGATAATTCTTTATAAAAATATATAATACTCCTAATCTCCAAAATTCAACAAAGAGTACCCTAAGTTCAATAAAGACCATTAAATAAACAACATTCCTTAAAACTCTTCAATATAATCGAAACTAACATTTAAAACCAAAAATTAGATGAATTTAATCCCATAGTCTACCACCATAAATCATAACATTTATCTCTAAATAACATCAAATACTTTTAAAGTCTAATAGTGAAGTGTAACTAACCTAATTACATATTCTCTATGATAGGTTAATTATTTCCATAAATAACCCAAATTAAACTTATTCATATGATCATCTAACTAAAAATAATTACCCATACTAACCAAGGACTTCACGTAATCCAGTGGTTGGGGATAAATCATAGTCGCACTTTGGATGTGGGTTCAATTCCCACAACTTTCTCTGATGTGATGGGTTGTCAAGCGATCTGTGTGTTGTCCTTTTTCAAATACTATATAATTTTATAAAATCCCAAAAAAGAAATAAATTCATTAAATATAACCATAACATATTTTAACCACAAAGGTTATCTAATAACTGTCATTTTTCATCCCAAAATGTATTAACCTGTAATTGCCTCAAATTCAAGGATCATATAAACCCAAATGGTTATTTAAAACAATATCAAAAAACAAAATATAATTATTCCTTGATTAAAATTTTCATATATAAATCATTAGTTTTACACATACTATAAAAATGTTGGAACCAGGGACATCTATGCATGAATTGGAGAATGGTTTGTGTTTGATGTCAATATTCACAGGAAGTTCTGAATGTGTGCCAACAAAGTACTCATACAGGTCAAGAAAATAACAGTATTGATGGTGGAAATATTTTCTAGTGTTTTCCAGATTTCTGGACATCAAAATTGAAAAAAGGGGAAAATAGTGATTTTGGGTAAAGGGACTTGCGTGTCAGACATGTGTCGCGCAAGTGACTTGGACGCCGAGAAAGGACTTGCGTGACGGTGCCTAGGAGGATTGGAATGTTGTGCGCCATATGTTTTTCAAGATCATAAATTCAAAATGTGGCAATGGAAAGAGGGTAGTGCATGTATTGGGTTGGTCGTGCAAGTGAGTAGCGCGACAGTTTTTTGCTTCGTGTCCAAGGAGGTTTGGGCGTGAAACGATCTGGGTCACGAAAGATTGTTATTGAAGAAGGTTGAGTCACGCAAGTGCTATAGGTGAACTTGAGCGCCGATTATAACTTGCAAACAGGATTTGAAACTTGTGTGCTAGCTTGGGGAATCACGCCATGTGTTGTTAAAGTGCGCCCATCTTTTTGAAGCTACACGAAAGCTGAAAGATTGCCCGGTACCCGCAGCGCAAAGTGAGATTCATCTACTGGTGAGAGTTGGACTTCAACAGAGCATCTACATATAATATAGGATGAATTCTTTTGTAATGATGAAGAGACCTTCTTGTCTATAAACTGAGTGGGACTTCACCAAAGGCAGTGAGCCAGAGGGAGTCAATGGGAGTGACCTGAGGGACGAAGTGAGCTATCCTTGAACATTTTTGAAGGCAGTGTGCCTGGGACAGAGTGAATGTGCATGATCCATTATAATACAAAGCTAGTGATGTTTATGGAATTTGGTATGACCGACAACCAGTCGGCGTATGCTCCTTGGACATAGCCCATAGTGGTGAAACAAGTAAAAAGTGTTGTGTCATCTCTCTTCAAGTGATTTTTAGCTTTTTGATCATTTTCATCATACATTCGTAACATGTTATTACCAATGTGGGAATAATATCCATCATATAAAAATAAAAAGTTGTCACCTTGATTCACCCCTCCTCTTTCAGGGTGTCCCGGGGTTCTACAAGTGGTATGAGAGGGAGGTTACTGGTGTTAGATCTGTCATTCGTCGTCATAGAGAATGCAATCAATACTAGGGGAGTACCTCTATTCGATGGAATTAATTTTCATATTTGGAAGAAAAAAATGAAATATCATTTAAGTTCCCTAAGAATAGAAGTCCTCTTTTCTACCTTGCAAGGAATACAAGTTACTGATCTAACAGGGCTTGTTATGAATGATACATACAGGAACGTTTTTGATGCAAATGCTATAGATCATAATTCTATCACAGCAACTCTTTCATATCAGATCTACATAAAGGTGATGAGTTTCACCTCAACAATGTCTATGTGGGATAAACTTGAAAACATTTATGAAGGAGACAGAAAATTGAAGGAGGCAAAACTTCAAGACTTGCACAGTAGGTTTGACGATCTAAAGATGCATCCTAATGATAGTGAAAACTCATTCTTCAATCGAATTACTGATTTTGTAGGAGCAATTCGAGGTCTTGGAGAGGAAATCAAAGAAATTGATATCATAAGGAGAATAATGAGAAGGCTTCCTCCTATGTACAATGCAAAGGTGTCAGCCTTTGAAGAAAGAGATCATTCTAAGATATCTCTGGATGATATGTTAAGTAATCTAGTTGCATATGAGATGAGAGTCAAACCCGAATACGCTACAACTCATGTAAGTAAGGAAATGGAATTAAAATAAATGGACAATTTGAAAATTTCAGATGATTGTAATGGTAAATATGATGAGGAAAAATAAATTCTTTCTCTCATCGCCAATAAGCTGAAGAAGGGAAAAGGTAAATTTAAAGGTAAGCTACCCCTGGAATGTTTTCGTTATGGAAGAGTTGCGCACATTTCTTCTCAATGCCAAAGAAATATTGATGATGATGAGAGCGAAGCTGAAGACATCGAGAAGCCTTGAAAAAGGTTTTTCAAAAATGGAGACTTCAAATATGGAAAGAAAATACAAAATAAGAGTTCTTTATGTGAAGATTATGATGATGATATTGAATTTTGTGATGAAGAAGAACCATAATTTAATATAGCAAACCATGATTCCATGATGGAAACCATTGAAAATTCATAATCCTTGATCAATAAAGGCTGAGATAATTAGATTAATCCTAATGGTGATCCAAATATTAAAATTAATGATTACTTTTCCAAGATTGAGAATAAATGTACGAGATGTAATAAGTGGAAGTAAATGGTGGAAGATTCATAAGAATATGATGATGAGCTTGAAGCAGAAATTGAACGACAAGAAGAACTAGTGAGAGTTCAGTATTTGATTCTTGAAAGAACAGATGACATTGTGGAACTAAAGCTTAGAATTTAGGAACAAAAAAAGGTCATAAATTACCATTCATCCATACTGTAAGAGAATTCCAAGATATTTGAGAGTCTTGAGGATGAATTCATTACACTTAGGAGTAAAATTAAATGGAAATCAACCACAAATAAGGGTAGGAAGAAAATTCATTTTGTAAGATTCTCAGATGCAGAATTACTGGAAAGAGACAAGTGTGGTTCAGATGGGGTTGGAAAAATCTTGAGTGATAAAAGGTACGCTTTCTTGGGAAAGAGTGAAATAGGATGTGAGGCTGAGACTTCAATTGCTGGAAGTGGAGAGAGCCAAAAGAAAGACAAGGAAAAAGTTGAAACACTTCCTGATGTGCTGAAATTGAAACCCTCAATCCCAAATAAACGAAGAACTGAAAATTATCCTCAAACTTTCAAAAATGAGAGGCAGTACAACTATTCTCTCAAGATAAAAGGCATGAGGATAAATTCAAGTGACAAGATATTTCCTCTCACGAAGTTTCAATTCTGTGGCTAACTGGGCCATACCATGTCATATTGAGAAGAGGCAATGAGCTACTTGAATGGGCAAGATCTGGGACATAATCAATGGAGACCAACTTCATATCCTCCATCTTATAGAAGAAATAGTTTCTATGGATACTGTTTTCATTGTTCTAACTTTGGCCATAAAGCTATGTATTGGAGGCAGAGATTTGATAGAAGAGATTCATAAAACTCTCAGAGACAGGTCAATAACCACCCTCCTGATGGTGTTTCTCTCACAAACAGTTTTTCTTCTCTAGAATAAGAATATGGGAATGAATAATATGATTATGTGGGAGAAATAATTATAAGTCCATCAATATCTTATTCTCAATCAAATATCACTTGGAAAGAAAATAGGAATATCGAGATATCCAACCTTGCAGAGGTGGCCCTCAATGATACAAAACGCAACAGTGCCTGGATTCTAGATAGTGGTTTTTCATCTCATATGATAGGTAATTTTCGCCTGTTAACAGATATCAAATGGAAGGTTGATGGTACTGTACGATTTGGGAATGATGGAGCTCTAAAACTCAAAGGCTATGGAAGTACTGAATTACCTAATGGAGAGATAAATAATACTGAAGCCCTTTATGTAGATGGACTACATCATATTCTACTCATCTTGAGTCTACTCCGTGACTCGGGAGTCATAGTTTCTTTTAATTAGAAAGGATTCACTATCAAGGGAAAGACATAAAATTCACTAATGAAGGGATGGAGAACAGAATCCAACTTGTATCAGGTTGATAGTAAAAAATCTATTTGCTACATGACTATTGAAGAAGAAAACAATTTGTGGCATCGGAGACTGGGACATATCAATCAACAAGACATTGAGAAAATATCAAAACTGAGGATTGTCATGGACATTCCCAACCTAAAGTGTGAGCATGAAAAGTCATGTGATGTTTGTATTCATCAAAATCTGGTCTACAATTCATTCGACCAATGAAGAAAACGGAATCTCATCTTCTTGATATAATTCATACAGATGTATGCGGGCTAATAAATGTTTCCGAAACTCATGGAGAAAGGTACTTTGTCCTCTTTATAGATGATTACAATAGAATGGAATGTGTTATGGTCATCCACAGGAAACGACAACTGCTTGACTGTATGAAAACATATCGGTGAATCACCGAGAATGGTAATAGATGAACAATCAAAGTGTTGTGATCTTACAATGGAGTGGAATACACGTCCATTAAATTTGAAAATTACCTGGAGAATCATGGGATATAACAAGAGGTAGCTTCTATGAGAACTCCACAAAAAATGGAGTTGTTGAACGTAGGAATCGATAGGTGAACAACATGGCACGATGTATGCAAATTGAGAGTCTTATTACATTACATTAGTAGAAAGATGTTTTTCAAGCTGCAATGTATTTTCAAAATTGAACAGGACATTATATGGGTGACACGAAAACACCATATGAATTATGGCATGGAATGACCCCTCTTTGAAATATTTATATGTTTTTTGGAAGTAAATGCTTCATCAGGAAAAAAGAAGGAAATCGTGGGAAGTATGGTGACCATGTAGATGAAGGAATTTTCATTGGATACTCATTGAATAGAAAATATTACAAGTGTTTCAACACACAATTAGAAAGGATTGTGGAAAGTAGTGATGTCAAGATAATTGAAGAGAAACCCAAAAATGCTTCAAGGAAATCATATATTGATGTGATAGAAAGTGAAGAATAAAGTGAACATGGAGAAAATACAAATAAAGAAATAGAGGAAGTTGTACAAAACACTCAGTAGTCACATCATGATGTTGACTTAGAAGAAGAATCTGAAGAAGAAACTGTGGTTGGAGAGTATGCAACTGAACCGCACAGGTGAAATAGTAGAGCTGAGATTTATCCATATAACATAATTGGGGACATGTGTGCACCCACTCAAACAATGAGGATGAGAAATAACACACAATCTGCATTTCCATCTGTTTTGGAGCCATCCTCATTTGAAGAAGCTGCCACAGATGAATCTTGGGTAAAAGCCATGAATGACGAGTTAGATCAAATTGATAAGAATCAGAGATGGGATATTGTCCAAAGACCCGAAGATCACAATGTGATTGGTACAAAATGGATCTTCAAGAACAAGTTTAATGATCATGGAAATATTATTATAAACAAGGCACGACTGGTATGTAAATGATACTTCTAGATTGAAGGCATGGATATTGAAGAAAACATTTCTCTAGTGGCTAGACTGGATTTAATCAGTCTTTTCCATGCCATGGAACTCCAAAGAGGAAAAATAGTATATCAAATGGATTTCAAGATAGAATTCATGAATGTTGAACTCGAAGAAGAAGTCTATATTGAAAAACCCGTGGAATTTCTTCTTGGTACTGATGAAACAAAGGTCTGTAAACTGAAGAAAGCTCTATATGGTTTGAAGCAGTAACCGCGAGCATGGTATTCCAGGCTGGACTCATATCTCATGAAGCTGGAATTAAAAAGTGGAGGAGTATATCACAATCTATATGTGAAGAATTCTCCAAAAGATCAATTCATGGTTCTAGTCTACGTTGATGATATCATATTTGCTGGCAGAAAGCATAATTCAGTGGATGAATTTTCTATTCACATGAAATCAGAATTTGAAATTTCTATGATTGGGGAGCTCACATATTTCTTGGGGTTGTAGGTGATTCAAAATAAGTATTTCACTTTCATTTATCTAGAAAAGTATGCAAGAGATCTACGGAAGAATTTTAATATGCAACGCTCCAAACCGATGTCAAATCCGATTGTAGTTGGAACTAATCTTGGAATGCATAAAGATATAACCTCTGTAGATCCCACCATGTACAGGAGGATCATTGGGATCCAACTGTACCTGATAGCGACATAGCCAGATATTGTCTTTGAAACATGTCTTGAAGCCCACTTTTAAAGTAATCCAAAGGGGGAACATATGACAGTAGTAAAAAAGAATAATGAGGTATATTCAAGGTACTCACAATTGTGTCTTATAATTTACTAAAAGATTGAATAGTGATTTGTCAGCATTTTCTGATGCTGACTGGGCTGGAGATGATGTAGACAGAAAGTCCACCAGTTGTGGAGCATTCTATATAGGGAAAAATGTGTCTGCTGGTTGAGAAAAAAACAAGAAAGTTCTTCTCTTATTACTACTGAAGCTGATTATATCTCCTCCACAAAGGCATGCACTCAACAGCTATGGATGAAGCAAAAATTAACAGATATTGGTGATGAGGTGAAGCAACCAATACTGATTTACTGTGATAACAAGAGTGCAATTGATCTTACGAAGAATCCGGTTCAGCATTCTCATAAGAAACATATTGAAATCGATATCACTTTATCAAATAGAAAGTTGAACAAGGCGTGACTATAATAGATCATGTGGGAACTGATGAGCAAGTGGCTGATATCCTGACCAAGCCACTGTCAACGGCTGTATTTGTGAAGCATCAGTTGAACCTCAGTGTTCATCCACCTCCCAGTGCATAAGGAGGTTACAGAAATCCCCTCTCCCCGGTTATGTTAATTGTTTTTAATCTGTTTAGGGATAGGATGCAGGTTTGTAGGGGAGATAATATCTAAGGGGAATGTGGTTTGAGCTGAATAACGAACAATTACTGGTTTTGGGTATATTGTCAATGGGGGTGAAAAGAATAAATTCAGGCGTGTAATGCTTGCTTCTGTGATAGGATGAGATTCAGTGTCAGTGACAGGATGAGATGTATGAGAATGAATTCATTGGGCATGTAATGCTTCTATGACACTGTAAGAGAATTTCTTGGGCGTCTTTGAGAATTTCAAAACACGGGAACCCAATTCAAGCTTCCTCTCTTGTTTTCTAAACCGATCACTACTCACGTAGACTTAGTGTGTTGGCTACGTTGATTCATGCATTTTTTGTTTGCATGAGGATGTTGATCTTTTGAATTTATTTTTTGATTGCCAACAAACCCGAAGGGGAAATTGTTGGAACCATGGTCATCTATACATGAATTGGAGAATGGTTTGGGTTTGTTGTCAATACTCAGTGGAAGTTAAAAATGTGTGCTTGCAATGTACTCATACAGGTTAAGTAGATAATAGTATTGAAGGTGGCACTATTTTCCAGTGCTTTCCAAATTTGTGGACCTTAAAATTGACAAAAGGGGAAAACAATGATTTTTGGTAAAGGGACTTTCGTGCTAGACACGTGTAGCGTAAGTGAATAGCGCATTGAGAAAGGACTTGTGTGTCGGTGCCTAGGTGGATTGGAATGTTGCACACCATATGTTTTTCAAGATTGGAACTTCAAAATATGATAAAGGAAAGAGGGTCGTGCAAGTATTGGGTTGGTCATGCAAGTGAGTAGCACGACAGAGGCTAGGGCGGTTGGAGTAGCAGGCCGGAAATTGCACACCAAGAGGAGTCTTGTGTGCCACCGCACAGGGTGTCTATTTTTTGTATAAATAGGGGACCACCCTCCTCATTTAGAATGATGTTTGAGAATTAGAGAAATTGAGAGCTCTCCTCACGCAGGTGAAGTGGTCGCACAGGTGGTTGCAGGTCATGCAAGTATAAGATGCACGACATTTGTTTGTTCCACGCCCAAGGCGGTTTCGGCGAGAAAGGATGTGGGTCACGCAAGTTTGGTAATGAACAAGGTTGAATCATGAAATTGTTGGAGGTGGACTTACGCGCTAGTTATAACATGCACGTTGGCATGGGGAAGCGCACCAGGTGTTGTTGAAGTGTGCCCGTCTTTTTGAAGCTGCACGAAAGCTGGATGATTTCCCAGTACCCTCAGCGCAACGTGAGATTCATTTACTATTGAGATATAGACTTCAACAAAGCATATACATATAATAGAGGATGTATTATTTTGTAATGATGAATAGACCTTCGTGTCTATAAACTTAGTGGGACTTCACCAAAGGCAATGAGCCAGGGGGAGTCAACGGTAGTGACCTGAGGGATGCCGTGAGCTATCCCTAAACCTTTGTGAAGGCAGTGAGCCTTGGAGAGAGTTATTGTGCCCTAACCTTTATAATACATAGCTAGTAATGTTTAGTGGAATTTGGTGCGACCAACAACCTGTCGGTGTATGCTCCTTGGACGTAGCCCTTAGTAGTGAACCAAGTAAAAATTGTTGTGTCATCTCTCTGCATGTGATTTTTTGCTTTCTGATCATTTTCATTATAAAGGATTAACAGGTTCCTACCAACATAGGAACAAGATCCATCACATAAAAAGAAAAAGTTGTCAGCCTGATTCACCCCTCCCCTCTCAGGGTGTCCCGGGGTTCTACAAAAAAGTCTTCTAATGTAATCCCATCCTTAGAAGAGCCTTAATACTTTTAATAATTTCACTATCCTAAAATCTACAATAACTGTTGAATCCCAAATATGTCAACATCTAACTCATTCACCATTCTTCATGATTTATTAACCATTCTTTACCAACTTATTCTAAAATACTTCTTTCCTACAAACCAAATCATGAATCATATACTAATATTAAATTATGTGAAAACATATGTTAAGAAATAATCCATACTTTTCCTTGGTCATTGTCAGTTTCTTCATCCTCAATTAGAAAGGAATTAGGTATTGGTAAACATATATTTGTCTGATCCCGGTTATCCCATTCCCGATACATCTTTGTAGGACATCTGTTTGTATAATGACCATGCACACCACATTTAAATCATTCTATTGATCCCTTAGAAAGAACTTATTTCCCTTTCCTAGAGTCAACTGGATGCTTCCTTTTTCCATTGCTGGTTATTGCATTATGACCTTTATTACCACATCTATAACATCTTCTCGTCCCTTTGAAGCATTTTCCTAGGGTTTTCATTCCACATCCATGACACATAGGTTTTTGATCATACTTACCTTTATGATTATTACCTAAAATTCTGTATGGATTTTTTTCTCGCATATACGATGCCTTATAAAAGTCAATAAGGTTCAGGTTGTCAATCATGACTCCATATAGTTGGTTGATAATAACCAAAAGAGTTCTCATTGAAATTCTCATTTCATTAAGTTGCTCGTTCAAGATGCCATCACAGTTTTCTTCACATCCACTGTTACTTTGGTGCCTCCAAGCTCCTACCATTTACTAAAACCAAAAAGGCCAGTGTGAGTATATCCGTAAAATAATCATATAATATCTTATGAGGAGGGTAAATAATTATTCATGTTATCTTAAACTCATTCATAATAACTACAACTTTTTCTAATATTATAACCATTATGGTTGTGTCACTTATGCTTAGATAACACCCTAACCTCTAAAGTTATCTAAACCTACCTCTGATACCAACTATAAGGACCCGACGACAAACATTACATAATATTGAATTAAATGAATAATTAACATTGAGGATCTTTTCTAGTTTAGTTTTTTAGAGAATTAGGCCTAAAAATTACATTATACCTCAAAAATTAAAAACTAGAAACTTCTACTCAGTTTCCATTTTCTCCATAAAATAAAAACTCTTGAATAAATGATACATGTCTAGTTCCATGTTTAAGACAACATGAATTTTCCTTGATCCCATCCTTGACCCTATTCCACATTATGTATTGTGAAAAACATTTCAAAAACATAGGATGAACATAAAAAGCATAGTAAGGGATACACAAAGAAGTGAAACTATTAGATTTTCAAAACAACAAGTAATCCATTAATACATTATCATAAGTGATACCATTCCCCATTATGAAGTAGTAAATACTCTTCACTGAATAAAAGATCATTGCTCACCCTTTTGTAACCAATAGATTTCCATAAACCCATATAATGAACACTTAACATATAAAGGTAACTTGGGAAATAAACATTCTCAAGTGGAATAACCATATATTTGACTTCCACAAATATCACTAAATGGAATATCCATACGACTGACTTCCATACCCAATGCATTGGAGGTTATAACGTAACCACCCGTCCTGGTTTATCACGACACCACCTATTATTTGTTTTTTCATGTAACCACTCGTCAAATGTCCAAGTACCATCATAACACATAAAATATTGAAAATATAAAAATTTCAGTAATAAAATTTCATTTTAAATCAGATTAAGTAATTCCAAGATATTGAAATAATCATTCCATTTTCATAAACCATTTAAAAAGTGTTTTTTGAATCAAAGTGCCCCATGGAACTTTGATGATTTTAATGGAATTATAATTTTAAAAAATTAATGTCCATATAAATAAATACTCAAAAACATTTGTTAAAAATGGACATTAAATATAATGATTTAGAATAATAAATCTTTAAAACAACTAAAATGGTATTTTAGTTAAAGAGTTTGTAACAAAATGAGAGACACTTGAATACAGATAATTTAGGAATAACATTTAATCATAACTTTTTAATATCATGAGAATAAATGGATTCATGATATGATATGAAAAAATAAATTATATACACCATATAAGAGTGAATTGGTGCATAACAACAATGATGTCTCAATGGAAATGTAAATTGAGATGAAATCCCTTATAAAGACGGTATCCTTATGTTAAGGATAAATCAATCACATAATTGTGTGACAGAAATATAAATACAACCAATATAAGTTGATATAAATTGTAAACTAAATTATGTGTCATTAACACATATTCATACGATGACATATTCAAGAAGTACAAGTTTAACCCAAATAATTGAAATTGGGTTAAGAAGTTCCCTAGAAGAAAGTCAAAAGCCTAACAACTTCACATTAAAATTCAGAAAATGTGTTGATGAGATAAAAAGGGTATCTAATATCTTGGAAATAAAATTTAAATAAATAAGGATATATAAGAACATATCCCAACATAATAATATGTAAATTAAAACACATATAAAAAATAAGTCTTTTAAAAAAGGAGGGTGAAAAGTTCCCTTACAAATTTGGTAACATACAAAACATACGCCACATGAAAGAAGGACCATAAAATTTAGATGTAAATACACATAAATTAAATTTTATTACAGAAATAGTATAATCAAGGGAATTACATACACCACTCAAAGGAAATAGTGACAAATATATCATGAATCTCACAGGAATAAAAAGTGAGATAGAAACCCCTTACCTCGTTGTAATCAACCGAGTCGTATGACCAAAAGATAATAACCACCAAATGAATCACACAATACCATTAATGTAAATATAATCTTGATAATATATATCAATGTAAGTATACATTACACCACATGAAATAAATAACTAGTGAACAATGGAAATCTCACTGAATTAAAAGAGAGATAAGAAATCCCCTTACCTCATGTCCTACTTGACTCGTATGTTCCTTGTTTTTCATAAATAATAAACATAACTTAATATATGCTTAATTAATAAATTTTTTAAATTTTAGTATTCATTTTATATCACTTATTATCTTGAGATAACAACCAGTTAATTATTTGAGTTCATATTGGATATTTTATCGATGTTCGGAACTTGATTCAAAAATGAACTTGTTATAATTTCAATTTCTCCATGTGGTCAAAAGTCCATTATCACCATAATGATATAAATGTTCTATATATCATATATATCATATATATTTAGTGTATATGTGTTTATAATATTCCATTTCATTTGGAGTTAAGAAATGAAACCCACCGTTCATGGAGACGGTAAGCCGTATGTACGCATGAACGCTACTTTCATTTCAATTTTATATTTAAAAGAATGAAAACATAATGACACGTTGGTATATTATAATTCCAGTATAATATGATATGATTTCTATGTTATGTAATTTCATTAAATTTATCCTTTATATGTTCCATTTATGTAATGAACGAATCATATCACCTTGAGGGGGTGGTAGTCCGCACTTCCTCAAATGAAATTATCACGTTTACCCATAATAGAAATCATAAAGGTATGATATTAATGAATAATGTAGAAGAACAAATAAAAAATAAACATAATATACATAAAATATAAATATATTTCTATCTTAATGGCCACCATGTTAGGCGGTAGGAGATAATAGAACAATCATCATTTCATGAGGCGTTAGTTTTCCATCCACATAAACATAATGTTCTTCGCTGATTAGATGGATGTTTGTGTAGTGTGTAGTTAGAATACTTATTATAACAAAATCATAGTATATTTATGATATTTTTTTGTTGTAAAATAAATGAATAAAAATATTTTAGGTGTTTGGAGAAGTATAATAAAGAAAAATAAAACAAAATAATTTAAGAGAAATCGTTGCCTTTAATTTGGGTAACTTCCTTTGGTTTGAACCAAAAAGGCTTCTTGAGGTTCCTTATGCAAAAGTTAATGATTCTAGGAGGAATAGGGAGATCTTAAAAGATTATATGGTCATGTTTTGGACAATCCAATGGGCTTGAGAGGTGTGAGGAATGTATTTGGTGTGGTGTCCTTTTATAAGGGGGAGGTGGGGCTCTTTAGGAAAGTGTGAAAATATTATTTTATTATATAATTAGTTTCTGTTTATAAATGACAAACACTATTTAAAGTCAAAGTTAAGATGAATCATGGTCAAAATAAAATAATCCAATATAAATTGGATAGGTTTTTGATATTTGTTTCATATTTTTAATCTTATTTATTTAAATAATTTATTAATTATGTAAATATTGCATCATTATTGTGTCATATATAATTTAATTTATTTGATGTCTAAAAACTATAATAAATAAACCATGATGTATTTAATCATTCTATATTTATAAAAAATATTTATAGTAGAAAATATGAGTTATATAACCCCATGTAAAAATATATTTACTAAAAGATATTTGTTCATGTCAATTTTTCCATTACAGTTCGTTAATTAAAATAAAGTGTCATTATCATTCATAAGTGGCTCCATTATAACGACCCATACTTTACATACATTGTTAATACTTCAAAATTTAAGTACACTTATTACAACATATGACAAAACCACAAAGGACCGTATAAGTATAGTGTCTTTAGAAACTGGGAAACATAAACAACTGGTTCATAAATCTTCTACAGTGTCTCCCATTTATTTCATCATATCTAGGGTCCCTTTTAGCATATTCTACTTAATATCCATCTTCCTGACCTGGGGAAAAGAAAACATAAAAGGGTGAGCTCAAATGCTCAGCAAGGGCAAATAAAGGAAATAAAAATCATATCATATCTTTTTGAAAATTATAACCTGCAAAAGAGATCATAATATCTTAACATGGAACAAATCATAGAAGTGAAAATGAGATCCCCATAATCATAACATAAAACTTGAAACTTTGTGGCATGCACACATAATCATGTAAAATCATTTCTTGTTAGTCATGACTCATTGCCAAGACTATCTTAGTGGACAAAGTCCCTTTCTGAACCGAGTCACCCTCGTTCCAGTCATGTTTCACTGAACCGGTATAACCTACCGTTCCAGCCATGTCTATCTCATGAGATATAAAATCTTTACCCAATGCATTCGAGGGAGATATAGGTCCCACCCATCTTATAATGAATCCTTTCTTATGTGTGCCACATAATCATAAAACATACATCATAGAGTAACCCATGTAATAAAAATGGGATTCTTAAACAACATGACATCATAAAACAATTCATATAAGATAAATGAATTCATAAAAATGTTTCCATCCCAACATAATCAAATCCATGTAATAATAGGGATAAAAACAGAACCCTTTTATTATCTTAGATGGGAAAATAATTTTGATAAAATACTTGAACTCCATTCTTGAGGAAAATATCCTTTCTACTTTAAAAACACTTTTCCTTTCTTAACATGTCATACAATTTTAAAATAAAAGAAATTGATTAAAAATAAACTTGAATACTTGTAAAGGAATCTTCTTGGAAATAATTTTTTTAGAAATCCATTCATGCCGTATAAGTTAAAAAAACATTCTTCGCACTTTTGTCGGAAAAGTCAAAAAGTACCTCGTACGAAAAACGACAAAAGATTCCTTTCATACATATTACTAAAAACTCAACGAAGGGTAAAAATGGATTTAAACCATAGTAGGTGGATGGAAATAATATTACATATTGATGAAACATGGATGCGGATGATAAAATACACCCCAGTAAATACTTACGAATAAACAATCTCGGATAAAAATGAGATTGTGATATTTCCCTTACCTTAGGTCCGATTTGATTTGTTCGTGTCCGAAGCTCCTGTATAATGGTTTAAATAATGTTATTGACTTATTCCAGAATCATACATATTGATATGAGATCATATATGGTCATATTATTAGCTTCTTGTTAGTAATATTTCATTGTTACTTGTTACTCGGGTCTTTATAACTTTTTGTTCTTATGCGTGTTTTGTCGAATAAATCCTTATTCTTATCTTTAGGTTATAGATAATTCATTTCCAGATTGGTATTAGTGTAGTATATTCCATATTAATTCATTCAATTCATTTATATAATCATTATGAAATGAAGATCATGTAGAACGAGTCGCATCACATCGTGGAGACGGTATTCCGTATGTACGCACGAGTGATGATATCGTTCCTATGATCGTGGAATTGTATTGGAGTATATATATATTATTTCAGTATCAATATTACTTCATAATAATCATATATAGTTACTCATTACACCATTATACCCATCCTTGTAAGGTGATGGTGGAAAATAGATTACACCACGGCGTGGAGACGGTATTCCGTACGTACGCACGCGCGGTGATTTCATTTTTCCGTAGGATGGATAGAAGGTGAATTAGGGTTGTTTCATATTTATAATAACATATCAGTATGTATGTAATACTGATGTTATTACTTTATCATGAAACAACTAAAGAAGAAGAAGTTGAAGAAAAAAGAAATTGAAAAGATCGGTAATGGATATTACCTCTTCTTTGGAACGCCTCTTTGAATCCTCCACTTAAGGAACTAAGATTGGTCTTTGGAGAAGACCAGGACCTCTAGGATTATTCTAGGGAAGTGGAGAGTAGAAAATGGCAGGGTTTGGCCGAGCTTGAGTGCTCAAATTGGTGTGAGGAGGAGGGGGAGGAGGTGCCCTTTTATAAGGGAGGAGAGGGGCACCTTAGGAATATCTCAAAATATTATTTTATATTAAAGACAAAATCGGTATATAATGGTTCCAAAGGGTCTTATTTCGAAGATAAAGTGGGTAAGGGTCGAAATCCTATCAACCAATAGGATTTAGACAAGTTTATGGTATTATTTTAACCTTATCAATTAGATTTAACTCTAAGTTAAATAATTTAACTTTTACCATGTCTTTTTGTTTTCTTTCACTATATGGTTAATACACTTACTATA
Organism: Viscum album; assembly: GCA_963277665.1. Classification (NCBI taxonomy): domain Eukaryota; kingdom Viridiplantae; phylum Streptophyta; class Magnoliopsida; order Santalales; family Viscaceae; genus Viscum; species Viscum album. The sequence goes on from OY728127.1 coordinate 247,188,992, forward strand.
ACATGCCAAACAAACCCCAAATTGTTTATTATTAATATATATATCCTTATCTAAGTCATTTGGCCGAACCTTAGATTTTTAGGAATAAAATAACAATTAATAATATAATATTTGATTTAAAAACTATTTTGTGTCAATTTTGACACTATTTGATATATGATTTTTGTGAAAGTCATAAAAGAATTATATGTTCGAACCAAGTTGATTACATCAACACTAATATATCATAGTAACCTAGAAAATTAGTGGAATTCATAAAAAGTCTTAAATTACATTTATTTTGGTATTTATATTATCAATTATGTCAATATTTCATTAATAAGATAATTACTGCATCATCTTTGTGTCATACATAAATTATATTATTTGATGTCTAAAAATTACAAATAAAATACCATCATGTAGGAAATCTTTTTAGCTTTCTAATGAATAATTACAATCGAATTTATCTTATGTATAACCCCATATTAAAAATGATTTACTTATTAAACATTGATTTTAACTATTTTAACCCTTCTTTAAATAAATTAATAATAAATGTCCTAATCTAATCCAAGTGGGCCTAAATGGTCATATTTTACTCCTAAGTTTGTTTTTGGTCGAATTACACTTGTCCAATATAATTAGGACATGTGTTAGTGTAATATTAATATCATATTTACCCTTAGTTACCCTATTTACTATTAACGGCGGTAAAAAAAAGTAAAAAGTTACTATTCACCAAAATTATTTTTATCTCATTGAACCACATTTTACATACTGATATCAACCGTGTCTGTCGGATTTTCGAAATTCCATTCACAGAAGCGGTAAAATTAAGTTTTATGCAAAATTCAGTTTTTAACCTACCACTTAGTGGTTTCACTATTCATCAAAAATTGAAAGTTTTCAGAAAAATACCAAAATTTCACCCTAGGCTAATTTCGATATTCTGAGTCCAAAAATGAAGTCCATTTTGAAAAATAAAATTTATAAAATTTCAAAAAGTGGTTATTACTATTCATAACAGCTAGTTTTAATAGCATATTGTTGTTTAGTGAAACTCGGTATTGCGTACGACGCAAGCTATCGAGGAAGGTCGCGATTGCGTGTAAAGAAAGCCAAGCAAGTGTTGTGTAGAAAAAGATTCCTTTGATGATTTATATAACATAAAAGTCTCGGGTGTTACATTCTACCCCCCTTAAAAAGAATTTCGCCCTCGAAATTGATCACTTTGCAACAAACAGATGAGGATACTTCTCCCTCATCATATACTCAAGCTCCCATGTAGCTTCTTCAAGTTGGTGGTTCCTCCATAAAACTTTCACCAATCGAGTGGTCTTGTTTCGTAGGACTTTTTCGCTACGATCCAGAATATCTATCGGCTGTTCTTCATAAGAAAGATCTTGCTCCAGCGGTACAACTTCTGAGCTGAGTACATGTGAAGGATCTGGTATGTACTTTCTCAGGAGAGATACATGGAACACATCGTGAACTTGAGAGAGATTCGGTGGAAGCGCCAATCGGTAAGCTACCTTCCCAACACGATCCAGTATTTCGAAAGGACTGATATATCTAGGGCTCAACTTCCCCTTTTTCCAAATCTCATAACCCTCTTCCAGGGAGATATTCGTAAGAACACTTTATCACCCACTTCAAACTCTAGATCTTTTCTTCGGTTGTCGGCATAACTTTTCTGTCGACTCTGAGCTGCTCTTACGTGTTGTTGAATAGATCTAACCTTTTCTTCCATTTCATCAACGAGATCAGGTCCTAACAGCTTCTTTCCCCAACTTCATCCCAGCAAGTTGGGGTCCTGCATTTCTTTCCATAGAGAGCTTCATAAGGAGCCATCTGAATACTGGAGTGAAAGCTATTATTATAAGAAAATTCCACCAAAGGTAGGTGTTGATCCCAACCTCCTTTGAAATCCATAGAGCAAGCTCTCAACATATCTTCTAGGGTTTGAATTGTTCTCTCAGACAGACCGTCTGTCTGGGGATGATAAGCAATGCTGAAACTCAACTCTGTATCCAGAGTATGCTGAAGACTTCGCCAGAACTTCGAGGTAAATCTCGGATCCCGATCAGATATAATAGAAAGTGGTACTCCATGCAATCTTACCACTTCCTTTACATATATCCTGGAAAGCTGATCTAAAGAGAAATCCTCTCTAATAGCAATGAAGTGTGCAGACTTTGTAAGACGATCAACTATGACCCAAATAGAATTATTGCCTTTGGATGTTTTAGTAAGTCCTGTGACGAATTCCATGGTGATGTTTTCCCATTTCCATTCGGGTATGGGTAATGGTTGTAACATCCCCTTAGACTTCTGTCTCTCATCTTTAACTTGTTGACAAACTAAGCATTGAGAGACAAATTCAGCAACATCTCTTTTCATGCCATCCCACCAGAAGTACTCTTTCAGGTCCCTATACATCTTCGTGCTTCCAGGATGAATAGAGAATGAAGAACTATGAGCCTCATCCAGCAGATCCTTCTTTAATTCGGGGATGGAAGGAACACAAACCCGATTCCTGAACTTTATTATCCCATCACAATCAAGGTTGAATTCAGGAACATTTCTCACCTTCTTTTGTAACTCGACATCTTCTTTCTGTGCCTCTTTAATCTTCACATGTATAGATAGATGAACATTCATTTGAGAAAGATAAGATTTTCCCCTTCCATTATAATTCCAAGATCCATCCTTTGTAAATCCATAAATATTGGATCTTTTGTGATCCTCATCATGGATAAACTAGCATGGTCTTGTCGACTTAATGCATCTGCCACCTTGTTTGCTTTCCCAGGGTGGTAATGGATTGAGCAGTCATAATCCTTAATCAGCTCCAACCATCTTCTTTGACGCATATTCAGCTCCTTTTGTGTGAAAATATACTTTAAACTTTTATGATCAGTATAAATATCACACCTTTCACCATAAAGGTAATGCCTCCAAATCTTTAATGCAAAGATTACCGCAGCCAACTCCAAATCATGTGTTGGGTAATTTTGCTCATGGATTTTCAACTGTCGTGAGGCATAAGATATCACCATATCATTTTGCATAAGAACACACCCCAATCCCTTCTTGGATGCATCACTGTAGATCACAAACCTTTCTCCACTACAAGGAAGTGTGAGCACAGGTGCACTGGATAACCTTCTTTTCAACTCCTTGAAATTCTCTTCACATTCCTCTGTCCAGACAAACTTAACTCCTTTTCGAGTCAACTTGGTGAGTGGATTAGATAATCGTGAAAAATCTTTTACAAAACGTCGATAATATCCAGCCAAACCAAGAAAACTTCGGAACTCAGTTACTGTTGTTGGTCTTGACCATCTTTCGATAACCGCTGTTTTTGCTGGATCCACATATATCCCCTCTTTTGAGATTATGTGACCCAAAAATGCATCTTTTTGAAGCCAAAATTCACACTTGGTAAATTTGGCACAAAGCTTCTCCTTTCTCAGGGTCTTCAAAATAATTCTCAAGTGATCTTCATGCTCTTCCTTGCTCTTTGAATAGACAAGAATATCGTCTATAAAGACTACCACAAATTGATCAAGATAGTCTCTAAAGACTCTATTCATTAGATCCATGAAGATATCAGGGGCATTAGTAAGACCAAATGGCATCACTATAAATTCATAGTGTCCATACCTTGTACGGAAAGCCGTCTTTGGTATATCCTCCCTTTTGACCCTTAATTGATGATACCCTGAATGAAGATCAATCTGGGAAAAGTATTGAGCTCCGCGTAGTTGGTCAAATAAGTCATCAATGCGTGGGAGAGGATATTTGTTCTTGATAGTGATCTTGTTAAGTTCTCGATAATCAATGCAGAGTCTCATTGATCCATCTTTCTTCTTAACAAATAGAACAGGTGCTCCCCAAGGTGACGCACTAGGGCGTATGAATCCCTTATCAAGATTCTCTTGGAGTTGCTTCTTCAATTCCTGCAACTCAATTGGGGCCATTCTATAAGGTGTCTTTGAAATAGGCAAAGCACCCGGTACGAGTTCTATTGAAAACTCAACTTCACTATTTGGTGGAAGACCCGGTAATTCATCTGGAAAGACATCATCAAACTCCCGTACAATGGGCATATTCTTAACCGTGAGTTTCTCACCAACCATTTGAGATAAATAACCTTCATTTAGTGGAATCAATACCCATAAAATGGATGAAATTTCCACTGGAAGGTTATGTTCATCCTTGCATTGATAGACGATCATAGATTGATCTGGAATATGAAATGTGACTTCCCTTCTTTGGCAATTGATATGAGATCCATGTAGAGAAAGCCAATCCATGCCAAGAATCCCATCAAATTCCACTAAAGGAAGGATCACAAGATTTACAGGAAGCACATTCCCACAAACTTCGATCGGAGAAGAATTATAAACATCTGATGCGACTGTTGTGCCATTAGGTGTTGTCACAACTAACTCAACATCTAATTGTTGAGGTAATACGGTGATACCCTTAGAAAATTCTTTATAAATAAAAGAGTGGGTGGATCCAGAATCAAATAAAACATTTTCTACTTTAGAGTGGATGGTAAGTGTACCTTTCACCACTTCGTTATCGTACTCCACATCGCTGATAGAAATTGCATGTGACTTTCCTTTGCCTTTAGCCTTAAGATTTTGTTGACGTCGACCATCATCATCAACCCTTGGATTTGGGCATTGATTGGCATAATGCCCCATCTCCTTGCACTTGAAACATTGAAGTGTAGTAGGTTCATTCTGTGTATCCCTTCGTTTGTTTGCATCATTAGACATCTTCTTCCCATTATCACGGCATTCAAATGCCCGATGACCTTCTTTTCCACATTTAAAACATTTACTTGTCCCTTTAAGACAACTCCCTCCATGTTTCTTTCCACACTTTGAGCATAAGGAAAAGCTCATCTTCTTTTCCGTGTGCTCTTTAGATTTTTCTTTGAATTCCATTTTCCTCTTCTTATCAAACCCATGTGACTGATGGGTTACTCCATTCTCCATCTCGACTTTGAGAGCACATCGAACGATTTCCTCATAGCTATTGAAGTCCCTTATGGATAACGCCCTTCGAAGACTTGGTTTTAAGCCACTAAAGAATCGATCGATCTTACTCTCAGGTTGGATAATAATACCAGAAGCGTACCTTGCAAGTCTTGTAAAATTTGATTCATAGGTACTAACAGATTCATCATCCCTTTGCTTCAGTTCAAGGAACTCTTTCTCCATCTTTGTTCGGAGAATATGAGGGAAGTACTTATTGAAAAATAAGTTCTTGAACTCGTCCCATTCCATAGACTCAATTTCATCCCTTTGCCTCATATTCTTAATAAGATTCCACCATTGATCAACATCTCCTTCCAAACGATACACTGCTAGGATGAATTTATCATGTTCAGAACATTGAAGAACTGAAAATATCTTTTCAGTAGTACTAATCCATTGTTCAGCAACTAATGGATCAGTAGACCCACTGAAAGAAGGTGGACGCTGCCTCATGAAGGATTCAACAGAATGTTGCTCCTTCCTTTGCTCGTTTGGAAGTCCTGCATGATTCATAGCTTGAGAAAGTTGTGTGAGCATGGCTATAAGATTTTGCATTCCAGCTCCCATATCGTTTGGTTGCTCAGGGGGACAATCATTGCATTGCCCATCGCATTCCGCATTAACACGGTTCCTTCGGGTTCCAGCCATTGACTAAAACCAAGAAGAATAGTGTGAGCAACACTAATTATAATAGGAAAACCACATTATTCAAGAATAAAATTTTCATGCTTAAGGTCTTATCCTAGGTTATTCAAGGACATTTCTAAAACACTAATATTGTGTTCTGTGCTTAGACTTATCCTTAGGGTTCTTACTAAGGCTTTCACATCCTAGTTTCCAAAGGTTGACTATACCTTTCCTCTGATACCAACTATAATGACCCATACTTTACATACATTGTTAATACTTCAAAATTGAAGTACACTTATTACAACATATGACAAAACCACAAAGGACCGTATAGGTATAGTGTCTTTAGAAACTGGGAAACATAAACAACTGGTTCATAAATCTTCTACAGTGTCTCCCATTTTTTTCATCATATCTAGGGTCCCTTTTAGCATATTATACTTAATATCCATCTTCCTGACCTGGGGAAAAGAAAACATAAAAGGGTGAGCTCAAATGCTCAGCAAGGGCAAATAAAGGAAATAAAAATCATATCATATCTTTTTGAAAATTATAACCTGCAAAAGAGATCATAATATCTTAACATGGAACAAATCATAGAAGTGAAAATGAGATCCCCAAAATCATAACATAAAACTTTAAACCTTGTGGCATGCACACATAATCATGGAAAATCATTTCTTGTTAGTCATGACTCATTGCCAAGACTATCTTAGTGGACAGAGTCCCTTTCTCAACCGAGTCACCCTCGTTCCAGTCCTATTTCACTGAACCGGTATAACCTACCGTTCCAGCCATGTCTATCTCATGAGATATAAAATCTTTACCCAATGCATTGGAGGGAAATATAGGTTCCATCCATCTTATAACGAATCCTTTCTTATGTGTGCCACATAATCATAAAACACACATCATAGAGTAACCCATGTAATAAAAATGGGATTCTTAAACAACATGACATCATAAAACAATTCATATAAGATAAAGGAATTCATAAAAATGTTTCCATCCCAACATAATCAAATCCATGTAATAATAGGGATAAAAACAGAACCCTTTTATTAGCTTAGATGGGAAAATAATTTTTATAAAATACTTGAACTCCATTCTTGAGGAAAATATCCTTTCTACTTTAAAAACACTTTTCCTTTCTTAACATGTCATACAATTTTAAAATAAAAGAAATTGATTAAAAATAAACTTGAATACTTGTAAAGGAATCTTCTTGGAAATAATTTTTTTAGAAATCCATTCATGCCGTATAAGTTAAAAAAACATTCTTCGCACTTTTGTCGGAAAAGTCAAAAAGTACCTCGTACGAAAAACGACAAAAGATTCCTTTCATACATATTACTAAAAACTCACCGAAGGGTAAAAATAGATTTAAACCATAGTAGGTGGATGGAAATAATATTACATATTGATGAAACATAGATGTGGATGATAAAATACACCCCAGTAAATACTTACGAATAAACAATCTCGGATAAAAATGAGATTGTGATATTTCCCTTACCTTAGGTCCGATTTGATTTGTTCGTGTCCGAAGCTCCTGTATAATGGTTCAAATAATGTTATTGACTTATTCCAGAATCATACATATTGATATGAGATCATATATGGTCATATTATTAGCTTCTTGTTAGTAATATTTCATTGTTACTTGTTACTCACGTCTTTATAACTTTTTGTTCTTATGCGTGTTTTGTCGAATAAATCCTTATTCTTATCTTTAGGTTATATATAATTCATTTCCAGAATGTTATTAGTGTAGTATATTCCATATTCATTCATTCAATTCATTTATATAATCATTATGAAATGAAGATCATGTAGAACGAGTCACATCACATCGTGGAGACGGTATTCCGTACGTACGTACGAGTGATGATATCGTTCCTATGATCGTGGAATTGTATTGGAGTATATATATATTATTTAAGTATCAATATTAATTCATAATAATCATATATAGTTACTCATTACACCATTATACCCATCCTTGTAAGGTGATGGTGGAAAATAGATTACACCACGGCGTGGAGACGGTATTCCGTACGTACGCACGCGCGGTGATTTCATTTTTCCGTAGGATGGATAGAAGGTGAATTAGGGTTGTTTCATATTTATAATAACATATCAGTATGTAAGTAATACTGATGTTATTACTTTATCATGAAAAAACTAAAGAAAAAGAAGTTGAAGAAGAAAGAAATTGAAAAGATCGGTAATGGATATTACCTCTTCTTTGAAACGCCTCTTTGAATCCTCCACTTAAGGAACTAAGATTGGTCTTTGGAGAAGACCAGGGCCTCTAGGATTATTCTAGGGAAGTGGATAGGAGAAAATGGCAGGGGTTGGCCGAGCTTGAGTGCTCAAATTGGTGTGAGGAGGAGGGGGAGGAGGTTCCCTTTTATAAGGGAGGAGAGGGGCACCTTAGGAATATCTCAAAATATTATTTTATATTAAAGTCAAAATCGGTTTATAATGGTTCCAAAGGGTCTTATTTCTAAGATAAAGCGGGGAAGGGTCGAAATACTATCAACCAATAGGATTTAGACAAGTTTAGGGTATTATTTTAACCTTATCAATTAGATTTAACTCTAAGTTAAATAATTTAACTTTTACCATGTCTTTTTGTTTTCTTTCACTATATGGTTAATAAACTTACTATAACATGCCAAACGAACCCCAAATTGTTTATTATTAATATATATATCCTTATCTAAGTCATTTTGCCGATCCTTAGATTTTTAGGAATAAAATAACAATTAATAATAAAATATTTGATTTAAAAACTATTTTGTGTCAATTTTGACACTATTTGATATATGATTTTTGTGAAAGTCATAACAGAATTATATGTTCGAAAAAAGTTGCTTAAATCAACACTAATATATCATAGTAACCTAGAAAATTAGTGGAATTCATAAAAAGTCTTAAATTACATTTATTTTGGTATTTATATTATCAATTATGTCAATATTTCATTAATAAGATAATTACTGCATCATCTTTGTGTCATAAATAAATTATATTATTTGTTGCCTAAAAATTACAAATAAAATACCATCATGTAGGAAATCATTTTAGCTTTCTAATTAATATTTACAATCGAATTTATCGTATGTATAACCCCATATTAAAAATGATTTACTTATTAAACTTTGATTTTAACTATTTTAACCCATCTTTAAATAAATTAATAATAAATGTCCTAATCTAATCCAAGTAGGCCTAAATGGTCATATTTTATTCCTAAGTTTGTTTTTGGTCGAATTACACTTTTCCAATAGAATTAGGACATGTGTTAGGGTAATATTAATATCATATTTACCCTTAGTTACCCTATTTACTATTAACCGCGGTAAAAAAAAGTAAAAAGTTACTATTCACCAAAAATTATTTTTATCTCATTGAACCACATTTTACTTACTGATATCAACCGTGTCTGTCGGATTTTCGAAATTCCATTCACAGAAGCGGTAAAATTAAGTTTTATGCAAAATTCAGTTTTTAACCTACCACTTAGTGGTTTCACTATTCATCAAAAATTGAAAGTTTTCAGAAAAATACCAAAATTTCACCCAAGTCTAATTTCGATATTCTGAGTCCAAAAATGAAGTCCATTTTGAAAAATAAAATTTATAAAATTTCAAAAAGTGGTTATTACTATTCATAACGGCTAGTTTTAATAGCATATTGTTGTTTAGTGAAACTCGGTATTGCGTACGACGCAAGCTATCGAGGAAGGTCGCGATTGCGTGTAAAGCAAGCCAAGCAAGTGTTGTGTAGAAAAAGATTCCTTTGATGATTTATATAACATAAAAGTCTCGGGTGTTACATCCATGGGGTCCCAAAATCAATCCAATGATGCCCATGGTTGGACACTACTCATAAAATAAGGATAGGACAAGTGTTAAGGTAATTTGGTATTATTATCATATTATTTTTATCTTGAATTACCCTATTTATCTTTAACCGCGGTAAATAAAAGTCAAAAGTTACTTTTCACCAAAAATTATTTTCATCTTATTGAACCACATTTTACTTACTAATAACATAAATTTATGTCGTAATTTTGAAATTAAATTCACATAAGCGGTAAAATTTCATTTAAATGAAAATGTCAGTTTTTTTAACTACTACAAAGTGGTTTCACTATTCATCAAAAATTGATGCTTTTTAGAAAAATACCAAAAATTCAGCCAAAGATATATTTGATTTTCCAGATTCAAAAATGATTCCTATTTTAAAAAATTCAAAACATAAAAGTTTCATTAATAAATTTCAAATTAATTCTTGTTGTCAAAATAAATAGCGTGTTTTTAAGAAAAAATAACTATCAAAAGATCGACAGTTCTTTATGTCCAATTTCAAAGTGAAATTAATTTCATTGACCAAAATTGGATTAAATGGTAAAAATATAATCTAATTACACTTTAAAAACACTTAAAAATTTAATCTATCCACATAAATGAGTTAGATTAAAATGTATTCTTTAATTAAAATACCTTATATTCAATATTCATCAAAAAAATGAATTTTACCAGAAAAATACCAAAATTTTACCCAAAGTGAATTTTGATGTCCATGTTCTGAATAAGAATTTTATTTTATCAAAATGAACATAAAAAATTTGACAAAACTTGATTTACAGAGGGATCTCCATCAAAAGTTGGTAAATCTACCTTTTAAAGTAAATTATGCTAAAAATTAGATTCATTCACATTTTAAGCCTCTAACTTTTATTAGATTAATGTAAAAACATTTAAAAACATTTATAATCATATTTTAGTTAGTTTTGTTCGTTCCCTCTATTACAATGGCTAGGTATTGCCTATTATTTAAAATAATAACATTATATTATTATTTTTTAGTATGACTCTGCATTATGTGCAACGTAAGATTTCAAAGAAACCCATTGTTGTGTATCAGGTATGCCATCGAATCATAGTGTCCCCTTTCAAGTAAAATTAATATTTAATTCAAAAATATTAATAAATATGAAATTGTCTTACTCATTATTTACCATGGATGTTACACCGGGAACTATGCAAGCCAGTGCATTAAACCTAGAGTTCTCAATGGTAATTAGCTTCAGAAGCCACCAAATCCAAAGGATCAAGGGAATGATTTTAACATTACTACTTCCTAGGTGGGTAAATTTAATGAATTCTTTCATGGAATTGTTCTTATTCACTCATTAATAGAAAAAGTCCTTTTTTGATTCTTGTTCTACACATTCCACCATATCTTGCATGTTTGATATATCTATATAGTCAAAGCCCTGAAATGATGAAGTAGATATATTGGTAAAACACCAAGTGGTTCAATATTTGCAACCCTTGTTTTTTACTCCTCTTGTAACAACTGGGCTCTAGTGACAACACAGACACCCCAACTTTAACATGATCATTAGGTCCTGGCCCTCCAGGTACCACCAGTTTCCCCACTGACATGTGGTCCCCTCCCTATGGGCCACCCACATGCCCGAACGGGTGATCTGACTAATGAAAGTTCCCACAGGCCAACACATGTCCTTTATAGGTTGTTTTCTCCTAAATCACACGCACCCTAGAAAACATCCTAGAAGGGCACCCATCATGTTCACTACTCAAGTACAAGTATTCTTAACTATGGAGTTCTAATCAGGTAGGATCCCGAAAAAGAAAGATGCACCTTGTTGACAAGAGTCATATAATTTTAGTCATTTAACTCATTATTATTCAGGGGTGTTACAATCCCACCCTTAGAGCACAACATCCTCATTGTGGGACCTACATATAAACCTATGCAGTGCACCACATTTAATGTTGGGTACCACCTATGTTACAAAATGTAACAACTTGGCCCTAGTGATAGAAAAAACACCCTGCCTTAACATGGTAGTCAGGTCCTAGCCTGCCAGGAACCACTAGTTGCCCCAAAAATATGTGGTCCCCTCCCTAGTAACCCACAAACATTCCCAAATGAGTCATCTGACTAATGACATTCCCCGCATGCCAACATATGTCCTGTTTAGTGTGTTTTTTCCTCAATCACTCTCACCCTTGGAAACATCACCGAAGGTCACCCATCCTGATCACTACTCTAGTCCAAGCACGCTTAACTATGGGGTTATGATTAGGCAGGCTCCAGAAAATGAAGGTGCACATTTATGAAATGAGTCATATCATTTTAGACATTTAACCCTTTATCATTCAGTGGTGTTATACTTCTACTATTGGCGTATGTGTGAATATTATTTTTCCGAATATCATAATACCTCACTTGGTGTAATTCAATTCTATAATGGGAATTAATTTTCTCTCGTTATATATAGCACATAGAAACAATCAAGAAAAAGAAATGTCTTTTCATAATCCGAACCATCCCATTCTCCTCTACAAATTCATGGAAGATCATGAATGTCCATGAAAAAATCCTTCAACTATGTGTATGTTGATTCCATGTAAAGAGGCATACCCTGCTTAATTGGTTGAGTCTAGGGAATGTGTGAACCTAAATGAAAATCCCATCATGATGGAATATAGTGATCTATTTCCTAAAGAGTTTCACAGTCTTCCCTCAGATCATGAATCATAGTTCCATATAGAACTCATACCTAGAGATATTCTTATCTCAAAGAGTCCTTATAAGATGGATCATATCGAATGGGATGAGTTAAATAATCATCATTAATATCATTTGGAAAAATGGTTCATACACCCAAGTGAATCACCTTGTCATGCACCCATGATTTTTGTGAACAAGAAGGATGGAACAATGCGGCTTTGTAATCATTATCGGGATTTGAATAAGATCCCCATAAATAATAAGTATCCACTTCTAAGGATAAATGACATATTTGATTTGTTAAGTGGAGCTCAATAATTCTCAATGGTTGATATTCATTCTAGATATCATCAACATAAGATGAAGAAGGAAAATATTTGGAAGACATTCCTCCGTACAATGTATGAGCACTATGGGTTTTTGGGGATTCCATTTGGACATACGAATTCACATACAATCACCAAGGATTTGATGAATAAAGTTATTAGACACTACATCGACACATTTAGGGTGGTGTTTATCAATGATATTATCATCCATTCTAAGAGAAAGGTGGAACACGACGATACTATAAGACTTGTTTTGGCGACACTGATAAATGAGTATTTGTATGCCACATTCAGCAAGTGTGGATTTTGGATCAATCAAGTCACGTTCTTGGGATATGTGATCACAAGTGAGGGAATTTTTGTGGACCCATCAAATACATAGGCAATTAAGGACTGGACTAGACCCTCAAGTGTACACAAAATCCATAGTTTTCATGTATTAAAAGGGTACCAATGATTTTCTGTGAGTAATTTCTCATGATTGTCTAGCCCGCTAACTATGTTGACAAGGAAAGGGATAAAGTATTACTAGATAGATGAATGTTAGGAATGTCTCATGGAGGTAATGGGAAGGTAGATCATGGAAACTATATTCACATTACCATAGAGTGGAGAAATTTTTGGATATACAGCGATCCATCAAAGAATGGATTGGGTTGTGTACTCGTGAAAAATGATACTGTGTTAGCCTACGCTTCATGGAATTTGACGATCCAGGAGAAGAACTACCTGATGCATGATCTAGAGATGGATGCAACGATTTTTTTAATTAAAATATGGAATCACTAAATTTATTGTGAGAAGTGTGACATATACGCCGACCAGAAGATCCTAAAATATATATTCAGAGAAAAGGAGATCAACATGTGTCAAGGAGATGGTTAGAGCTAGTCAAAGATAATGATTTCTCTATTCACTATCATCTCGGAAAGTCAAAAAAGTATTTGATGCTCAAAGAAGAAAAGAACCTCATTCCATTTCAATGTTACAGTTTGAGAAAGACCATATATTCAGGGATATGCAAAGGATTGAATTGGAACTAATAATTAAGGGGATATATCCTACCTTGCAAAAATTTTTGTGAGACCATCAATCCAACAGATTATTAATATGGCACAAAGAGATGATCTGCAATTACAAAAGAAGGTGAATGCACTAAAAGAAGGGATGCTGCTTGAGTTACATATTCTTGTTGGTGGTGTGATTTAGTTTGGAATGATTCTCTATGTGCCTTAATCACCTGTGATAAAGAATAATATATTTGACAATTCTTATAGCTCAAAATTCTCTATCCATCCTAGCATCACCAAGAAGAACTTCCATCTACGAGAACACTTCTATTCTGATAACATGATGGATGAGATTGCATAATATATATCAAGGATCTTGTTATATCAAAAATTTAATGCAGAGTGATAAATGTTTAAAGGTATGATACAACCATTTCCAATAACCATGAGGAAATGGAAGAAAGTCACTATAGAAATTTCCACAAATCTCCCGAAGACATTGATGGGAAATAATGTGATATGGGTGGTGGTTGAATGACTCACCAAGACTACCTATTTACTCATTATTCAGGATGATCTCTCACATGAAAAACATTCATATATATAAGTGAATGATGTTTTGAGACTACATGGTGTTCCAACCTCTATTTCCTCTGATCATAATCCTAGGATCACATTTAAATTATCAAGAATTTTTCAACATTTATTGAGTACTGAATTAAATTTCAGCATGACCTATCACCCCACAAACTAATTCCCAATTTGAAAGGACAATTTAGACTATGGAAGCCATTATAAGAGCTAGATATTTAGAATTAAAATGTGGTTGTGATTAACATCTCCCAATTGGTTGAGTTCTCATAAAACAATATCTTCCACTTGAGTATTTAGATGAATCTATATGAAGCTCTATATGTAATGTGATGTAGAACTCCAACATGTTGGTATGAACTTGGAGAAATAAAGTAACATGGACCTGATCTGGTGTAAGAGATGATAGGAAAGATTCAAGTCATCTAGAAACATATCAAAGATATTAAAAGTTAGAAAAATAGTGATGATGACAACCGTAGACGGACATGAAGTTCGACATTGGAGATATTGTATTCCTTAAAATATCCCCATGGAAGAGAGTCATGTAGTTTGGAAGGAAAGAGATGTTATGATCAAGGTACATTGGCCCCTTTGAGATCCTTGATCACAAAAGTGATATGGACCATGATCTTGAACATCCACCAAATATTGATCAAGATCATGATGTGTTTAATGTATAACTCCTGATGATGTACATACCTGATCCCTCAGATATCCGGAACATAGAGGTGGTGCAATAGGAATATTATATCTCTTATGAGGAGAAACCCGTATTGATTATGGACAAGAGAGATATGGTTATAAAAAACAATAAAACCCACCACATCAAAGTGTTTTAGAGGAACCATATGTTTTAAGAAGAAACATTGGAACCAAATAAGATGATAAAGGAGAAGAACCCTCACCTATTTGTGTAAAATGAAATTTATGGGGTGAAATATACTAAGGGGGAAGAATGTAATGACCACAAGTTGTATCAATGGAAATCCCTTCTTATAATAATGCATTAATGTTTAATAACATTTTAAAACACAATGAAAAATAATTATACTATGTATTATGTGACCTCTAGACATAAATTTTCCACTTCTGTGTTTTGAATTTCGAAAATCCGGCATTCACGGTTGTGATCAGTAAGTTGTTTTTATTCTGTTAGGGAAATCATAATTTTTGGTAAATGGTAACCTACCCTCATGAATATTAACCTAACATTATAAAAAGTAATATGAACATTTTGAATAATGAATCATAAAGAAGAATAGAAACCAAATCAATGAATGATTAAATACAATTTAGGCATTTTATAAGTGATAATATATATATAGTAAAATTATTGTTATTTTTAAAGTCATAAAAAATTAACAATAATTAATTCATTCATTTAAAAGAAAATTTATTTTCCCCATATTTTTTCATATATTAACAATTCAATTTCCTCTACTTTTAAGATTATTTTATAGGACCTTATTTAAATTTGAAAGCAGTATGAAATCATTTTTTATTTTTAAGACTGTATTTTTCATGTAAATTATGATTTTAATTAATAATTTAATTATCATATTTATAATTTTTTTTGAAAAATAGTTTTCATTTTTTGATTCAAATTGATGAAAAATTGTTAGGGTGAATTTTTGGTATTTTTCTAGAATACCTGAAATTTTGCTGAATAGTTAAATTCTATAATTTTCAAAATATACTTAATAAATTGTTTTTTCATCGTGATTGATTAATTTTTTATGTAAATTGACACGAGTTCGATCTCACATGCACAAATTACTATTCTTGTTTATAGAATCATCAAAATATCTTGTATTTTAGGGAAATATTAAATTAATGAATATAATATTAAAAAAACCCCTCTCCCCTCCACTATAAATCCCACCCCTCACACCCTCATTTCTTTATCCCTATAAAGCATCAATACTTTCCAAAACTATGACCAACAATATTCCCTATCCCATAACCCATGTCTGAGTTCTTCTGGACTCATCAAAAGTCTAATCTATGTTTCGTTAAGGAGGAATCAAGAGGTAATTACCCTCCATATTTTCCATTAATTTCCTTTCAATTTCAAGTTCTTTTCTTAATATCTCCCCACCTATCCTCATCCAAATGAAATGTAACTCAATTATCTTAAATATAATAATATTTTGTCATAATATTTGTATTATATATAATCCTACCACCATCACCTATATTTTTAATTTTTAGAATGGAAAAGGATGTTTGCGAGGTGTTAATTTATCACCATCATGAAAAACATGTTTTCATATTTTTTACCACCATTAGATTTATTCATGAAACCATTTTTATAGTGGAACCAGATTATGATATATGTATTATATCCTATATAATTTTCTGGAACTAACTTATATACATATTACTAAAATTATTAATCAAAAAAAGTTCGATGTAGTCGAAAAACCACCAGAATTAACCCAAACGATCCTCATTAAATTCTTATCTAATGGTTCTTTATAATGCTATATAGAAAAATTATATATAAGATACTAAAATGTTTTTTCACATCATATATAAAATATAATTACAATAATGAATGTCAGTCTATGTTTTATTTGATCTTCCATTCATGAATACAAGTGAACTGTTCAAGAAAACTATTAAAATGAACATTCCACAACAATGAATTTAATCTATATAACTCATAAAAGCCCATAAATTTACTTAATGAAACCATATTCATGTATAAATTTTATTTAATTTTTAATTAATATAATATAATATAATTATATTGGGCAATAATAAGAAGGAATCATTTAGATACAAGGTAATGGGAAATTATCAAACCCAGCATTCTTTCTTCAGGTTCTCCCTCTTTCAATCCATTTTCAGTGTGGTAACTCTATAAAGATAATTTTTTTCATCATTTAATTAAAATTTATAGGATATAAATTTTTTCTATTTTTGTTCTTGAAAACCCCTATATTTTTCAAAATAACTCTTCTTTCAAATAAACAAACTATCAAAGATTGTTTCTTCTTCCCCCATCATTGATTGTTATATATCAAGAATGTTATTCCCACTATATTTTAGGAACCAAATGTTTATGAATGTATTCTATATAAAGTAAACCCCATTTATTTACACGGTTTAATTTTTTTTTTCAATTTTTAAATATTTTCTTTTTGGAATGGAAATTATATAAATGTTATGATGTGACGTGTGCAGCAAGAATTATATAGTGTGATATGAATGTTTAGATGTGACAGGTGCACCTAGAATTTTATAGCCCTCAAATGAATTGGATAAAGTCAGTAATCTCATTTGATAAAGTGAAATTAGTTATGAACATGATCCTATCATTGATCTAAACTACGTGTGGTAGTTAACCACTATGAAATGTCGATTCATTTTTAAGAATTTTCATATTTCATGTCTTTTATTAAAGCTTCCTATCATGTTCATGATTCTTTTCATATATTATGATTATGCCCACCAAATGTTATATTTTTTTATATATACCATTATATATCTTTTAGATCACCCTTTTTGAAAGATATCCTCATGTGATTATGTGTACTAAAGAATTTTCAAGGGACAATAAGTAGCTGGAGAAGAATGGATTAAATAAATGTTTACGTATTATCTATTAAATGTTATGTATGGACCAAGTTTTCCTAATACACTAAAGCTTTGGATACTAATTGTGTATTTTTATTATGTTTTTATATTCAATATGATGTAATAGTAGTGTAATAAAAATCTTGGTCTCTATAAGTACATTGTATATTAATGGATAATATCAATATTGAATCCTCATAGATAATGGAAAAAAATTAAATAAATAAAATGTGTTGTTACCAATATTCATGATCATACCATTAATGAATTTGAAATGATATTATAAATATTACAATAAAAGCCTCAAAAAATAAATTATTAATAAATGGGTATGTGTAAACTAGGTACACAACTAATACAGAATATCTGTTGTTTTGGATCGTTTTGCGATTCAATTCAGGTTTAGGATTTCAATAACTGGAAACCAAACGACAAATTCACAGACAATAAATTCCTAATATATTCAATGATCAATACAATATATTCTATAAATTAATTATAAATCAATTATTATTCATTTTGAGTCAATAATACTGAAGTGTCCCAGGATAATAAAATAACAATCATATTAAAAATACATGAAGGCATATCATATACAAAGAAGGTATAGATTTAATGAAAAAATTATTTGGTTGAAATAATTCCTTATAAATCCATTCTATATTAAATATAATCATAGAGGAGAATAAAATTTTCTAATAAAATGATTGAATATGATAAGGAATGTGATCAGGGGAATGATAACGAGAAAAGAATTAGAAATTAATAAAAGATTAAATAGTTATGTCATTTCATCGTAAATGATTCTTTTGTAGTAAAATTGATCCTTAAAATGTAAATAATATAAAAATTATTAAAAAAATTCCATTTCACATCGATTATCATAAAACATAATTTTTTAACATCTATTATCAAAATACTTCATTTTGTAACATCTATTAGTATACAACTTAATCATTCTTCATGTAGTATTTTGTTAATATAGAGACATCTAGGACAAGGGTATGGTTGTTGGGATGGTATTTGGGAGGGGGAATATCTATTTCTAGAGGCCCAACCATGGTGTAGAGTATATGAATTGGGGTTATCTTTTAAAAGTTAGTTGGGTGTAATAAGTTTAAATAATATAAACTTTATTAAATAATTGACGCCTCTTTCGTGTCATGTAGTATATATTTTTCATAGTTTAATTTTTGATCAGGTTCAAGTTTAATTTTAATAATGATATTATATATAATCATGTATTTTATGTTATATTTTTGGCTTACACAGTTATTTTTAACCATATTAACTCATTTTACCTTTAACCGAGATGATAAATATTTTACATGGTTAATACTCAATGTGGCCAAAAATTATATTTACCACATTAAATTATATTAATAATGCTGATTCCAAGTAAGGAATCCATTTTAAATGACTCATTCTTAATAACTGAAAAAATTACAGTTAAAATATGTGCACAACATAACATAGAAGATGTTTTAAAAAAAATATTTTTTTAACCATCAAAATGATTTAATAAGAAAATAAAATAAATGATCATTAAAATGGAATTAATAGGAATATAATAAATAAAAGGAGTCATTATATTATTCATAAAAAACATAATAATTGGTTGTTTTAAATACATTAATAATTTATGAAAACTTATAATTTTTCTTAAAAACAGTATGTTGATGTAAAAAAAGTAACCTTAGACTTATAAGTGAAACAATATATTTTTATATGAATTATAATTTCTATTAAATAAACATTTTTTGATGATTTTTTTTCATAGATAGTCATTTTATTCTTATACCAATGTAATCCGAAAAAATTATTTATAAAATATTTCTATTTTTCATTATTAAAAAAATTATTATTTTTGAAAAATATAAAATAATCACCTTAAGGTAAATTTGAAATGATAAATTAAAAATTGTAAATTATTTCAATTCACACAATTAATAATATTTTGGAATTTTTTCATTAATTACATTATCAATTACATTCTACATACTTTTTTATTCCTTCCATCTAATAAGAACGTTTTTATAATTCAATTTTAAGATTTTTATTAATGTAGTGAAATATTTCATCTATGAAACATGGAAAATTTAACCTTGTGAGTAGATATGGGTAGTTATTCATCATTAATTGTTGATGTACATATTCCAACTCATCAACATTATTATTTCTTCACTACATATTAACAAATAGAATCATAAAATTCCAAAACTCATGTTCTCTAGAGTTATTAATATTGATAGGCTCTTTAAAGAAAGATAAATTATGTTCCAATTATTTTTTCGTTAGAGGTGAGAAAATTAGTTAAATCAAGAATTCAGTTCCTTAATAAGAGATATAAAACACATCATAAACATGAAAGAGGTTGGGTGGAATTTCCAAATATTAAGAAAGTAATTCAATTCCATCCAGATATTCAAAAGGATCAATATACAAATGTCAGAGATTCCATTTACTACTAAACCATATAACATCATTACATGGATATTCATTCCTGATATCATGATATCCCTCTCGAAATTGTCAATAAATCCTTCAATTATAACTATTAATCTTTTGTATATTTTTAGATATATTAATATTAATATGAATAATTATCAAATTCAATGCCATATCTTTAATAGGTTCTAAAAAAATATCCCTTCCGCTAATTCCATCCCAATAAGTTAGATTATCAAATATATTCTCATAAAACATTTCATATCATTCATGTTGAATAGTTGAGAAATTTCGATTATTAAGTGAGAATTATATTAAAGGTAAATATTTTTCCAACATTCCATGAATCCTATGTATGTCATCAAATGATTAAATATTCCTTTTACAATGTCCACCTATATATAGATTATAAGAATTTCCCAATTGTGCTCAATTTTGAGAGCCTTCTAATGAATTTTATATATAATTTTGACATAAATATTTGGTCATGAATAGATAAAATAGACAGGGGTTCTCTATAAATCCTCGTATCTTAATTTATATAGATCATCCTGAGGTGTTCACATGGTATATTATTCCTTATTGGAAAAAAGGCAGAATACCTAGTATGGTATACAAGAATTACTCATAAGACATCATTATTTATTGGATTCTTATGAACCCTTGTAACTAAGTCTGTAGTAATATCACACCATTTCCACATAAGACTAGATAGTGGGTGGATGAATCCTTTATAATTTTATCACATAGATTTTTTTAACCCAAAATATTGATATATGGTATGTAATTTCTGGATTGATGTATTCCCAACATTAAAGTTTATTATAAATATATATATATATATATATATATATTACATGGATTTATAATGAATTTTGAACTATTAGATTTTTCTAATTATTAACTTTTAGCTCAATTATGGATTTAAGAAATTAAAATTACATAATACTGTATTCTATCCCCATAAATAATGTCAAATTAATTCCAAGCATTCTCAACATTTATTTTCATGACAATATTCTTATCAATAATGACAAATTTTTTAATTTTCTCCAATATGGATAGATTGAAAATAATTTTCAATATATGTTATGTTTCCCTTTCTATAATGATTCCTATATATTAATTTATTTAATAATTTTATTTATGATAATTTTAATACTTCTTTTCATCAAAACAATATAATCATTCCTACTCAATGCATTATCCAAATTAATTAACTTCCCTTGGTGATGGTTTATTGAGAAATTCAAATTCTTGTGTAGTTATATCCCTCGCATTTACCTCATATTTATCTCTATGTGTGAGGATAAATATTTCAAACATTATATATATATATATATCACATAATTTACTATGAATGAAACTCTTATATATCTTCAATGTAATGATTATAGTTTACAAGCCATGTTTCATTGTTGTAAATTTCTTTCCATGAATATGAAAAAAATTATGTAGGAAAAACCTAATCATTCTATAGAAGGACACATCCATGTTCCTTATTTGATTCATCGCTATATATCAGTAATAATTTCATTCTTGATAGTAAAATAAATATATATTAATTGACCAATATCATATTTATTTCATGAAAATATACCATAAATACATATGGGGATATTAAAATAAGACATTTACATATCAAGATGTAAAAAAAATTCTATTTGAGTAACATGAAAATAAATTTGTGGATATTAATATGATAATTCAAAGGAAATATGTACCTATTTTATATTCATTTTTTTTCTATTCTATCATTTTTCTTTTATTTGAAGGATCAGTATGTATTCCACCCTTAGAGAAAATATGAAAAAGAAAATAAAATTCAATAAATATTAATTCATATTTTCTATATATTTTTTATAATGTATTTTATTTAAAATTCATAAAAATGATTCACAAATGACTCTTAGAATAATCATAGAATTTACTATATACATATATAATATCAATATATACTGTGATAAAATTAACTTTATGATATTTAAATTCTATATCCATTAGATATATAAAAATATAGGTTGAATTAGTCATTTAAAAACATATTACATGAATACATGTTGTCTATATATCATATGAAATGAAATATTTAGAATATCTTCATTCATTAATATTATTTTATGCTACCTAGAATGAAGATAAATTATTAAAAAATATTTACCAATATGATTTATGTCAACAGAGTAATCAATGATGGACAAATGACAAAATATCATTATATTAATATTATTAATTTCCATGTAATTGATAAATAACCTAATAGACTACAATATCTTCATAAACAAAAGGATATGGGATCCCCGTAATAAAATAATTGGTAATATTAATACTTTGTCACACAACTAGAATTTTTCTTTCTATAAATACACTAATTTCACTATGAAAATCCGATTAAAATTTGTAGAAATTATTTTACCATCCTTCATCAGATCAAACGAATACTAAACCTCATAATCATGTTTATTTCCTGGTATTTTTTGAAATCCCAAATCAATGTATCCCGACTCAATAGGTACATCATATATTCCAATGATATATATGAAATTATTAGATTATTTTTATATTATTCTCTACGATTTTTTTATTGATTGATAATGGATGTGGATCCTAGTGTGATAATCTCCTTGGGTGGAATATAAATTATCATATTAAAATGTGAATTCAAATAAATACTAATGATTATATGAATATAAACCATATATATAATACCGTTGATGTTAAATATGGTTTTTCTTTAATGATATTGTGTAATTAGGGATATATTATTATAATAATAATATTTCTACATGGATTATTGATAGGAAAGACCATTATTTAAGTCCTTGGGAGATATCATATTTCTTATTAAACATAGAATATATAAATTTGTGTGAAGATCCAGAATGAAATTCAACATATTCTAAATTTTTTGTAATATTCAATGTTCTAACAACTGTATCTTTATACACATAAATGTGTGTTGGATGAATTCTATAAAAGTCAAATTTTCTCACATGATTCTTCTGCAGGAAGTTCCCTTGACACATAATAGATCTATTGGAATAATAACTCTTATCATTTTTATTGAAGCACCATATAATAATTTCTTCATTTATTTCATTATATTCTTGAGAACTATTATCATTTTCTACCTACTATAAATAGAATTATATCCCCATAAAGTATGTACATGTGTGTTTACAAGAAAAATTATCACATTTGGAAATATACTCATCCATTTTTCATTCATTAAATTGTATCATTTTTCACGGATCATTTCATATATCTTTTTTATTTACATTAATGATATGATACCAATTAAATTATTTAACTATCATGATGGGTCTTGGTTTTATTTGATCATATTTTGAAAAATCCTATGAAACTAGTAGACTTTGGATACTCATCATAATCCCTTTATTGAAACATTCAACTATTCCTTCTAGATTACTTATAAGGTTATTAGAATGCCTTGCCAATCATGAACCATTATCCTTGAACACTGCAACAAATTATTAATCATTATAATATAATGTGACTAAAATAATCTATGTAAACACAAAATTCACACAAGGAAAGTATTTCTAGAAAAATATCACATTAAATTATAACAGCCCAGAACCCACACTCCCATATATTGAGCTAAAATCATAGAAATTACTGTTATAGCTTTGATACATATGGAGGTGACCAAGTAATCATTGTCCAAAAGACACAATATAAAAAGGAAATACTGAATAACTTAAATTTTCCAGGAACATTTTGGTTCAGTGATATAGGGAATTAGGAAAAACCCCTATATAAACTATACACATGTCTTTAATTGATAATTTATCCCACCAAATTCACATTTCCTTATTAAAAATTAAATTACCATCATCATCTATATGAAATAAATGTAGATATATTTCATTAAATATCATTTCTTGATATCCAAAGGAAGATTAAACATAATAATGGTGAGATAAAACCCAGATTAAGGGTAAACATAATAATTAATAATCGGATGTAATCAATGAGCCAAAGAAGTGCATAATGGTGTAACGACATAGTTAGAGTGTGTGATAGAATCATAAAAGAACACAAATATTGAAATAGATATATCATCAAATTTGAAAACAAAGAAATGTTATGTTTTATCATTATAAATAATAATGAGCCATGTAATATCATTCATGTTCTTAAAAAACATTATAAATTCAATATAACGAATTAGAAAAAATGAATTTAATGTTGGAACATTTATGTTTATAACTAATGATAAACCCTTACCCAAAATAATTGGATCCAAGTTGATTACATAAGAGATTCCTATAGGTAAATCTAAAATTTATTCCTATGAAGGAAATGTAAATTAATCAATGCATCAGAGTGATATCTAGGTTAACTAATTTTATAAGATATAATATTTTCTTCTATTTCAATTTGGCCACACAATCTTATAAGATGTAATGATGTCACCAAATGCTATTAAAGAAACCCCTTCATATAATATGTAACGGTCTCTCCGAACACTATCAATGCCACCCTATCATATAATATGTCATATATTCAAAACATGAATAAATGAGATAGATCATTCATCAGAAAACACATAGAAACAATCATTAATCTCTTATAACTCATCCAACCCATATAAAATAAATGGTTTCATTGTAAATCACTTCGAAAAATGATTATCCCCTGAAAATTATATAGATAACATAAAAATATATTTGAAACATGATTAACCCATGTAAACATAAATGGGTTCATAAAATCGCTTTGAAACAATCTAAATCCATCAAGATAAATAATCATGTTGTTATCGATAAAAAATATACCCTTTGGAACATAGCTAGCAACAGGTATTGTTGATGTCGATGAGTGGGAATACCATTAAAATATCATTGAAATAATATTGATTAAAATAACCTTTTAATTTTGAAAATAAATTTTTAACGACAAAAATAACCAAAAATTGTAAAAAACGTTATCCATGAATGTTTCCAAGGAATCATATAATGATATATTTTGAAAAATCATTCAAAAAAGTTTTGGGAAAAATATCCTTCCCAATTTTGAAGATTATTTTTATCAATCAATTTTAATATTAATTTCTTTTATTATAAAGATGAAAATTTAAAGGGAATATAAAATGAGAATAATGGTCATGATAGTAGAAAATTGAGTCTATTATGTACATGTTAAAACAAATATTCATTTCACATTTTTTTGGGTACAATATAGAAGGGAATATTTTCAGAAAAAATATTCCCCTGATAATAATATGTAAGAAGAAATAATCGGGTAAAAATATATTTAATAAATAATTTTCAATATTATAAAATCCTTTTTTAATTTTTTTTTAAAATCATGGTTTTGGGAGAAAATATATTTCCAACTAAAAAGAAGAATGAAGTCACATTTTCTTAAAACATTTTTCTGAAAATTTTTTACTACCAAAGAGTTGAAAAATAGTACTATTAGTCAAAAATAAAACTAATTTCTAAAGGATAATAATATTTTTGAGTTCCTTTATTGATGGATCATAATAAATTATCATTAAAATAATAATTATACACAATTCTGATAAACGATAAAATTGTTACACTAGAAACTTTCCTCTTTCATATCATTGAAATCATAAACCTCATAAAAGAGATATAATGAAATGGATATTTAATTAAATTTAAATTTAAGTATTATAATCATACAATATATTCACAGGATGTATATACACTACACAACAAAAATATTTTGATAATATGGCATATATGTCAAAAATTACTCTGGTAAGTTGACTATTTTCAAAGAGGACATAATATAAACAAAACTATAATAATATTCATGAAATTATTATCATATTTATACATAAATTAATCTTTTATAATATACCATGAGATAATTTTTTGAAAAATTATCAAGCATTATGATTAGAGAGACGATAGTTCCTACATACACTTTAGTAATGTTTCCATTTATTGATGATCATTATAGAAAAATTGTAAGTATTATATTATATTTATAGAAAGATAATTATATCTTAAATAATAAAATATTTTATTATATATACTTTTATATATCATTATTGTGATTTAGTGATGAAAAAAGGAGTCACATAGCTTCGTGGTGGCGATAGTCCACACACACATAATCGAAGTTATCATTTTTTCAGAGTGAAAATATAACAACTAAAATGATATATTATAAATATATAATGATAAATATATAATGATAAATATATAATAAATATCATTATTATTTCATTTATATCACATAAATTTATTATTTTTACCTTTAATACCTTACAAAAAATTCATTAGTGAAAAATAAATCACATCGCTTCATGAGGTGGTGGTCTACTAAACGCTTGAGTGACATTATCATATCCATTAAATTTGAGAAAATAAGAATGGTATACATGATATAATGACTCCATATGTATAATTATTTTAAAATTATTATATTTATACTATATATACATCATAATACCCAATTGTGATAGGTGGTAATGGAATAAGGTATGGTATAATTTCAGTAGGATACGATCCTCCATACAGACTAATATTGATTTAATAACCCATTTAGATTAAATGGTGTTTAGTTGTAGTTCATAAACATATCTTAATATATCTATGTATATATAATATGGTTATGTTATTATATTATTATGGTATAATGCTAATTGAATTGGTGTACAAAGAAATAAATCAAAAATTCTCATTGATAAATGTGACCTATAATTCTAGTAACTCCTTTTGGTTTACACCCACACCTTCCTTGGTTGGATTACTAAACAAAGTATAGATTTTGGGATGTGATGAGATAATTTTTGAAGTGATTTTGGTAGATATTGGATGATATATATTGGTTTTAATATGTGAATAGGGGAGGAGATTTTGAGGCCCTTTATAAGTGTGGTGGGTGGCACACTTGTATGGTTTTTGCAAAAATTGTCTTCCATCCACATTTTTTCATGTCACAAGGCCCCTATAATTGATAATTATAATTAATATAATATATGGGGTTGAAATAAATCTACCCAATGGGGTTTGGAAATGTTTCATTTTATTTTACAACTTTATTATAGTATTTAATTCCCTGGTAAACATGTTTTTAACTTTAATTGTTTTGAATAATATTAACTGTTTTCACTTATCATTATAGTAAAAAATTATGAAAGAATTATTATATGATATAAATAATTATTATTAAAATTATAGAATCAATTTCATAAATAAAACTCATAGAATTGGAAAAATTTAATTTAAAATTAATATAAAATATGGGGCGACATAACAAGTTTTTGAAGAAGTGTAATTTTTAGAAAAAGATGTTTTTATATTAAATATATGGAATATAATATTAATTGTAAGATAAAAAATTAATATTTAATGGTATATTATATAAAAATTTCACTCAAATAAATACCCATTAATGATTATTTAAATTATCTAAAATGTGAAAACATTATTCATTTTAAAATTGTATTATGGAAAAGCCGTTTTAAACTAAAAAAACATATACTAAAAATGTAACACCCCCTGATTTTGAAATTAAATTTAATATTTAATGACAGAAAAAATGAATCTATAAAAGAAAAAAATTATTATAACTTATAAAGTAAAGATAAATTTTCCACCTCTATGATTTGAATTTCAAAAAACTGATAAACATAGTTGTGTTCAGTATCATATTTTGAGTATGATAAGACAATCATATTTTTTTGGTGAAATGTAACATACCCATTTGAATATTAATATGAAAATAATGAATATTACATCATTTAATATTTTATTCTCTTATGGTTACAAGATAATGGGATCTTGAATAATTTTTCAAAGTTAAATAAAATTCATTTTGTATTAATTTTTTTTGAATGGATTGTTAATTTATTTAAATTTAATTTTATAATATTTTGAAAATTATTTTCAATAAATGGATTTTATTTTTGAATCCTACAAATCAAAAAAAATGTTTAGGGTGAATTTTTTAGAGTTTTCTGAAATACTCAATTTTTTGTTGCATTGTAAAATACTGTAATCTACCGTATATATACAATATAAGATAAATTAACTATTACTATGATCATGGATGATGTAAGATCAATTTTTTTCGAACTAACATGAACATATTAATAATCTTGTTCATATTAATAAATACTATTGTTTGTCTTGAGGGAAATAATAAAATAATTAATAATATATTCACAAAACACCCATATATTCAAATATAAAACCCTCTCACTCCCTCTTCTCTTCACTCCTATAAAGACTTATTCCTTTAATAAATTCTACCTAAATCTCGTACAAAGCTCCTCCCCAATGTCTATCATCCATTGGTCTCATGAAAATGCCCAAATCCCTCACCTAAAGAGGTCCACAAGGAAAGTTACTTCAAGAGAGAAATTCCACTTTTCATTACTTTTATTTCAAGTTCATTTCTTTTATTTTTCTATCCTCAACACATTTTGTCAATTTTTTTAATGAACCTAGTACTGTATATATACTACAATATTGTTCGAATAAATTAATAATAATTCAAACTCTCTCTTTCCCCCTATGTTTGTACTAGAAAGGAAAACACCATCCGAGACGTTTTAATTTATAATATTCAAGGACAACACGTTTTCAATTTATAGTATATAATTACATTCTTGTCATGAAACCATTTTTATGGTTTAAATATTCAATAATATATGTATTATAACTTATTTAAGGTTATATTATCCTTTTTTAAACATGATTATAATTTATAAATTAAAATGAGTTCATTGTGATCACAGAAAACCAAATAACCCAAAAAATTGTCATTAAGGTTTTATATAATGATTCATATTCACTCTTAATATCCAAAAAAACTATTTAATCTTATATTTGTTCACTAATGGCATAAAACTTCTATTATGGACAACCATTCTCATTCTATATTTTTATTCATACATGAATATATGTAGATCGATCATCCAAACCAAAGAAAAAAACACCCTATACAATGAAATTGAATATCTCAACCCATCAAAAGGCCACGAATGAACCTAATAAGGTTATATAAATTCAATTAAATTTATATTAGGTTCTGTAATAATTAATTTATAAACCCAAATTTGATTATTCAGGTCATTAATATCAAGTGAAGGACACTTTCGGACAAACGGTATGTGTTTTCCACCCAAACACCCTTTTTCATTAATGTTACAATTATTATCTACATACCTTAATAAAATTTTCGTTATTAATATGAAACCCTCATAAATTCTATATGAATTTTCTATATGTTCTATTTTTAGAAGAAATTTTCTCTATAAAATCTCTCATTTTATTATTAATGTAATATCTTATTTCACATTGTGTTTCATCGAATTATTTTTCCAAAAGTACTCTTTTTTTTAAAGTAAAAGATCATTTATCTCAAGAATTACCCGATTATTTTATAAGAGTTTCTTCATCTATTTCAAAACTATAATTTATAATTCTGTATTATTGGGATTAATAATTTATAATATCATCTTCCATATTCATTTTAAATTATAATGATTAGTTTTACAATATATTTTATATCGTAATACCATTTAGCAATTTTCTTCGATTGGTTAGTGTACATGCTTTATTTTAGGGTATGTAATTACACTTCATATATTAATTCCAAAACGAATATATATGATG
Organism: Viscum album; assembly: GCA_963277665.1. NCBI lineage: Eukaryota > Viridiplantae > Streptophyta > Magnoliopsida > Santalales > Viscaceae > Viscum > Viscum album. Next base: position 247,218,808 of record OY728127.1, read on the forward strand.
TTTATGATTATAACTATTCATATTAATAATTCATTGGACTTAGTAAGTGTTGGGTGTGGGCCTCTATAGCCTCTCAGGTCATAGGAAGGTATCATGAGAAAAACTATGGTCCTTTCCTAAGGCCATGACAAGATGGATATTTATTGTCTTTGTATAAGGCCTTAAAGGTATGGATATGATGTCATGAATTATTCAGTCCATCATTATTAAAATTGTATTGATAGTTCATGGGGTTATTCAACTTGTATAAAACTCATGATTATGTTTTATAATGGCATTATTTATTCAGCTCCCATTCAATCGATAATGTGATCATGTTTTTATTTTAATGGAATTTGATTTTAGTTATTCACCACGCCTAATGATTAAGTTTATCATAACATCCACTGTATTTATTAACCTTACTGAGCATTCATCCTCACAAATTTATAATTATTCATTTTCTCAGGGCATGAAAATTTTTATTATTATTGTCCTATAAGGATAAACGTAGAGTTGTGGATGTTCCCAATAAAACATATATGTTCTATTTCATTTCATGTTGTAATGTTGAACATATTTATATATATTTTTTTCCAAATATTCTAAAATAATCAATCCTTCAGGATGTATATTCCTTGTTTAAATACTACTGTAATAAAATAAGGCATTCACTCTAGGTAGCTGGGGTCGGGTCCTTAGAGTTGATATCAGATTAGGTTTATTAGGAAACATGGAAACTAGAATTAGAAAATGTGGACTTGGGAACGAATTCCTAAAATAGTCATTGAGTACATAAATTCAAGAAAATCCATAAATATTGTTTATTAATATATTATGTGGATCTAGTTTGAAAATACACCCCATACTAGACACAATAAGAGAATGTGGTTCTGGCACAGATGTACCCAAGAGTGAAAAATTTGGAAAGGAGTTTCGGTCATGACTGGGGGTATCCTGGTACACGACAACAGGACTTAATGTACACTTATTTTGAATCTCCTGGGGAATATTCTTAGGATAATCAACATTTTCAATATAAGCCATTATAAAGGATTAAAATGTAAATTTTTCTTCAAAGAAACCATGTTTGCGATTATGGAATTATCCATTCATTGGATTTCTATTTTTCTATTTATTATTCTACGTTTTGATTAAACATAATGATTAATAACCTAATAAGGTGTATGACATATTATAGAAATGATTCATAGTGGAATAAATTTAAACCGCTTGAAAATTCATATACCATGTTGATATTTCCCTCCAATGTAAGATAATGATGTTGGATCAAGAGCTACGGTAGGTTATGAGAAAATTATAGCTATAAACGGACAACTAACACAGATTATGAATAATAACCATACCCATATTGATCATCCCGGTCCAAAATGTGGATGAGCTATGTTAGATTTCTTTATTCAACATTAACTTCTATTATTCCATGGGCCTAAAAAACCCTTTTTTATTGAGTAGTTGATAAGTTCTCTAGAAAAAATATTTCCATCACTTGGATGTAACAAAAGAGAGAATGTTGTCGTGGAAGTATATCATCTATCAGGAGATACAGATCAGTGGTGGTTGTTAATCCAAAACACAATGGCGGAGGAATAGATAGAAGATAGAGAATGGATGGATTTTAAGGAAATATTCCTAGAAAAAATATTTTCCCCACGAACTACGAGTGGATATGAAAAGGAAATTATTGAATATAAGGAAGAAGGCTGATGAAAATGTTTCCAAGTATGAGGCCGACATTACTAGACTGGAATGTCATGCTACATACTATATCCATAATCCATGGAGCATGATTGATCGATTCATTGATGGATTAAAACCATTCCTCTGAAGGGCTCTTATCTCCTAAAGTTTCTTGTCAGATGAAGATATATTTTCCTTTTCTATCAAGATGTAGAAGGTATTTTCTAATTCTTATGAAATTAATGGAATGCCAGAGATGAAGAGAGCTTCTAAAATCTATTTGAATTGAAATAAGAAAATAGGGATGAAGGGAAGAGTTGTGCTTCCACCCAATAGTAATTGTGGGAGGAAACACCGTGGAACTTTGCTGAAGGGAATGGGAGTTTGAATAAGTATAGAGAAAAGGCCACATATCTCGGGATTTCTAGGGGAATAAAGAATCTAATAATGTTCAATGCCACCACTGTAGGGATATTAGACATTGTACACATGAAATCCCTAAGGATCAGGGAAACATACCCCCAATGAATACCAATTTGGCAAGGAAAAGAATACATGATCACGACTATAGTGGTTAAAGTTCCTAACGACATGGTGGAAGGTACATTAATCATTTCCTTAAAAATATACAATGATTTTTTTGATTTTGGATCATCAAATTCATTCATATCTTCCCAGTTTTCCAAGAAAATTAAATATATCCAGTTTTTTTTAATAAGTGAGTTCTTACTTAAAGCTCATAAGGGAAGTATAATTTCGATAAATTTGTTCCAAGAAGACCCCATTACGGCATATAAACGTGCTTTATCTACTGATTTTATTATCATAACCCTGATTGAATTTAATATAATCATCAGTATGGATTGTATTTTCAACCATGATGCAAAACATTTATTGTGATATTGAGATTAAAATTTTTGAGGATGAGGTTGAATTCCTTATCTTTAGGGAAAACAAGATAACTTCTTATTCTCATCTAAATCCACCCCCAATGGATATACTAATTTCAATTATTATGGAGGAAGGGAACACAATATCTATCTATGGGGAAAGGAATTTTCAAATATAGAATGTACATATATTGAATGAATATATTGATATATTTGCATAGGATTTACATGGACATCCTCCAAAATGAGAAGTTGAGTTTTCAATTTATTTAATTCCGGGTTCAAGGCCTATATCAAATACTCCTTATATAATGGCCACTATTGAAATAGTAAAACAAAAGGGACAATTAGAGGAAATTAGGGCATAGGGATTTATTCACCCTATTATTTCCCCATGGGGATCCCATGTACATTTCATTAAGAATAACGATGGATATATGTGGTTCTTCATTGAATATAGGGAGATTAATTTTATAACAATAAATAAAAAGTATCCATATCCTTGTATTTATGATCTATTTGATCAACATAATAGAGCCTAATGTTTTTACAGATTGACCTTTGATATAGATATCATCTGTTTCTAGTAAGGAAGGTATAAATTCCAAAGATAGCATTTTAGACTAGGTATGGGCATTATGAGTTTAATGTAATGCCTTTTGGACTGACTAATGAACACTTTATTTTAATGAAACTAACAAAGATGGTTTTCAATGAATTACTTGAGGAATTTACGTTGGTATTTATTGATGATATATTGGTATAATACAAAATCTACTAAGACCCTAAATGTCACTTGCACACTATTCTGAAGACTCTTATATGGAATGAATTATACGAGATGTTTAAATATTATGATCTTTGGCTTCAATCATTTTCCATTTTTTCCATGTTGTCTCTAAGGATGGAATATATGTTGATCTGTTGATGACAAAGGTAGTGAAGGAATATACTAATCCAAAGAACATAAATGAGGTACTTAGTTTTATTGGTTTAGTAGGTTATTATCAGAATTACATTCATAACATAACATGTTTATCCAACCCAATGACGAAACTTACACGTAAAGTTGTTATGTTTTTATGGAAAAAAGAATGTGATGTATATTTTATGGAACTAAAGATGAGAAAATTGGGTGTTATGATCCTAAATCTACAAACAGAAAATTATGGGTTTATGATCTATAGTGATACATCAGTGAACGGACATGGTCGTGTCCTTTTTTAGAATGATAGAGTCATTGACTATGAATCAAGGCAATTAAAAAATTTTGAACAACATTTTCATACCCATGATATTAAGTTATATGTTGTGATATTTTCTTTGAATATATGGGGAAACTATCTCTATATTGAAAAATTTGAGATATATACAGATCACAAGAGCCTGAAATATATCTTCTCACAGAAAGAACTCAATATGAGGAAAAGACGATGGCTTGAAGTACTCACTAATTATGAATGTTCCATTTAATACAACCTAGGAAAGGAAAAAAAAGTAGTTGATGCATTGAGCAGGAAGGCCCATGGTGTTCTCAATAAAATGATTATTGATAAGGATCTTCTGTACATAGATCTAGAGATTATAGATATGGGAATTACAAAAGAAGGTGAAACATCAAAACATTTTCAAATGGTTTCCCAACCATCTTTATTGGAATGAAATAAATCATCGCATTATGATGATGAGAACCATCAGAAGACAATTAAGGAAATGGATGTAGGGTCGTTGGATGTCTTCATATGTGAAGATGGAATTATGAATTTTTTAGGAGGATATGTGTTCCCTCTATCCATGAGGTGAAAAGGGAGTTTTTGGATGATGCCCATAGATCAAATATCTCTATACACAATGGTTTCACTAAAATTTATATACATTTTTGTGAACATTTCTGGTGGGACAACAAGAAGTGTTATATTTATTAATATGTATCATGATGTTTAGTATTTCAACATGTTAAGGTTGAAAAAATAAATCCTAGATGTGTCAGGCAACCTATACCTATTCCACCATGGAAACGGGATGAAATCAACCTAAAATTTATCATTATATTATGAAAAATTCCCTGAAATAATGATGGAATATGGGTAATTATGAATCCACATACAAAATAGATACATTTAATAGATATAATGGAGGTGTTTCTATTTGATCTCCTAGAATGACTCTATACAAATGAAGCTATGAGACATCTTGGGGTACCCCACTCATTTTATCTCTCATCGTGATGCATGATTTGTATACAAATTCTGGAAAAAGTATTCAGAATCATTTGGATATCGAGCTTTATTTGAGTACTGATTATCTTCCTCAAATTGATGGGAAATCAGGAAGGAATATACAAACCTTAGAAGACTTGTTGTGATCACGTGATCCCGACATTACATATATGTCGGATCAGTATTTTCCCTTTTTCGTGTTATTGTAAAATAATAGTTTCCATTTTAGTATTCAAATGGATGTATATGAAGCATTATACAGAAAGAGATATCATTCATCAACATGTTGGGATAGAGTTGGTGAAAGGATTATAGTTGGCCCAGAACATGTGGAAGAAACAATAGTAAAGGTAAAGTCTATTGAAACACATATCAAAGTATCTAAAAGCAAGAAAACAAGATATATCAATAATCAAGGGAATGATTTGGATTTTCTTGTGGGAGATCACATATTCATTAAAGAATCACCATGGAAGGGTGTTATAATATTCGGGATGGAAAGAAAACATAACCCCATGTACAATGGTCCTTTGGAAATTATGGAGAAAATTTCATCTATGGAATATCGTTGGGATATGCCACCAAGCCTATCTATAGTAAATATTGTGTTCTATGTCTCATTACTAGGAAAGTATATGCCAAACCCAACACATGCCCACACATCTAAAGATATATAATTGTATCCTTCCATATATTACTATGAAGAGCCTTTTATGATTCTAGAAACTAAAGAACAAGTGTTGAGGAATCAGACTAGTCAACTACTAAAGATACAACTGAAAAATCATAAAATCGAAGAGGCAACATTGGAGCCTGGGGAGAATTTGAGGAAGAACAACCCAAATCTTTTTTTGAGGTAACATTTTGATAATTTCAAGGATGAAAATTTAGTAAGGAGGGGATAATGTAACACCACCTTATTTTGAAAATAAATTTAATATTGAATGCATGAAAAATGATCCTACCAAAAACACCACTTTGATATAACTTAGCCGGTAAACATAATTTTTCCACCTCTGTGGTTTGAATTTCAAAAAACTGACAAGCATATTTTCTTTCAGTAAAGTATCTAGAGTCTAATAAGGAAAACATTATTTTTGGTGAATTATAACATACTTATGAATAGTAATACTAATTGTAATATGACCCTTTGGAATAGTAAATTAGTTATTATTTTTTTATATTATAGATATAAGATAGTGGGATCTCCTCTAATTTTTCAAGGTGATATAAAACAAAATATAGTATTAAAATTGTTATTTGTCGAATAAATAATGATTTTTTTTAAAATTAAAAAAATAATATTTAGAAAATTATTTTAAAAAAATAGAGTATTTTTTAATCCTACACATGAGAAAATGGTTTGGGTGAATTATTTGGATTTTTCTGTAATTCTCGATTTTTTTATGAATATTAAAATACGGTAATCTACCATATATATACATTATCAGTTAGATTCACAATTCCTAGAAATATGGATAATTTAATAACACATTTTTTGAACTCACATGGAAATATTACTATTCATGGTAACAAGAATCAATATTATTGGTTTTCATGAAGGAAATAATAAAATAATGAATAAGATATTCACAAAACACCCCTCTCATCCATTATACCCCCTATCACTACCTATTCTCTTCAATTATCTCAAGACATGTTACTTCTCTAAATTATTCCCAAATTATCTCCCACAATATTAAACCTTGCCCAGCAGCCGTTGGCCTCACTAAAAGTCCAAAACCTCTCTCTTAAATATGCCCTCATGGAAGATTACATTAAGAGGTAAATTCCTCTTTTCATTTCTTTTATTTCATGTTCCTTTATTTTCCTTTTCTTTCTTAAAATCCATTTATCCTAATGTTGTGATTACTCTAGTACCATAAAAGTATTATAATTTTGTTATGATAAATGAATAATTCTTCATAATCATTATTTTTTCCTTCATTTATACTAGAAATGAAAACACAATCAGAGATGTGTTCATTTAACACATTCAAGGATGATTGGTCTTAAATTAATATTATCATCTTCAATTCTAGTCATGATACCATTTTGATGGTTATACCAGACTATAATATATATATATATATTATAACTTATTTAATGTTCTATAATACCTTTTTATACATTTTATTAATTTATAAATCGAAATGAGTATGTTGTGATCAAGAACCTCCAACTAACCCAAAAAATTGTCATTAAGGTTGTATATAATGATTGTTCTTCACTCCCAGTAACCAAAATTATTTCTTAACCTCATAACCTTATGTTCTTTCACTAATAAAATATAACTTCTATTACGGACTACCTATCTCATTCAACATGTTTATTCGTACAAGAATATACGTAAACGAATCATCAGAACCAAAGTAGAAACCCCCCAAACAAGGAAATTGAATCTCTAAACCCATCAAATTGCCACGAATGAACCTAATAGGGTTATAATAAATAAATTAAATGTCGAGGAGGTTATGGAATCATTAATTCATGAAAATAAATTTGATTATTCAGGTCATTATGATCATGTGAGGAACACCTTCAAACTTAAGGTATAGGTTTTCCACCTGAACCACCATTTTCATTCACCCTACTCATATTATCTACATAAATCAGAAAAATTATTATTTATCAATATTTATACCTCATAATTTATTTATTATCTACATATGTGAATCAACCATAATCCTACTTTCATTTATCAAGAGTTATATGTTTTAAAAGTGTTTTCAAAAATTCATCCCAGAATACAAGCCGAATTAAAGGGAATATCTCAAATTCGTACTTATTTAAATGGAAAAACTATAATATATTTTGTGAACTATTTATCACCAAAAAATAGATAATACTTTTATGAAAATACTAACTTATTTCACATATTGTTTTATTCAAATATTTTTAAAAAAGAACTCTTCTTTTCAATGTCAAAGATTATTTATCTCAATAATTACTCGATGATTTTATAAGAGTATCTTCAAATATTTCAAAACTCTAATTGATTATTATGTATTAGGTGATTAATATTTCATAATAACATCTACCATAATTATTTTAATGGTTTATGAAATGTTCTTCTCTGGATGGTCTATCTTATATCCATTCACCAATTTACTTCGAATGGTAAGTGTTTATACTTAATGTTCATGGAAAATATTCACATTTCATATATTTGTTTCTATATGAATGTATATGTGGTTTCATTTTATCCCTGTTCATATTAGGAATGAATATGACTTATTAAGTGTATGGTGGTGGTGATATGGCCCCTCGGTGCATCGGTAGGTCTCATGAGAAAAACTAAAGTATTGCCACGAGGCCTTGAAAAAATATATATTTATGGTCTTGATAAGAGGCATTGGAAATATAGATATGTTGTCCAGAATTATGTATTAACACATTATGAAAATGGTATTGATAATTCATGTGGTTATTCGATTAGTATAATACCCAAGATTATGTTTTATTATGGCATTATTTATTCAGATCTTATTCGTTCTATAATGTGTTCAAGTTTTTTTAAAGGCATATGTTTTTAGTTATTCACCATGAATAATGTTTATGATTATTATATCATCCACTGTATTTATTACCCTTAATGAGTATTTCATCACAACCCGTTCTTATTCTTCATTTTCTTGGGACATGGAGATGTTTATTATTTTGGAACTGTATGAATAAACATAGAGTTGTGGATGTTCCTAGTAAAACTTATATGTTTTACTTCATTCCATGTTTTAATCATGAACTTATGTATGTATCTAATTTCCAAATATACTCAACTACTCGGTCCTTCGGGATTCATATTCCTTGTTTGTATTCCAATGTAATTAAATATTGCATCGGCTCCGGGAAATTGGGGTTAGGTCCTTACAAAAAACAAAATTAATGTATATTTAAATGTAAAGTAATGTATTAAATATTGCCAAATATTAATTATTTGATATTTAAAAACACTGAAAACATAACTTAACATTGAAATTACTTAATTTATTGATAACAATTAATGTTTTATAAATATTGGTAATTTTACCTATTTTCAATAAAAATATATATTTCCAGTTAAACTCTCAAAAGTCCATGAAAATGAAATTTTATATATTTTAATTCCATAAAAGAATTTAAATTTATCAAATAACTTTTCTAAAATATTCAAATATTTATTTTTATAGTTTTTCAAGAAAAAAATAATCTATTTTGATGAAAACCTTTTTTTGATGAATAAAATAACTTTACTAAAATTTCATTAACTATTTAATGAATATTTATGAATATTATATATTAATATATATATATATATAAATAAATGTTTTTAATATTATTTATACCCTCAAATTAAATTGATATTTTATAATTATAATATATATCTTCGGATTATATTTAGTGTTGTGTGTTGAATACACTGTCATACATTGAAATCTTGGGGTTGAATGTAATGAAATATAAAATGTGAGTTTTTTATATTGAAATATGAATATAATATTTTGGGTAATGCAATAGAAACTCAAGGTTTCTTGTCCATTATGTTATTGATTATAATTTCAATTTTTTGAAATCCTGGGGTTTACATCCTCCCCCCTCTAAAAAATTACATCCTTACAATTCGAACATTATCTTGGTAATCAAATCTTGGATATTAAAAAAAATACATTTTTAAACACATTTTGTAAAAATGAATAACAAAAAAACCTCTTAATAAATCAAAAGGGAAACTTAAAAACATCATTTTGAATAACACATTGCTATGATGAAATTATTTTAATTTATAAGGGAATGGAAGAAAATTTTAAACATTTATAAAAAGTTATTGATGTCATTGGTCTTATGTAAGTGATTCAATTTTGGAAATTAAGAGAATAAAACCCTAAATATGTGGTTATAAAATAGTCCATCGGTTTATCATAAAAAAGGGTAATAAGATAAAATTTTTGTTTAAGGATCCTTTTTCTTGAGATATGGAATTTTCTTACAATATAGGCTAAGATAATATGAAATCATACATACATTATGATAGTAATATTTAATTCCCGAATCACTAAAATAACGTTTTAATGAAAACATACCAACAAATGGGATTGAAATATATTCCTCTACTGTTTAGACATTAAAAAATAAACATTTGATCAGAACGTAGAAATAGAATTTCCAAATTGAATTAAACCATAATATTATATAATAATCGTCAAAATTCAACAGTAATACACAATGTACATAGTAAATCATTCCATAACCCTATATCCAAAATAATATAAATAAAAATAAAAATAAATAGTGTTTTAATATCCCTGGTTTTTCATACCTTTCATATTTCAAGAACACAAATAGGGCGATCCTCTATTGAAGTAACATTAATACAATATTCACCAAATCTCTTTTTATACATGTGGTTTTATATATGATGAAACATGTGTTATCAACATCCAAAATCATATTATACCTTATGTTTGTTGACTCATTAAATATCATTTATATAGTAACTAAATGAATACTAAATGTTAATATGTATCATTATGATTACTTCAACACATTAATGTTCCATTAATCAGTTTATGATATCGTCACCTAAAACATTAATCCATATCATTATTATTACTTCAACACATTAAAAACCCATTAATCAGTTTATGATATGATAACTTATGACTATATCCATAACTCATAATATAACCTCAAATTAAATTATCATAATATTGAAGGTTATATAAACGTTTCGTGGTTACCAACTATAATATTCTATAACCTGAACTATCAATTTCGGTGCTGAAATCGTAAATGATAAACTTTCATCACTGATACCAATAGATGTGACCCATTTATCAGAGCCTAAAACATAAAATATCAACATAATTTTTTTATCACATACACTATATGGGAACATTTAGGTTTAGAGTTTCATTGAATTAGAAAAAGTATTAAAATAAAAAATACATATGTTTTCAAATGATAATTTCGCTAACATAATACATATTTCAATATTTCATATTACCTTATCTTCATCTTCCATGTAAAACCCTTCCTGACATAAGAAATTCATCATAAATAATTGTTATCATAGGGTTAAGTAAACATATAATGGGTGAGATAAATTTCTCACCATTGGTAAAAATAGCCATTAATTATGAAATTTCATAAATGAGAATAAGAAGGGAATAATGGTATCATTATATAACAATAGCGATTGAGAAAATAAATAATCAACTAATAACCATCCAAACCTACATCATCAAATATGAAATCATGGTAAAGGAAAGATTCAAAAGAATAAATAATCCCAATCCATGTAATATCAATATTTATCATAAGATACATTATAAAACCCATAACAATCATCACCAAAATGTTCTGGTATCTTGGAACATTTTTCCTCATAACCCATGTTAATCGCATGTCATAAATATCTTGAGCCTAGTAAATTCTATAGTAGAAACCCTTAGGTAACTAACTCCACTCTTCCTCTCATGATATGGTACATTACACAATTCATTTGAGTATAATATATACACATCGATCATATAATCTATAATGGGCTCACCTGATGTTATTTATGCTTCCCCATCAAAATAGAAGTAATGGGATCACTATGCACTAAATGGGTTATCCCACTATACAAGATGTAACATAATCAATTGGAGATTTTTGGACCACACCATCATATAAAATTATCAAGAACAACAAAAAGAAAAATTCACACATAGATTTTATCAAATAATTCCTAGAAACAATCAATATTATTTTATAAGTTGATTAAAGAAATGTTAAATAAATCAGTTTCATGTAAGTCTCTTTAAAACACAATTAACCCGTGGAAATGAAATTTTTTCCATAATAACATATTTTAGACATGATTAACCTATACAAAATAAATGGGTTTCTTAAAATATTCATTGAATAAATCTAAATCCATCCAAAGAAAAATTGATGATGGAATCATTACAAAATGTACCCACTAGAGCATAAGAAACAACAAGGGAAGTTGACAGTTATGGGTTCAAACAAAATTAAAGGATCATTAAATAAATTTGGAAAAAAATTTACCATTTCATATTGTTAATCAAATTTCAAAAACTATAAATTCAAAAAATATTCTTAAAATCATTATTTATTAAAAACTACTATATAAACATAAAAATAATGATTTAAAAAATCATTTGAAACAATTGGTGATGAAAAAATAATTTTCATTTTGTCAATATAAATTATTTCTTTTATAATTATTTTATTTCAAAATGATCATGAAAACATTTAAGTGAAACTTCAAATCAAATAATGGTCATGATAGTAGAAAATTATGCTCATTTCATACACGTTAAAAAAAAATTCCATTCACATTTTATGTAAAATAAAAAGGTGAGTTTTTTTTAAAACAAAATAAATATTCCATTTAAAAATATATGTCAATTTAAAATATTAAGAAAATTTCTATTTAATAATTATTTTTAGAAGAGGATATGAAAATTTTTAAAAAAAAATTCTGAAAATTGGTTTTAGTAGAGAACTAATTTTTAATTAAAGAGAGAAATGATTTTGAATTTTCACACCACAATATCTCAATTATATTAGGTAATGAAATTTAACGTGGACAGTATTACATTAAAATAAAAGAAATAACTATAGGAGATGAATAATTATTAGTTTCATAAGAGATGTATCCTAATATATATTCATTTTAAGAATAATTAATCATAAAAATTATAATAAAAGAAGAGATTGTATCACAATACTTTTACAACATTGGTATATTTTGAAACTGTAAACCCCAAGAAAGTGATATAAAAAAATTTATATATAAATCTAAATAAATATAATTATAACAATAATTAAATTCAATTTTGGGGATTATATACAATACACAAAAAAATAAGTAGTGAATATTGAATATGTCTCATACAAATAAACAAGAGATGAAAACATCCTACCCCAAGTTAGATTCATCATGTTTTTATTTATCATACATAATAATAAAATTATGCTAATTATATAATTTTGAGTCATTTTTTAAAAATTTAATAAGTATTTTATTTTAATTATAATAAATTATATATTATTATATAATCTATTAAGTTTACATCAGATTTTTTTGACCATATTTTGATAGTGTGCCAAAAACCACTTTAGTAGGTTGAATATTGTAAAAGATGTCAATATATTGATATATCAAGGATAATAATCATTCAAAAATATCGTATTGATAAATTTTTAAAATTTTAAAATCAATCATGATATATGGTTATGATAAATTAACCAACATTACAATTATAGAGATATTAGGATGTACGTACGAATGAGTAAAATTTACATTGTTAAATGATAACTATATAAATAAGTTTATCAAAGTATTATCTTTAATGAATTATGATAATATCTTAAATACCAAAAATATATAATTAAATATTCTTATATATATCATTATTGTTGTTTGATTACAAAAAAAGTAATTATATCTTTTTGAGAAATCTGTAGTCCACACATCCCTAATTGATGTTACCACTTTTACAGTGAGTGAAAATATAAGAAATAAAATGATTTTTTAAATATCAACTATGGTTAATATTTCATTTATGTCAAATATATTTATTATCCTTACCCTTATGACCTTAAAAATAATGCGCTTGTGAAAATAATAATAAAATATCTTCACGAGGCGGTTGTCCCCCAAACACACGAGTTAGGTGATTATATCCCATATTTATTAGAATATAAAAAGGGTATTTTTGACATAATAACTCATTATTTATAATTATATAATTTATATAAAATATAATGATTTGATCCATCTTCATTACCAATTGGGAGATGTGGTAATGTAAAAGGAATGACTTCATTTTGTGAGAAGCTGGTTTATAGTACACACGTATAAAGATGTAGTAAAAATATTGATAGAAGTGTGTGCGGTTATAGGTGGTAAAATTTACATAAAATAACCATAGTATATTTATGATACTTAATTTATTATATTATAAATTTATTATAAAATTTTAATGGTAGGTGGAAGTAAATATATTAATAATTCTACTTTATTAACATAACCTCTATTTTAGGTTATCCGTTTTTGTATGAACCAAATGACTACCTTGGTCAGTTGCTTGACCAATGTAAGGATTTTATGATGATTGTGTATATTTTTAGAATTTATTCGTCCATGTACAGTCTAATAAATTTATATTTTAATGCCTAATGATGGGAGGAGAGGTTGTGGCATTTATTAAGTGGATGAGTGGCACACTTGTAATTGTTTCGGAAAGGTGAATTCCACCAACATATTTTTATGATAAAAAGAACCAATAAATTCAAATTATTAATACTAGAATGGAGAATTTATATATATGGAAATAAAATGGGTTTTTTAAAAGTTTTATATACACTTTTCTACATTTGTATATTGTTTAATCCCTCTATAAAATCATTTTTACGTTAATATATGTGATTAATTTTAACTATTTTCACTAATCATTATGAAAAAAATTAAATTTAATATATTATATAATTTGAATTATTTTGATCAAAATATGATATCCATTGGTCCAAATTAAAATTATATAAGTTGAAGAATTTCAATGAATATTAATCATATAGACATGGGGTGACAAGGGGTTTGATAGAAGAGTATTCATATATTATAAGATGATCATATATTATCTATATCACTTAGAATAATCATTAAATGAAACTAAATAAATATTTGATGATATATAATCTATAAATAAATTATAAATCATCCCCCATTATGTAATATTTTTAATTAATTAAAAAGATGTAACATTATTAGTTTAAAAATAGTTATTAGAAAAACCGCATTTTAATCCTAAAAAAATTTAAAAAATATCTAGTAGATTAAACAAATAATAAATTGGATTAAATATAACTAATTAATAATTAATTTATAAAAAATAAAATTAAAAATATAAGTGGTGTTTGATTTTTTAAAATTTCATGAAAAAATGAACATTTTAAAAAAATCAGTATTTTTCACTATTTACTGAAAAATTATTATTTTTCAACAAATTACAGTAAATCGCCAAATGAAAATTATAATTTGTTTATTAATTTTTTTAGTATCTTTAGTTAATTTACCAAAACATTTAGAAATTTATGAAAATATTTTTTATGAAAAAAATAAAAAAAAGTTTTTGAAGGAAAAATATTTTTAAAGAATAAAAACACATTAAAAAATGTTTATTGATTATTTTATAATAATTTATCATTAAGTTATATTGAGTCGGAAATATATATATATATATATACTCTATAAAGTAGTAAATTTTATTCATGCATTCCTATTTAATGGATAGGTTATAATTATAATCTATATCAAGGGGTTTTAATGTTTTGTTTGGCATGTTGAACATGCAATTGAACATAGAAATATTGGTGATGCATATAACACAAGACAAACTAAGTGTTTCGTATAACGAAATAGTATAATAGTATTTTTCATAATGAAATATAAAATAATTATTACGTGTCCTTTATGCTTTCAAATTTTGTTTTATTATTTTAAAATCCCATGGTGTTTAAAAAATTTATCAATTCCTTAAATAGTACTTGATCAACATCTTTATTGTTTTATATCAATTACCACCATTATAAAGTATCTCAATTAAGAAGATAATATTCATGAGAATCTCTTTCCCTTTTATTACATATCATCAATATAATATAATTTATGTGGGACTTAACCTATTTTTCACCGACGAAGAGTACTATAGTACAAACAATTGAAGGGGGATTCTATCTCCTAATGCAATAAAATATAATGGAATCATGCTATCAAACATTATGTTTCACCAAACATAAAATTTCATTCATCATAACATAAGTAGTAAAACCTAATAATGTCATGATATTATCATTACAAACTATAATTTTTTAATAATTCCTAGTATGTCAATCCATACAATATCTATATGTAATGAATTTATTCCATCCACTTTACACAATTTCTAATAAATTTTATATTACAGGATAATTAATAATCATCATTTATATTGATCCATGAAAAAAAATTCATATTACGATAAAAGGTATAAAATAATCTTATTTTCTACCCCTACATTCATATTATCAATGATAATTTTAAATCATGCAACAAAATCACCTAAAAAAATTCCCATGATACAAATTTCAAGGGCCCTAACTCTAGTAATAAATAGATGATGTTTACTTTCTCACATTGGTTCATGAAATTGGTGATTGAACCATGTATCCTTGAAGTTTTATTATGATTGTGAATATATAATTAAATATACCTTTTCTCATGTAACTATATAATATACTCTACAAAATTCCTATATACTTTTCCATCATAATAAGAAGATGATCCTCTATAGAATCCTTAAAAAATAAATAAATTATTACTAATTGATGGGTATTCTCATAAAACATTATATGATATATTTATATCGTATCACCCTAAGGGTACCAATTACCATTAATAGAAATCAAGGATATGCCTGTAGTTTTCACAATCCAAATTGATTCTCCATGCCCTCAATTCCTTAACCGGTCCATGAAAAGGCCCAAAGGGTGTTTCAAATCCACACAGGATAGAAAAACACCCTAGGTATCAAAATGTAATGTTACAAAATTATTAACTCAAAATAAACAAAAATAAATAACAGCATAACTAAATTAATAAAAAAAGTCAACCAAATTGGCCCTTAATATATGACCATGTTTATATTTAAAACAAGATCAAAAACAAAAACAAAAATTGGCGATAATTAAAAAAGCCACATCTCTAACACAAACCTCCTTGTGACATGAAGAGCTGCATCCCCAAGCAAACAATACCAACCTGCATGATATAAAACCACTAACAAACTGGAGGACCATATCTATGCCTGATGCCTCAACCTAGAGTACACAAGGAACAAGATAAACAAGCACCATACGGTGTATGTTGGGAGTGAACCACAAGCCCAATAGGGTGAAACCTAATAAAATCATTCCATCCCGCAATATCAAAGTGATAATTTAACATGATTATTGAAACTATTGCTTTTAAAACACATTTAATGAAAAAATTTAGAAGAAAAAAAGTAAAATGAACACCAGAAGAAAAACCATTTCAGAAACACTAAATTAATCATGGATTGAAAATTTATAAAGAACACACACACACCCAAATAGTCCTCTGAATGCTAACGGAAGGCACCACGTCATGAATAGTAGAGAACCATCGGTAAATCCTCTATGGAAACAATAATAGATGGGATGTTATAGGAATCATACCTCTGTGTAGACATAGCATAATAAGCACACTGATCTACATTTTCATGAATGATACAATAGTATGGAAAACACTAATAACCTAGTGGAATCTAATCATCACAAATGTTGTGTTACCGTAATAGCATCAATCGTACTAGATGTGATCGGGACGAACCACTTCCATATCATCTAGCATAATAGTCCTAGTCTGCTCACCTAGATACATGTGGTTTCCCTTAAACTCGAGTTATGTTCACATGCACAGAAACGTCATCTTCCATATAAATGACCACCCATTTAAAATAAAACATCATTCTGTTCAAAATAAGTCATTTCCATTCACGCACACCATTGAAAATAAACATTCAAAAACTTTTTACACCACTCAAAAATAATTCCTAATTCCCCTTTTTATATTCACAATAAAAATACATAATAAGGCTTAGAAAAGGAAATGGTCCAAGGCCCTTATATGACTTACTCATGCTTTGAACCCATTTTTTAAACAATATTTCAATCTTTCAAATAATCCACTATTTATACACAAAACACACGACAAGGAAAATTTTCCCAAATGACACATTTTCCATTTAAAATATCCATCTAAATACACACATTAACCACACCACTATATTCACACATAGGCTAAACATTTAAATAAAAACACTATTCTTTACAAACAACCCACTCTCTATTTTAACACACCCTGGAAAAGCCCCTTTCGAATACTTCTTCCATCACTTACCAAATTCCAAAATTTCCATTTAATTACACATGAAAAAACCCCATAAAAACCAACCCAATTAAATGTTCCAAGACCATTCATTAAACCAAAAATAAATTTAACCATTTTTTTAATACGAGATTTTCACCTTTCAAACATTTCATAATTTAAACACCAAATTAATAGAAAAGCTAACATGCTAAAAATGATCTAGTTTCCCCATAGAATCCCCCATTTAAACATACATACCTAAAGTTCCATAAAAAATATAATTCACACCTTCTAATCATCCTCTAAAATCAATTTGAGAAACATTACACCAGAACAAACATAAAGAAGCATCTATTTCCATTGATAAAAATATATTTTTAACCTATAAACACACAATATATTTCAAAACACTATACAAATCAAAAAATTAATCCAAAGAGATCATTTATAATCTTAAAAACACATTATATTCAAATAAATATGTTAGTTAATTGAACCATTTTACAATTAATGGTTAAACGAATTAATTAAACACCTTAAACAATTACATTAACACTTTTAAGAATTCCTAAATAAATACCCAAATTAAAGACACAAAATTTTTTTTAATAAAATTGAAATTTCATCACACACACACATCAAAACATTTATCAAACAAATTTCCCATGAACCAATTTAACCATTAAACAAATTACACCTAATTAAATATACAAATTAAATCATCTGGGAATGATAGGTTACAGAACAACCTTCCTCGGTGTAGGAATACTTCACAATGTCGGTGTGCATAATCCATTACATGCCAACTACACCTCAAATGACATAATCAGGCCCTAGAAACAAGGTACCTAATCAATAGCTTCAAATTCGTACCAACCAAAACATAAAACCCTATACCCAAATATACTATAAGGATGAAACAAACAATTGAGGTAAAATGCACCTATTGCGAGGGAGAAAGAATACAACCAAGAAATATTGGGTTGTTGAATCTGAGTCATGCTGGAAAAATATTACTACAAAAGGATTATCAGAGCACGGGGAGGGATGTGAGTCTAGGGCATGCAGGGCATAGTGATGGCTCGTGGGACATTAACCGAGGTAGGGGAGGAGCATAGTTGTCTGTCGAGAGGGAGGAGGAGCACCAGTTAGTATGGCCAGTGGAGGGGCACTGGCCAATGAGAAGGGAATGACCAGAAGAGATAGTGTGATAGGTTAGGGAAGGAAGGTGCACTACGATAAAGGGGAGAAGGATGGTCGAGATATCGGGGACGTGTCGGGGAAGGCGGAAGCCAGCTGGAGTAGGTTGGGGGCGACGCCACAAAAAGAATTTGGGGGGGGGGGGGTGCATGATGGCCATGAAGGAAGATGGGGGAGACGACGCCCACTATGGTTTCAACCATTCTCTTTTTTTTTTATTTTTTTTTCAATAATATTAACTATTACAATAATAATAATAATAATAATTAATTTGTGAATTACCATTCACAATGTGAAAATATTATAAATAATTAAATAATAAATATTTTAAAAAACATTTTAGTGATAATAATATTATTGTTGACATTTAATAATAAAAATATTATTATCTATATAGTAATAATATTATTATTATTATTTTATAAATATATTCCCCATTTTTCTCAAACAAAATTTAAATTATTTAATGTACTGGGAAATATCAAGGGCTCCCGGGGCAACGACACGGTTACCACAAACCATGTGGTGTCGGTTCACGCGTCGAAAACCCATGAAAATTATTAAACATAAAAATTTTGATGTTGAGACACAATTTCAAATTTGACCAAAGGATGTCAGACTATGATAATAATTAAATAAAAGAGCCTATGGGGACATGTGTGGAAATTATTCACACCATAGACACTTTCTTCTCCAAAAAGTCACTAAGCCAACAGTTAACCCAACTCATGTCCATTCCTAATCAAAACTAAATGAAACCAAGAACCTCATGGTGACCATTCCCAAAACATGTCACACCTAAAAAATCTAATAAGAAACCACAATATAAGATTAAGGGGAGTACATGAGAGGGTTCTCCCCACCACAAGCATGAAACTGAGAGAGAACATCGAAACTTGGATACACCACCTTGGGGTGCAATGTGCGGACAATAAAACTGAACACAATCAATTTCTCAACTTGGATAGAACAACACCCTAGGGACATAAATTGAAAGCATTCTATAAAATGAAAGATAATCTCAAGGATGGGAAATTAACTCAACACCTCCAATAAAGACAGAATAAAATCCTCACCAAAATAAGGGACAATGGAATTTATGTCCCAAACTAAACACACTTTCTCAATGCTAATGAAAAAAATTACACCACAATGTTTAAAACAATTACGGGGGAAACTGGAACATCGGGATACTGGGATGGATAAATAAAATACAAACCTAAAACACAATAGCAGAAAAACCACATAGAGGCGCCTGAACTATGAAAGGGCACAAAAACAACACAAATTAAATTAATGAAACTAAACATTACCATAACTAAAAAAACTAAAACCAAACCCAAAACTAGAATAGTTATATAAATTCACAATACCAACACCCTTTAAAGAATACAAATGATTTAGAAGCCACACTAAGAGAAAATATGGATTCTTGAATTGTGGTATAACGAGCTCATGACACCACCACAACAAGGATGTTCTTACAATGAAGATAAAAATTGAACAAGTAATAATTTAATATTTCCATTCCAAATGATAAGAACATGATCTTAACTGAGGTTCCACACACCAACATCATCTCTTGACTGTGGGTGAGCTTCACCTGGATAGCTGCGACTAGGGCCCTGATGGCTAAATAATCACCTACCTCATAGTCAGACAATAGCATCCCCCAATTACCCAAAAGTAAATAATGATAGAATAACTTCATCGGGAAGTGATATGACAACTTAAAATACCCGATTTGTCCATACTGATAGAACATCAGAAGATGGTCTGATGAAATAGATATCAGAGCCTGCAAGGATAGCATATTGCGAACATGATCCCTTGGCATGCACTCCCATCTAGATGGAGAACCTTCACTAGATCCAGCCACCAATATCCACACCCCAAACATCAATGATGGCGATACATCCCATCTTTACTAGTCCATAACTGGACCCTCAAATAAACTTGAGATGGTACAAATGTAACACCCCAAAACACGACTCTCATGTACTGATATGTTTATGTTTACATTTTGTTTGAATTTCATAAAAACTAAACAAAACTTACTTCTCATAAGAAAATAATAACGTGGTTTTAATTTATATTACAATACAACTGAGTAAAACACAAAAATTATCACAAGGATCTTTCATTTGAATAATAACATTGTAGTGTTTACAATACATCGAGATTAAAAGGAGAGCCATGCTAACCAAATATACCTACTAAAAACCCTAACAGAACTATGGGAATTCCCCCTACAAATACAACAAGACACGGTAAATAAAAGAGATCCTTCGGGTCAATGAAATCAAAGAACAACACCTCCATGATCATGTAAACAATGCTGGGAATCAACAGTATGGCAAGCCCCATATTTTCCTTCTTCTTATTATTCTTATTTTCTTAATGATTAGGACACCATAATACAAGGTTTTATATGGAACCAACTCGACCATTACCTTGGGTGACCATTGGAAATCCAACGACTATAATTACAGTAGTTATCCTTGTGGTGATTTAAATAAATAACAATTAAGTACCAATTTACGTTATGAATTTAAAAATTATAATATAAACCATAACTATGATATAATTCATTTAATTACACTTAATTTGTGAAATATAATAAGGAATTAAAAAACACATTGGAAATATTTCAATTATAATTTCATATACAATGTTACAAATTTTGTTTAATATCTTCAAATCAAATTATATTTTTAATTAAACTATGTTTTCTATAATACTAGTATAAGAATTATCAATTAATAATTTGTCTGTTAAAGGATTTGTGTTTTTAAATAATTTGAGCTAAGACCAAAATATAATTTGTAATCTTTAGCCTTCTATGGTTAAAAGTGAGAGTCATGTCTACAAAGATAATGTTTATATGGTCTTAATGAATGTATTTTTTCTTTCTTTGAGACATAGTATATTTGTATTTTAGGTTTTAACAAAAAAATGGTCCAGCTGGGGCTAGCCCTATAAGGCTTGGACAAGGGAAGAAACTCACAAAATATGGCTAAGCCTAGCCCTCAGCCCAAGCCAAGGCCGGCCCAATCACAGCACAATTTCTCCAAAGGGAACATGGGAGTAGGAGCACTGAGGTGTGCCATGATGGGAATACGTTCACGTTGAGAAATGGCAGGCCGAAGCCTACGAGGGAAGGTGGGAGCCCATGTGTCAGGCTCTCTAGTGTGTGTTGTGTTATTCCTGTTGGTGCGGGAGGCTTAGGGTTATAAAGGACAGCCATAACTCTCACCATTTCGATGCGGGAGGAAAATTTTTCTACTGGGATTGAATCTAGGCCGTCAGATCTTTCCACATGTGATTTGGGCCATTGATTTCAATCCGGGGTTTCATCCCTGGAATCCATGAACCCCTCGGCACTTTTCATGGGCTGTCCGATCTGGCACGATCTAATCATGGTGGTTTGATGTTTTTAAAACACTGTGATGATCCAGATCCACCCGATCTCGCCTAGGATCAATCCAATCTTTCCAACACTTTTATAAACCATGGATGTATCCTAATCATTGGATCAATCCACGATCTAATCCTGTCCATCTATTTTTCTCCTAATATCACCCTGTTGTGTCTTCTTCATCCTTCTTGTGGAATGCTCTGCATCAAACCCTACACCACATTTCACCATTTCATTTCTTCTTTCTTCATCCTTGAAAGACCAGGTATACCCTCATTATCCCCCTTTGTCTATAAGTCTTACCCAACCAATAAATGGACTAGTTGAACTTGGTTCTTCTCAAAGGTTGTAAGAAAATCTTAGTATATTTTATATAGATTATAAACCTGTTGCACCTAGGAACCCCTCAGGATTTATCCTCTCGAACCTCATGCAATCTTCAGCTAATCCTTCCTTGAGTTATTCTTCTCGTCGGATATAGGTAAGTTTTTTTATGTTTTTTTATCATGAAAAATACTATATATATAAGCTTTAAAAATATATACGAGTATGTATATGTTCATACACTCACACCTATACATATTTATATACACTCTAAGGTGAATCTGGGTTTTATAAAGGTAAAAAAATTTATGCACCAATTTTTCTTTCTATGGTCGATTATTTTATTTGGGTTCGTTCAGTATGGTTTTAGTTATGATAAACCAAATATTTTCATAGTGCACATTCAGATATATAAACCAAAATCAATATACACCTTTTTTATGTTGTTAAGGATTTTATTTTAAATCTATAAATAAATACTTAGTTGAGAATAAATCTATGTTTTCAAATGAATTTATATTAGTATACAAAATTTTAGTTTTTTTATATACGTGTCCATGAGTTTATATACTCCAAACCAAGCATGAGTTCTGACTCTCAATCCGATGATGTTAACAAGATGTTGTAAAAACTTAGGGGACTATTTTAATATACGAAAAATATAATCTATGAACTATATATTTATATATGAATGTTTTTGTTGTAAGTTTAATTTATGGAAGTATGAAAGAGTGTATAGTCATATAGATTTGGTGGAAATCCTCAAATACCCAATTCTAGGTCCATCGTACCTTTGATTTATGCAAACATGAAGAACTAATACCTTTACTCCTGCGACATATATATGTGAATAAATGTTATATAGGTTTACACGGTTACATATAACATAACCTAAAATGGCTGGGTTTTTAACGAAGGTGTAATAAATAAGTTTTATGTATCCTTTACAATTGATAAATTATTAAAGAGACGGAAACTCGCATATATACTTGGTGTATATGCAGTTATAATTTCCAACACCTTAATTTTATGAATGTATTGTTAGAAATTTTTTAATTAAGTGATGAAATTAGTACTTGTAAAACATTAAGTAATGCCAGTATCTATGTAAGCAAAACCAAGAGGTACTTACATAAAGGTGTATGTCCCAATCCATGGAAGTATGTCAAACATGACCAGTTAATGAATTTGTAATGATTATTCTATCCGCAAATGGTATTTTAATATTTAACCTATTGCGTTTTATGATTAAAGAGAAGGTAAACTTTTGCCTTGATCAAAATATATTAAAAGGGTCCAAGGTTGTATTAAACAATGCAACCAGGTTATGGACACTTGAGGTTTATCAACTGTAGTGATTATTGTTAGTTGAGTCATAATTTAATTATTTAATCACTAACACTTCCTAGAAGTGTATTAAATAACATGAAATTTCATTTATAATAATTTTGAATTCAATAGTTTTTATATTCATGTCTCAGGTGTAAAAACCCTTCCCACCCATTATGTGATGTGTTTTAGTAGTTTTCATGTGTTCAAAGAATGTAATGAGCCATGTATGTCTTCGATAAACTCTTACTACAGTATTTTTTCATATAATGACTGTCAAATTGTGTATTTATGGTTTAAATGGTTTTCTATTCCAATTGTGTAGTTGCACTCTTTGATGCATGCATGTGGCATAACATGATAATAAGATATGAAATCAAATTACTCAAAGTGGTATGGGACAGCTTGAGTAATATGAAATAAATTTAATTATTCAAGGTGGTACAGGAATCCTTGAATACACGACCCAATCTGACATTTGAGGAATGTATTGGAATAATATGTTACGGGTTGGGGACTGTTAAAAGTAAGATCTTTGTGTTGGAGATCGGTAATAGTAAGCTCTCCAGGATGGAGATAGGTAAAAGTATGCTCTTCGGGTTGGGTTCTGGTCATAGTTAGCACTTACATCTTGGCACAAGGCCTTGACATAGAAGTCTTACATTTCTACATTCTCTCATTATGTGTATGATAATTATGTAACCAAATGGATGTCTAATTAGTAGAATATCCATGGTTAAGATCCATTACATATGATTATCAGGAAAGTAAAAGGATATGACATGACATATGTTTAGAACTCATTGAATTAGTATCTAGTATATGAAATTTAAGTTATTATCTTTATGTCAAACTCTAATTATTCTATTTTTAACATGAGATTACATATACATGTTTTATACATTATTAGAAGGTATTTTTATTATTACCCCAAATGGAAATGCCTAAATTGAACCATGTATCCTTATTTTTCTGCCAGAATGTTTATTTAGTTGACCACTTTTATGATATGTTACATGTGTTATAACGTTTCTCCCAAGAATGTGATTTATTTAATGTTTTAAATATTGTTTTCAAAAGTTATATCGGTTTATTTTAAAACCCCTTACTGGGAATTCATATTCTCGCCCTACATTTTTTTAAATAAATTTTCAGGTATCATCTTGAGCTAAAAGAAGTATGACAAGAGTGGCTGGTTTCCCAGAAACTGAACTGAATTCGATTCTCTGGATGAGACATTATGTGTAATTTATCAGTGCATGAGTTGTTAAAATGTACACATCATGTTCTGAAGGCACCAGCTCCAGGTGTTCTGGGGTCAGGTCCTCACATTGGTATCAGAGGATTCAGTTTAGATAACTCTGGAAAACAAGAACTTAAACAAAGAGAAATTTACATAGGTATTACAAAATATGAGGATTTTTATAATTATCAGATGGAAGGACGAACTCACATCCTATAACTCCCTACCGAGATATTAGAGAACATCTTGGTCAAAGAATTTTAGAGAGATTACTAACCTTTCGCAAACATAAGATAAACATGCAAGAAATTTTACAAAGTGTAAAACAGTCTGAGCATTCATTGTTCCTATCCAAAGAATGGAAATATTTACAATGGTATACTTAATGCACAACATGCTATGTTTAGCCGAAGGGGAATGTACCATGAAGGTCTTCTCCTATGTTTCACCCAATATAGAAACTTCATGGCCACGATGTTGTTTCAAGATGTTGCCTTGGAAGTGGACCTACGCACAACCTACATGTTCCAAATCTTGAGCATCAGTTTGTAAGATCATGTCGATGTCATTAACAATTCGATACAGGATACAACCTAGAGAATTCTCAGATAAATTATCTCTTCACACATTTTTTACCTCCCACCTATCAATCCTATCTTTGGAACCCCGAGTGCAGACTACATGAGTTTAACCCGTACTGTCTAAAGTGTGTTTGGGATAGATAAACAGAGGAACTAAAGACCATGTTGGTTATTTATCTATCCTTACCTGAGGATCCTCCATGATTGGTGGTGTGGTGAAGTTGTAAGGGAGTATTTTAGTGAGGTTATGTGAAAGGAATCGTGAGGATGTAATTCTTTGAAGGGGGGAATAATGTAAAACCCTCAAACTCGACTCTCGTGAACTGATACGTTTATGTTTACATTTTGTTTGAATTTCATAACAAAAAAAATTACTTGTCATAAGAAAATAATAATGTGGTTTTAATTTATATTAGAATACAACTGAGTAAAACACACAAATGAGCACAAGGATCATTCATTTAAATAAGAACACCGTAGAGTTTACAATAAACTGAGATTAAAAGGGGAGCCATGCAAACCATATATACCTACTAAAAACCCTAACAGAATTATAGGATGGCCCCATACAAATACAGAAAGACACAGTAAATAAAGGACATCCTTCGGGTCAATGAAAATAAAGAACAAAACTACCGTGATCATGTAAATTGTGTTGGGCATCAATGGTCTGGAAAGCACCATCTTTTTCTTCTGATTCTTCTTCTTCTTCTTCTTCTTTTATTAATGTTTAGAACACCCTAAAAAAGGTTTTACATGGAACCAACTCGACTGTTACCTTGTGGGACCATTTGAAATCCAACGGCTATAATTACATCTGTTAGCCTTGTGGTGATTTAACTAAAGAACAACTAAGTACAACATTACATTATGAATTGAAAAATTATAAGATAAACCCTAACTATGATATAATGCTTTGATTTATAGTTATGTTGTGAAATATAATATGTAATTCAAAAACACATTTCAAATATTTAAATTATAATTTTTTAAACAGTGTTACAAATTATGTTTAATATCTTCAAATCAAATTATGATTTTAATTAAACTATGATTTCTGTAATACTGGTATAATAATTGTCATCATATAATTTGTATGTTAAGGGATTTGTGTTTGTAAATAATTTGAGATAATACCACAATATAATTTGTAAATTTTATCCTTCTAATGTTTAAATGGAAAGTCATGTCTAAAAATATAATTTATATATGGTCTTAATGTATATATTTTTTTCCTTAAGACATAGGAACTTTGTAGGTTAGGTTTTAACAAAACAAATGGGCCGGCTGGGGCCAACCCTTTAATGGTAGGCCAAGGGAGGAAGCTCACATCATGTGGATGTCACTAGCCCTCAGCCTAAGCCCAGGCTGGCCCAAGCATAGGCACATGTTCCCCAAAGAGCGCACAGGAGAAGAATCGCTTAGGCGCGACACAGTGGGCGCAGAGTCATGGTGAGCAACGTTATCCCGAAGCATAGTGGGGAAGGCGAGAGTCTATTTTTAAGGCTCCCTAGTGTGTGCTGGGTTATTAAATGTGTTGCGGGAGGCTTAGGGTTATAAAGGACGACTATAACTATTACCATTTCGATGTGGGGTTTTCAACTGGGATTGAATCCATGCCATCAGATCTTTCCACATGTGATCTGAGCCATTGATTTCAATTTGCGGTTCGATCCCCAGAAGCTGCGAACCCCTATGTGCTTTTCATGGTCCGTCCGATCCAAAAAAATCTAATCATGGCCGTTATATGTTTTTAAAACACCCAGATGATTGAGGCCCCCCTGATATCTCCTCGGATCAATCCGAAATGTCCATCACTTTTGTAAAATGAGGATGTTTCCCAGCTGTTGGATCAACCTAGGATCAAATCTTGGACATAAATTTTTCTCCCAGTATCAGCCCGTTGTGTCATCTTCTTCCTTCCCGCGGCATGTGCTGCCTCGAACCCGACACCCCAGTTCACCATTTCTTTTCTCCTTCTTCATCCTTGACAGACCTGGTGGACCCTCCTTGTAACGCCCCGACCCTAGTTACCCAGATTCGGTGCCTTATTACATAACATTGGCATGATCACAAGAAAGATCAAATCTCGAAAGATCGATTGGTTTAGTATCCTTGGAAACACTAGATATATTCATATGTCTTACATTAAATCATACAATGAAAAACTACTACAACAACATATTGTCTCCATAATCCACACTCATATCCCCACATAATATCCCTGCAGGTCATTCATAATTTACTTCTTCACTTCCTGGGAGAAATAAAACATAGAAAAGGGGTGAGCTCAAATGCCCAGTAAGGATAACAATATAGCGGAAACTTTCATAAATAAGAATAAACATTTAAGGCAATGTATAACTAAAACAAAAGCCTTTTAAACTTTAACTTCAACATGGTATGGAATAAATAAAATGAAATAATGCCTTTTACTTATTCACATGGATATTCTACTAATCGAATAATCGCATGCAATATCAATAACCACTTTCATAATGATGGAATGCATAATGCTAAACTTTAATTTCTTTTCAAGGCCTCTTCCCAAGACCTTGGGGCTAACTGTAACAGGAACCCAACCCGGAGTGCCTCTAATAACCGGACACCAACCCGGAGTGCCTCTAATAACCGGACACCAACCCGGAGTGCCTCTAATAACCGGAGACCAAACCGGAGGGCTTACTTTTACCAGTCCCTAACCTGGAGGGCTTACTTTTACCAGTCCCCAACCTGGAGGGCTTACTTTAACCAGTCCCTAACCTGGAGGGCTTACTTTTAGAAGTCCTCAACCTGGAACATACTTGTCCAACACATTCATATGAAGTAAAGGTTGAAATATAACATAAACATTCTTATTGGAACTAACATACGAAATGTCAATACTTTACTCATAAACCATGAATGCTATTAAAATAACACATCCACAGTCAAACATAACTCATTCAATATAATATGGAATATTGTATTGTATCACATTAACCTCAATCAAGAATAATGAAGGATGTTGACATAGATGAAAATAATCATCAAAACAATTTGAGAGAAATATCCCCCTTTTCTTGAAATCATTCAAAAGTCACAATATTTGTCAAGAATCCATTTAAAATAGATTTTTGAATCAAAGTGTCCCATACCACTTTGAAACTTTTAAAAGGAGTTTTGATTTTAAAACATTAATGTCCATATAAATAAATCCTTAAAACCATTTTTAAAACATGGACATTAATGAGCAAGATTTAGAATAATAAGTCTTTAAAACATTTAAAAATGGTATTTTAGTTAGAGATTCTAACCAAAAGAGACACTTGAATACAAATAATTGATGTAATCAAAACATTGTAATATCATGAGAATAAAGGGATTCATGATTTACTATGTCAAAGTACATTATATACACCACATAAAAGTGATTTGGTGTATATCAACAAAGAAGTCTCAATGGAATGTAAATTGAGATGAAATCTCTCATAAAGGAAGTATCCTTAGGTTAAGGATAAATCAACGACATAATTATGTGTGACAAAAATAAATACACTAAATATTATTGGATATTCAGTGTAAAACAATCAAATGATATTCACACATATTATTGTAAAAACAACACCAACGAATTGGATGTTTAACTCAACAAATGGTGAATGAGTTAAAATTACTCTTATCAAATTCATATCAATGACTTGAGAATTACCAATGAGTGATTATGTGTATCAAACTTATATCCATAGGAAGGGGAGTGGAAATTATGACATTATCAAATGAATAGTGATTCCACACATAATCATGGAGTAATATAATCAATGAAATATGCGTAAAGCCAAATGAGTGGGAATTGAAATCTCAAATTCCCTTACCGATTAGGTAACATATGAAACATACACCCATGAAAGAAGTATCATACCATGATGATGTAAATACCCATAAATTAAAGTATATTACACAATGAATACAATCATGGGCATTACACATACACCATGTAATGACCCAAAGTTTCATTAATGGAAAATCCCTCTTGATCCAGTTAAATGTTTCTTTATGAAAAATGTTTTTATAAGATGTCAACATCTTTAAGTTTTACGTTAAGATTTGTGACCGTTACTTTTATAGCCGTTGAACAGTGATCATCAGGGTAGTTTAAATATAAGTCTTTGACGAACCAATTTTCTACTCAGACAATGGAAGCGATGGCCTCATCCAGTAGAATTGCCCCTTACGAAGCCCATTTGTCGGAGCTCGGAAAGGAGGTGGAGTCTTTGGGCTTTGCCCTTGACCAAGCCCAAGCTGAGCTTCATCAAGTCAAGCTCGAACGTGATCGTCTACGGGAAAAATGGAAGTTGATAGAGATTACCACCCGAGCGATGTTATCCGAGCAACCCCAAGAGTCTATCACCATCGCACACCTTACCCTTAGGTCTTATGCGGCTATTTTAAGGGGTTATGTAACAAATAAGTAGCACCATGTTCATGTACATTATTTTGTATATAATAATGAATATAATTTCTAGTCATTTTTGATGCATTGTAATTAGTTTTTAAAGTACAAATGATGTTTTTAGTTATTATTTAATTAAGAATTATATTTTATTAAATTAAAGGATTTTTGAATTAAATAATATTTTAATAAAATATTATTATTATTATTAAA
Organism: Viscum album; assembly: GCA_963277665.1. Taxonomy (NCBI): domain Eukaryota; kingdom Viridiplantae; phylum Streptophyta; class Magnoliopsida; order Santalales; family Viscaceae; genus Viscum; species Viscum album. The sequence continues at coordinate 247,249,259 of OY728127.1, forward strand.
TTAATTTTTATAAAATATAAATGATCTTATAATTTTATGAATGCAATTAAAATTTTTATTAAGGTTTGAAAGCCATTTCTGTCAAAACCCGTGAATTTTTTATAAATGTCGGTTTTTATTTTAAAAGTGAAAATTCACATATTTAGAAAATTATTTAGATAAAATAAATATTATTTTTGGAATCAGGACGTCGAAATTATCCAACAGTGAATTTTTCATAATTTTCTGAGATAGTCAAATTTTTGGGTAAAAAATTAAATACCATTTAAATATATAATGTGTTTTATGACATCATAATGACCCAATGGTGATGTAATAAAATACCATAATCCTTATGTTCTGCCAATATATGTTTTATCATTAAAATAATGAGGTTTTGGGTTTGTTTGACTCACTTTTCAAAGCATTAATGGAGCCCTCAAGACTTATTCAACACTTTGCCTTTTTAAATTAATTTCCATGGGAGTGTGACTCACCTCCACATAAGCAACCCTAATTTTTTAATAAGTTCGGACCTTGGACTTGTAAAATATTTTTTTCCTCTTTCCTTTTCCAGAAACCATGGGATAATAACATGGGATGGTTTGTGGTTTGGATTATTTTAATATAAGTGGTCCCAAACCTAAATAATAAAGAATTCTCTCACCTTTCCTATATAAACCCACCCAAGCTCCCACTTCCTCCTCACTAAAAGCCCTTGAAGTTCGTCCAACCTCTTCCCTACTCTCTCTAGAATCCTCCCAAGGTGCCCCAAGCTCCCAAGAAGCCTCTCACAAGCCTCTCTCTAGCCTTTGGAAGCACACTTCCAAGTAAGGGTTTTTCTTTCTTTCTCATTTTTTTGTCAATTTTCTTTAAGTTGTATTTCCCTTTTTATTTCAATTATGAATGTTGCGGTATGGTTTCACACCTCCCCCATACTTCCCTCTTATTGTTTGAATGATGGGAGAACCCTTTCTCTCTCATTAAATGCCTCCCATGTACACCTGTTACTATGCCGAAATTCCGAAAGGAACTTCTCTCTCTTCTTTTACATTCAAGCAATACTTTTGTATCATGAATCTAAATTCCATTTCCATTATTGGGACATGTATATATATGATCTCCTTACTGTCCATTACATGTAAATTTGATGAGGAACCCCTTTCTCTCTCATCAATTTTTTTATGAATTCTTATGTCACGCCGTTACGCTGCCGAAATCGCACCGATTTTCTAAGCCAATGTCTTTGTGTAAGTGAATACCATGTCCATTTCTCCATCAAGTGTATTCACATTTATGCACATTTACATATTGATTATAAAGTTTCATGTATGAATTCCACATTCCTTTATCGTGGAAGAAATGATTATGTTTTATGAATCCATGTTTTATGATCCATGTGGCACACTTATGCATGAAATGAAATGTTTAAGAAGGGTGCGCCCTTTATAGCGCTCCAATGCATTGGGTAAATTATAGTATCATGATACGTCATGTGCAATGAGTTTTTAATCATGCTAATTCAAGTGAAACGAGGGTTTACTCGTGTTTCAAGTGCAATGAGGGTTTACTCATGCTCCATGTGCAATGAGCCTTGGCTCATGCTAATTCAATGTTAAGTGTTGTTGCCACATTTCCATGTTATGATTATCATGCTTTATCATGCCTTTATGTTCATGTCTCTCATATGCTCTACTGATATGCCTATTTCCTAACATGTATTGTACTCCTCATGTTATTCAATATGTACTCCCTTACTGGGCTTTATAGCTCACCCTTTTCTTATGCATGTCCTCAGGTTATCCCATGCAATGCTAAGTACGAAAAAAGATAGTGGTCATGTAAAGGATGTTTTCAATAAGGATGTTGTGTTTCAAGTTTAAAGTTTTTATTTAATGATCCTAATCCCCAAAGACACTAATCCTCTCGATCTTCTTTGTTGTATCAAGTGAAGTTTTATGTAATAAAGCATGTTTAAGTTGTAATAAAAAGCAGGGTTGTCATAGTTGGTATCAGAGGATAGGTTTAGTTATTTTTGGGATTAGGAAACCCTAGTAAAGCCTTAGATACAAGACTAAGCATAATAAAAACATCCCTAAGTTTTGGTAAATACTAAGTAAGTGTTTTATCAAACAAATACATCCCTGTCTGGATACGAGCAGGTAGAGGCGGCTCTGGCACAGATGTATCCTAGGGGTAAAACCCGAAAACACCGCTTTGAGCTAAACTCGAACGGGAACTGGTGCACGACAACGGGCCTTGCTGCACTCTTGGTTACGACACTCCCGGGGGATATGTTTTGATAAATTCACAATCTTAGTATGAACCCTTATTAAGGGAAAAATGCCCCTAAGAATATATGTTAGAAGGAAGATCATGAAAAGCCTGGATTGAATCCTATAGACTCATGAGTTAAAGAGATTAAAGTTTATTTATAAGTCATAAGCTTTTGTCTTTGGATTACCCTTTATGTGTTACCCCTAACTTTCATTTTATTCCAGCCAATGGCCGGTAATAGGAGAACTCGGGCTAACAACCGTTGTGATGATCAGTGTGATGATTGTACTTATGAGATGCCCAATCCAATGGGAGAGGGAATCGCGAACTTTGTCACGCTTCTCTCTCAGCTAACTCAAGTTTTGAATAGAAACACTGGTCAAGAGGAACGTTCAACCCCCCCTAAGAAAGAACAAGTCTCTATTGAAAGCTTCATGAGACAAAGGCCTCCTACTTTTAGTGGATCATCCGATCCCACGATTGCTGAACAATGGATCAACTCCATTGAAAAGATATTCTCCATCCTCCAATGCTCTGAAAAAAAGAAGGTTCTCCTGGCGGCTTATCGTATGGAGGGTGAAGCTGATCAATGGTGGATGTTGATCAAAAATACGAAGCCTGAGGAGGAGATCGAGGCTTTGGAATGGAAGGTATTCCGGAAGATGTTTTTCGATAAATATTTTCCACGCACCCTCCGTCTTAAGATGGAAAGGGACTTCCTTTCCCTCAAGCAGAAAGATGAGGAATCTGTGGGAGCGTACGAGGCAAACTTCACAAGGCTTGCACGATACGCTTCTGGCTTTGTCGTTACCCCCGAATGCAAGGTTGACCGCTTCTTTGGTGGGATGAAGCCTAGCTTGCGGAAAGCATTAGCGATCCGTGACTTCGACAGCTATGAGGAAATTGTCCGATGTGCCCTCAAGGTTGAAATGGAGATCGGAGAATCACATGGGTATCATGGGGACATGAAGCGGAAGGTGGACTTCAATGCTGGTGGTCCGATGGATAAATCCAACGGCGCTAAGAAATTCCAGCACCCCACTTGCCAAAAGTGTGGAAAGAAGCATCCTGTAAATTGCCTTAGGGGGACAAGAAAATGCTTCAAGTGTGGAAGAGAAGGGCACCTAGCTGTTAACTGTCAGCAAGAAGGACCCGCGGCTGCGACGGAGGGGAGGAACGCTCCGTTCGAACCTCAACGCGTTGTTCAATGCTTCAAATGCAAAGAACCGGGTCATTTTGCGAATCAATGCCCTAATCCAAGGGTTATCGGAGGCAATCAACAACCTCCAAGATAGCAAGGAAGAGCTTTTGCCATCACTTCTGCCGAAGTGAACCCCGACAACGAAGTGGTGACAGGTACGCTAGTTATTCATTCAAGAATAGCGAACGCACTTTTTGATTCAGGTTCTACGCATTCTTTTATATCTCAAAAGTTTAGTAGAATAATCCCTGCACCACCACAAATCATGGAAGTAAAGATGTCAGTGAGTACGGCAAATGGGGAAATCATTGCATCCCATGAGTATAAGTCCTCCCCTATTATAATCTGTGGATTGAATTTCCCGGCAAACCTCGTCATACTCCCTTTAGTGGAATTTGATGCAATTCTTGGCATGGATTGTCTTTCCTTATATAGAGCCAACATAAATTGTCGGGAGAGGGAAATCACACTCCATATGGAGAATCGACCCCTGATTCTTTACAAGTGTCAGGAGGAAGATGAATCTCCTTTAGCTCCATCATCTCAAGCATGGATATCACTGCCTTATGAGAATGCATATCTGGCTCAGATGATTGAGTCCGAGGAAGAAACCACCCTTGATGAAATGCCTATTGTGAGGGAATTCGCTGAAGTATTTCCCGAGGAACTTCCTGGTCTTCCTCCAAGAAGAGATGTTGAGTTCTCAATTGAACTTATACCTGGGGCGCTACCAATATCCAAGACTCCATATAGGATGGCTGTGGTAGAGCTTGAAGAACTGAAGAAACAACTACAGGAGAATCTGGATAAAGGGTTTATACGCCCAAGTGCATCACCATGGGGTGCACCAGTCCTCTTCGTCAAGAAGAAGGATGTGTCAATGCGGCTTTGCATCGATTATCGTGAACTTAACAAAATCACGATAAAGAACAATTATCCTCTCCCAAGAATCGATGAATTGTTTGATCAGCTGCGTGGAGCACAATACTTCTCCAAGGTCGACTTGCGGTCAGGATATTATCAAGTAAGGGTGAAGAAGGAAGATATCCCCTAGACTGCTTTTCGTACAAGGCACGGGCACTATGAATTCATAGTAATGCCTTTTGGACTCACCAATGCTCCAGAAATATTCATGGACTTGATGAATAGAGTCTTTAGAGATTACCTAGATAAATTTCTGGTAATCTTTATAGATGATATTCTAATATACTCCAAAACCAAGGAGGACCATGAGGAGCATTTAAGAACTGTACTGGAGACTTTGCGCAAGGAGAAGCTCTATGCCAAGTACAACAAGTGTGAGTTCTGGTTGAAGGAGGTCTCATTCTTGGGCCATAAAATCACAAGCAATGGGATATCTGTGGACCCCTCCAAAACAGATGCAATTGAGGGATGGCCGAGGCCAACATCTGTAACTGATATCCGTAGATTCTTGGGGTTAGCTGGATATTATCGACGATTTGTGAGAAACTTCTCACGATTGTCCAACCCTCTTAGCAAGCTAACTCGAAAGGGAGTAAAGTTTTCTTGGTGTGATGAATGCGAAGAAAGCTTCAAGGAGTTGAAAAGGAGGCTTATCACTGCACCTGTGCTCACTTTACCCACAAGTGGGGAGCTTTTTGTGGTATTCAGTGATGCTTCGAAGAAGGGCTTAGGATGTGTGATGATGCAGAATGATAAAGTGATATCCTATGCCTCACTGCAGTTGAAAATCCATGAGCGAAACTTTCCAACGCATGATCTGGAGTTGGCGGCGGTGATCTTTGCCTTGAAAATCTGGCGACATTATCTCTATGGAGAGAAATGTGAGATATATACTGACCACAAGAGTCTTAAATATATATTCACACAGAAAGAGCTTAATATGCGCCAGAGAAGATGGATAGAGCTCATAAAGGATTATGACTGTTCAATACATTACCACCCTGGGAAGGCGAACAAGGTAGCGGATGCCCTAAGTAGAAAGGATCCAGCAATTCTATCAATGATGAGAATTGAGAAGGATCCAATCTTCTTAGACATGATGAAGATGGACGTGGGAATCATAAAGAAGGGAACATCATCAATACTTTCACAAATGATTGCTCAACCATCTCTTTTGGAAAGGTTAAAGGATGCTCAAAATGATGATGCGAGAATCCAAGAAAAAGTGGAAGCTATCAAAAAGGGAAAATCCTCAGAGTTTAATGTTAATGAAGAAGGAATTGTGCGGTTTGGGAAAAGACTATGTGTCCCACCAAGTTCGGAGCAGAAGAAGGAAGTGTTGGATGATGCACATAGTTCAAATTTCTCTATTCACCCAGGGAGCACAAATATGTATCGAGATCTCCGAGAAAACTTTTGGTGGGATAATATGAAGAAGGAGATCGCCGAATATACATCAAAGTGCCTTGTGTGTCAGCAAGTGAAGGCAGAGAGGCAGAAGTCTATGTGGATGATGCAACCATTGCCCATACCAGAATGGAAATGGGAGAACATCACCATGGACTTCGTCACTGGACTTCCAAGGACATCCAAAAGCAACAATGCAATCTGGGTTATTGTGGATCGTCTTACAAAGACTGCACACTTCATTGCTATTCGAGAGGATTTATCTTTGGATCAACTGGCACGGATATATATCAGGGAAGTGGTACGGTTGCATGGAGTACCACTATCTATTGTGTCTGATCGAGATCCAAGATTTACCTCTAAGTTTTGGAAGAGTCTTCAACATGCTCTGAATACTGAACTGAACTTCAGTATGGCCTATCATCCACAAACTGATGGCCAATCCGAGCGGACTATCCAAACACTTGAGGATATGTTGAGAGCGTGCTCAATGGACTTTAAAGGAGGATGGGATCAACATCTTCCTCTAGTTGAGTTCTCTTATAATAATAGTTTCCACTCGAGCATCCAAATGGCACCATATGAAGCCCTGTATGGGAAAAGGTGTTGAACACCGGCATGTTGGGATGAGGTCGGTGAACGTAAGCTGCTTGGACCAGAAATGGTTGAAGAAATGGTGGAGATGGTGAAAACCATTCAGCAGCATATCAAGGAAGCCCAAAGTCGACAGAAGAGTTATGCAGATAATCGTCGACGAGACCTTGAGTTTAAAGTCGGAGACATGGTGTTTTTACGCATATCTCCGTGGAAGAAGGTCATGAGGTTTGGAAAGAAAGGGAAGTTAAGTCCAAGGTACATCGGCCCATTCGAGATTCTTGATCGTGTTAGGGCTGTGGCCTATCGACTAGCACTTCCACCTACTATGGCCAAGGTGCATGATGTCTTCCATGTATCCCTCTTAAGGAAGTACATACCAGACCCTTCACATGTACTCTCTTCCGAGTTGGTACAATTAGAAGACGATATTTCTTATGAGGAGCAACCATTGAAGATCTTAGATCGTAGAGAAAAAGTTCTACGAAATAAGACAATGCCCCTCGTCAAGGTGTTGTGGAGAAACCACAAGTTTGAAGAAGCAACTTGGGAGTCGGAGGATATGATGAAGCTAAGTTACCCACATTTGTTTTAGTGTGGGAAAAGGAAAATTTCGAGGGCGAAATTTCTTAAGGGGGGAATGTTGTAACGACCCAAAGTTTCATTAATGGAAAATCCCTCTTGATCCAGTTAAATGTTTCTTTATGAAAAATGTTTTTATAAGATGTCAACTTCTTTATGTTTTACGTTAAGATTTGTGACCGTTACTTTTATAGCCGTTGAACAGTGATCATCTGGGTAGTTTAAATATAAGTCTTTAACGAACCAATTTTCTACTCAGACAAAGGAAGCGATGGCCTCATCCAGTAGAATTGCCCCTTAAGAAGCCCATTTGTCGGAGCTCGGAAAGGAGGTGGCGTCTTTGGGCTTTGCCCTTGACCAAGCCCAAGCTGAGCTTCATCAAGTCAAGCTCGAACGTGATCGTCTACGGGAAAAATGGAAGTTGATAGAGATTACCACCAGAGCGATGTTATCCAAGCAACCCCAAGAGTCTGTCACCATCGTACACCTTACCCTTAGGTCTTATGCGGCTATTTTAAGGGGTTATGTAACAAATAAGTAGCACCATGTTCATGTACATTATTTTGTATATAATAATGAATATAATTTCTAGTCATTTTTGATGCATTGTAATTAGTTTTTAAAGTACAAATGATGTTTTTAGTTATTATTTAATTAAGAATTATATTTTATTAAATTAAAGGATTTTTTAATTAAATAATATTTTAATAAAATATTAGTATTAATATTAAATTAATTTTTATTAAATATAAATGATCTTATAATTTTATGAATGCAATTAAAATTTTTATTAAGGTTTGAAAGCCATTTCTGTCAAAACCCGTGAATTTTTTATAAATGTCGGTTTTTATTTTAAAAGTGAAAATTCACATATTTAGAAAATTATTTAGATAAAATAAATATTATTTTTGGAATCAGGACGTCGAAATTATCCAACGGTGAATTTTTCATAATTTTCTGAGACAGTCAAATTTTTGGGTAAAAAATTAAATACCATTTAAATATATAATGTGTTTTATGACATCATAATGACCCAATGGTGATGTAATAAAATACCATAATCCTTATGTTCGGCCAATATATGTTTTATCATTAAAATAATGAGGTTTTGGGTTTGTTTGACTCACTTTTCAAAGCATTAATGGAGCCCTCAAGACTTATTCAACACTTTGCCTTTTTAAATTAATTTCCATGGGAGTGTGACTCACCTCCACATAAGCAACCCTAATTTTTTAATAAGTTCGGACCTTGGGCTTGTAAATTTTTTTTTCCTATTTTCTTTTCCAGAAACCATGGGCTAATAACATGGGATGGTTTGTGGTTTGGATTATTTTAATATAAGTGGTCCCAAACATAAATAATAAAGAATTCTCTCACCTTTCCTATATAAACCCACCCAAGCTCCCACTTCCTCCTCACTCAATGAACTTGAAGTTCGTCCAACATCTGCCCTACTCTCTCTAGAATCCTCCCAAGGTGCCCCAAGCTCCCAAGAAGCCTCTCACAAGCCTCTCTCTAGCCTTTGGAAGCACACTTCCAAGTAAGGGTTTTTCTTCCTTTCTCATTTTTTTGTCAATTTTCTTTAAGTTGTATTTCCCTTTTTATTTCAATTATGAATGTTGGGGTATGGTTTCGCACCTCCCCCATACTTCCCTCTTATTGTTTTAATGATGGGAGAACCCTTTCTCTCTCATTAAATGCCTCCCATGTACACCCGTTACTATGACAAAATTCCGAAAGGAACTTCTCTCTCTTCTTTTACATTCAAGCAATACTTTTGTATCATGAATCTAAATTCCATTTCTATTATTGGGACATGTATATATATGATCTCCTTACTGTACATTACATGTAAATATGATGAGAAACCCCTTTCTCTCTCATCAATTTTTTTATGAATTCTTATGTCACACCGTTACGCTGCCGAAATCGCACCGATTTTCTAAGCCAATGTCTTTGTGTAAGTGAATACCATGTCCATTTCTCCATCAAGGGTATTCACCTTTATGCACATTTACATATTGATTATAAAGTTTCATGTATGAATTCCACTTTCCTTTATCGTGGAAGAAATGATTATGTTTTATGAATCCATGTTTTATGATCCATGTGGCACACTTATGCATGAAATGAAATGTTTAAGAAGGGTGCGCCCTTTATAGCGCTCCAATGCATTGGGTAAAGTATAGTATCATGATACGTCATGTGCAATGAGTGTTTACTCATGCTAATTCAAGTGCAACAAGGGTTTACTCGTGCTTCAAATGCAATGAGGAAAACTCATGCTCCATGTGCAATAAGCCTTGGCTCATGCTAATTCAATGTTAAGTGTTGTTGCCACATTTCCATGTTATGATTATCATGCTTTATCATGCCTTTATGTTCATGTCTCTATTATGCTCTATTGATATGCCTATTGCCTAACATGTATTGTACTCCTCATGTTATTAAATATGTACTCCCTTACTGGGCTTTATAGATCACCTTTTTCTTATGCATGTCCTCAGGTTATCCCATGCAATGCTAAGTACGAAGGAATGTAGTGGTCATGTAAAGGAAGTTTTCAATAAGGATGTTGTGTTTCAAGTTTAAAGTTTTTATGTAATGATCCTAAGCCCCAAAGACACTAAACCTCTCGATCTTCTTTGTTGTATCAAGTGATGTTTTATGTAATAAAGCATGGTTAAGTTGTAATAAAAAGCAGGGTTGTCATACACCACATGCAATAATTAAGTGGTGATCAATGGAAATCTCACGAAATTAAAAGTGATATAAGAAACCCCTTACCACGTTAATCAACTGAGTCGTATGGCCAAAAGTTAATAACCACAAAATTATTTACAGAATAACATGAATATAAAAATAATCATATATATATCAAATGCTAGTACAAAATACACCACTTTCAATAATTTAGTGGCGAATAATGGAAATCTCACGGAATTGAATGTGAGATAAGAAAATCCCTTACCTTGTACTTTTCCGTGGTTGGGGTAGGTTAACCTCCTCCTCTTCGGGTTCTTCCTTTTGATTTGATCAAAAGGGCTCTTTAGGATGGATTTATGATCAAACTAAGGCCTCTAGGTTGTATTGAGGGATGTTGGGAGAGTATTTGGGCAGAGTTTGGCCGAACCAAAAAGGCTTTTAAGGTGTGAAGAAATGAGAAGGAGGAGTGCCCTTTTATAAGAGGGGTGAGGGGCACCTTTGGAAAAGCTAGAGATATTAGTTTATAATAAATTCATATTCGGTTTCAAATGGCTCCAAAGTTGACTATTCAAAGGTTAAGGTGGGGATAGGTCAAAAAACACTCAACCAATATAATTTAGACAGGTTTGGGTACTTATATTAACCTTATCTTTAAGTATTAACTCTAAGTTAATTAGTTTCACTTTTACAATGTCTCTTTGTATTTTTATATTATATGTTTAATAAACATACCATATACATACAAGCGACCCAAAAGTGATCCATTAATGATACACCTATCATGATATAAGTCTCTTGGCCGAACCTTAGATTTTTAGGAATTTAATATCAATTAATAATATAATATTTGTTTTAAAAACTCTTTTATGTCAATTTTGACAGTATTCAATAGTTGATTTTTGTGAAACTCATAACAGATTGATTACTTCGAAAAAAGTCAATTAAATCAATCCTAATATATCATATTATCCTAGAAAATTAGTTTAATTCATTAAATGTTTCATATTATATCTATTTGGCTATTTATAATATCAATTATTTTAATTTTTCACTATTATAGTAATTACTGCATCATCATTGTGTCATAAATAAAATAAATTATTTAATGTCTAAAAATTATAATTAAAATATCATTATGTAGGAAATCTTTTTATATTTCTAATGAATATTTATAATCTAAAATCCAACATATATAACCCTATGTAACAATGGTTTTTTTAAAAGATATATGCCTGTGTCATTTTTGTATTCATTTTGACTTAATTAAAATAAAGTGTCATTATCACTTACAAGTGGATCCATGGGGTCCCGAAATAGACCCAAAGATGCCCATGGTCGACCATGTATCAACCAATAGGGTTAAGACACGTTTTAGGGTAATTTAGTATTATTATAATATTATTTTTTAACCCTTATTTACCGGATTTACCCTTAACCATGGTAAATAAAATATTTACCGCAGTAATTATTCAAAATGTCTAAAAATAAAAGTTACCTATTTACACAATTTGAACATCCTGATTCAAAATATGGAATCCATTTTCCTAAATTCAAAACACATAAGTGGCAGAAATTAATTTAAAATTAATTTCCGCTGTCAAAACAAAAAGCGTGTTTTTAAGAGATAAGAACTATCAAAAGATTGACACTTGTTTATGTTCGGTTTAATTATAAAATTATGTCCAATGACCAAAATTATATTAAATGGTAAAAATATATTCTAAATATACTTTAAAACCACTCAAATTCACAATTTATCACTATTAATTATTTTGATTAAAAAAGTTGTTTTTAATTAAAATTTAGTAATTTTCACTATTCATCAAAATATGAAAGTTATCCGAAAAGTACCAAAATTTCACCTTAGGCTAAATTCGATATTCCGAATCCAAAAATGAAGTCCATAATAAAATATAAAATATATATAATTTCAAAAAGTAGGTATTACTATTCATAACGGCTAGTTTGATTGGTTACGGTGTGTTAGAACTCGGTGTTGCGTACAACACACGCTAGCGTACCATGGAAGCTTGAGATGTTTCATTTTAAATTTTTGATGTCCCCATTTGGTCAAAAAGTTTAAAATATAGTATCTAAAAGGGGTTCACTATTAAAATTTGGTAAAAGTACAATACTGAAAATGAATTTGTTCTTACATTATGTCTAAGAAACTCATAATATGGATTCTAAAATTATAAGGATTATATAAAGTTTAAAATTTAGTTAACACTATTCATAACCTCTTTTGAACAGCTTGTTTGGTAAGTCATGGTGTGATTGAACTTGGTGTTGCGTGTAGTGAAAGTTATTGAATTATTTTGAAGAAATAACACACTATAAAATCTTGGGGTGTTACATTCTCCCCTCCTTCAATAAATTGCGTCCTCGCAATTTGAAATTGTTCTTCGAAAATTAAAGGTTGAAAATAGAAAATATCATTGTGGGAAAACCCACATCGAAAATTGGGTTACTAAAATTTAATCTTAATATGAGGAAAAGAGAAATGAAAGGATCACCACCAAATTATGATCTCTATTAGGAGAATATTGGTGGAAATTAGAGACATATAATTGGAGGAAAAATGTAAATATTTATAGGTAGTGATTGAGGTCATTAATCACAAACAAGTATAAAATTGAGGTCCTTAAATTCATCAATCTATGATGATTTGAAATACCATCGGTTCAACAAAACATAGGGTATTAGGATAACACATTTTTGATGTTTCAAAATATCTTAGTTGAAATCCCACATCGAAAAATGAATTAATGAGGCCTCTATAAAGAGTCGAAAGTATGAAGATTACCGAAAATAACACATACTAGGGTTCCATGTAGGAAAATATGGATATGGAAGAAAAATCTAACCATCAATTATCTGATGGAGAGTGGTAGAGAACATGGCTATGAAAAGGCCAACAATCCCAAAGCCATAAATTAGTGATGATTTAAGGTACCATCTAGGAAAACATTTTTGTTCTAATTTGCTTTTCTTAATATTGAGGAATTTTTTATGAGATTGGCTAAGATCATATAGAGATATACTTACTTTATAATTAGAGTTTTATCCATTAATAAATTTCTACCACAAACTCATCTTTCACTCTAAAAGATAATAGAATGTAAAAAAAAATTCGATTTACACTATTCGTATAGGGTTCCAAAATAAATGAATTTAAAATTCATCTAAAAGATCTTTTAATAAAAACTACATTATTTAATCCAGGACATCTCGTGGGCCAGTGGTAGGTGATACACCCTTGTCACCCTTCGGTTGTGGGTTCAAGTCTCGCAGCCTTGCCGGACGCGACGGGTTGCCGCCCGACCTCCGGGTTGTCCTTTTATGGCAATCCAAAATAATCCAAACTAGAACTATCCAAAAAACTTCTGTCCAAACTCACAGTCTAACATTTATAAGGAAGGTAAACATAATATAGATCTTTTTTACCCCGTAATAGCATATGAATACCTTCATCATGCATTACCATATTCCTTATTGATTACATTCATGCTCCCTTATTCCATATAGAATGCTGGATATACTACATTAATCCAAAAATGTTTTAAACCCCAATAGTGATGGAATATACAAATCATTAATCAGCTTCAAGGTATTCAAGAATATCCAATATAATTTATCCAAATCAATCATGTATTATTCTAAAATCACTACCTCGGTATCAGAACCATATTATGGTTCATCTTTCTCTCAACCATATATTTCCTAAAAATTTATCCTGCTATTGAGTCACATTTCTTTGTTCCACACAATCTGAAGTCCTTAATGAAATAGTACTGCAGTACAATCTTTATATACTCCATAATTATTATAACAAGTACATTGTTGATACAACACTCAATTGACATAATCAACCTAAGAACTCTAATCATTCCTCTTCATCTGTGGTAGTTTCATAACTTGATTATTATCTAATAGCATCATTTGCGTCATAGTCTGATGACTGGGACATAGGTTCGCGTAGTGTCCAAACTCCTTGCAAATGAAGAATTGTACATTTGAAACCATTTTCTTACCCTTGTAGTCACGTACTTTGTGCCCTTTTCCTCCACACTTATAACAAACTCCCATTCCTTTCAGGCAATTTCCAGGGTGTTTCTTTCCACAGTTACCACATATGGGAAAATTCTTATTTTCCCTCTTCCCTTTATCCATCTTTCTCTCTTCCATCCTTTTCTTATCTTGCTTCCCTTCAAAGCCATAGGACTCAGTAAACTCTTTACTTATCTTATCAACACATGATATTATTTCTTCATATGATTATAATACATGGGAGACTATTTCTCTTATAAATTCGAGCTTAAGACCATGAACGATATGATCCTTCCTTTTTTTTGGATCATGTGCATTTCTGGAGTTCTCATTCCTTCTACTGGGCTCCATTTCTATACAATGGAATACACTAGATCAGTTTATGAATCAAAATACATAATCACATACTTATAAAACACTTAACATAAATTGAACTATTTATGGATATAATCCATAATCATAAAAATGTCTCCTTTGAGGATGTATATACTCATAAACCCTTCATAATTGTTTGTAAAGAAAATGAGAATTATCCTAAGCATATCCCCCGGGAGTGTCGTAACCAAGAGTGCAGCAAGGCCCGTTGTCGTGCACCAGTTCCCGTTCGAGTCTAGCTCAAAGCGGTGTTTTCGGGTTTTACCCCTAGGTACATCTGTGCCAGAGCCGCCTCTACCTGCTCGTATCCAGACAGGGATGTATTTCTCGGAAAACTCACAAACTCTCTACAATACCAAAATTTTAGGAAGTTCTTCTACACTAATCCTCAAAGTTCATCTTAGGTCTACGTGCTCTAATCAGAGTTTATCTAAATCTAGCTTCCAAGGTTTGTACTAAACATCCTCTGATACCAACTGTAATACCCCGACCCTAGTTACCCAAAGTCGGTGCATTATTACATAACATTGGCATGATCACAAGAAAGATCAAATCTCGAAAGATCGATTGGTTTAGTAGCCTTGGAAACACTAGATATATTCATATGTCTTACATTACATCATAAAATGAAAAACTACTACAACAACATATTGTCTCCTTAATCCACACTCATATCCCCACATAATATCCCTGCAGGTCATTCATAATTTACTTCTTCAATTCCTGGGAGAAATAAAAGATAGAAAAGGGGTGAGATCAAATGCCCAGTAAGGATAACAATATAGCGGAAACTTTCATAAATAAGAATAAACATTTAAGGCATTGTATAACTAAAACAAAAGCCTTTTAAACTTTAACTTCATCATGGTATGGAATAAATAAAATGAAATAATGCCTTTTACTTATTCACATTGATATTCTACTAATCGAATAATCACATGCAATATCAATAACCACTTTCATAATGATGGAATGCATAATGCTAAACTTTAATTTCTTTTCAAGGCCTCGTCCCAAGTCCTTGGGGATAACTGTAACCGGAACCCAACCCGGAGTGCCTCTAATAACTGGACACCAACCCGGAGTGCCTCTAGTAACCGAACACCAACCCGGAGTGCCTCTAATAACCGGAGACCAAACCGGAGGTCTTACTTTTACCAGTCCCTAACCTGGAGGGCTTACTTTTACCAGTCCCCAACTTGGAGGGCTTACTTTAACCAGTCCCTAACCTGGAGGGCTTACTTTTACCTGTCCCCAACCTGGAACATACTTGTCCAACACATTCATATGAAGTAAAGGTTGAAATATAACATAAACATTCTTATTGGAACTAACATACGAAATGTCAATACTTTACTCATAAACCATGAATTCTATAAAAATAACACATCCACAATCAAACATAACTCATTCGTTATAATATGGAAGATTGTATTGTATCACATTAACCTCAATCAAGAATAATGAAGGATGTTGACATAGATGAAAATAATCATCAAAACAATTTGAGAGAAATATCCCCCTTTTCTTGAAATCATTCAAAAGTCACAATATTTGTCAAGAATTTATTTGAAATAGATTTTTGAATCAAAGTGTCCCATACCACTTTGAAACTTTTAAAAGGAGTTTTGATTTTAAAAATTTAATGTCCATATAAATAAATCCTTAAAACCATTTTTAAAACATGGAAATTAATGAGAAAGATTTAGAATAATAAGTCTCTAAAACATTTAAAAATGGTATTTTAGTTAGAGATTCTAACCAAAAGAGACACTTGAATACAAATAATTGAGGTAATCAAAACATTGTAATATCATGAGAATAAAGGGATTCATGATTTACTATGTCAAAGTACATTATATACACCACATAAAAGTGATTTGGTGTATATCAACAATGAAGTCTCAATGGAATGTAAATTGAGATGAAATCTCTCTTAAAGGCTGTATCCTTAGGTTAAGGATAAATCAACGACATAATTATGTGTGACAAATATAAATACACTAAATATGATTGGATATTCAGTGTAAAACAATCAAAGGATATTCACACATATTCTTGTAAAAAAACACCAACGAATTGGATGATTAACTCAACAAATGGTGAATGAGTTAAAATTACTCTTATCAAATTCATATCAATGACTTGAGAATTACCAATGAGTGATTATGTGTATAAAACTTATATCCATAGGTAGGGGAGTAGAAATTATGACATAATCAAATGAATAGTGATTCCACACATAATCATGGAGTAATATAATCAATGAATTATGCGTAAAGTCAAATGAGTGGGAATTGAAATCTCAAATTCCCTTACCGATTAGGTAACATACGAAACATACACCCATGAAAGAAGTATCATACCATGATGATGTAAATACCCATATATTAAATTATATTACACAATGAATACAATCATGGTCAGTACACATACACCACATGAAATAATTAAGTGGTGATCAATGGAAATCTCACGAAATTAAAAGTGAGATAAGAAACCCCTTACCACGTTAATCAACTGAGTCGTATGGCCAAAAGTTAATAACCACCAAATTATTTACAGAATAACATGAATATAAAGATAATCATATATATATATCAAATTCTAGTACACAATACACCACTTTCAATAATTTAGTGGCGAATAATGGAAATCTCACGGAATTGAATGTGAGATAAGAAAATCCCTTACCTTGTACTTTTCCTTGGTTGGGGTAGGTTAACCTCCTCTTCTTCGGGTTCTTCCTTTTTATTTGATCATAAGGGCTTTTAGGTTGGCTTTCTGATCAAACTAAGGCCTCTAGGTTGTATTGAGGAATGTTGGGAGAGTATTTGGGCAGAGTTTGGCCGAACCTAAAAGTCTTTTAAGGTGTGAAGAAATGAGAAGGAGGAGTGCCCTTTTATAAGAGGGGTGAGGGGCACCTTTGGAAAAGCAAGAGATATTAGTTTATAATAAATTCATATTCAGTTTCCAATGGCTCCAAAGTTGACTATTCAAAGGTTATGGTGGGGATAGGTCTAAAACCACTCAACCAATAGAATTTAGTCAGGTTTGGGTACATATATTAACCTTATCTTTAAGTATTAACTCTAAGTTAATTAGTTTCACTTTTACAATGTCTCTTTGTATTTTTATATTATATGTTTAATAAACGTACCATATACATACAAGCGACCCACAAGTGGTCCATTAATGATACACCTATCATGATATAAGTCTCTTGGCCGAACCTTAGATTTTTAGAATTTAATATCAATTAATAATATAATATTTGTTTTAAAAACTCTTTTATGTCAATTTTCACACTATTCAATAGTTGATTTTTGTGAAACTCATAACAGATTGATTACTTCAAAAAAAGTCAATTACATCAATCCTAATATATCATATTATCCTAGAAAATTAGTTTCATTCATTAAAAGTTTCATATTATATCTATTTGGGTATTTATAATATCAATTATTTTAATTTTTCACTATTATAGTAATTACTGCATCATCATTGTGTCATAAATAAAATAAATTATTTAATGTCTAAAAATTATAATTAAAATATAATTATGTAGGAAATTTTTTTATATTTCTAATTAATATTTATAATCTAAAATCCAACAAATATAACCCTATGTAACAATTGTTTTTCTAAAAGATATATGCTTGTGTCATTTCTGTATTCATTTTGACTTAATTAAAA
The DNA here is from genome assembly GCA_963277665.1 of Viscum album. NCBI lineage: Eukaryota > Viridiplantae > Streptophyta > Magnoliopsida > Santalales > Viscaceae > Viscum > Viscum album. The sequence continues at coordinate 247,267,050 of OY728127.1, forward strand.
TAAAGTGTCATTATCACTTACAAGTGGATCCATGGGGTCCCAAAATAGACCCAAAGATACCCATGGTCGACCATGTATCAAAAAATATGGTTAAGACACGTTTTATGGTAATTTAGTATTATTATAATATTATTTTTTAACCCTTATTTACCGGATTTACCCTTAACCATGGTAAATAAAATATTTACCGCAGTAATTATTCAAAATGTCTAAAAATAAAAGTTACATATTTACACAATTTGAACATCCTGATTCCAAATATGGAATCCATTTTCCTAAATTCAAAACACAGAAGTGGCAGAAATTAATTTAAAATTAATTCCCGCTGTCAAAACAAAAAGCGTGTTTTTAAGAGATAATAACTATCAAAAGATTGACACTTGTTTATGTTCGGTTTAATTGTAAAATTATGTCCAATGAACAATATTATATTAAATGGTAAAAATATATTCTAAATATACTTTAAAACCACTCAAATTCACAATTTATCACTATTAATTATTTTGATTAAAAAAGTTGTTTTTAATTAAAATTTAGTAATTTTCACTATTCATCAAAATATGAAAGTTATCCGAAAAGTACCAAAATTTCACCTTAGGCTAAATTCGATATTCCGAATCCAAAAATGAAGTCCATAATAAAATATAAAATATATATAATTTCAAAAAGTAGGTATTACTATTCATAACGGCTAGTTTGATTGGTTACGGTGTGTTAGAACTCGGTGTTGCGTACAACACACGCTAGCGTACCATGGAAGCTTGAGATGTTTCATTTTAAATTTTTGATGTCCCCATTTGGTCAAAAAGTTTAAAATATAGTATCTAAAAGGGGTTCACTATTAAAATTTGGTAAAAGTACAATACTGAAAATGAATTTGTTCTTAAATTATGTCTAAGAAACTCATAATATGGATTCTAAAATTATAAGGATTATATAAAGTTTAAAATATAGTTAACACTATTCATAACCTCTTTTGAACAGCTTGTTTGGTAAGTCATGGTGCGATTGAACTTGGTGTTGCGTGTAGTGAAAGTTATTGAAATATTTTGAAGAAATAACACACTATAAAATCTTGGGGTGTTACATTCTCCCCTCCTTCAATAAATTGCGTCCTCGCAATTTGAAATTGTTCTTCGAAAATTAAAGGTTGAAAATAGAAAATATCATTGTGGGAAAACCCACATCGAAAATTGGGTTACTAAAATTTAATCTTAATATGAGGAAAAGAGAAATGAAAGGATCACCACCAAATTATGATCTCTATTTGGAGAATATTGGTGGAAATTAGAGACATATAATTGGAGGAAAACGTAAATATTTATAGGTAGTGATTGAGGTCATTAATCACAAACAAGTATAAAATTTAGGTCCTTAAATTCATCAATCTATGATGATTTGAAATACCATCGGTTCAACAAAACATAGGGTATTAGGATAACACATTTTTTATGTTTCAAAATATCTTAGTTGAAATCCCACATCGAAAAATGAATTAATGAGGCCTCTATAAAGAGTCGAAAGTATGAAGATTACCGAAAATAACACATACTAGGGTTCCATGTAGGAAAATATGGATATGGAAGAAAATTCTAACCATCAATTATCTGATGGAGAGTGGTAGAGAACATGGCTATGAAAAGGCCAACAATCCAAAAGCCATAAATTAGTGATGATTTAAGGTACCATCTAGGAAAACATTTTTGTTCTAATTTGCTTTTCTTAATATTGAGGAATTTTTTATGAGATTGGCTAAGATCATATAGAGATATACTTACTTTATAATTAGAGTTTTATCCATTAATAAATTTCTACCACAAACTCATCTTTCACTCTAAAAGATAATAGAATGTAAAAAAAAATTCTATTTACACTATTCGTATAGGGTTCCAAAATAAATGAATTTAAAATTCATCTAAAATATCTTTTAATAAAAACTACATTATTTAATCCAGGACATCTCGTGGGCCAGTGGTAGGTGATACACCCTTGTCGCCCTTCGGTTGCGGGTTCAAGTCTCGCAGCCTTGCCGGACGCGACGGGTTGCCGCCCGACCTCCGGGTTGTCCTTTTATGGCAATCCAAAATAATCCAAACTAGAACTATCCAAAAAACTTCTGTCCAAACTCACAGTCTAACATTTATAAGGAAGGTAAACATAATATAGATCTTTTTTACCCCGTAATAGCATATGAATACCTTCATCATGCATTACCATATTCCTTATTGATTACATTCATGCTCCCTTATTCCATATAGAATGCTGGATATACTTCATTAATCCAAAAATGTTTTAAACCCCAATAATGATGGAATATACAAATCATTAATCAGATTCAAGGTAGTCAAGAATATCCAATATAATTTATCCAAATCAATCATGTATTATTCTAAAATCACTACCTCGGTATCAGAACCATATTATGGTTCATCTTTCTCTCAACCATATATTTCCTAAAAATTTATCCTGCTATTGAGTCACATTTCTTTGTTCCACACAATCTGAAGTCCTTAATGAAATAGTACTGCAGTACAATCCTTATATACTCCATAATTATTATAACAAGTACATTGTTGATACAACACTCAATTGACATAATCAACATAAGAACTCTAATCATTCCTCTTCATCTGTGGTAGTATCATAACTTGATTATTATCTAATAGCATCATTTGCGGCATAGTCTGATGACTGGGACATAGGTTCGCGTAGTGTCCAAACTCCTTGAAAATGAATAATTGTACATTTGAAACCATTTTCTTACCCTTGTAGTCACGTACTTTGTGCCCTTTTCTTCCACACTTATAACAAACTCCCATTCCTTTCAGGCAAGTTCCAGGGTGTTTCTTTCCACAGTTACCACATATGGGAAAATTCTTATTTTCCCTCTTCCCTTTATCCATCTTTCTCTCTTCCATCCTTTTCTTATCTTGCTTCCCTTCAAATCCATAGGACTCAGTAAACTCTTTACTTATCTTATCAACACATGATATTATTTCTTCATATGATTATAATACATGGGAGACTATTTCTCTTATAAATTCGAGCTTAAGACCATGAACGATATGATCCTTCCTTCTTTTTGGATCATGTGCATTTCTGGAGTTCTCATTCCTTCTACTGGGCTCCATTTCTAAACAATGGAATACACTAGATCACTTTATGAATCAAAATACATAATCACATACTTATAAAACACTTAACATAAATTGAACTATTTATGGATATAATCCATAATCATAAAAATGTCTCCTTTGAGGATGTATATACTCATAAACCCTTCATAATTGTTTGTAAAGAAAATGAGAATTATCCTAAGCATATCCCCCAGGAGTGTCGTAACCAAGAGTGCAGCAAGGCCCGTTGTCGTGCACCAGTTCCCGTTCGAGTCTAGCTCAAAGCGGTGTTTTCGGGTTTTACCCCTAGGTACATCTGTGCCAGAGCCGCCTCTACCTGCTCGTATCCAGACAGGGATGTATTGCTCAGAAAACTCACAAACTCTCTACAATACCAAAATTCTAGGAAGTTCTTCTACACTAATCCTCAAAGTTAATCTTAGGTCTACGTGCTCTAATCAGAGTTTATCTAAATCTAGCTTCCAAGGTTTTTACTAAACTTCTTCTGATACCAACTGTAATACCCCGACCCTAGTTACCCAGAGTCGGTGCATTATTACATAACATTGGCATGATCACAAGAAAGATCAAATCTCGAAAGATCGATTGGTTTAGTAGCCTTGGAAACACTAGATATATTCATATGTCTTACATTACATCATAAAATGAAAAACTACTAAAACAACATATTGTCTCCTTAATCCACACTCATATCCCCACATAATATCCCTGCAGGTCATTCATAATTTACTTCTTCACTTCCTGGGAGAAATAAAAGATAGAAAAGGGGTGAGCTCAAATTCCCAGTAAGGATAACAATATAGCGGAAACTTTCATAAATAAGAATAAACATTTAAGGCAATGTATAACTAAAACAAAAGCCTTTTAAACTTTAACTTCATCATGGTATGGCATAAATAAAATGAAATAATGCCTTTTACTTATTCACATTGATATTCTACTAATCGAATAATCACATGCAATATCAATAACCACTTTCATAATGATGGAATGCATAATGCTAAACTTTAATTTCTTTTCAAGGCCTCGTCCCAAGTCCTTGGGGATAACTGTAACCGGAACCCAACCCGGAGTGCCTCTAATAACTAGACACCAACCCGGAGTGCCTCTAGTAACCAGACACCAACCCGGAGTGCCTCTAATAACCGGAGACCAAACCGGAGGTCTTACTTTTACCAGTCCCTAACCTGGAGGGCTTACTTTTACCAGTCCCCAACTTGGCGGGCTTACTTTAACCAGTCCCTAACCTGGAGGGCTTACTTTTACCTGTCCCCAACCTGGAACATACTTGTCCAACACATTCATATGAAGTAAAGGTTGAAATATAACATAAACATTCTTATTGGAACTAACATACGAAATGTCAATACTTTACTCATAAACCATGAATGCTATAAAAATAACACATCCACAATCAAACATAACTCATTCGTTATAATATGGAAGATTGTATTGTATCACATTAACCTCAATCAAGAATAATGAAGGATGTTGACATAGATGAAAATAATCATCAAAACAATTTGAGAGAAATATCCCCCTTTTCTTGAAATCATTCAAAAGTCACAATATTTGTCAAGAATTCATTTGAAATAGATTTTTAAATCAAAGTGTCCCATACCACTTTGAAACTTTTAAAAGGAGTTTTGATTTTAAAAATTTAATGTCCATATAAATAAATCCTTAAAACCATTTTTAAAACATGGACATTAATGAGCAAGATTTAGAATAATAAGTCTTTAAAACATTTAAAAATGGTATTTTAGTTAGAGATTCTAACCAAAAGAGACACTTGAATACAAATAATTGAGGTAATCAAAACTTTGTAATATCATGAGAATAAAGGGATTCATGATTTACTATGTCAAAGTACATTATATACACCACATAAAAGTGATTTGGTGTATATCAACAAAGAAGTCTCAATGGAATGTAAATTGAGATGAAATCTCTCTTAAAGGCCGTATCCTTAGGTTAAGGATAAATCAACGACATAATTATGTGTGACAAATATAAATACACTAAATATGATTGGATATTCAGTGTAAAACAATCAAAGGATATTCACACATATTCTTGTAAAAAAACACCAACGAATTGGATGTTTAACTCAACAAATGGTGAATGAGTTAAAATTACTCTTATCAAATTCATATCAATGACTTGAGAATTACCAATGAGTGATTATGTGTATCAAACTTATATCCATAGGAAGGGGAGTGGAAATTATGACATAATAAAATGAATAGTGATTCCACACATAATCATGGAGTAATATAATCAATGAAATATGCGTAAAGTCAAATGAGTGGGAATTGAAATCTCAAATTCCCTTACCGATTAGGTAACATACGAAACATACACCCATGAAAGAAGTATCATACCATGATGATGTAAATACCCATATATTAAATTATATTACACAATGAATACAATCATGGACAGTACACATACACCACATGAAATAATTAAGTGGTGATCAATGGAAATCTCACGAAATTAAAAGTGATATAAGAAACCCCTTACCACGTTAATCAACTGAGTCGTATGGCCAAAAGTTAATAACCACCAAATTATTTACAGAATAACATGAATATAAAGATAATCATATATATATAAAATTCTAGTACACAATAAACCACTTTCAATAATTTAGTGGCGAATAATGGAAATCTCACGGAATTGAATGTGAGATAAGAAAATCCCTTACCTTGTACTTTTCCTTGGTTGGGGTAGGTTAACCTCCTCTTCTTCGAGTTCTTCCTTTTTATTTGATCATAAGGGCTCTTTAGGTTGGATTTCTGATCAAACTAAGGCCTCTAGGTTGTATTGAGGAATGTTGGGAGAGTATTTGGGCAGAGTTTGGCCGAACCTAAAAGGCTTTTAAGGTGTGAAGAAATGAGAAGGAGGAGTGCCCTTTTATAAGAGGGGTGAGGGGCACCTTTGGAAAAGCTAGAGATATTAGTTTATAATAAATTCATATTCGGTTTCAAATGGCTCCAAAGTTGACTATTCAAAGGTTAAGGTGGGGATAGGTCAAAAAACACTCAACCAATAGAATTTAGTCAGGTTTGGGTACATATATTAACCTTATCTTTAAGTATTAACTCTAAGTTAATTAGTTTCACTTTTACAATGTCTCTTTGTATTTTTATATTATATGTTTAATAAACGTACCATATACATACAAGCGACCCAAAAGTGGTCCATTAATGATACACCTATCATTATATAAGTCTCTTGGCCGAACCTTAGATTTTTAGAATTTAATATCAATTAATAATATAATATTTGTTTTAAAAACTCTTTTATGTCAATTTTCACACTATTCAATAGTTGATTTTTGTGAAACTCATAACAGATTGATTACTTCAAAAAAAGTCAATTACATCAATCCTAATATATCATATTATCCTAGAAAATTAGTTTAATTCATTAAAAGTTTCATATTATATCTATTTGGGTATTTATAATATCAATTATTTTAATTTTTCACTATTATAGTAATTACTGCATCATCATTGTGTCATAAATAAAATAAATTATTTAATGTCTAAAAATTATAATTAAAATATAATTATGTAGGAAATTTTTTTATATTTCTAATGAATATTTATAATCTAAAATCCAACAAATATAACCCTATGTAACAATTGTTTTTCTAAAAGATATATGCTTGTGTCATTTCTGTATTCATTTTGACTTAATTAAAATAAAGTGTCATTATCACTTACAAGTGGATCCATGGGGTCCCAAAATAGACCCAAAGATGCCCATGGTCGACCATGTATCAAACAATAGGGTTAAGACACGTTTTATGGTAATTTAGTATTATTATAATATTATTTTTTAACCCTTATTTACCGGATTTACCCTTAACTATGGTAAATAAAATATTTACCGCAGTAATTATTCAAAATGTCTAAAAATAAAAGTTACCTATTTACACAATTTGAACATCCTGATTCCAAATATGGAATCCATTTTCCTAAATTCAAAACACAGAAGTGGCAGAAATTAATTTAAAATTAATTCCCGCTGTCAAAACAAAAAGCGTGTTTTTAAGAGATAATAACTATCAAAAGATTGACACTTGTTTATGTTCGGTTTAATTGTAAAATTATGTCCAATTAACAAAGTTATATTAAATGGTAAAAATATATTCTAAATATACTTTAAAACCACTCAAATTCACAATTTATCACTATTAATTATTTTGATTAAAAAAGTTGTTTTTAATTAAAATTTAGTAATTTTCACTATTCATCAAAATATGAAAGTTATCCGAAAAGTACCAAAATTTCACCTTAGGCTAAATTCGATATTCCGAATCCAAAAATGAATTCCATATTAAAATATAAAATATATATAATTTCAAAAAGTAGGTATTACTATTCATAACGGCTAGTTTGATTGGTTAAGGTGTGTTAGAACTCGGTGTTGCGTACAACACGCGCTAGCGTACCGTGGAAGCTTGGGATGTTTCATTTTAAATTTTTTATGTCCCCATTTAGTCAAGAAGTTTAAAATATAGTATCTAAAAAGGGTTCACTATTAAAATTTGGTAAAAGTGCAATACTGAAAATGAATTTGTTCTTACATTATGTCTAAGAAACTCATAATATAGATTCTAAAATTATAAGGATTATATAATGTTTAAAATTTAGTTAACACTATTCATAACCTCTTTTGAACAGCTTGTTTGGAAAGTCATGGTGTGATTGAACTTGGTGTTGCGTGTAGTGAAAGTTATTGAATTATTTTGAAAAAATAACACACTATAAAATCTTGGGGTGTTACACTCCTTGTCCCCCTTTGTTCATAAGTCTTCCCCGACCAATAAATAGACCGGTTGGACTTGGGTCTTCTGAACAGTTGTAATAAAATCATAGTATATTTTATATAGTTTATAAACCGGTTTCCCCTAGGAACCACTCAGGTTTGTTTTCTCGGACCTCTAGTAATCTTCATCCAAGCCTTCCTTGAGTTCTTCTTCACCTCATATAGAGGTAAGAGTTTTTATGTTTCGTTTTTATCATGACAAATCCTATATATATATACACACTTTACCTATATATACATGTATGTATATTTCCATACACTCACACCTATACACATATATATTCTCTAAGGTGAATATGGGTTTTCTAATGGTAAAAAAATTTGTATACAATAATTGTTTTTGTAAGGTCAATGATTATATTTGTGTTCATTCAATATGGTTTTAGTTATGAAAAACTGAATATCTTCTTGTTACACATTCAGATATATATACATAACTCAATCTAATCCTATTTTATGTTGTTAAGTAGTATATTTTCAATCTATAAATAAATGCTTCGATCCTAATAAAGCTTTCTTTTCAAATGGATTAATATTAGTATAAAAAATTTTCATTATTATATATATGTGTCCTTGTGTTTATATACTTCAAACCAAGTATGAGTTTTTATTCTCAATACGATGATGTTAAAAAGAGGTTTTACAAACATAGGGGAGTATTTTAATATACGAAAAATATAATCTACGAACTCTATAATTATATATGCTTGTGTTTGTTGTATGTTTAATTTACGAATGTATGGAAGCATGTATAGTCATATTGATTGAGAGGAATTCCTAAAATACCCGATTTCAGGTCCTTCGGACCTTCGGGTTATGAAAAGTTGTAGAACTAATACCTTTCCTCATACAACGTATATATGTGAACATCTTTTATACAGGTTTACATGGTTACATATAACATAACCTAACATTTCTGGATTTTTTACGAAGGTGTAATAAATATGTTTTAAGTATCTGTTACTAATGAGAAATTATTAAAGAGTCGGAAGCTCACATATATACTTGGATTATACGCGGTTATAATTTTCCACACCTTAATTTAATTAATGGATCATTATAAATTTGTTAATTACGTGATGAAATTAATACTCGTAAAATGTTATGTAATGTCAGTATCAATGTAAGCCAAACCAAGAGGTACTTACATAAAGGTGTATGTCTTATTCCATAGAAGTATGTCAAACTTTTCTAGTTAAAGAATTCTTAATGATTATTTTATGCTTCAAAGGTTTTGTATGATTGTCCTTGTTGTGTTTTATGATTAAAATGATGATAAACTTTTGTTTTGACCAAAATATATTTAAAGGTTCAAATATTGTATCAAACCATGCGACCAGGTTATGTACACTTGAGGTTTTATCGACTACAGTGATTGATGTTAGTTGTGTCATAATTTAATTATTTGATTACTTAAACTTCCTAGATTTGTATTAAATAACATGTAATTTCGTTTATAATAATTTTGAATTGAATATTTATCATTTTAACATCTCATTTGGAAAACCCATTCCCACCCACTATATGATGTGTTTTAGAAGTTGTCTTATGTTCAAAGAATGTAATGATCCATGTATGTCTTCGATAAACTATTACTGCCTTATTTTATCAAATAATTTATGTCAAATTTTGTATTTATTGTTTAAATGGTTTTCTTTTTCCCATTTTGTAATAGCACACTTTGATGCATGCATGTTGAATAACATGATAATAAAATAAGAAATCAAATTACTCAATGTGGTATGGGACACCTTGAGTAATGAGAAATAAATATAATTATTCAAGGTGGTATGGGACACCTTTAATACAGAACCCGATATAACATTTGATGAATGTATCGGACTAATATGTTTTGGTTTGGGGAACAATAAAAGTAAGCTCTCCGGGTTGGAGATGTCACGAACCAGCCTGAGTCGACCATGAACCGGTCACCCAGGCCAGCACGCGACAAGTCCCGAGAGGCGTTCGCGATCCTCCCGGGATGGTGAGAAGCACCCAGGGCATCAATAGAGTACACAAGGGAACTATTTCTCCCATATATAGACAATCAAACAAAGAGCGGAAATAAACGGACAGCCCAAAATGAATTTATATAAGAATTGAACAAAATATTTTTTATACAAGAAACTAAAGGTAGAACAAAAACAAAAACAAAAATGAACAATCCCAATGACCATCTAACTCCATGTGACACTTCTGGTCACTCTCCAACACAATGATCAAAAGTCGCCCAAGGTGATCGAACTAAAGATGAAACCTGCACAAAGGCAAAAAAAAGAAGAAGACTATAGGCGTGAGTATTAAAACTCAGTAGGTTAGTCTGATATTCTATTCCCAATGCACATTCCTTTAAAATAAATGAAACATCAATTTATAGTTTGAAATTCAATATATGAAAGTATGGTTTTCAAATGAGGTTCCATGCTATAATAATTATCAGACAAAAACATGCATGTTTAATAAACAAAAATGCAAGTAAATATTTTTTTCAAAGAGGTGCAACTTCAAAATGAACATAGTTTTCAAGAGGGCTGCTTTATAGAATTTTAACATTCAAATAAATAACACATACTACTGAATTTACCAACCAAACACACAGTATGCCGACGGTGAGTACAAAATATCCAATGAGCACTAGTCATGGGAATACCCCTAGGCACTAGTTAGTTGTGAGCCCCAGGTACCTCGTATCTTGGTGAAAGTAACCATAATAAATATCTGTTCTCGTGCACGAGCCACTAGTAGAGAACATACCCATAACCTAGTGGTCCCCAATCATCATCATCATCATAGTTTAGTTAGTGTTGTCATCGTCAAACTTGCTACGTGAAACAGGGGCCAACCCCCACAAAATCACTAGCATACTAGTACACGTCCGCTCACCTAGATACCCGAGATTCCCTTTAGTGCTCAATCAATTTTCACATATTATCAAATACACATCTCACATCCAAATTCCATTCCAAAACCATAAAAACAAAAACAACCCATAATCTTTCTTCACATTTCTTACACTAATCAACAAACCGCTAAATATTTTGGTAAAACAATTTCATGAAGTGCATTGAGGCTTTGCACATAAAACTCTTTCAAAAACATTCATTAAATTATAAAAACACATCATAACCAAACAAAATAATATTTGGCATCCCAATAAACATTTAATAAAATCATTTAATGGACAATAAAACAATCCCAATTTCACAACTTGTTATATACAAGTAAAACACTCCTTCGTTTCTAGGAAATGCCAAACGGGCCTTTAAAAATTTTCTCAAAACTAACCTTTGATGATGGTATGAATTTTAATTTTCTTAAGGAACTGTATAAACATCATTTACGGCAGCAAAACGCATTCATAAATCTCTAATAATACTCAGGTTACATATTCAAAACACAACCATTTTCGTAAAGATGTTAAACGGTCCATTTTTTTGGCAACTCCGGCCAAAATATGTTGTAAATCAAAACCCACTTGGTTGTAAAAACAAATACAAATTGGAAATCAATATAAGTACCCAAAAATACCATTTATAATTCTTCCAATTCCTTTATAAATCCAATCAAATAACTTTTAAATCACACATCACACATAAAAGCCAACCGGGAAATTTACCGAACACATGTCATGCCCTTTTTAAACAAAACAATTTATTTTATGTACATGAAACGGAATAAAACACCAATTGAATGTCATATTTTCATTCAAGATACTGTAACATGTTAAAAATACCATAAAACAGATTATAAACCTCACAAAAAAATTTCAAAGATAATGGAACATTTAAACAAACACTTGTTGATTACTTTCATGACAAAACAACACTACCTTTCACATAACAGTGATTAAACAACGGCTTTTCACACCAAGAAAATTATAAAAAGGATTTAAAACAATAATATATATTTATATCAGTATAGTATAATATTAAAATGATGAAACTTCTATGATAAAAGCATGTTCAGGGGATATCCTACCTCAAATCTTTGGCGTAATTGAAACGCACACCCGAAATCACCCGCCGCGGGTTTATAAACCCTAAAACTATAAATACCAGACCTAAAAAAAATAAAAACCATCAAAAACCATTGTATAACAAAACCCTATGTTTATCAAGACTAGTTTACAATATAAATCAATGAAATAATGAAAGGAAGGGGAAGAGGAAGGAGAAAGGAGAAGCAATCTCACCTTTCACCCTAGAAAACTCTTCGTCTTCCATTAGATCTGCAACCCTATAGGGAAGCGAATGGCTTGAAAATTTATGGAGAGACTCCTAATATCTGGAAGAACCAGGGAAAGAAAATTGGTGGCCAAAAGAGTACGAATTGATTAATTTATGAATGATACAATTTACCTTGTCAAATCTGGACGATTTGAGGTATCCTGAGAATATTCGCCCTCTTACGCGACCCATATGAGCTCCAAAGAGGCAAAAAAGATATTGGGGGTGAGGATAGGGATATTGGCTTCGGGTGGGAGGTGGCATCACCGAACAAGATTAAAAATTGAAAACGATATAAAAGAAACAAATTCAGTTTTTAAAACTGGGAATGGGCTCACGGTTGGCCCAAATCATGAAGTAACCACCCTTTCTTCAAAAACTCCTAAACAAGCAATGGGGATCCCAAATTATGGTGGTTAGACATATATGAAACTTCAAAACTCAAGATTAATCTCATCAAATACCCATTAAGAGGATCGGGTTTTCTAATGGGCCGGATCAATTCAAAGACAGAAAAAACCGTGTGTGACAATTCTCCCCACCATTAAAGCTTTCCGCCCCCGGAAAGCCATAACACTTTCCAGCTGAAAAAAACAACACCTAAGGATTCCAGAATGTACTCCCCACCATTAAGAATCAACTATCCCTAGAAATTTTCTTAGGATGAAAATCCAGGAGACCCATGGTGGGTCTCCCCACCATTTGAAACCAACTAGCAGTGAATAGACAAGAATTGAACATGAGCTAGAGTTGGGACTCACTCACACAAGCCCAAAAAAACCGTCCTACAAAAACCTACTATACCAAGTTAATAGAGTTACAACATTAACATATAAACCACCCACTCCCAAATGGATGGGACAATAACTTGGTCGACACATTCAACACAATTCTGGACCCCCGTCACTTGGGGATGGGATGGAAGGGGACCCAATAATTTGGCCACTGAAACCACAAAAGAAACAAATACACTACCCAAAACTCTCCACCTATGAATAGGTAACACCAAGACTACACCTGATTTGTTCAGGCGGTCCACACAGGGACATTGATTGAAAACCCACATCCATGAAGGAATAACCATAGAAACTGTGTGAGGGGTTAAGTCCACCACACTTGTTACGACAATGGGAAATTCATAGAAATGAGGAACCAAAACATTGACATAGTAACTAACTTACCAAAACAGAGGAGTAAGGATCTTAATCTAGAACTCCACACCTCTGTTGATTTCCTGACTGCGTGAAAAGCTTCACTCCGAGGCCTATGGCTGGAGCCCTGATTCTTGAAGCATTTGCTGCACCACAGTCAGGTGATAAGGATCACACCACTCAAAAAAAAAACCACACTTGATCACCAAACAAAAACCTTCATATAAATAGGAACTCATATATACATATCAAAATTCCTTATCACTCCAAATGAGGGGAATAATAGATGAGGAATTAGACCAAACACATCAACATCACCGAACACAACTGCTCTGTCCAAAAGAATTATCACGACCTAGAATCACTTTTAATAGATCCAAAACTACTCTCTATTCCAACAAACAGGTTGAGGCATCATCAAAAGAGGTGGATTTAACATTTGAAATGAATCCTTAGGTTTATCAGTAGGAAATATTTCCAACGGAGAACTATCCCTGGCCACATCACAACATCAATCACATCTTTAGAAACCCAATGAAAATTTCTCCAAAACCAAGACACCAACAAGACATCATCTCAAGATACAACAAGAGTATGAATTGTAGATCACAAAGAAGCTTACTAAATAAACAACTCTTCTACAAAATAGAAAAAAACGGGCCACATAACCATTGGTTTATAAAAAAAGGAAAACATTTTCAACTCAAAACACTTTTGAAAAACAAACTAACTTGGTGGATTTCAACATTCACCAATGGTGTTTCTTCAAGTCTCACCCACATGCACATTTCCATGCCACCCCAGGCACCCAACCACCATACCATATATTTCAACCTTCCAGATATAAATAAAACCATGCATGTGAGCACTCATGAAAACACCAAAGGCTAAAACAAAACAACAACATTCCAAAAATCATGTACCTTCAAAAGGAACACCAACCACCAAGTGAAAAACCCTTTTCATATTTCACAAAAAAAAACAACAATTCATTAAGAAGCATTTTCTTAAAAACCTACCACTCTTCATTTTAAAAAAACTTTTTAAATAACCAAGCCACTCCAAACAACCCCTTCCCATTTTTTTAAAAAAAAATCAGCAATGTATATTTTTATAATCTGAGGTCTATTGTGACCAATACCGTTTGTAGTAAAACACCAACCGATCAAAACCAATTGCCAAAACTAATTTATCAAATTCAAAAACATTTTAGCATCCTAACATACCCCATTTAAAAAAATATCCAGAATCACTTTAAAATTTTTCACAATTTCAAAACATTTTATTTCAACAAACCACAATTTTAGATTATAGATAATCCAATCCATTTAAATCATTTCTGCTTCCCCCAATTTTTTTTCACAAAAACACAACCTTCCAAAAAAATTATTATATTTAATTATTGAAACCCCCTTTTTTCACTTTTCAAAATCTAATCATTACATTAAAACCCATTTCCACAATTCTCACACAAGGATTTTAAAAACAAAAATTCAGAATTCAAGAAAGGTTCAAGAGACCCAAAAAAGGGATTTAGTGTCAGTGGGTGACTTGACCATATGGTTGGCGACCATATGCCAAACACAACAACAACACAGAGAGACTTATTAGGACCATTCCCCAGCTCCACATGGATTTCCAGGCCCTGTGAGCTCACGGAGGCCATTAGTCAGACTCCCCTTGTCATATCCCAACACCAAAAAAAATCAACCAGAACAAAGGACACTAATAAAATTGGACTCCCTTGGAAACCTGAGGATTAAAACAAGAAAGAGTTCGCGACGCTCTTCATGCACTTACCCCTCAAGTCCCAACAATCCTACTCCATCTACCTTGACATCCCCAAAATAATAAGGGCACTCTAAAAAGAAAGGTCCGCTAAGAGCCAACCTCCTCTGATACCATTTTGTCACGAACCAGCCTGAGTCGACCCTGAACCGGTCATCCAGGCCAGCCCGCGACAAGTCCCGAGAGGCGTTCCTGATCCTCCCGGGATGGTGAAAAGCACCAAGGGCATCAATAGAGTACACAAGGGAATGATTTATCCCATATATAGACAATCAAACAAAGAGCGGAAATAAACGGACAGCCCAAAATGAATTTATATAAGAATTGAACAAAATATTTTTTATACAAGAAACTAAAGGTAGAACCAAAACAAAAACTCAAATGAACAATCCCAATGACCAACTAACTCCATGTGACACTTCTGGTCACTCTCCAACACAATGATCAAAAGTCGCCCATGGTGATCGAACTAAAGATGAAACCTACACAAGGGCTAAAAAAAGAAGAAGACTATAGGTGTGAGTATTAAAACTCAGTAGGATAGCCCGATATTCTATTCCCAATGCACATTACTTTAAAATAAATGAAACATAAATTTATAGTTTGAAATTAAATATATGAAAGTATGGTTTTCAAATGAGGTTCCATGCTATAATAATTATTAGACAAAAACATGCATGTTTAATAAACAAAAATGCAAGTAACTATTTTTTTCAAAGAGGTGCAACTTCAAAATGAACATAGTTTTCAAGAGGGCTGGTTTAAAGAATTTTAACATTAAAATAAATAACACATAATACTGAATTTACCATCAAAACACACCATATTCCGACGGTGAGTACAAAATATCCAATGAGCACTAGTCATGGAAATACCCCTAGGCACTAGTTAGTTGTGAGCCCCAGGTACCTCGTATCTCGGTGAAAATAACCATAATAAATATCTGTTCTCGTGCACGAGCCACTAGTAGGGAACATACCCATAACCTAGTGGTCCCCAATCATCATCATCATCATAGTTTAGTTAGTGTTGTCATCGTCAAACTTGCTACGTGAAACAGGGGCCAACCCCCACAGAATCACTAGCATACTAGTACACGTCCGCTCACCTAGATACCCGGGATTCCCTTTAGTGCTCAATCAAGTTACAAATTTTATCAAATACACATTTCACATCCACATTCCATTCCATTCCAAACCCATAAAAACAAAAACATCCAATAATATTTCTTCACATTTCTTACACTAATCAACAAACCGCTAAATATTTTGGTAAAACAATTTCATGAAGTGCATTGAGGCTTTGCACATAAAAATCATTCAAAAACATTCATTAAATTATAAAAACACATCATAACCAAACCAAATCATATTTATCATCCCAATAAACATTTAATAAAATCATTTAATGTACCATAAAACAATCCCAATTTCACAACGTGTTATATACAAGTAAAACACTCCTTCTTTTCTAGGAAATGCAAACGGGCCTTTAATCATTTTCTCAAAACTAACCTTTGATGAAGGTATAAATTTTAATTTTCTTAAGGATCTGTATAAAAATCATTTACGGCAGAAAACCTCATTCATAAATCTCTAATAATACTTAGGTTACATATTCAAAACACAACCATTTTCGTAAAGATGTGAAACGGTCCATTTTTTTGGCAACTCCGGCCAAAATATGTTGTAAATCAAAACCCACTTGTTTGTAAAAACAAATCCAAATTGGAAATAAATATAAGTACCCAAAAATACCATTTATAATTATTCCAATTCCTTTATAAATCCAATCAAATAACTTTTAAATCACACATCACACATAAAAGCCAACCGGGCAATTTACCGAACACATGTCATGCCCTTTTTAAACAAAACAATTTATTTTATGTACATGAAAAGGAATAAAACACCAATTGAATGTCATATTGTCATTAAAGATACTGTAACATGTTAAAAATACAATAAACCAGATTATAAACCTTACAAAAAATTTTCAAAGATAATGGAACATTTAAACAAACACTTGTTGATTACATTCATGACAAAACAACACTACCTTTCACATAACAGTGATTAAACAACGACTTTTCACTCCAAGAAAATTTTAAAAAGGATTTAAAACAATAATATACATTTATATCAGTATAGTATAATATTAAAATGATGAAACTTCTATGATAAAAGCATGTGCAAGGGATATCCTACCTCAAATCTTTGGCGTAATTGAAACGCACACCCGAAATCACCCGCCGCGGGTTTATAAACCCTAAAACTATAAATACCAGACCTAAATAAACATAAAAACCATAGAAAAACATTGTATAACAAAACCCTAGGTTGATCAAGACTAGGGTACAATATAAATTAATGAAATAATGAAAGGAGGGGGAAGAGGAAGGAGAAAGGAGAAGCAATCTCACCTTTCACCCCAGAAAACTCTTCGTCTTCCATTAGATCTGCAACCCTATAGGGAAGGGAATGGCTTGAAAAATTATGGAGAGACTCCTCAGATAATTAAGAACCAGGGAAAGAAAATTGGTGTCCATAAGATTACGAATTGATTAATTTATGAATGATACAATTTACCTTGTCAAATCTAGAACATTTGAGGTATCCTGAGAATTGTCGCCCTCTTACGAGACCCATATGAGCTCCAAAGAGGCAAAAACGATATTGGGGGTGAGGATAGGGATATTGGCTTCAGGTGGGAGGTGGAATCACCGAAAAAGATTAATAATTGAAAACGATATAAAAGAAACAAATTCAGTTTTTAAAACTGGGAATGGGCTCACGGTTGGCCCAAATCATGAAGTAACCACCCTTTCTTCAAAAAATCCTAAACAAGCAATGGGGATCCCAAATTATGGTGGTTAGACATATATGAAACTTCAAAACTCATGATTCATCTCATCAAATACCCATTAAAAGGATCTGGATTTCTAATGGGTTGGATCAATACAAAGACAGAAAAAAAACCGTGTGTGACAGAGACCAGTAAAATTAAGCTCTCCAAGATGGAGAACAGTAAAAGTAAGCTCTCCTGGTTGGGTCCAGTCACAGTTATCCCTTAGGTCTTGGCACAAGGCCTTGACACAGAAGTCCATAATTTATACATTCCCTCATTATGTGTATGATAATTATGTATCAAAATGGATCTCCAATTATTAGAATTTCTATGGTTAAGAGAAAGTACATATGAGTATCAGGAAAGTAAAAGCTTATGGCATGACATATGTTTAGCAATCAGTAAGATAGTATCCAGTGTATGAAACTGATGTTATTATATTTATGTGTGACTCTCAATATTATCTTTTTACCCTTTACATAAATATCCATATTTCATACATATTTAGAAGGTATTTTATTTATTACCCCAAATTGTAATGCCTAAATTGAACCACATATCCTTATTTTTCTGCTAGAATGTTCTTTTATTTGAGAAATTTTATGATATGATACATGTGTTATAACATTTCTTCCAAGAAAGTTTTTTATGTAATGTTTTAATGAATGCTTTCAAAAGTTATATTGGCTTATTTTAAACCCCCTTACTGGGAATTCGTATTCTTACCCTACATTTTCTGAAATAAATTTGCAGGTATCACCCTAAGCTAAAAAAAGTATGACAGGAGTGGCTAGTTTCCCCGAACTAGAACTAAATTCGATTCTTTGGATGGGACATGATGTGTAATTAATCAGTGCCTGATTTATTAAAATGTACACATCATGTTCTGAAGGCACCAAATCCAGTTGTTCTAGGGTCAGGTCCTCACAACAAACCTAGACACTCTCATGAGTTCCCTTCAACCAAAAGTCACTTTCTATCTCCATGAACCGTAGAACTGCCTATAACAGACTTCAATTACATCGATAAACAATAAATACATGAAAAGAGTTGGGAATTAGGTCTCGCTTATTAGAGACCATTGGGGACATTCTAGGTGGACCATCCTGAATAGCTAGAAAAAAACAACCTGAAACTCGAATCAATTCAAAATGAAAATCAAAAGAAAACACCATGACCACAAAACAAGTGAATCAGAAGCCAAAAAAAACTCAAACACTTTAAAAAACACCCTTCCAAAAATCCCATTTCATATTAATTTTAAAAAAATCCAAATTTTCAAACAACATAACTTATACTAAAACCATCCTTTCAAATCAAAAATTATAAGGCCCTGACCTTAAACATTTTTTATTATTCAATTAAATTATTAATTCACATTGAGGATCTTTTCAGGTTTAGAGTTTTAGAGAATTAGTACATAACTATTACATCTCAAAAGATTACAAAGTAGAAACTTCTACTGAGATTCCATAAATAAAAAAACTCTTAAAAGAAATATGTCTAGTTCCATGTTTTAGATAGCATGTATTTCCTTGATCCCATCCTTGACCCTATTCATCTTTAATCCCTTTGTAAAGAATTTCAAAAACTTGGGATGAGCATAAAAATATCAGTAAGGGATAAAAAAGTATTAAATGAAAACATTAGTCCATGTATGAAATCATACTTTACTCATAAAACATAATCACGTTAACATACCTCATCAAATCATGAATAAAACATAGAAATCATAATACATAAAGGTAGCTTGAGGCATTCATAACATTCTTATATAGGGAGTAACCCTCTTGGTTATGTTTGGAATACCTATCATAGTATAATCACTAAATCTCTTCGGCGAAACCTTAACGTTTAACTCCTATGCGTTACCCAATGCATTAGAGAGCTATATCAGGCTCACCTGCCATTAGTTTATCACTAAACCACCCGTATTCATAAATAATTACCATGAACCATAACATAATCATAGAACCTAAATTAAGCACAAAAGAAAAATAACATTCCCAAATTGTAATAACAATATAACATTTTAAGATATTGAAATAATGAATCCATTCTAAAAACCATTTTCAAAACTATTTAATACATTTAATAAAGATATTTTTTAATCAAAGTCTCCCATACCACTTTCAAGATTTTAACATTTTAAACAATTAATATCCATTTAAATAAATCCTTAAAACCATTTTGAAAACATGGATATTAATGATAAATATTTATAAGAATAAATCATTAAAACATTTAAAACGATATTTTAGTTAAAGGGTTTCTATCAAAATGAGCGACACTTGAATACAATAATTGTGGAATAACATTTAATCAGAACTTTATAATATAATGAGGATAAAGGGATTCATGATATAATATCCCAAAGGACAGTATATAAACCATATAAGAGTGAACTGGTGCATAAAAACAATGAAGTCTCAATAGAAATGTAAAATGAGATGAAATCCATTATAAAGAAGGTATCCTTAAATTAAGGATAAATCAATCTCATAATTATGTGTGAAAAATATACATACACCCAATATAAGTGGATGTTAAGTGTAAAAAAATCAAATTTCATTCACAAATATTCAAAGGATGACATATTCAATAACTACATGTTGAACCCAAAGAAATCGAAATTGGGTTAAGAAGTTCCCTTGGTAAAATTCGACAGCATAACGACGTCACTTTAAAATTCATAACATTAGTTGATGAGAGAGTAAATGGTATCTCATCACATGGACATATAATTTACATCAATAAGGATATATAAGAACATATTCCAACATAAAAAGATGTAAATTAAAAGACATAACAAAATAAGTCTTTTTAAAAGTGGAGTGTGAAAGGTTCCCTTACTGATTTGGGAAACTTTCGAAACATACACCCCATGAAGTAAGGGTCATACAATGAAGATGTAACTACCCATAAATGAGGTTATATTGTACAAATAGTAAAATAATGGGCAGTATATACACCACAAAAAAGGAAATAGTGGCCAATGTAGCATTAATCTCACGGTAATAAAAAGTGAGATGAAAATCCCCTTATCAAAATTCGGCAGCCTAACGACGCCACAAAAAACATAAAAAAATAGATTGAAGAGATAAAATAGGGTATCTCATCATATTAACATAAAATTTACAGAAATAGGAATATAAAATAACATCCCCCCAACATAAGAAAGATGTCCTTAAAGTATGTTACATAAAGGAGAGTACTTAAAAAGAAAGAAGGAGGTTGGATCTCGTACAAAAATTCGGCAGCCTATCGGCACCACTCAATACTTCCAAAATGGATTGATGAGAGAAAATAGGGTCTCTCATCATATAAACATAAAAATTACAGTATGAGTAATATTAAAGAACATCCCAATCATAAGGAATATGAGCTTAAAATGAATGACATAAACGAGTGTACTTAAAAAGAAAGTGAGGAGTAAGATCCCTTACCTCGTGTCCGACATGACTCGATCGTTCATTAATCTACTGAATAATAAAATTTGTTAAATTTATAATTTCATAAGGACCTAATTAAAAGATTATTATTCAGTTCATATCACATATTATAATGTTATAATATTTGGTTAATAAAGTGAGTTCATATTAGACGTTTTTGTCGATGTTCGGTACATGAGTAAAAATTGAACTTGTTGGAAAAGAATTTTCCATGTAGTTATAGGTAAATCATATCCAGAATATTATTTATGTTTTAAATATCATATATATCCAGTATATATTCATTTTATACTATTCCATAACATTTGGAGATAAAAAATTAAAAGCACCATTCATGGAGACGGTAGGCCGTACGTACGCATGAATGCTACTTTCATTTTTTTTCATATTAATGGAATTAAAACAAAATGAGAGATATATATTTTATAATTCCAGAATTATATCCATAATTTATATGTAATATATTACATATATATCCGTTATATATATGTACTTATAATAGTACATAACAATTGGAGACAAGAAATGAAATGTACCGTTCATGGAGACGGTAAGCCGTACGTACACATGAACGATACATTAATTTTTTTTTGTATTCAATGGAATTAAATAATAATTATATAAAGTTGTATTATAATTCCAGTAGTATATCATATGTAATACCATTAATTATATCCTTTATACATCCCACATATGGCATTAACGAATCAAATCACTTTGACGGGGCGGTAGTCCACACTTTCTAAAATGAAGATATCACGTTTACCCATAATGGAAACCATAAAGGTATGACATAAAAGAAAAATACAGAGACTTAAGGAAAACATAAACATATTATATATAACATATAAATATAGTTACATCTTAATGTCCACCTTTTAATGTGTTAAAAGAAGATTGAACAATCATTGTTTCGTGAGGTAGAAATTCGCAATCCACAGAAACATAATGTTCTTTAACCATTAGACAAAGGTGTGTGTATGTGTAGCTCTAATACATCACATAACAACATCCTATTATATTCAAGATACTAGTTTTGTTACAAAATAAAGGAATAAAAAGAGTTTAGAGGGTTGGATAAGCAAAATAAAACAAAAGAACACAAGGGAAGACAATACCTTTAAATCGGGTAACTCTTTTTTATTTGAGCTCAAAGGATTCCTTGGAAAGGATTCTGCCCAAATGTGATACTTAAATAATTAATATAGGTATTAGGAGAGATTAAATGGTAAGGGGTTAGCGGAGCCAAAGGCTTGAGCGGTGTGGGTAAGGTGGTAGAGGTGGGAGCCTTTTATAAGAGGAGTGGAGGGGCACTCTTGGAAAGTTATAAAATATTACTTTATTATATAATGATTTTCCAATTTTAAAGGTCCCAAAAGGAAATATATTGACAATAAGGGGATACAGTTTCTAAATACACACATCCAATAGGTTTGTGACAAGTTTTGGTCTTAGATTTTACATTATCTTTTCATTTTATTTAAATCGTTAAAAAATGAGGTAATTGGTGCATCATCATGGTGTCATAAATAATTTAATTTATTTAGTGTCTAAAAATTATAAAAACAATCACATAATGTAGGAAATATTTTTATATTTATAATGAATATTTATAGTAAAAAATATGACTTGTATGAACCCATGTAAATTTTTTTTTAGTAAAACAACACATGTTTGTGACAGATTAATTTTAACTTTAAATAAAAAGGTATTAATGTCATTTTCCTACCAAAGTGGCTCCATGGGGTCCCCATGTTGACCCATGAATTTTCATGGTCGGAAATGACACATCCAATAAGGGTAGGACATGTTTCAATGTCATTTTATATTATTAAAACATTATTTTTACCTTAAATTACACTAATTACCTCTAATCGCGATTAAAAACATAAACGTTACTATTCACCAAAAATTTATTTTAATCCCATTGAACCAAATTTTACATCCTAATGAAAACCATGTATGTATTATTTTTGAAAATAAAATCACAGAAGTGGTAACGTTTCATTTAAACGAAAAAATCAGTTTTTTAACCACCACTTAGTGGTTTCACTATTCGTCAAAAATGGAAGTTTTTCAGAAAAATACCAAAAATTCACCCTAAGATATATTTGATATTCTGAATTCATAAATGATGTCTATTTTAAAAAATTCAAAACATATAAGTTGCATTAATTAATTTAATAATTAATTCCCATTGTCAAAACAAATAGCGTGTTTTTAAGAAACAATATCTATTAAAAGATTGACACTAGTTTAAGTCCAATTTCAATGTGAAATTAATTCCAATTAACACTATTGGATTAAATGGTAAAAATATATTATAATTTGACTTTAAAACCAATTCAAAAGATAATCTAATCATATAAATAAATTATATTAAAAATTGGTTTTGAATTAAAATACAACATTTTTCACTATTCATTAAAAATTGATCTTTATTAGAAAAATACCAAAAATATAAACAAAGTAAATTTTGATGTATCGATTCTAAAGAATGATTTTATTTGGTCCAAGAGAATTTATAAGAGTGACCAAAACTATTTTTAATGAGGGTTTTCCATCAAAAGGGGATAAATCAATCTTTTAGTGAATATTATAGTAATTATGCTTAAGATTGAATTCCTTTTTTATTTTAATCCTTTATCTTTTATTGGATAAATGTAAAAACATTTAACAAACATAAATAATCATATTTTAGTTATTTATATTCATTCCTGTCAATACAACGACTACGTGTTTACTACCATTTAAAATAATATTATTTTATTATTAGAGTGCAACGTAAGATTCCCAAAAAAACTCGTTGTTGTGTATTGGGTACGCCATCGAGCATAGCATCCCCTTTAAAGTAATATTAATATTTTATTCACAAATATGGATAAATATGAAAATTTCATATTCTTTATTTACCTGGGGTGTTACATCCTTCCCCCCCTTTTGGGAATTGCGTCCTCATAATTTTAAAATTGGGCTTGGAAACTTCATTGAAAATCCCACATCGGAACAAGAGTCAGTAAAAATATCACATTAAAATAAAGAAAGAGAAGTACAAAGGTCACCCGAGTAAACCCATACTAGGATTCCATGTATGAAAACATGGATATGTTGGAAAAAACAAAGGGTCATGTTCTGATGGAGAGTGATAGAAAACGTATTTAGAAGAAAGTTAACCACAAGAAAATCACAAACTTGTGATGGGTTAAACGGTATTTGATTCCCCAGTAGGAAAAATTAACAGACAACATTTTTGTTTTAAGTTACTTTTCATTGAGGAATTTATTTTTGATCTTAAGGAAACATACTTACATGTCATGTTGACTTTCAACTTTTACTAGATTTCTTACACAAACTCATACTTTCCCAAAATGATGAGTATTTAGGGAGACTTGTTTACATTAAGAGAGATATAATCAACTTCTAGAGAATCACCTAATCCACAAAAGAGAACTATATACTTCCCATGTCTTTAGACTTTAACCAAAACTGAAACCAAAAAGGTTAGTAAAAGATTAGATAATCCACAAAAGGATAATCCTTTATAAAAAGAAAATCTATTCTTAATCTCCATAATTTTTCCAACAAAACCCAAAGTTTAACGAAGAAGATTCAATAAACAATTTTTCCATAAAATTATTCCAAGTAAACCAAACTAATATTGAAACCCAAATATTTGAAGGATTTATTCATATAGGCTTCCAAGGTAAAAGTTAAAATTTATCTCCAAATAACATTAGTTTCTCTTAAAGTATCATATTGAAAAGTAATTAACCTAATCACATATCCTCCATGATAGGTTAATCAGTTCCATAGATAACCCAAAATAAATGTACTCTTGATTCCAAAAATCATCTAACTAAAAAGAATTAGTCAAAATAACCAGGGACTTCACATAGTCCAGTGGTAGGCGATAAATACCAGTCGCACTTTGGTTGTGGGTTCGATTCCCACAACTTTTTCCTGATGCGACGGGTTGTCACACGGTCTGCGTGTTATCCTTTTTCCAAAACTACATAATTCTTAAAACATTCCCCAAAACGAGATAAAATCATCAAAAATTATTATGGCATATTTTAACTTCAATTTTATCTCATGCCTTTCATTTTCCATCATATCATAGAGTAACCCGTAATTACCTAAAATGTAAGGATCATATAAACCCTAATGGTTACCTTTAAAATTATTACCTAAACTTCTACATCGAGTTGGTCATCTCGTACATGATGCATTATAGAACTCACCAAGGTTCAAGTGGTTGATCATGACTCCTTGATAGTTGGTTTAGCACAACCATTAGATTCCTCATTGAATCCCCCATTTCATCCAGTCTCTTAATCCGAGAGCCACCACAGTTTACATCAAACCCATTTTCACTTTAGTGCATGCTAGATCCATCCATTTACTAAAAACAGAAATGTCAGTGTGAGTATATCAACAAAATCACGATGTACTAATGAGGAAGATAAACACTATGATATACTTACTTATTCACTTTATCTAAAACCTATGAATCTTTCTGAAATCCTAGCCATTATGGTAATGTCACTTATGCTTATATAATACCCTAACCTCTAAAGTTATCTAAACCGACCTTTGATACCAACTATAAGGACCCGACATTAATCATTGATTATTATTGAATTAAATTATTAATTCAAATTGAAGATCTTTTAAGGTTTATAGTTTTAGAGAATTAGGACATAACTGTTACATCTCAAAATATTACAAAGTAGAGACTTCTACTGAGTTTCCATAAATAAAAAAACTCTTAAAAAACCATGTCTAGTTCCATGTTTTACATATAATGTCTTTCCTTGATCCCATCATTGACCCTATTCATCTTTAATACATGTGTAAAACATTTCAAAAACATGGGATGAGCATAAAAGGCTCAACAAGTGATATAAAAGTATTAAATTAAAACATTATTCCATCTATGAAATCATACTTTACTCATAAAACATAAGTACATTAGCATACCTCATCAAATCATAAATAAATCATAGAAATCATAAGACATAAAGGTAAATTGAGGCATTAATAACATTCTTACATAGGGAGTAGCCGTCTTGGTTACATTTGGAATACCCATCACTGTATATTCCCTCAATCTCTTCGGATAAACCTTAACGTTTAACTCCTTCACGTTACCCAATGCATTGGAGAGCTTTATCGGGCTCACCTGCCCTTAGTTTATCATGGAACCACCCGTATTGATAAACAATTCCCAAGAACCATAACATAATCATAGAACATAACTTAAGAACAAAGTAAAAATAACATTCCCACATTGTAATAATAATATAACATTTTAAGATATTGAAATAATGAATCCATTCTAAAAAACATTTTCAAAACCATTTAAAATATTTAATAAAGAGATTTTTGAATCAAAGTGTCCCATACCACTTTGAAGCTTTTAAAATTTTAAACCATTAATATACATATAAATAAATCCTTAAAACCATTTTGTAAACATGGATATTAATGAGAAATATTTATTAGAATAAATCATTAAAACATTTAAAATGATATTTTAGTTAAAGGGTTTCTAACAAAATGAGCGACACTTGAATACAATAATTGAGTAATAACATTTCATCCGAACTTTATAATATCATGAGAATAAAGGGATTCATGATATAATATCCCAAAGGATAGTATATACACCATATAAGAGTGAACTGGTGCATAAAAACAATGAAGTCTCAATAGAAATGTAAAATGAGATGAAATGCATTATAAAGAAGGTATCCTTAAATTTATGATAAATCAATCTCATAATTATGTGTGAAAAATATAAATACACCAAATATAAGTGGATATTAAGTGTAAAACAATAAAAGTTCATTAAAATATATTCAAATAATGACATATTCAATAACTACATGTTGAACCCAAAGAAATCGAAATTGGGTTAAGAAGTTCCCTTTGTAAAATTCGACAGCCTAACAACGTCACTTTAAAATTCATAACATTAGTTGATGAGAGAGAAAATGGTATCTCATCACAAGGACATAAAATTTACATCAATAAGGATATATAACAACATATCCCAACATAAAAAGATGTAAATTAAAATACATAACAAAATAAGTCTTTTTAAAAGCGGAGTGTGAAAGGTTCCCTTACCGATTTGGAAAACTTTCGAAACGTACACCCCATGAAAGAAGGGTCATACAATGAAGATGTAACTACCCACAAATGAGATTATATTGTACAAATAGGAAAATAATGGTCAGTAAATACACCACAAAAAAAAGAAATAGTGGCCAATGTAGCATGAATCTCACGGGAATAAAAAGTGAGATGAAGATCCCCTTATGAAAATTCGGCAGCCTAACGGCGCCACATAAAACATAAAAAAATGGATTGAAGAGATAAAATAGGATATATAATCATATTAAAATAAAATTTAAAGAAAGTGTTATATAAAATAACATCCCCCAACATAAGAAAGAGGAGAATAAAGTAAGTTACATAAAGGAGAGTACATAAAAAGAAAGAGAGAGGATGGATCTCGTACGAAAATTCGGCAGCCTAACGGCGCCACTCAAAACTTCCAAAATGGATTGATGAGAGAAAATAGGGTCTCTAATTATATGAACATAAAAATTATAGTAAGATTAATATAAAATAACATCCCAATTAGATGAAAAGTGAGATTAAAAGGAACGGCATAAAAGAGTGTACTTAAAAAGAAAGAGAGGAGTAGGATCCCTTACCTAGTGTCCGACATGACTCGATCGTTCTTTAATCTCCTGAATAATAAAATTTGGTCAATTTATAATTTATTAAGTAAATACATTAAATATTATTATTAAGTTAATATCACATATTATAATGTTATAATAATTGGTTAATAAAGTGAGTTCATATCAGACGTTTTTGTCGATGTTCGGTACATGAGTAAAAAAAGAAACATGTTGGATAATAATTTTCCATGTAGTTATAGGTAAATCATATCCAGATTATTATTTATGTTTTAAATATCATATATATCCAGTATATATTCATTTTATACTATTCTATAACATTTGGAGATAAAACAATTAAATGTACCGTTCATGGAGACGGTAGGTCGTACGTATGCATGAACGCTACTTTCATTTTTTGTCATATTAATGAAATTAAAACAAAATTAGAGAGATATATATTATAATTACATAATTATATCCATACTTTAGATGTAATATATTACATATATATATGTTATATATATGTACTTATAATAGTACATAACATTTGGAGATAAGAAATGAAATGTACCGTTCATGGAGACGGTAAGTCGTACGTACGCATGAACGCTACTTTCATTCCTTTTTTTGTATTCAATTGAATGAAATAATAATTATATAAAGGTATATTTTAATTATAGTAGGATATAATATGTAATACCATTAATTCTATCCTTTATACATCCCACATATTCCATTAACGAATCAAATCACTTTGAGGGGGTGGTAGTCCACACATCCAAAAATAAAGATATCGCGTTTACCCATAATGGAAACCATAATGGTATGAAATAAATGAAAAATACAGAAGATTAAGGAAAAAATAAACATATTAAATATCATATATAAATATAGTGACATCTTAATGGCCACCTTTTAAGGTTTTAAAAGAATATTGAACAATCATCGTTTCGTGAGGCAGAAATTCGCCATCCACAGAAACAGTATGTTCTTTATCCATTAGATAAATGTGTGTGTAAGTGTAGATCGAATCCTTCACATAAAAACATCCTATTATATTGAATATATTTGTGTTTTTATAAAATAATGGAATAAAAAGAGTTTATAGGGTTGGAGAAACAAAATAAAACAAAAGAACATAAGGGAAGACATTACCTTTAAATCGGGTAACTCTTTTTGATTTCATCTCAAAGGCTTCCTTGGAATGGATTATACCCAAAGGTGAGGCTTCAATGATGAATATAGGGACGTGGAGAGATGAAATGGGCAGGGGTTTGCCGATTCAAAGGATTGAGAGGTTTGGGTAAGGTGGTAGAGGTGGGAGCCTTTTATAAGAGGAGAGGAGGGGCACTCTTGGAATGTTAAAAAATATTACATTATTATATAATTTTTTCCGGATTTTAAAGGTCCCAAAAGGATATATTTCGAGGATAAGGTGATAAGGTTTCTAAATCCACACATTCAATAGGTTTTTGACAAGTTTTGGTCTTATATTTTACATTATCGTTTCATTTTATTTAAATTGTTAAATAATGAGGTAATCGCTGCATCATCATGGTGTCATAAATAATTTAATTTATTTAGTGTCTAAAAATTAAAAAAAAAATCATAATGTAGGAAATCGATTTATATTTCTAATGAATATTTATACTCAAAAATATTACTTGTATAACCCCATGTAATTTGTTTTAGTAAAACAACACATGTTTGTGACATTTTAATTTTAACTTTAAATAAAAAGGTATTAATGTCATTTTCCAACCAAAGTGGATTCATGGGGTCCCCAAGATGACCCATGGATTTTCTTGGTCGTCCATGACACATCCAATTAGGCTAGGACACGTTTCAAGGTCATTTCATATTATTAAAACAATATATTTACCTTAAATTACACTAATTAACTCTAATCACGATTAAAAACTTAAAACTTACTATTCACAACGAAATTATTTTAATCCCATTGAACAAAATTATACATCATAATGACAACCATGTAGGTCGTATTTTTAAAAATTAGATCACAGAAGTGGTAATGTTTCATTTAAACAAAAAAATCAGTGTTTTAACTACCACTTAGTGGTTTCACTATTCATCAAAAATTGAAGTTTTTCAGCAAAATACCAATAATTCACCCTAAGCTATATTTGATATTCCCAATTCATAAATGATGTCTATTTTAAAAATTTCAAAACATATAAGTTGCATTAATTAATTTAATAATTAATTTCCGCTGTCAAAACAAATAGCGTGTTTTTAAGAAACAATATCTATTAAAAGATTGACACTAGTTTAAGTCCAATTTCCATGTGAAATTAATTCCAATGACCACTATAGGATTAAATGGAAAAAATATATTATAATTGGACTTTAAAACCAATTCAAAAGATAATATAATCATATAAATAAATTAGATTAAAAAGAGGCTTTGAATTTAAATACAACATTTTTCACTATTCATTAAAAATTGAACTTTATCAGAAAAATACCAAAAATTTACACAAAGTAAATTTTTATGTCCCAATTATAAAGAAAGATATTATTTGGTCCAAGAGAATGTATAAGAGTGACCAGAACTATTTTTAAAGAGGGTTCTCCATCAAAAGGTGATAAATCGACCTCTTTGTGATTATTAGATTAATTATGCTTAAGATTGAATTCCTTTCTTATTTTAAGCCTTTATCTTTTATTGGATAAATGTAAAAACATTTAACAAACATAAATAATCATATTTTAGTTATTTATATTCATTCCCGCCAATACAATGGCTATGTGTTAACAAACATTTAAAAAAATATTAATTTTTTATTAGAGTGCAACGTAAGATTTCCAAGAAACTCGTTGTTGCGTATTGGGTACGCCATCGAGCATAGCGTCCCCTTTAAAGTAATATTAATATTTTATTCACCAATATGGATAAATATGAAAATGTCATATTCTTTTTTACCTGGGGTGTTACAAAAATAGTTCCCAAAAATGCTATTTTTCTTTTCAAAACCACCATTCCCCTTTTTATGATAAAAATAACATATCGTATCTTTTGAACTGACACATGTGCATTAATCCGATACCTCTTACCTCATCTACGAACATGTTATCCCATGAACTATTTGAACATACCCACACTTATGTAACCCTTCATAAATAATTCTAGTGTCGAAACATCAACCTTCCTTATCAAATCCAAAATCATACCAAATTTTCCAAATTGAAACACATCCTCCTTAAAAACTCACATTACCCATTTAAATCCATCGAGGGAAGAACTACCACACAAAAAACACTTTAACATTAAAATTCCACTTTAGAACTCAAAACACAATCATATCAACCAAAGTAAAAATATATATCAAAAAAATGATAATCAGAATGAGGAACTAATCTCTATGTATATCCACAAAACATGGTGTTGAGACGTGCCCCATGAATGAAATGACACTAAGAGGCCCCTGAATGAGGAAATTGGACACCACGGAGGTTACTACCATATGTGAGGCTGCAACCTAACCTAATTCCCACCCATTGTCATCCCTCAATCTAAAAAAACCCCTGAAAAAAGACTCAAATCCCAGACTACCCCTAGTGACTCAAGTATAAGTGCGTGAAAGAGTATGTTATGGTCTTTCTACACCTATTTCTAGAGTCCCGACAATCTTAATCTATTTCAAACTAGACTCATACAAAATAATAACATGACCAAAAGAGATTTACTTTTTCCGATGTCATTTTTCATGAATGAAATCATGTCACCATCAAATCAATGCATGACTCTGTCCGTAGTAAGGCCCGAAGTACGTTCATAATCCCCACAGGCTAACACAATTGATCAGGTACCAAAATGTAAATTTAGGGAAATAAGTACCCAAAATAATAAACACAAAAAAATAACATGTTAAAGAAATTAAAACTCAAACATTCAACCATGTAGGACCTTAAACTATAAACAGATTTAATTTTACAACAAGTAATGAGAACCTAAAAGGAATATAAAACAATAGAAAACCCACATATCCTTCTCAATCCTCCATGTTACACGATGATACACATCCCCAATCCACCAACACTAACCTATACTACAGAGAACCACTAACAACCCAGAGCATCATCGATAATCCTGATTCCTCAACATGAAGTACACAAGGAACAAGATATACACACAACCAAAGGTGTATGTAGGGTGTGATCCAAGAGCTCAGTAGGATTAAACCCAATAAAAATATTCCATGCCATAATATCATTATTAAAATTTAACATGCTTATTCAAAATCATACATTTAAAACACGTTGATGGGATACATTTACAAGAGAAAAAATTTAAAAGGAAAAGTTGAGAAAAACCATTTCCAAAAACTACACTAATGTGGAAGAGAAAATATATAAAGAACACATATACTCATGCAGTCCTCTGTATGCATATGAAGGCACCACGTCATGAATAGTAGTGCACTGTGGGTAAATCTACTAAGGTGTCTAGAAAAAAATGGTTTCTATATACATTGTAAATCAGTTTAACGTGGCATATAAACCACAACAATATACTTTCTCATGCACGTGCCACTAATATGGAACACACCCATAACATAGTGGTCTCCAATCATCAAAAAATTTTAGTTAGTGTTTTAGCATCAATCCTTCTAGATGATACTGGGATGAAAGACTTCAGTATCATATAAAGAAGAAGTCCTAGTCTGGCCACCGCGATACCAAGAGTTTCCATTGTGATATATTTTATGTTTATATGCACATAGACCATATAATTCAGATAAAAGTCCAAATATTTAAAATAAAACATCATTTTGTTCAACAGAAATCATTTCCATTCATGAACACCATTGAAAAGAGTCTATAAAATACTCTTGTCATCTATAAAAAATAATCCCCATTTCCCATTTTAATAATCACAAGAAAAATACACATTAAAAATCAGAAAAGGAAATGGTCCACATCCATTATAAAACAAACTCATTCATTGAAACACATTTTAAAACTATCTTTCCATAATTTAAATATTCCACAATTTACTCTAAAACACACAATTAGGCCAATATGCCCAAATGACATGGTTTCTATAGAAAATATCCATTTCAATACACACATTCACCACTCCACTAAATTCATAAAATGGAAAAGCATTTCTATGAAATAACACTTTTTTAAAAACCAACCAATTTCAATTTTAACACACCATAGAAATGACCATTTCATATACATTTTCCATCACCTTTAAAATACCAAAATTTACTTGTTATAACTCATGAAAAATAACACATAAAAACCAACCCAAAATAATGGGACACAACCCATCAAGAAACCAATAATATATTAAACAATTTTTTTTAAAAAATTAATATTTTCACCTTTCAAACATTTTACAATTTATAAAAAAATTCATAGAAAGGAGAACATTCTCAAAATGATATTTTTTTTCTTAGAATACCCCATATAAACATACATACATTATATTACCATAAAAATACAATTCACACCATAAAAAACCCTCTAAACCCCATTTGAGAAACATTACACCCAAATCACACACAAAGATAAAGCCATTTACTTTGTTAATAATTCATTTCAAACTTATAAACACACAAATAACTTCAAAACACCATAAAAACCATATAATTAATCAAAATAACGCATTTATATTCTTTAAAAACACATAAAATTCATCTAATGATGTTAACAAATGGAACTAGTAAAAAATTAATTGTTAAAAAGTAATTAAACACCATAAATAATTAATTAAACACTTATAATAATTTTCTCAACCAGAAGAAAATGAAAAAAAACAACCATTTCTAAAAGAAAATGAAATTTCATCACATAGGCATGTCAAAACATTTATAAAACACATTACACAACCCCTAATTTAACCATAGAACATGTAAAACATAATTAAATAATCAAATTAAATCTTCTATGAGTGTCAGGTCATGAAACCAATAAAATTGGTGTAGGAAACCTTTAAAATGTGAGTGTTAAAAATAAATCCCATGCCATCCAAACCTCAAATGTCCTAATTAGACCCTAAAAACAAGGTAACAAATCAATGATATCAAAATAAAACCAACCACAACCTAAAAAAGTAACAGTAAATTTACCATATGGAGGAATCAACCAGTTGAGGAAGAACTCCCTATTATAAGAGAGTGCGAAGCCAACCGAGCAATATGGGGGTGCCAGAGTTGAGTTGCGCCAAAAAAATAGAAGTTAAAACCCTGATCGGAGCCCGGGGAGGGTTGTGCAGTAGGGGGGTGTTGTGCGGGTCACAGGGGCAGTGCATGGGTGATGATAGGGAGTAAATGGTAGAGCATGGTAGTACATTGAGAGGGAGGGGGAGCGTCGTTTGGTATATCCAGAGGAGGGGCGCTATCCAGAGAGAGTGGGATGGCCATAAGAGGGAGTGTTCTAGGGTAAGGGGAGATGTAGCATGACGAATGAAAGGGAGTAGGTCATGCTGTCAAGGATACACCCGAGTATGGTGAGGCTGGCTGGAGTGGTCTAGGGGATGTACCACAAACAAAATTGGGGGGAAGGGTGAAGCACAATCTGCATAGAGAAGGGGGGAGACACCCCTAGGGTTTCAACCATTTTTTATAATAACTATAATATCTATTACAATTATATTAATTTTAATAATAATATTAATTAATTTTTCCATTACATTTCCAAACATGATAATTTTAATAACAATTTAAAAATTATTATACTAATAACAACTTTAGTGATAATAATATTATTCACAACATTTAGTATTAATAATATTATTATCTACATAATAATAATATTATAATGTTTTAAATATTTCCCTCATTTTAATATATTATTATTTATTATTTTATGTTGTGGGAAATCGTAGGGGCACCCGGGCCAACCGCACGGTTACCACCAACCAGACGATTCCCCTTCACTTATCGAAAACCCACAAAAAATCAATTAACATCAAAAAATTCAAACTGGGGAAACTAACTAACTTTGACCATATGGTGATAGATAGTGAGAACAATAAAACAAAAGAGCATCGGATTTTGGGTTGTGATTATAGTAATAAAAACCACACTGCTATTAAAATTATAAAAAAGTCCTTGAATGTAGAACAGTAGTACATACAATGGATGATGTAATTTGGGTTGCATATCTATGATGCTTTTGTAATCTTAAAATATCATTTTTCTATGATAATTATTGAAATGGATGTAATAGTATGTGAGTAAAAACATTCTTCTTGTTGGAGTATTTAGCTCAAGGCATTGGGCTAGGTGATCCATTTATATTATTATAACCTAGTCTTTTGATATATTATGAATGTAATATTCCAAAATAATTTGATAAACATGATTTAAATAGTAAATAGGACATGGTTGAAAACATGAACCATAAATGGTGCTTCATTTTCATATCCCTATGATTTATAAACATGGTAATATCATTTTCTACCAGAACTCTATTCCTAAAAAGGAAACCTATATGGCAGTGACAGGAGTCAAGAACGTTTCACCACATTTATAAAATACCATAGTCAATTACAATAAATTACAAAACCTATTTCTAGAATGTCCCTCCTATCCACCTCGAGGAGGCCCAAGATACTACATTTACATCTATTTTGTTGGTCAATAAAATGTTTAAAATTATAGACTCTACTAAAAATCTATTCCTATGAAAAATATAAATTAAATCTAAAACTTTACAATTATAAAAATTTATATAACCATTTTGGTTTCTCTTGTATAGTAAAATGCTAAATTTGATCTCCCATACCTTAATTATGAACATGGTTTCGTTCATTGAAGGGATTCCAATTGTATTCATTGGTTAGATAATCCTAATGAAACAACTATATATAGATCCAAACTAACTATAGACCACAATTATGCCTGCTAAATAAATATATCAATGAAAATTGATTTTCTAGAATAGTACCCTTTTATGGGACTCATAGAGGTATGTATCAATAATGAAACGGTGATTATAGTGAAAAAAATGAACTCTGGTCCCACATATGATCATCATTTACCATATCTATGGACTACCATGTTGAGGATGGGGATATAATATGCTAACATTGTAACAATATTTGTGTCTTTAAAATAGTTTAAAATTTCATAAACTCACAACTTTCTTAACATCTGAATTTCACAATATTCTCTGAAAATGTTCATAAACTCTATCATATGTTAGGTTTCCTTTACAAGAGTTTGTGTATTATCCACAAATTTATTTTTTCTTCATGAAGAATAGTTGATTATTGAATAACCACAATGATAATGGGATTCTAAACTAAATATAATTCAAAATATACCTACTCTAGAGAGTACGATTACATATATGGACTTGGCTTTCCATGAAACCATATCGGCTACTGGTACTGACTTTTATGAAGCAAACTCAAGACACATGTATTCTTATCCATCATATTGTAATCTAATAATCACATCATTTTAAGAGGATCTACTTTTTACACAACTACCAATGGTTTTTCCATTAACTTTTGTGGTAGTGTCCCATCCAAATCATGTCTATATAATGACTCCTCGTCACTTATCTATATGGGGACTAGAGGTTACAATGTTATTATGGGGTCTTCATGATCATATCGTCAAATTTGAGTGATTTTTCCACTTTTTATCATACAAAATTCAAAAATCTGGACAACAAGTTGTTAATGGTTATCTTAATAAACTATCTCTACCTGTACTTTGATAAAATTTGTAATTGAAAGATATATATTGAAAGAACCATCACATTTAATCCCAACTAAAGGTTTCACATATATTTTAGGGAAATTAATTCATCAATAATGTTTAAAATGAATTATATTAAAATATAAATATATATATATATATGATGGATTCACATCAAACATAGTGAAGAAAAGGAATAATGGATCAACACCATAGGATAAATTTTACATTTTGTATTAAATGTATAAATGGATGATATGAAAAATTATGTTAGAACCTATGAGGATTATATATTAGTATTTCCATATAAAAGTAAAGAGGAACTAACATGGACTAAATTATTTATAAATTAGGTTCTATACCGAGTATTTTGGTGATATTTATTACGGATTATCTTGAATGACTCAACATTTATCATTCATGTTCAAGTTTTTCATAATATTTATTTTGCTTTGCGGTTACTAGAAAACAATAAGAAAATGATTATTATTATATAATAAAAAATAATATTTCATTGTCTAATAGATTATGATTTTTCCAGGGAAAGTATATGTGAGTTTCCCATTATCAAGCTATATACCCTAGTCTGTTAACTATATTCATGACCTGATAAAACAATTTATTTATGATAAGAAATTAATCATTACATGATTAATAAAATTAGGCATGGTCTAAGATAAACTTCACAATAGAGACCACTATGATCTGTGAGATCCCACCAAGCCCCCAACCAAGCTACATGTAAGTTGAATTAGCAATTATAATACCACATCCAAAATTTGTGAGGTAACGATGATAATTGAAATGTCATATGATATGAATTTAATTCATGATCCAAATATTCATGGATATAGCCACAAATATAAAATATTCTATATGATAATTATGTACTAAACTTTTTAATAAACTATAATATGTCTATAAAACATGATAAGTATATTAGATCCATAAATTTCATATATATATATATATATTGGGAAATAATATGAAACTGTTATACCAAAAAAATACCATCATAGATTATCTGAAAAAAGGTTAACTCTATTTCATACATGTTAAAATCATGAACATTGATTATAAACATCAAAATTAATTTCCATTAATTTTCATATGTAGTTTTCTGAATTAATTTCAAAATGAATCATCATTTTCATATTCAAAACAAGTGGGGAATGAGGACTGTGATGGGGTGAGTGTAAAAACAAACAGAAGGATTCCAATAATCCAAAGAGGCGTGAAAATTTATATTATCACAATATCCCATAACATGGGGGAATTATAACAACCAATGGTTTATATGAGATATATAAATTTTGTTGAATTATAGATAACACTAGTGTCTAATTCCTCACAATTAATCTTCTAAATCATTTTACATAAATGTAAATAAAAACACCAAATGAATATTTATATATTTATCATGTAAAATAACTATATCCCATATATTATATTCCATATATCATTTTCAATATTGGGGAACCAAACCTCTTATAGTTGGGCATGTCTGCAGAGGCAGTACCAACCACAATTGAGTACCCAAAATAAGGTTATTATGCCTATATTGATTTAGAGAGTTACCAATATAGGACACAATCCCTATCATATATTATCATACATACAAAACAAGTGATAGACACTTTAGGTTCATTGATAGAGTCAAAATGATTAAAACCCTCTTCACAAAGAACACAATGTGGATGTATCATTGTAAAAAATATTGGGATTCACCCAAGTACATAATATTTGTATTGAGGATCAGAAACATATTATTGGTATGTTTTTATTTTTTTCAAAATTAATTCTGGTATTAAATTTCTTTTTTAACTGTTAACAAGGCCCTCTTAGAGCTATGATACCCAAATATCCCTTGATGAATATTGAACGTTATTTGATGAATAAATATATTCCAATTTTTAAATAGATTAAAACAAAATATCATAATATATAATTTATTTTACAAATTCAAATACACATGTATGTAGATATGAATTACTCAAAAATACACATATCCCTATAAATTTATTATATTGGACTAGAATTGTGACCATCTATGTGAATTATAGAATAAATTAATTCCATTCACATATTTTTATTCAACCATAAATGAAATAATTTTATGAGAGATATCATGTGGAACTCAAAAGTGATATGGTCATGTAGCCAAGAAATAAATTTCTTGTCCTTTACTATTATGTAGTTCTCTCTTTGGTTTACAAAATTTTTGTAGCTTAGAGGATTGCCATACATGTATGATTATAGTCCCTAAGACATGTAATGTTAAAAAAACATTGAACGTTTTCTATGAGTGCACGTGACAATATATTTAACAAAGAAATTGAAACCTTATCTATTATATATATCAATAAAATATGAATTTTTTATAATTATTCCCCATGTGTTGAGAATATAATTTTGAAAAAAACACTAGACCATGAAATCAACATACACAACCTTTTTTTGGCATACATGAAGAACATGGCACCATCCACATCCCAGTTCCTTTTACATTGTTCTAGTGGACTTCTATACCACTACCTATAAATTCTTTCTCCTTTGGGCATATCATTTAAGAGAAACACCATACCCTACTAATCCCACTTGAATTTCATATATTGGGTGGTACTCTAGTATGATTCACTTAGTATAATGCCATGTTTGTGACTCCTTACAATTTTTTTACTTCCTTTTATCACCTCCAACGCTCTTCAACAACTGGATCATTGTATTATAATTACTTCATTGAACTAAAAACACTATAAATGTTAGAGTTTATCATTTCAACCATGAAAATTATAAAAAATCCCAGAGAACATTAATAATCATGGTTAATGGTGATCATGTTCCAATTAAACCTTCACCATGCATCAAATGTTGAACTTGAATTCACAAAATAACA
The DNA here is from genome assembly GCA_963277665.1 of Viscum album. Lineage (NCBI taxonomy): Eukaryota > Viridiplantae > Streptophyta > Magnoliopsida > Santalales > Viscaceae > Viscum > Viscum album. Next base: position 247,306,771 of record OY728127.1, read on the forward strand.
ATAATAATAATAATCATAATAATGTAAATATAATCATGATATCATGTAAAATAATTATAATCCAAACCAAAAATAATAATAATAAAATAAATAATATATCATGAAAAATGGATGAAATATATTATAATTGATTTAAGAAATATTGATTGGGTTTATCAGATTTATTCAATAATTAATGATGAAATAAATTGAATGATTCATTACCCCTACCACAATCCTCTAGGGATTCACGTATAGGAACACATATAGAGGACATTTATGATGCCACTACAATGAATTTTGGCCCCCCATATCCACTTCATTTTGGGTTGATAGTGGTAATTCTGTTGTCTAATTTAATGGATTAAATCATCATTGTAATATTACAATTAGGTTAAATAGTATATTTTTTTAATACCCCAATGTCCCTATCTATGAAATAAATACCAAACACAAACATTTAACCTCCTCTAGGTAGAAAAATTAATAACCCAAGATTTTAGACCGTTTAAATTAATACTATCTTCAATATTTTTTGACACATGACACATTGAACTTACACAATACCAGACCAAAGTCATCTGATATATAATGAATTTATATAAACAATATAACAATTCATAAATAAAAATTTAATAATTAATTGGCATAAATATCTGTTATTATATTTTATTGATTCATATTTAAAAAAAGACGTCATTTGAGGAAAAATTTAATAAATGGTGTAATGTATTGAACATAAATAAATTAATATAATCATAGTTAATAATTTAGTAAGGTTATAATTATTTTAATTTCTGAGATCTTATTCCAATATTATATATCAAAAAAATTCATATGAAATTAGAATAATAAAATTTTTATTTTGAGACATGTTTTAATAAAAAAGTGTTACTTTTATTTTTTTAAATTGAAATAAATAAATATAAAACATTTATAAAATTAATTTAATAAAATAATTACATTATAAATTAAATTAAAAATTTTATTATAGGAGTTGTTTTATATTATTTTGAAATAATTTAATTTTAGTTTAATTTTTCACAATACAGGGTTAACTAAAATCATTATGTTTATGAATTTATCAAGAATTAAACATTAGATAAATATTTATAAAAAATTTATCATCAACTAATTATTTATGGATAAAAAATATACATATGAATATTCTATTGTGAAATTATGAAACATTTGTTTAACAATATATATAGTATTTTCAAATTTAATAAATTATTTTAATTAATTATTTTTTTGATGAATTTCGTTTATGGTTTTCTTTGAAAATTATATATAATTAATTTTTTTAATAAACCAATTTTTATCATGAAAATCAATGATATTCATAATTTTACCAAATATATAAATAAATTTAGAATGAATTACATATTATTTCTATGAATTGGTTTTTAAATGTCACATGTGTTGATGTTAAAATTAATTTTTTTGTAAAAAAAATCTAAAAATATTAGTATATATTTTATATGTTGAATGAGTAGGTCTATATTATGTAATGTGGACTATTTTATTTTTATTAATACAAATTAAACTATATTTAAAATTAATTATATAACAAATTAAAAACAATAATGAGAAAAAAATCTAGGAGAAATTAACTAAAAAAATATTAAAAACATGTATATAAATAAATATATGTCTGATGATAAAGAATATCACATCCCAGAATCCATTGTTTTGAATTTTGGTCTCTTTTTTACTTGTGAAATATGATCTCCTTATTTGTGAATTTAACTAATTTATAAAAATCCAAATAACTATATTTATAAATGGCTCGCCTAAACTCCTGTTCAATACCACTCAAAAAAATTATTTTATATTTATTATAATCACAGACTCATTACCATATAATTCTATTTCACTATATTAATATTATGGTCACAAAATATTAGGGTATCCCCTTCATTTCTATGGTGTCTTCCAATAGAAATATTATGGCTTCAATGTGACTACTTATTTCATTTTATCGATTTCTTCGTAGTTTCTCAAATATAATTTTAAAATTTAAATATTTTAAAATAATTATTGTATATATTAATTTTTTGTTGATGTTAATTTAATAGTGATTATCCAATTTGTAACATTTTTATTTGTAAATATCAAACCCTCATTATGGTGTTCTAAAAAAAATAGCCTCCTCGAATCAACGAGATCCATATTTTACCACAACATTTATTTACTATTTATAAGAGAAATATTAATGAAGAAATAATACATATAAGAAAAAAATATGATTATAAGGAGAATAATTAGAATCCAACTTATTTCCCTCTCATTCCTCGATAAATGAAATTGTGTGTTTTTTTTCATTTTACCGACTCCACGAAGTAATGTATATCATTATTAATCTATATTCACTCACAAATATTTTTCCTATCTTGAATTTTTCATAATTCATTATAATAATATAAATAATATATTTATTCTTCCTTATTAATTATAGTTTTTAGTGAAGGAAAACACATTAATTACCTTAATGATCCATTTATTATGGTATGTTAATGTTTTGGTCAGTATATTGACATAAATGAACCATGCTATAAAAAATGTCATAGATGAATTTTTCAAAATAATTATAGAACATATGTTGTATTAAAAAAATATTATATCTTTCTAAAATAGAATCATTGATATTATAGTCAGTAATTATAATTCCACTAATGAATTTACAAAAATTATCAAAACATTCTTGCTTCAAGTTGAAAATATATGAAATATAACCCAAATATCCATCTGATGAAAATATAAATTTTAAAATATTCATAAAAAATTAATTTTCAGTATCTTTTAAATATAATTGAATGATGAAAACTAGGTTTATAATTAATTACGCCACTATTATCAATATTTTTTTAAACAACAAAAATATTGAATATTTATAAAAAAAATTACAAGTATATTTGAAAAAAAATATTTATAAATTAAATTTACATGAGATATAACCTCACACCCCTTTCCCATTGGAACAGTAAGTGGATGTGGTGTAACTGGGAATTAGTTGACATCCTAAGACACTAAATACTAGTAATGGATTCCAAGGGCCTCAAAATTTTTGGGGGATTATTTTCCCTTTATTGATAAATTAGCCAAACTAAAATAACAAGAACACCAAAAACAATATAAGATTCTTGAGTATAGAATAAAATTCAACATATAAAAAATAATAACCACATCATATTACAAGTGGATACCAAAATACATACATGATTGGATGTATAAGAACCAATAAAAATCGAAGACAATAATGTGACATACTCCAAGAAACTCCGAAATTTCATCAAGATCCATCTAAAAAATGCATGCCCATATTATTATGAAGCATAACTAAATAACAAAGATACATCCCCTTTTCATGGGTCTCAAGATATGAAATCAAATAATCAACCATAGTTACCAAGACGGGGGTTAGTCTAGACAATGTAATGTTTTTGAAAATTACTTCACAATTCATACCACTAAGAGAAAACATGTTATCACATTTTATAAAACAGTTTCAAATAGTAAAAATTATTTATAAAAAAATGAAAAAAAAAATATTCCAAAGAAATCATAAAGAAACTGTTTAAACATACTATCGTTTGATGTGTAATATTCATTATAATGTCCACACCTTCACTCAAGATTAGAGTTTCCATTGATGACGGAACCTCAGCTATATTATCTATCATATTGATGGTCGTATTCTATGACCATTATCTATCACATTCAGCTCATGAAAAAACATATTAACCCAATTTAATTCTGAGTCATTTCCAAAATATCATTTCCTTCTTGACATAGTTATAAAAAATAATTTCTATTCACAAAACCAAATAATAATTTTAAAATGTCATTTAAAAGTATAAACATGGTGTTTTCTAAAAAATTACATTTCTATAATATCTAAGTCAATATGAATGTAATATTCCCATAAATTGTCAGACAATAATTTCGAAGTTATTTCTATAATTAAATTAATTAAAACCAATAATTCATGTCTAAATCATATAATGGCAAAGTATAATCCACAGACTTTACAAAATTTGGTGAAAATGAATATTCTCACAACAAAAAATCATGATCTAGTCACAATTCACATTACCCTCACAATATCAAACAATATATCTTTGTAAAACCATTAAATAAACATATATCTAACCATAAAAGACCATATTTATAGTCCCAAGTGAGATAATAACATATTACTATGATGAATGAATAACAACAAGAAATTACTAATGAATTTGGGCCTCCATCACAGATTGATTTACCTATGGATTTCTCTTGGAATAAATGGGGACATCATTTATTCCTTGGGAAGAAAAAAATTTGGTTTATGAGAGGATAATGGGACGAACTAATGCTTTAAGTGATAATTATCATTAGATTGTATTTTTATTTTGGGTCACCTGTACATCACACATTTATGTCTCACGATTTGGAAGGCTTTATACCAATAGTGTGGTTCTAATGCCTTATGTCATCCCCTAACATGGTTTAATCACCAGGTTATAGAAACTGTTTACTAACCATGATTTCACTTATATTGAGACATGCATAGTCCCCTATGTACATCTTAAATAGATGGGAAAACATTACACCATATATGTGGATCTACTATCCTATATACTACAAGACACACCATTTCATAGATGGGGTGCATCATTTGTATTAAACATGCTCAAACAGTGCACTAACCATAAAGAATCCAAATCATGTCAAAACCCCTATAAACCTCCCAAAATAAAAAAAATCATTATATATAATGAAAATATAAAAAATGGTCTTCTAACTCGAATTAGGGGTGGTAAATTCCCTCATCCCTATGTATGTTTATGCTAATATTTACAAAATAATTGTTTTCTAGAAAGAGTTTGAGCCATTGATCCACACTTTCCTTTTCACACAGCCAAGTTATTCTTGATTATGAACATGTCCCCAAAAGTTCCACACTAAAATTATGATTTTTCCATAAAAATATTTTACTCAATACTTCTTCATGAATCAACATAGTATCTAACTATAGATCCATAAGATCCCATTGTATCATATGGGTAGGATCATGTTGGAACTTATTTATCTGGGACAGATGAAATATATTTTCAACTGAAATAAAACATGGTTGGAAAGAAAAAAATATTCCACCTCACCAACTCAATCATGTATCAAAAATGTTCCTTTGTATAAAATAGTTAACATTCCATTCATACATAATCTATGATGTTGAAGCCTTGGATAGATCTCAAGAACACCTGATCACTCACCTAAAAGAAAATAATCTAAGAACTATGAACCCCGTATTATTTCTAAAGAATCTATGCCATATCCATTAATTTTATAATCAAATAAATCATTAATGTTGTCTCTTGTAGAATGATTTGTCCAAATAATAATGTCTCATTTATTTCCACAAAATAAATTAGTGAATGTAAAGGAATCTCATCAAATAATTAAAAAAGACCCTTATATATTTTTGTTTGGTTACCAGTATTATAAGATAACTCCACTGATGATAAATTATCTTCTCTAAGCCACAAAAATCCATCCATTAAGACCAATTCATGTACTCCAAGATGTAGATTGTTTATTCAGAATATCCATCCATTGGGGGGTGATAATACATAATCATATTCAACCATGTTCCAAGGGATTTATAAAGTTATTTCATAAAATGAGATATAAAATTGGGATATTTCTCCGACATTATTGTGATAGGAATTATGTGTATCTTTAAAATTTCACAAATCTATACATTTAATAAATTCATCCAAATTACTAGATTCATGAATTAGGAAGACATGAGTCATCTTTATGAACTAATCCTCTGTAACACATTTTGAAATGTTTTTCCAAAATTACTTCGTAGACTTATTACAATATAATAGAGTACCTACTCCCATTTCCACACATGAATTGCAAAATACTCCAACATACCTTATGGATATTTGTGCTCTATATATACCTGTAATTTGTGAGGCATTAGGAAACATACTTCACTAAATAAAATTTCATTACAACCCCCCAAAACTATTATTTTATTTATTTATACAATTTATGAATCCTAGGGTAAGAAACCCATAATGAGTTATTATAGGCATTAAGAAGTTGTTCAAGATAAGCGAGAGATGTGAATGTCTGATATCTAAACCACAAAAAATTATTGTCATACACCTTCATACCTCAATGGTCTCCCCTCCATTGATTTTGGACATCCTAGTAACTCATTCAAAATAATATTTCTGAGCCTCAATAACTTTCTTAACATAATCAAGACTAAACCAAACTGGAGAGAAAATTGCAACACTACCATGGTATGAGCAATCTATATGGACATCGTCAATGACCAAAATTATTTTACAGTAGTCTAAAACATCGTTTTCCAACTGATGATAAACATTTCTACTCCATGAACCCACCACATAATTCCCTTTACATAGTGTATACATATAGTCAATGTAAAACATCTATAAATACTACATCCACATGCACTGTCTTAAATTCAAATATCATTTATAAAAAATGTGTTTTAAACATATGTGATCCTTAAAAATTGAAAATTTCCCACCATATTTTAAATGAGGACATGGATTAAAAGAATGGACCATAATGACTAAATCCAATACATGATTTGGGTAATTATTCACATATAAACATAATTTCCATGAACAAAAATAAAAAAAGATATCCATACATGAGAACACATCCCAACCCAATTCTAAATCCATCAAAGTAATCCAAATATTCCTATCCAGAATCTAGAAACAAGTGGATATGGTTTTATGTAAGTTAAACCTTAATATCTTTGATGTATTTATTACATTAATCATACCATTAAAATGAAATTTATTTCTACAATAATGATGTCATCACCAATTAAAATCATGAAAGATCACATGAAAACTGAATATTGTATCCCAAAAATCTATAGAAATTAGATACATCTGAAAAATTATTCACTGGTTTTCAAGAGATAACAACATCAATATTTTTTTGACATATAGAGATTCATGTTTCATAAATGAAATATCCTTGTAAATGTACAACTTATATACATATTTTACTTATTGATAACATAGAATATAGATGATGTTTCTACATGATACCCAAAACTAGATCCATGTGTTTCCCATGATCCCATTTTGGCTCGAAATACACTCGTATATCATAAAAAATTGTAATGGAATATATAAATACATATATATATGTATCTTATAATGATATGATTGAAATATTCCATTAATATGGATCTCAAATTCATAAGACTAATAGTCAAAATGTCATAGTCATAATACTCCTACAAGATCCTAACATAATTTTGTGGGATATCAACCTTTTTAATATAAGATTGGTGATATCCAAAATGAAAGTGAATATTTTGGAATAATTGGGATACCCTAAATTTATTTAATAAATCACCAATGTTTAGATGAGGAAACACATTTTTCATCATAACATGATTAATCTTATGTTAATTCCAAAAAATTATATATGTTCAATATGCATTCTCCACAAACATAATCATTGCTTCCCATTGAGATGTACTCGATCAAATGAACCATTTTCTTTATATATATTCCACTTAACCCTTATATTACATCATTAATTATGTTTTATATTATAATATTGAAGTGATTTAGGAATATTCCATAGTATGATATCAATCATAATGTCAACTTCTATTTTGATTGGAATCCCTATGAAATTTTCACCATAAATTATAGAAACATATCAACAATATTTGGAAAATATCCATTCCAAATATGATACATAGATGAGTTGCTAAACGCTATCAGATGATATGAGATGGTTCAAACCAAAAGTTCCAAAAGTCCTTTTTACTATCCTTTACACCCTAATATCCTATATAGATATTATAGAATCATTCACAAAAAATTGAATTTATGAATTCATGTATAACATTAAATGTGTGCCTAGAAGGATTTCAACCCATTGATCTAAAAATTCAATTCATAGAAATAAATTTAATTAATACAGAAGTCCCAAATCCACATGTACCCATTGATAGTAATAAAAAAATGTCATTAAACATATTGGAATGACATTCCATTTTGCCTAGATTAGTTTTTTGTTTTAAAATACAATGCATCATCTCAAAATAAGAATAAAATTTTCAACAACAACATGTGTAATAAACAACTAGGATCTGGTTGTATGAAATAATTAATTCATAAGGGTAAAATCATAAATAATTTTACCTTTATCCATTGAAGGACTAGATAAATTATACAAAATAATTATCTTAGCTCTGTTCAATTACTTACCAACCGTACAAAAAAACTAGGCTATAGCCACAATATTAAATAAAACATTGGCTATAGTGTAATTTTTTAAGGAAATGGCCACTATTTAGTGAAACCATGGCTATAGGAATTTTTTCGAAATCTCTAACCATGGTTTTGGGTAAAATATGGCTATATGTTCTTTTATAAAGTTTTATATCCATGGTTTGGATAAAACTATTGATATAGGGTCTTTTCAAATGGGATACAAACATGGATTTTGTAAAACTATGTCAGTAGGGTCTTTTTTCTGGGTATATAGCCACAATTTTGGAAAAACCATGGATATAGAATATTTTTTCAAGGTATATATCCACTTTTTTTGTAAAACCATGTATATATAGTAATTTTTTTTCAATTTCTATATCCATGGCTTTTCAAACACATGCCTATAGGTCTCCCTCTCTTGTGGGGGAAAAATTAACCCGCCAAAAATATGTGGGAAGAGTTATAGCCATGGTTTACATTCTAAATAAATGATTTTTAATTATATATATAAATATATATATTTACCCCCAAAGGCATCTGTGGTTTAGTGTAAAGGCTGCTGGTGCACATTTTCGAGGTACATATATGGAATCTTGTTGGGCGAATATTATTTTTGGGCTATTGCTACGATTTAAATAGGCTATAGCCCAACTTTCATTGTGTACAACTATGGGGTAAATAGCCATGGTTTTAAACTGTGGCGGTAGAGAAATAAAATTTTGGTTATATATATTACATATTTCAACACCAATACATGCCACAGCCAGCTAGAACTGTGGCTACAGCTTATAGCCATAGTTTTCACCCCTATAGCCATAGTTTTTTACCATGGCTATAGCCAGATTTTCTAAAAGTGTGGCTAAATATTTCCCTTTATTACACTATTGAGATTTAAATAGTTGTGGAGTTATCATGTTCTTATAATAACATTATAAATATATATTTATATGACTACAATTATTCTACATCACTCATCCTGTTACGGGATACCATTCCTATGAAGAACGTGATGGGTCTATATCACCCAACCTGAGAGTGTTGGGACAATGACACTCAAGGCGACCCATGTTATTGCAGTAGTGGAATTTTCAAGGTGATTTCATACAATATAACTTGATTTGATTGAGTCAAACATTCTAAAAACATCCATGCAATCTTTTTGGTCGAGGAGGATGATTTTATAATACCATGGTCTAATTTTGATGTGTCCAAACATTCTAGATGTAGGTAACCCTCTTACTCTATTTCCCAATATTAGAGTTCCCACAAGTTAGTATAAAAATAAACATCATACCACCAATTTTATTTATTGAAATATCAATTTATTATATAATGTCTATATTTACAATATAGCTATACTATATTATAAAAATAATAAAAATATTTGAGTGCTTTTCCAGAATTATTCCCGATTAAAAAATTGATTCCTTCAAGGATTACCTTATAAAAACATCTAAGGAAATAAATAAATAATTAATTAATTAACCATATAATTTTTTACCAAGATATTCTCTTGATTAACAATGAATTATTCCATTATTCTAGAATTATAAATGGTTTGTTGATAGTATTCATTATTAAATAATTCTTCAAAATCCTACATTGTCATGCCTTTTTTCCAATTTATGATGAAATACTAATCCAAACAACTAAATCTTCAAATAATTCATCATATATTTTTTTAACACCACATTTATCTCTCCCTTTTCCCAAGGAAATAGATTACTCAATTTATCATATTCATTCTGAACTCACCTTTATCTAGCTCAGAATCAACTAGAAATATGGGTGGACTCCTCTATAGAACTGAACCGAATGGTCTACCTACCATAGTTCTTAATTTATAGACACTTTTCCACTTCATTGAAATCATGTAAAAATATTGTAATTTTATTTTGTTTAACCTATTTTGGAGTTTTAACCATATTTTCAGCATCCTCATTCGCTTGTTTTCAATAATTCCTACCTCAAAACATTCACTAGAACAAAAAAGATTCTGTTTAATCACACTCATTTGAAACATAAGTAGTAATATTTCAATTTATACCATTTACACATATTACAATATTTAATTACTAAATTAAACTATTTTGAATATCTCAACCATGTTTGAAAACACTACAACCATTATTTTCTAATAATCCATTTTATAATTTTAAAAAATGACACCTTTTTTAATTTCATAATCTATTTTCCTAAAAATAAAAAATGTAGTCTTATTGGGATGTACTCATATCAATATATTTCATGAAAATATTATTAGGCAAACCCATCTTGATGAGGTGACAACCCACATAGATGTTTCCAAAATTAAATATGTACCCAAAATCCTTCGTATATAATGTTCATCAAAATGATGTTATATTTTCCATTTTTTTGTATACATTAAATGTTACAAAAATCATACTCCGTACTTCAATCACAAGAGATAGGTGGAAACTATTTATAAATCAATGATAAAAAAATGACACAATTTACTATGCTAAGGGATGTACAATGGTGACACCATTTTTTTTAAAAGGATATATGGACTGAACAAAGATGATACCATTTGTTTAAATTATATATTCACACTATACATGAATAACACAATTTTATCATTGAAGTAAGAGACAAACATATAACAATTGTTACATTATTAACCTCACTTATTCTCAAGGGAAGATGCGGTTTTGTTACTATGCTTTGGTGACATCCAAATGATATCAATGGATGACCTTAAATTCGATGATCCTAAGAAATATTTCAGGGAACTGTTTACATAAAATATAAAACATACAAATTAATATAACATGAACAAAAATAACTCTATAGAATGAATGAGTATAATATATATATATAAAAATAACCATAAAAATAACCATATTACAGTATAATAGAAAACAAATATATATACTCGATGGAATGAAAACAGACCAATTAAATTGAAATGAGTCAACGTGACATCAACCCAATGATACCCAAACTACTCCAAGATCCAAATTGACAATATCTACCAACCTTATCAATATGAATCACTAACACATATAGATTAATTACCTTTACATGGGTCACGATAGATGAAATGTAAAACAACCAAACTATTCTCAAGTAGGTGGTGAGTCTAAACATAGTACGTTTCCCACAAATGGGATCCCATATCATGTCACTGGGATAAAAGTTTATTGTTTTATTTTATAAAAACAATCAAGGAGTAATTTTTTTTTATAATTTGTTTTGTCATTGTAAAAAAACAATGGAATATATATTAAATGAAATAAAAATTGTAGAAATATGGAATATTTTATTTTTAAAAATCATTTTTCTAAAGGGAATCAAGTCTAAATAGAGGTAATCTAACCAAGTTATATTATTGTGGAACCATTTTTTTTAGAAATCCCTTTTCTAATAATGTTCTCTTCTCAAAATGCATGTGTGATAATATGGTTGATCTCTATGAATGGGTGAAGGAAATCCATCAATTGAGTTGTGAGTGTCAATGCGAGATGTACCATGCGATTCAAAAGTGCATGCACTATGGTTGTTAAATCACACTCAATCCAGATATTGTTCTAACATTTTTACATTATGAATGTTATTTCAGGGATAAAATTCAATATTTTCACCTCCAATGGTGAGGTAAGTCTACAGGTCCTGTAGATGAAAACTATAAGCATAATGAGGTGGTTTTTGTACACAACTCCACATCCCGAGGGTCCTGTGATTCCCTAAGATTATCAATCAACATTATCATTGATCCGGCCCAGGATAAAAACTTACTAGAAGATCTCAATGGTGCGTCAAGGAATAAAGTAAATTCCTTCAACATCGCGGTGATGTATGAGGCTAAAATTTCATAGAGAGTTGTCATAGTGTCCCTATTAAATCAAAGTATCTTCATGGAAAGTAGTAAGGATCCTCACCTATCATTCATGTCATTTTAAAGTGTTATTATAATGTAAAATAGTATTTATATTGTACAAAATCACATGGAGAAGCTCAACAATAGTTTCCAAAAAAAATTATTGATCTATAGGAAGTTTTCTATAGGAGTGTATCATATAATTTGAGTGATGATTGAGTCATGAAGTAAACATATGTAATCAACGATATCAGAACAAAAATTCCAGAGAATAGTAATAGTAAAACATGAATGAAAAATATCGTTAGTTTCTTCTCTATTTTGATTGCATAAATTATATTTAGAAAAATGATTCATGCCAATTATTGGAGACATATATCAGTGGGGACTATGTTCTGATAAATTCTTTAAACAAGGGTGTGTCTAGATGGTTTTATCCATGAATTACCAAAATATTTATGCCATAAAAAATTAATATCATAATTTCTAAAATAGTTGTTGTAAAAATATTTAAAGTCAAGCATACCATTGTGATCTGGTTCCCAAATTAAAAAATCATTAGAATAAACAAATGGGAAATTATAAATGACATGATTAATGATATTCAGAATAAATAAACAATGAGAATTTAAAACATATTTAATAGAAACATTACTATTCTCAGGTAAATGATTTAGATCGACTATAAAAATTTGAGGAGCACTAGTTTGATTTACTAACCGAAAATCAATAGAATAATATCTATTACCCATATATATATAGTTAGACAAAATGATGGAGAAAACATCCTTAATGGATGACCATATAAAAGATTACATACAATTCATATTTCATTTTCATCAACATGTTATGAAGCCTATTTTTTAGGAAATAAAGAGGTATGTAGTCAATGGGAAGTAAATAACATGTAAGTATTTATTGTAATGTTTCATTATGTTGTTTAAGGTTTTTGATTATGATACCATCCTTATATAATGGTATACAACTGGTAGACAAAGGGAAAGTCCCAATTTTAAATTCTAGAGTTTTTCCCCTCCAAAATATTTTTTGATGATGGAATCTAAATTATGAGGTGGATAAAAGTCCTTTTATAAACAATTAATGACTACACCATTTTAGAAAAAATATCAGATTTGATAAGAAACATTCTACTATCCATTGAAGATGATTTAATGTTATAATTGGAGAGATGACAATAAATTTGGTAAAAAATATATAAAAATAACAACTTTTAGGAGTACCCTAAAATTAGAACACAAAGGTAGCTAAAAGTAAAGGGTCCTAATTTTAGTCCCAATTTATTAATTATTTAGACACTTCTATTTGAAAGAAACTATTTTCCAAATAAGATAAAATATTTATTCAAAATGATGGATTTACTAGAGATCTTATTATAATGAGAAAAGGGACCATTATGATTTTGAATATTTAATTTAATTTCTTTTATGGAAATGATGATATCCTATGTATGGAGGAGGTGAGTGGGGATAGCTATATTCCTAAAATCATGTATATGCGGATGTTTTCCATCCTCCATAAGATGCATGAGAAATCTACTTTTATAATTATATATAATAGAGTAATGAGTAGTAGATTGAAGACCATATTGTTTAAAAAACGTTTTAATGCAAAACATACCCTTAGGATATCCAATAAAAAGAATGGAAATGTGATATGAGTTGAAAAGAATCACAATTCTACTGATAATGAGATTATAGAACCCAAAAACATGAAGGACCCTAAAGAAATTTCTATAGTCAGCAATATCAAAGGTATTTATGATATCATATAATATGAAAATATTACCTCTCTTGATATGTTTCATTAAGATATTTTCTCATTTATATGCAAGGAGGATACAAACATGGAGGGTTCTACCCTTGACAAAACCAATCAGTTCCAAGACACAATTTTATAGGCTATGGTTTCATGTCTACTAGAAGGGAGCTTATTAAAAATTTTACAGAGGGGTTTGATAACCACAATAGGTATGAAGATATTAATATTAAAGGCACTATCAACAAAGGGATCAATGAATGAAATTGGGAATTAAGACCATGATGACAAAACCCATTGAAACAAAATTTTTCATCTAACCTCCAAACACTAGGTTGTATAACATTTGTGTAATGTTGAAATAAACCATTATTGAATGAATCTGTTCCAAAATCACTGTATGGGATTGAGTTAATGATAGTATCATTGATCTCAGGATCCAAATGGTTGTTTTTAATAAATGTTTTATCCTCATTGTAAACAATGACAACAGTTACATTAGGTAGAAGGTCATAATTGATATTTGGGACATACAAAACATTTCTGAAGTAAGAGATGATATGAATAGAAATACCATTCTCTCCATCAATTAGTGTATCCTCGTCTAAAAGAATTGTGTGACGTTCACACGATTTCATAATTTATTGAAGGGAATTATAGAATTTTTTATTTCGTTTCCGATCCTTGAGCTATTTATTTTTGATGGTCTACTTCTGAATGTTATCTTCAAATAGAGAGAAGAGAGATATGTTTTTCTGTAATATAAATTTCTAAATGAGGATTAATAGTAAAATTAAAATTAGTAGTGTGAGATTGAATTTGGATTTATTTTTCTACAAATTATACAATTTACTTGTTAATTTTATTTTATTTGGATTTACTCCATAATTTTAGATTTTTTTAAGGAATTTTAACTTCATAATATATGAAAAAGAATATTTACTTTTGTTCATAGGAGATCAATAATTGTAAATATTCGTATGAAAATATTGATTATAATACCCAGCATTACTGAGTCTTAATGGAAGAATTTATCTTGAGCTTATAATAGTGAGACAATCCATGATCAGTTAATGTCCATAGATATGTTTGAGAAGGGTTATACTTGGTATAATATGCCATTTATCACGATTTTATCAATTATGAAGGATCTATCAAATTTACTTGAAACTAACATATTATAGTGTCTTTTATTACATATATATTTATCCCCAACAAGGTTAATTCCAATTCGACTATAATTATCAATGGTGATTTAAACTCTCTAGAGGAGATAGTGGAGTGAGCTAAGCCCATTTTCTCACTATGGCATAAAATGACATTGAAATTACCAACCACAATCTATGCTTGATGAATTGTGTTTCCATTATATGTAAGACCATGTAAAATAATCCAATTAACCTAATATCTATTCATGTAATATTGAAAATATTATTAAAATGACTGTTCGAAGAAGCAGTTTCATAGGCAAGAACCTGATCAGGAATGTTGTAAACACTAACATTATGAAAAATAGCTTGTGAAATGATCCAAAGTGTTTAAAACAAAAACATGTTATTACTATCACCAAGTAAATTATAACTAGTTTGATTTAGGATGGGGAAACAAAAACAGTAATTAACGTTTTCCCCATAGATAGAATTATTTTTGGGGTGGTGATTATTAATAAATATTTTTACTGAAAGGATAGTGTGAGAGTTAGCAGTACCCAAACAATTATAAAATAAAATATTCACTCGAACCTATACATGGGGTTGGAACCACACTTCTTATTACTCTCAGATCCCTTCCTCTTGGAGGATCATTGATTGTTTTTGTATTTCTAGGGCTAGGATTTGAAGTTGCGTCCTCCTGTTTCATCATAAAAGAAATAGGAGAACCAATGTTTGAGGTTCCTGTATTAGTATCTATGGGGGTCTTTGGATAAACCGTTTTTTATTTGAGGGTGGGTCCAATGGGATATAACATAATTAAAGAGGGTGAATCTTCTTAGATTTATCATTTTCAGAAAGTGAAATTTCATTAGGCTGTAATGATTTTTTTTTTTATTTTTCTGAGTGTGGTAAATACCCGTTGAAAAGGATATGTCCCTAACCATTCATAATTTTTCAACTAAGGAGGTATTGTTTACTTCCTTAGTTCAAGGTTGTGATTTTATTTTCTCTTATCAGTGATGGAGTTGTTTTTTTCAAAATCATCTGTTATAATAATATCTTATATTTCCTTAGAAAGTCTATGGATGTTGCCTTATTTGGATTTATTAGTTGACATAGAGGAAACATATTTTATGGGAACTATAACCTGTTAGTGCCTGAGGCCCTAGATCTCAAATAAAATAATATCCTCAAAATGGCTATATTCCTTTTATGTTTTTTATAACAATTGAATATGTCATGTATTCTGTTTTTTTATGCTAGAACCTTCAGATGGTGGATTATGATTATATACATCAATAATAGAGATAAAAGAAGACAGTTCCGTGTCTATAGAGGAAGAATTTTTTTATACTATTTTGATTAAGTGTTTGAGCGTTCAGAGCCGCCTTCATTAATGGATTTGGACATAATTTTAACCAATCATAGTGTCCAAATTCCAAGTTACTAGATCAACTGTATTTATCATTATGGTATGAGAATGGTTGACCAAAACCATTATTTGAGCCTCCTTAATTCTAGTTTCTTTGTCCACTTTACAGGACATGGAGTCTTAAACCTTCTAATACATATTGGTCCAATTTTATAATATTAAAAAAAAGGTTAAAATATTCATTTGTATTGATATGATTATTTATTTCATGCTTCTCCTCTTTGGCCAATCCAACCCTGGATTTTTAGTGGTATCTTTTGAGGTGATTGGTTAAATATTATTTTTCACCCATCTTTAATTTCTTATTTAAGGGATCAGTTTTCTCCCAGACATGCCCTTTATCCTTATTATGCCTCTATGTCATTCCATTTTTTATCAGTGGGTTCAGTAACATGTTTTTTCACCAATCTAGAATTCAAAATGGATTAACCAGTAGCCATGAAAAATAAATAAAAGGGTCTCTTAATTTTCTTATTCAATATTGATCTCCATTCGATAGTGTTTATCATTAAAACTGATGACAGGAGATAGTTAAGAGTAAAAAATAACAACCACTATAACTCTAGAATTTAGTCATAATTCTCTATTTAGAATTCATTGATCAATCTTTAATGAGACACCAATCAATGATGTGATATCATTCAAGATCCTCGGTTTCCAAAAAAACAATCATCTCTATTCAATCTAACCAAAACATGTTCCATAATGTTCCAATGAGTTAAATGGATGAAATAAAAGTCCCATTCTGATAATCGATGTAATCCAGGTTTTAGTTGAATGTGTACCATTCTTCAAAAATGATCCATCTCCTCCTGGGAGCATAAAATTATATGAATGTATCCAATTACAAATGTTAAACATTTCCAATTGGATTTTCCCCATCAGTTGATTATTCGTGGCTTCAGATCATGAACCTTCCACGAAATATCACTTTTTAAATAATCAATTCATCAATGGTAAGAGAACATACACATTTGCAATATTTTTTTGAGAGCTTCAACATCAGACTCAACTAAGAAGCCTACATCATCCTATTTTTTTATACAGGGGATTCACCGATGAGGAAGCTTATTGTTGATCTATACCCTTATGTTCTTTAATGAATGACACCCCTTTAGTTTTTTCAAAATGATATCGAATAGAGACATCCCCAAGGAACATTTTCCCTCCTGACCAAAAAAGGATTTAATTCGGTTCTCAGTTGAAATTTATTATTCATTTTCATATCCAAAAACAAGACCACACACAAACACTAAATCTTAGTGTCACAACTGATAGTTGAAATTAGCATAAAGAGTCCACACAAATGATGGGGTTCATTATGACTATTATCCATCCCATTAAACTCACACACAATCGTTTATGAAAAGATAATGCCATGTAATATCAGTTAGAACATTTATTTTGATATTGAATTCAAAAAAATAATATAAATGCATCATACCAAGCTGTATTTTTAAAAAATATTTTATAAATTATAAACAAGGTATTTTCCAAAAAAACCAAGATACTTTCCCCAATTTCTATGCCAGTACAAAATATGAATTTTTATCAAGAGTCAGACAATAATTTCATATCCATTTATATCAAAAAAATTAATTAAAAACAATACATTAAGCGTAAATTGTGTTTATTTGAGAGTGAATCCACCTACCTCACACACATTTGGTAAAAACAGAATTACACAACAAAACATTAAGATCCTTTTTGAAAACTCACATTACCTTAACTTGATCAAATATGATATCATCATAAAACCATTCAGAACTCAACAATAAATCCATAATGGAGTAGATACATGGTTCTGAGAAAGGGAATGACCTCAGATCTATTATGAATAAATAATAATGGGAACATGCCAATGAATCATACCACCCACATGGTTTTTTTTAAAATGGATCGCACACTGACTAATGTTGATTGTCTCTCTCTCTTTAATATAAAATGGAATTCATGTAATGGGAGGATTATATGATAAAATATTTCTTAAGGTGAAATTTTGGATTAGATCAAATTTTTATGGAGGTCCACTTGAATGCTGCATGGTTTGAATGAACTATTTTTCAACCATTAATTTAATCATGTGCTAATACTTCTTTATTCCAACCCCTCACACTATTGGGTCACACAATTAGAATTACCCTTCATCAACTATGTTTCTACACTTTATCCCGACATGGAGGGTTTTCCCGTGACATCAGTTCAATTTTTCCAAAATGTGAACCAACTGTGGGTAGATCCTTTCCATCATACCATAGGAAACATAGATTCCTTGATGGATTTTATTGGTGATACTTGTCATTCTAAATCTGTGCACCTGCAAAGAAGACTCTAAACCAAAATAAAACCCATTTGATCCTCCCAAAAATAACTAAATAATATATATACTTAATAAAATTAAAATGGGTATTTTTTCTCAAACCAGGAGGATATAAAATGAATAGGTATTAGAATAATTCTTTAAAAAAGTTTATTAAAATATGTATGTTTTTTATATAGGATCATAGAGTTCATTCGATAATGGGGGAGTATGTATGGGTTCCATTTCATAAATTTTCACTATTTAGACATGTATTCATTGGAATGGTTTATTCACTATCCCTTTAATATTTTGAATTGTTATTTTATCAATGTTCATGGTATTTTGTGTTTCATTTTAAATCATATCCCCAAGGGTTTATGACTTTATGATTTCTAATGATATAACATTTTCTACTCTAAAATTAAATTTCATGATACTTGTTTGACATTAGATAATATTGTGTTTTTTATATTTTTAATCCCTAAAAAATTTCATAATAGTATGTAATATATTCTAATTGAAATTATCTTAATCAAATGTTCAAGATAATCCTCCAATGATCCTTGTATTGCTATATTACCCATATCATGTTACTTTTATCACTAATATAATTTTGATATTATGATTTATTTTGAAGGATAACCCATTTGGGATATTTTTATACTTATTTGACTAATGTCAATATAATTTAACCAACTTATATTTATTCTTGTTGATTTAGTTTTTTTCTCAAAATTTTATTTCCCCCATGGATCTTTTTTTTACATATTACATGGATACCGGCCCTCTATTTTAATTTCTATTAGGAACCTCTATGTTTCCATGTCCATATTCATTTAATGGTATATTTAATGACACTTTCTATACCATAACAACTTAAATTGATATTTAATATGACTTTTCTATAATAAAATGTTTCAAATAATTTTTTAATTTTTTTATATGGGTCGGTTTCATCTATTTTTTGAAAGAATATCCTTTTAATATTTTTTGTGTATCAACATTTTTCCTAAGTATTTTTATTTAAAAGAAACATTCTCTATAAATATTCATTCATTATAAATTAAATTAATTTTCTCAATGTTATTTATAATATTTTATGTGTTACCCTCAAACCGTGTGTTGACCAGTCAACGGCCGCATAGCCGTGTTGGAAGCCGCGTGGAGACCGTGTAAAATAACCGAGTACACATCATGTACCATAAAGTACACACCGTGTACTTTTCCTTTTCTCGCCTATAAAAGGAAGGGGTTCCCTCCTCCTTTAAATTGACTCCACTCCGCCCCTTTCCTCTGAGTAGAGCTCTCCTAAGAGACTCGAAGGCTCCTTTTCTTCCATAACTTCTTCATCCAAGCTCCGATTTACGATCCATCAGCGGCCACGGGATCGTAATGATGAGGCGGAACTTTTGAGCTTGGATCTATTGCCTTTCCTTCGGCCTTTCCTTTCCGACTTCCACCTGATGAGGTTTTTCCAGGACACGACAGAAGTGACGGACGCCGACTGACATCTTCTAAAGTTGATCCGGGGGAGTGTTGTGATCAGAACCTATTGAGGTAGGGATCTTACCTTCGTATCTCTAAATTTTGCATCATGCGGGGTGGGTATCCTCTTGTTTTAATGAGAAACAGTTGAACGATTACATAAAGATAATAACTAGTTGAAGAACGGGGTTGGGAGGTTTGTGATTGTTGTTACATTATATTATGTGATATTATGTTGTGAATTGAATAGGCGTATGCCTACTAAAAATCACGGTCGTTGGGGGCCTTTTCTTGCGCAATTAAATGTTTCCCTATCTTTATAGAACGTTTTTGTAAATGGAACCTTGTTGAATGTAGAATTTGGTTAATCATGTAAAGTTGGCTGTTTAAAATCTGGAACCCTTGTGTGATCACACTAGATAATCAAAAATGGAATAATGAACATGTGGGTGTTGGATTGTTTGCGTGGCATGTGATGAGGGTGTTTTGTGGGTTGTTGTGGATAGGGTGAACAACGGGGATGTGGTTGGCTTTGTTGTGGGTTAGTGTTAATTCTATGATGGTGGTTGGCAGCGGGGCTACATGGATGGGTTTGAATGTGAATGAACTATGGATTGTGAATAATAAAAAAAATTGGAAGAGTTAATAAATGGTGGGTTATAGTAATAGAATGAGATTAATAATCAATGGGTTGGTTGGCTGATAAGAAGGCACATGGTTGTGTTTCTTGTGTTTTCCTAACATGATTTTTTGATGGCAGAGTTATGTTTTACGAACGATCGATGTGGTTGGTTATGGACAGTTACCCAGTAGTTAAGGAACTAAATAAACTAATTCTTCTTAAATGTGAAAACCTAAATGGGGTTGGGGTTGTTTATTATATGCATGATTTGTAGTAGCAGTGGCGAGGAACGTGCTCAATTTCTCTGTTTAGAAGCCATAGGCTGGGATGTGTGGTTGGTATATATATATCTGTATCTTTTGTGTTTTATTGCACCCAACCCATGTTGAGTACTTAGTGCCGAACACTCCCATTTCATGGGAGAGGATGTTTTTCCCTTAGTTAATAGCTCCTTCCTGCTCCTTCTCCCCTAGGCTGTGATGGATTGAGGAGACCTGACACGTAAGACTCTACTGGTATGTTTCGATTGGGGTGTCTTTAGCCCAAGACTCTTCGGGCATGTTCTACTATTTTCCAAGAATCTTCGGGAAGAGGCCCATGTGTGTGCTGGCGGGATACATGGTTGTGAGGCCTAGGTGTGTGTGGGTGGGGTACGTGGTGGTGAGGCCTAGGTGTGTGCAGGCGAGATATGTGGTTGTGAGTCCTAGGTGTGTGAAGATGGGATACGTGGTAGTGAGGCCCAGGTGTGTGCGGGCGGGGAGAGTGTCGCAGCGTCAGGACGTTCGCCATTAGGAAGAGCTGCTAACTAAAGGGGAATGGTGCGGGGTACCCAATACTCTTGTTTCTTATATACTACTACTTGTTGTGCTTGTCTTTTGGTGAGTGTGGCTGGTGAGGATGGGTGGATAGAATTCCTTTCAAGGTTTCTTCTGTTGTTCTCATGGGACATTAGGATGTCTCCCCACTTGTGCACGAGATCTTTAGGTTTCCCTACTGATTATACTTGTATGCTCACCCTACGATTACTTTCAGGTTTCCAGGAGGACTACCAGGGTCGTGTGGGACCCTACTAGTCGGACAGTTGGAGTTTTTTGTAGTTGTTGTTCCCTGTTTTTCTTTTGGTATTGTACTTTGAGATTTCTTGTACTTGTACATTATTATAATATTATTTAAACATGCAAGTGTGCATGGTTATGGTTTATTTATATATACTAGTTCTTTTCCTTTTGGTGGTTGACTTGTCCTATTTCCCGATCATAAATAATAAAAAGGGTAATGCCTCCCATATTTGTGAAAACTCATACCCTTGGTGCTATTCGCCACCCCGGGGCGTACTGGAGGTGAGACTCGGGGGTCATTATCTCCCTTTCACCATTGCCAGCTCAGGAGGGGCATCTTTAGTGGGAGGGGGTCATGACAGAATGGTATCAGAGGTGATGGTTGAGAGATAGGATGGAGTCTGAAGTTAGGCACAGTGAGGATTTCATGGGATTGCAGGGTGAAAATGTTAGTCAATCTTGGTGCGTGACATAGGACAGGGAAGAAGGGCTAGGACACGAGATTTTAGGGCCCCCCGTGATCCGATGTAAGGAATCGGATCCTACCGAACGACCAAGTAAAACTACATTGATTGCAGGGTAGTGGCCCTAGGGAAGGTACATGCATCATCATGATTGTTTTTACATGATTTGGGTGTTTTGGGAATGAAATTGAAATATAATGAAAAAATAAAACTTTGAGTTTTCCTTACTACATGGGAATAGGCAATCCTTGTTTACCGTATAACTATGGCACTTGGACGTCATCCTCGGGTGGCTCAGACGGCCGAGGCCCAGCAGATTCAGGCGGTCGATCAGTTAAGGATTGACCGAGATGAGGAAGATAGCTAGTGGAAGAAGACTCTCCGTTCTTTCCAGCGGTAGACCCTCAAGAAGTATGAGGTTCGTACTTCGGATACGGAGATAGAGGGGTGGCTTGAGGAGCTAGGGATCACTTTTACCTTGATCCCTGCTCCGAGGGAGTACTGGGTTCCCCTAGAAATCAGTCAACTGAGAGGTGCGGCGTGACAGTGGTGGACACTCTACCTCGGAGAGAGGATAGAGGCAGAGGTTCCATGGGCTGACATTGAGAAGGAATTCCGAGTGTAATTCCTTTCTTCCATGATCTAGGCCGAGAAACAGTAGGAGTTACTCTCCCTCAAACAGGGGAGTATATCAGTACGAGAGTTGGGGATCAAGTTCAAGGATCTCCTACACTTTGCTCCAGATCTCTCTCTGGATGAGGAGTCTCGGGCGAGAAGTTTGGAGGAGGCGCTTCATCCTTCGCTCCAGTATGTTGTCACCCCCTTCACCCTTCCGACGTACATGGCGGTATAGAAGAAGTCAAAGGTTGTAGAGAGGATGCACTCGCTGGGAGTTGCACCCCGAGAGGGGATCCAGCCAGGATCATCGAAGGGGAAGGTAGTCAGCAGCATGTCTCATACGACGGGACCTTCCAGGTTCAGGCCAGTGGGGAGCAGGCCCCAACAGTTCCAGTTCAGATCTTCAGGTCCTCATCAATTTTTCACGAGCCCAGGACTAAGGTGTTTTTCTTGTGGATGTTTCGGGCACATTCAGAGTTGGTGCCCGACCCAAGCTCAGTACGGTGGAGGTGGGAAGGTTCAGCGCCCACCTCAGCAGCACCAGTTACCAGCGAGGCCCTTCCAGCAGCAGCAGGACCATGCTCCTCCGAGGGAAGACATTACAGGAGGAGGCCGACCTCAGGGTGCTCCTCAGGGACCTCGACCAGGGCGTGGTTGGGGAGGTGGAAGACATCAGAGAGGCAGAGGAGATGGGCGTGGACAGTTGCACGCAGCAGAGTTGACAGCTCCGGCAGGACCAGAGGTGGTGCAAGGTACGATTTGTCTGTTCAGCACTCTTGTTTCTACTTTGTTCGATTCAGGAGCCTCTCACTCCTTTGTTTCACCTAGTCTAGCCCATGCTTTGGGACTAGACGTAGAGTGAATTTCCGTACCACTGGTGCTGAGTATACTATTTGGAGGCCAGACCAGCGTATCTTGTGTTTTCCGGGGATGTGGGCTGACGTTGGGACCACATCGATCTAGTGGGGAACTTCTTCTGTTACAGATGCATACATACAATGTCATCTTAGGCATCGACTAGTTTTTTTCTGTTAGTTTTGTTATCGACTTCTTTCGGAGAAGAGTCATGTTCTCCGACGTGGACGGGAAACGTGTATCTTTTTTTTCAAGAGGAGAAATCAGGTGGGAAGCCGGTGTGTGGATCATCTCCTTTCCATGTTAGGTGGGCTATCAGTGGTTCCGGCTGATACAGAGATGATGGATGTTTCAGAGGATGTTGGGGAGTTCCTCGATGTTTTTCCTGAGGAGGTTGTGACTCTACCACCCTGACGTGACGTTGAGTTCGGGATATACTTACAGCCTGGTGCCTATCCGATTTCAATGGCCCCTTATCAGATGGCACCTTCGGAGTTGCAGGAGTTGCGGATTCAGATTGACGATCTGATGGAGAAGGGTTTTGTTCTACCCAGCGTATCGCCATGGGGTGATCCAGTTTTGTTCATGAAGAAGGCAGATGGTGGTCTCAGGCTATGCGTAGACTACTGAAGGTTGAACCAGGTAACGTTTATGAACCGCTATCCCCTCCTAAGGATAGATGATCACATCGACCAACTGAGGGGAGCATATTGGTTTTCCAAGATTGATCTACGATATGGATATCATCAGCTGAGGGTAAATTACAATGACATCTCGAAGATGGCTTTCAGGTGCAGGTATGGGGACTTCGAGTTTGTGGTGATGATGTTTCGCGTTACGAATGCACTGGCTGTGTTCATGGGACTTATGAACTTTGTCTTCCGGGTGTTTCTGGACCGGTTCGTCGTTGTGTTTTTCGATGACATCCTGATCTACTCAATGTCAGAGGAGGAGCATGTTGAGCATCTCAGGGATGTATTGGGAGTCCTTCGACACCACCAGCTTTATGGGAAATTGTCGAAGTGTATGTTATTGACACAAGAAGTACACTTCATTGGGCACGTGGTGTCTCATCCTGGAGTGTCAGTGGACCCGTCGATGGTGGAGGCATTTTTTTCTGGGGCAGCACCCAAGTGCGTGGCAGAAGTTCATAGTTTCCTGGGGTTAGCAGGTTACTATCGTAGGTTCGTTTTGGACTTCTCTCGAGTTGTTACTCCATTGACAGATTTGACGAGAAATAACCATGTCTTCCTATTGAGTGAGCACTACCAGAGTGCTTTTGAATACCTGAAGGAGATGATGGTGAGTTCTCCCGTCCTCAGGTTTCCAGAGGAAGGGTTGTTGTATGAGGTGTTTTGTGATGCTTCTGGCCTTGGTCTGGGGTGCGTGCTAATGCAGAAGAAGGGAGTGATCTTTTATGGGTCTAGGAAGTTATTCCCTCACGAGCGTAACTATTCCACCCATGAACTAGATCTTGTAGCAGTAGTGTTCACACTGAAGTTTTGGAGACATTACCTCTTTGGGTAGCGATTTGTGGTCTTCTAAGATCACAAGAGCCTGCTTAATATCTTCTCCCAGCAAGACCTAAACTTACGGCAGCCGAGATGGGTTGAGTTTCTCCTCGGACTATGACTTTGAGACCCCTTACACTGAAGGTAATGGAAACGTTGTGGCTGATGCCCTGAGCAGGAAGTCACATCAGAAAGTAGTTCGGGAATCCACTGATTCTTGGAAGGCGATGGGAGAGTTGGATACCTTGCACTTGGTGGCCAAAGTAGAAAGTTATAGAGGCAGTTTGTTTCAGCTGATGGTGCATTCCTCTTTGTTGCAACAGGTGGAAGAGTCCTAGTGGGGGGACTCAGAGGAGGAAGTGATGAGAGATCGTGTCGATCAGGGGAAGGCTCCAGAGGGATGGTCAGAAGACAGCCAACATCGGATTCTTTTCCATGGAAGGTTGTTTGTTCTGGAGGCAGTGCGTGAGGGAGTTCTCCGTGAGTTCCATATCTCATCCTTGGCAGTACATCCAGGAGTTTCAAAAATGTACCGAGGCCTGAGGGAACATTTTTGGTGGCCCGGGGTGAAACGGGCAGTGGAAGAGTTTGTGGATAAATGCCTAGTGTGTCAGCAAGTGAAGCCTGAACACCGTGTTCCCACTGGTTTTTTGCACCCTTTAGATGTCCCTGAGTGGAAGTGGGATGACATCTCAATGGAATTCATCATAGAACTACCCAGACCTTAGGGTGGTTATGATTCTATCTGGGTAGTGGTGGATCGGCTGACGAAATCAGCTCACTTCTTAGCAATTAAGGAGTCAGTCTCGGTGAGTACCTTAGCACATAGGTACGTAGATGAGGTGGTACATTTGCATGGAGTTCCAAAGACTATCATCTCAGATTGGGATACTCAGTTTACCTCACGAGTCTGGAGGGGGTTACAACATGCTTTTGGCACCCAGCTACGCCTTAGCACTACTTTCCACTCCCAGAATGAGGGGCAGATAGAGCGGACTATCCAGACGTTGGAGGACATGCTGCGAGCATGCGTTCTAGATTTCGAAGGATCATGGGTATGAAACATTCCTTTAGTAGAGTTTTCCAACAACAACAACTTCCACTATACAATTGGCATGGCACCGTATGAGGCTATGTATGGAAGGCCATGTCGTTCACCGATTTGCTGGGCAGAGGTTGGTGAGACAGGTGCTCTTGGGCCAGAGGTAGTGCAGAGCACCACAGAGAAAGTCCAGCTTGTACGTGAGAGGATGAAAGAGGCTCAGGACCCACAGAAGTCTTATGTTGATCATCGGAGGAGGCCCTTGGAGTTCGAGGTGGGAGATCATGTGTTCTTGAAGGTTTCCCCTCGACAGGGGCAGCGGAGGTTTGGGAAAGGGAGTAGGCTCTCACCTAGGTTCATCGGACCTTTTGAGTTGCTGAGGCGAGTTGGCGTTGTGGCATATCAACTGGCCCTGCCACCTCAGTTGGAGAAGGTTCATGACGTCTTCCACGTCTCCCAGCTTCGTCGGTACTTACACAATGACTCCCAGGTTATCGACTGGGGAGAGTTAGATATAGGAGACGACGCGACCTTAGAGTAACAACTAGTCAGGATCGAGGATCGTAAAGAGAAGGTGCTCCGTGGATGAACCATTTCGTTGGTTCGTGTGTTGTGGAGGCATGGCGGCCTCGAGCAGAGCACTTGGGAGCGGGAGACCCAGATGCACGCTTAGTACCCGGAGTTATTTTGACTTATGCTTTCCCTTGTTCTTCTGAGCTTTGTGTTGATGTTATACTTTGTACCTTTGATATATGGAATTCTTGGCTTGTCGGTTGTGAGACCTTTTGTTTCATTCTTCTCTAGAAGTTTGTAGTATGTTTGGATGAGTGGGAAAAAGGGAAAAAACGGAACCTTATTCGAGACACATTAATGCGGATGCGATTGAACCCGTGCGGGCGAGTCAGTGTTGCCTTAAGCGGATAATATCTCGACATAGGAGAAGGAATTTCCCAAAACCCCATGTTCGGGTAGTGTGTTGGTTGTGTGGTGTTGGGGGTAGTACGATTTGAAAAAATCCTAATGTATGAAAGTGGGAAGACCCAATTCTTAATCGAGATGCATTAATGAGGATGTGATTAAACCCGTGTAGGCGAGTCAGTGCCGCCTAAAGCGAATAATATCTCGACATATGAGAAGGAATTCCTAACACATATGATTAGGGTTGTTGGTTGGGTTCATGTTATAACAAGAACCCTAAGAGGTATCTTGTTGGGTTTCACTGGGTTGGTTTTTGAATTCTCAGGGATGAGAATGTTTTAAGAGGTATCTGATGTAATGGACCAAACCTCTCCGGCCCATTCCTTTGTCAAAAAGAAGGTCACGAAGTGTTCTGGAGGGTAAAATAGACTTTTCCCACACTTTTCAGAATTTTGAAACTACACGCAGTGTAGTTTGAGTACACACCATGTACCCCATTTCTGGGTATACCTCGTGTTGCAGACTGTTTCCTTGCTGTGTGGAATAATGGGTGCATGATGTGTGCCCAGTTCTACACGATGTGTAGTCCTTAACCACTTATGTGTTGCCATTCAATGGCCATGTACCGTGTTGGAGTTGTGTCCTTGTCGTGTGCAATACATGAGTACATGCTGTGTGGCTAAAATACACACCGTGTAGTCCTTCCCCGCGTATGCGTTACCCTCAAACTATGTGTTGACTAGTCAACGACCGCAGAGCCGTGTTGGATGCCGCATGGAGACCATGTAAAATAACCGAGTACACGCCGTGTACCATAAAGTAAAAGCTGTGTACTTTTCCTTTTCTCACCTATAAAAGGAGGGGTCCCCTCTTCCTTTCAATTCACTCCTCTCCTCCCCTTTCCATTGAGCAGAGCTCTCCCAAGAGACTCGAAGGATCGTTTTATTTCATAACTTCTTCGTCCGAGCTCTGATTTATGATCCGTCAGTGGCCACAGGATCGTAACGATGAGGAATAGCTTCCAATCTTGGATCCTTTGTCTTTCCTTCGGCCGTTCCTTTCCAACTTCCACCCGAGGAGGTTTTTCCCGGACCCGACAAAAGTGATGGATGCCGATAGACGCCTTCTAAAGTTGATCCGGGGGAGCGCTGTGATCAGAACATGTTGAGGTAGGGATCTTACCTTCGTCTCTCTAAATTGTGCATCACGCGGGGTGGGTATCGTCTTGTTTTCATGAGAAATAGTTGAACCATTAAATAAATATAATAACTTGTTAAAGAACGGGGTTGGGAAGTTTTTGATTATTGTTACTTTATATTCATTAATATTATGTTGTGAATTGAATAGGCTTATGCCTACTGAAAATCACGGTTGTTAGGGGCCTTTTCTTGTGCAATTAAATGTTGCCCTATCTATCTATACCGTTTTTGTAAATGGATACTTGTTAAATGTGGAATTTGTTTAATCACGTAAAGTTGGCTGTTTAAAATCTGGAACCCTTGTGTGATCACCCCGGATAAACAAAAATGGAATAATGAACATGTGGGTGTTGGCTTGTTTGCGTGGCATGTGATGGGGGTGTTTTGTGGGTTGTTGTGGATAGGGTGAACAAAGGTGTTGCGGTTGGATTGGTTGTGGGTTGGTGTGATTGCTATTATGGTGGTTGGCAGCAGGGTTGCGGGGATGGGTTTGAATGTCAACGAACTTTGGATTGTGAATAATAAATAAAAATTGGAATAGTTAATAAATGGCGGGTCATGGTAATGGAATGTGATTAATAATCAATGGGTTGGTTGGCTGATAAGAAGGGACTTGGTTGTGTTGCTTGTGTTTTCCTAACTTGATTTGTGGATGGCAGGGTTATGTTTTATGAATGATCAATTTGGTTGGTTGTGGATAGTTTCCCAGTAGTTAAGGAACTAAATAAACTGATTCTGCTGAAATGTGAAAACCTAAATGGGGTTGGGGTTGTATGTTGTATGCATGCTTCGTAGTAGTAGTATCGAGGCACGTGCTCAGTTACTCTATTTAGAAGCCATAGGTTGGGCTGTGTGGTTGGTATATATATATCTGAATCTTCTATGTTTTATCGCACCCCACCCATGTTGAGCACATAGTTCCGAACACTACCATTTCATGGGAGGGGGTGTTTTTTCCTTAGTTATTAGCTCCTTCCTGCTCCTTCTCCCCTAGGATGTGACGGCTTGAGCCGAACATACACCTAAGACACTACGGGTAGGTTTGGATTGGGGTGGCTTTAGCCCAAGACTCTTCGGGAATGTTCTACTGTTTCCCAAGAATCTTCGGGATGAGGCCCAGGTGTGTGCGGGCAGGATACGTGGTAGTGAGGCCCATGTGTGTGCGGGCAAGATACGTGGTGGTGAGGCCCTTGTGTGTGCGGTCGGGATATGTGGTTGTGAGGCCCAGGTGTTTGCAGGTGGGATACGTGGTAGTGAGGCCCAGGTGTGTGTGGGCAGGGAGAGTTTGGCAGCGTGAGGATGTTCGCCATTAGGAAGAGAATCTAACTAAAAGGAAACGGTGTGGGGTACCCAATACTCTTGTTTCTTATATACTAATACCTGTTGTGCTTGTGTTTTGGTGAGTGTGGCTGGTGAGGTTGGGTGCATAGAATTCCTTTTTAGGTTTCTTCTTGTTGGTCTCACATGACATTAGGATGTCTCCCCAGTTGTGCACGAGAGCTTTAGGTTTCCCTACTGAGTATACTTGTATGCTCACCCTACGTTTACTTGCAGGTTTCCAGGAGGAATACCAGGGCCGTGCAGGACCCTACTAGACGGACAGTAGGAGTTGTTGCAGTTGATGTTCTCTTGTTTTCTTTTGGTATTGTACTTTGAGATTTCTTGTACTTGTACCTTGTTATAAAATTATTTAAACATGCATGTGGGCTTGGTTTGGGTTTATTTATATACACTGGTTCTTTTCCATTTGGTGGTTGAGTTGTTCTATTTCCCGATCCTAAATAATAAAAAGGGTAAATCCTCCCATATTTGTGAAAACTCATTCCCTTGGTGCTAGTCGCCACCCCGGGGCCTACTGGAGGCGGGACTCGGGGGTCATTATCTCCCTTTCACCATTGCCAGCTCAGGAGGGGCATCTTTGGTGGGAGAGGGTCGTGACAATCAATGAGAAGCCATGGAGGAAATTGGGTTTACTTATATTTTCATATTGACACACATAAATAATTATCAACTATATAAAATGATAACCCCTTGAAAAATAAATTTTTATCCAATGATATAATGTATCTTACAAAGAAAATAACATTGATTAAATATAATAATGCCTATAGTATTTTGTTATTTTAGAAAAAACGTATATTTAAATGAAAATAATTTACTAATTTATTTCTTATATCATATGTACGAGAACACCCATAAATAAATGATATTAAAAATAGGTTATCCATAGTGTAATCACAATGGGACAAACATTATAGTTATACAAAAATGGATATTAAGAATGAAAAAGGAAGTGATAAATAATTTCCTTAAATGAGAAGGATATTACATATGAAATATATTGAAAGATGTGGTATAGATTAATTTTATGAATAAAATTGATTAATGAAAATATATTTCAAAGGGTTTCACCTTAGATGAAAACAATATATTTTTTTGAGTTTTAGGAAAATCAATCCTATATTAATAAATATCAATTGTTTCATGAAAAACAAATTTAATAAATAAAATAGAAAACTCATTTAACAAATAAATCATAAAAAATTGGGATAAATATTCATAAAAGATAAAATAGGTGATATAATGACATGAATAAATGTAGACATTACAAGTATAATATTTTGACATTTTGATGAAAATGACCATGTAATATAGGTAATATTTATTTTGTGTATCTTCTAAAATATATTTTGTAGTAGAATATAATATTAATAAATTTTTTATGAATTTATAATGGAACACGAAAAATAGTACAATGAGTAAGATTATGGAAAATAAGAAGTTCCATACAAAGAATAAGAGAAGCATCAAGTTTCTATTACAAGAAATACATTATTTAAAATATGAATCAAGGTGAAATGAAATATTGAGGTGAATTGAAAAACCAAATGAATTAAAAAAGAAAATAATGATTATTTTTATATATATTTCAAATCCCCTAGATTTATCATATTTCAAAATCAATCTGTAATTGAAATTAAGATCTACAACAAAATGATTTTATTTTTTGTAACTCATAAACTGGGAAATCATTGTCAACATTAGTAACATTTAAATTACAGGTAATTTAAAATAAAAAATAATGGATTATGAATCCCCATCATTAAATCAATATGGATAATGAAATTCTTTTGGATGTAGACACTCCATTCCGAATAAAACATTGTGTATCATAGAGAATATGTATAAAAGAGTAGAAATTTGAGACTAGTAACCATTAAATTGTATAGTAACATACCAGAATAAACTATTTGCCCTCATAATAAATAAATAAATAAATAAATATTTTATATAATATCATTAAATATGTATAAAATTTTCATAAGCTTCATTACAATTTTTCTCCGTTTATATTTTTAATCCATTTTCAACATTGATTGTGAGAAATCATTAACTTTTTTACTGTTTCACAGTAGATGTGTGATTCATTTTAATTGTCCATTTTTTTAGTATTATACCAATATTTATAGTAGTTTTTATTATTTTTTTAATTTTAATTTTATTATATGGGAGTTTTCATTATGATATTTAAAGTTGAAATCCAGGATGACAACGTTTCAATGATTTTTAATAATGAAGAGTGGAATCTAAATTAATTGTATTTAAAATAAATTTTTTGTAAATAGACATAATAAATATATATATATATATATAATATTATCATTAATTTTGTTCTCATAGACATTAATTATATTATTTTATATCATTGTTAATGTTGGTGGACAAATAGCCCTAATGAAAAACAAAAAATAATTTAATGGATGATTACTAATTGATAATGTTGTAATATTGTTATAAAAAAATAATAATGATCATATTTATTGTTTACTAGTGTGTTATATCATAATATCTGAGAATTATAAGAGGAATATAATAAATATGATTTTATTTTATCTTATGAAGAAGTCATTTTTTGATCTTTGAATTGTCTTTTGAACATTTTATTTTACCATACATATTTATTTCTAATATATTAAATTTATCATTACCGAAAAATTGTATTTTGATAAAAACAATTATTAATCATTATATGAATTATCATGAATATCCATATAAGGTGTTGGTAGAAATAAATGCAGAAATCATTCGTTCCATGTAGGTTGTATTACACCTGTATGCATGTAAGATACCTTCATTTTCAAGAGAGTATGGAAGATGAATAAAATAGTTAATATTTTAAGAATATATATTATTTAGAAAATATCATTATTTTATATTAAATATCCCATTATGGACATCCTTGTATTGAGGTGACCGAAAGTCGAAAATTTGTGAATCATAGAGGAGATAGTATACAAAAATAATAGATGACTGTATCATTTTTCATAATATAATTAAGAAAGATAGTTAATTATTTTAGAATATTTCTAATAAGAAATATACTACTAAAAATTAATGAAAACTTATTAATATATTTTAATGAAATTTGAAGAATATGAAATCCATGTAATCTTATTAAAATGATAATGGATGGGTTATAAATATATATTTGACATCTTGGACTATCTCCATTGGAAATGGTGTTAAGAAATATGAGTTTCGTACATTAAGAAGGAAAACCATATTATGGTTGATATGAATATTTAGGTTAATTTTTCAATGTTTTTGAATAAATTTTTTGGTTTTTGGTGTGATGGGATGTGATGAGATTAGTGAAACTTTTATAAGTTAAAAGCGAAGGTTTTTTTAAATAATATGTATTTTTTTAATAATGGAAGTCACTCTAAAGGAATTTCGATCCAAAATTGGATGATAATCAATATGAGATGAAATTAGATCATTCAAGGCCTCAACTAAACATTCCCAAAAATTTCAATTTTATAATAAAAATCAATATAATGGAAAACCAAGGTTGTGCTAAAAAGAAACAAATAAATATTGAAAAATGGAAATAATTATAGCATAAAGTAAACAACCAATACAAATAATAACCATCGGGGATCCTATACATCCCTATAAAACCCCTAGAAGTACATGTTTAAGGAAAACATCATGGGGTATGGTGAATCCCATAAGTCCACAACCAAATAGCTTCCATACCCTTGCCTCACTAGTGGCACATCCCTCCTGGAATATCTTCAAATATGTGAGGGGAATAACCCAACTAATCAGGGCTAAATGAAACTATCAATCGATCATCAAAAAGAAACCTAAGAAACCCATGGTTGTAATAATAATAATTATACTATTCATGTAGAAGGCCAAAACACACTTGAATCATATTTCATTCCTCCACTGCACTTATATACCCCAAACACAGACAATAATAAACTCTTTCCCGTGATGGTAAATCCCTCATATAAAGGTTCCCCATTTTCATTAATATATAGTTCACACTACACATATTGCTAACTAGGCCACTAAACCATACAAACATTCAAATAATTTCATTAATCATATCATGTTGCCAATTTCCCACACACTTTTTCTAAACCACAATCATTTCCAAAATATAACACAAACAAAATCTTTGGGTTGGATGTTCCAAACTTGCCTTTAAGATTCACACTC
Organism: Viscum album; assembly: GCA_963277665.1. Lineage (NCBI taxonomy): Eukaryota > Viridiplantae > Streptophyta > Magnoliopsida > Santalales > Viscaceae > Viscum > Viscum album. The sequence goes on from OY728127.1 coordinate 247,340,820, forward strand.
TCAAATACATTTACTGAGAACATTTCTTAAATCATTATTTTTTGAAAACCAAGAATATTATAAAACATGTCAAACAACCCCTTATGGATAATAGTTACCAAAACACACACGGAGGATTAAATAAATCCCCAAATTAAAGCACCATATTTATTTAAAAGGACATCCTTGTGTGCACCTAGTGAACACATGGATGTTATAACATCCAATGGCACACCTATCATCTATGATGACCCTAAAAAATAATTTCTAAAAAATCACCATTTTCATGAAAACCATATCCATCAATCCACATTGTTTAATGAAGTCAAACCATATAATTAAAACCATATAACCCTTTCCCAAACATTTTAACAAACCTAACATGCTAAAAAATTATAATATAAGACACACCAAACCAAATTCACAAATAGACAAATACCATCGAAACATATTCAACAATTTAATTTTATCAAAAACCCTCAAATTCACCACAAAGGTGATAGATATTTTCAAGTTAACCCATAGGTTCCATAAACCTAGACATTTCAAAAAAAATCACATAGGAATGTTTCTTGTAGTAAATTCTACCAAAAAAATCACTATTCACATCAAGACATAGATATATTAGAGGTGTTAATGAAATTTAACAAAATAAAAATAAAAACACAAAATTGTCCATGGTGTGTTACGTAAAGAATAACTTTTAAATATCTACCTCAATCAAATGCAGATGGATCCAAACATAATGGAGTGGAAGAATCGAGCCTTAGGGACAATCCAAACACCCTAGATTTAAAAGAAACACCACCCAAACTCAAAACAAAACAATTAGGGTTTTTTCTATAGAAAAAACACAAATGGATATCCATGCAACGAAGAGGGGAAGAGGAAAAGGAAGAAAAATAACCCAAAGACCCACATGCCTTAAATCTGAAGGAGGAGAAACACCATATGATAGAAAGGGGAGGATATGTGTTAATGAGGACCCCTTGGTGTGAAAAAATGAGAGGGACGTGAGGGAGTCCAATTTACTGTAAAAATAGAGGAGAGGGGAAAGCATAAACCAAGATTTTAATGACATTGATTATCCAAATGGTTTGGCCGCACACTTTTCCAAATCGTGCGGAAACTATATAGACCTCTATTCCAAAGCCAGAACTATTGCAAAATTACCATGGACAAAATGAATGGTTGTGGGTAGGCCGTGTTGTCGTTTCTGTCCAAACTACACTAGCCACATGGTCGGGACACACGGTTTCCAATAAACATACAATAACCATGCATCTCATAGAGAAGCATCACAAACATTTATAACCTCAAAAATTTCGACAGGGTATTGACCTGCTTCATGACCAAAGGTCCTACAACTAGAAGAAGAAAACAAATATATTAGTATCATAGGTCATACTGTGACAATTCTCCCTACCATAGTCACTTTATTCCCCAAGAATTTGACCCTCCAATGGTTAAACAAACAAGTGTACATGCACAGTGAAAATCATGGAAAACTGGGAATCCCTAGATGAATGTACTCACCCCAGGTCACACTCAACCGATCAAAGAGAAACCACAACACAAAACAAGGTGAGAACACGAGCTGGTTATCTCCACCACCAAAAATCAATAATTTTGAATCCTCAAAACCCAAATGCACCACCCCCAGGGGAAATGTGGGAAATCCAAACCAGAACTCGACCTACATTCATATCACATGAATAAAGACACTTCCATAAGGATTCAATTTGAAAACCACTACAAAAACTCTAGCATGCAAGGTACCCATAATGGGGGACTTCCTAGAGGAACCAATAGTCCTCCACACAGGGCCAAATACTTCATTGCTTGAATTAAAAATCATCCACACCAGAGAAATCCCACTAAACTAGTGGAATATTAAGAAAACAGAGAACTCAAACCAAAACCTGAAACAACATCAATTACCTTAGAAGTGTTCAAGCCCATTTATCACTAAAAAAGTAACTCCAAGCCAAAATCCACCCATAACGAGACCCCAATACACCTTAAAATTGAGTGCTTCTAAAATACATAGTAAAAAATATAATACTACTTAAATTACAACAACAAAAGTGCATCACGCCCTTGAAATGAAATTACGACCCTATTTTTATAGAGAAATGAAAGCATAGAAACATTAGATGGTTCCGTCCCAACAAAAAAAACCTGAACCAGGTTGAGGTCTCACACACCATCGGTGACCCCAAATTATGTGTGAGCTTCACCACGAGACATGTGACCCGTGATATTAGAACTTAAGCATCTTATTCCTCCTAGTGAGGCACTTCTATCCCCCGATCACAACTCCTTCTTCAATCAACACTTCCCACAGTTCATCTCTCAGTGACCCGAATGGCCCCAATGATAGAAAGACATTAGGGGGATTCGACAAGATGTATTTGAATGTATGAACCATCCATACCGATGGAACAATAGAGAGTGGTCTGATGAAGTATATTTTAAACCAATATGTATAGCTTATACTAGACAGGTTCCTTCGGCATGTGCTTCTCGCTTACTGGGGAACCCTCACGAAAATCGATCACCGTCGGCTAAACCCTTAATTCCAAAGTCAATGAGAGGTTCATCCTCCACTGATCCAAAACATTTCCCTCAACAATGTGAAAAAACATTAACAATAACAACCTCATGAGTTCCAAAGAACCCAAAGTCATGATTTGATTCCATCTAACCACTCCACTACCTCCAACAGGCCTCTATCACATGGAAGGATGGAAAAACCTGAAATGAACAAGAAACTGTGCATGACTCATTCGAAACATTAGGGTCCTTTATGGGTTAAGGACTCTGAACATGTGGAGGAACATAATCCAATACCTACATCAAGACAAAATACAATAAGAAAGAACACACCGAGCAGAGACATCCAACCAAGAATCCAACCTAGTACCACCATAATAAAAATCCTTTTTTTCAAAATTCCCATTTCCCTTAAAATTATCAACCCACCCTATTACATATATGTTTCCCAAACACAAAATCCAATTCTTCAAATATGAAAACAACATCCCAAAAAACCCAATATTCTAAAATCAACTCCTCATTGTAATCCATGTTTGAAAAACCAAGCCAATCCTTTTCTATATTCAAAAACTCACTCATGAAATCCTATGAACTATCATATATGTTTCTATAAACATCCATCCACATGATCCAACAAGAACTTCGTAGAAAAATATCTACACCCATGAGAATTTTTATACAGAATACCATGTTTTTCACGCAATCAACTTCCTTATCAAATACAAACACATTCCAAATTCCCAAACCCAAAACAAAAACTATTTTAAAACCCAATTTTCCAATTTAAATAATTTTGAAGAAATAAACCTCCATTTATGAATCCATTTTCCATATGAAAACACGTTAATTTAAAATAGAAAACTTAAACCATATGATACCAAAATGAAACAAAAACAACTATGAACTACCATAATGAGGGAATAATTCCAATGCCTAACCAGATGACATGGTAGTGATTGATACCCCTAGTAAGGAATAACACCATGAGGTGCTTTAATTGTGTATGTGGACTAGATATGGGTCAATACTCCATGTAAAATCACAAAATAACACCACATTTTCTCCATCTTCATCCCTCGATCCAAAACAATAACAATGACTGAACACTCGTACAACCCTTGGTACCATAGGTCTCATCATGAGTGGTGGTGATCTGGAACCTGACTATAAACTACATCTTGAGACATGAAAATCCTATTGTTCTACTACAGGGAACCAAAAACAACAAGTGCCTCCTTTGATAGCATTTTGTAACACCCCGACTCCAGAAGCTCAGAGTCGGTGGTTTATTTTAATACACTGGCACAATTACAAGGAACCAATATCCTGAAGGACCAATCAGTTACGTAGTCTTGGAAAATAGATTACATACAAGAATGATAAATTACACTTTCAAACATAAAACCCAACATAAATAATACATTGTGAATGAAATTATTCCCCTCTCTTAACACTACATATAAAACAAAATACCCTTCTTGGAATCCTGGTAAAACAAAAAATAAGAAAGGGGTGAGCTCAGATGCTCATTATAGTAAAATAATATAGCAGATGTAATAATCATTTATGGAAAGATGTGTAAAAAACAACATCCTTTTAAACATAAACATGTACATTATATGGAGAAAATAAATCAAACATTACTATATAAACATGCACATGGATATTTTAATAGCCCAATAATCACATGTAATAAATAATCTCATAATGAGGAAATGCCTAACACCAGACATCATTACCACATAGTCAATACCTCGTACGAAGACTACAAATAAGTTTTTCTAGAAAGACCTTGGGACAAGACACTAGTTTGTCTCATTAGACATATCGATGCATTAAGGGGCTATAGCGGTCCCCACCCATCACTTTCTTTGTGCACTGCATTCCTCATATGAAAATGTTGAAACATAACATAAACATTCGTATAAAAACTATCATATGAAATATCAATACTTCAACCATAAACCATAAAGGGTATAAAAATTCAAACATACCATAACTCATTCGATACAATATTGAATACTATATTATTATAAATCAACCTTAATCAAGAATAATATTCAGTAAATAATGGCGACATAGTTGAATATGATCAGTAAAACTTATGGAGAGAAACACCCCTTCTGTGAAATCATTCAAAAATAACACATTTCTAAAGGATGTCGCTTAAAATAGATTTTTGAATCAATGAGTCTCATACAAATTGGAATAATTTGAAATAAATTAACAATTTTAAAACAATTTTGTCCATATAAATAAAATTTTAAAACCATTTTGAAAACATGGACTTTAAAAAGAATGATTTAGAATAATAAATATTTAAAACAATTAACATTATTTTTTAGTTAAAAAGTAACTAGAATGATTCATTTTGAATGTTATTTTATGAAACATGGACATGGATAATAAATATGTCCCAGAAAATACTTACACATAATCAATATCGGATAATAATGAGATCGAGGAATTAACCCTTACCTTGCACTTTCATTTGGTCGAGTGTACGTTTAACCTTTTGTATAATGACCATAGTATGTTATTAAATTATAACAGAACCATATTTATATTTATTATATCATACATGATTTATTAATGTCTTTATACTCCTCATTTAATAATGATTTCTATATTAAATTAATATGTAGGCTAATAATCGCTGTCTTTATCATATGTGTTTTAACATGTTATTCTTGATCATATTGTTTAGATCATGATTTAAATACATTAAAAATATAAAAAATGATTTATATATAATATATATTTAAATATAAATATGTATAATAGATAGATATATGAAATGGAAAACACTATTTATTGAGATGGTAGGCCTGACGTACGAAAAAATGTTGTTTCCGTTTTCATATCGTATTAAACAGAAGTAAATAAGATATATGTATGTACATAAATATATATATATATATATATATATATCTTCAGTATCATTATAATGTCATATATTACAAACTTATTAATAATATAAATATTTATAATCATCATTTATTGGTGAACCTGAAAATTAATCTTATAGTGTCGTCGAGACGATAAGTCGTACATACACATGAGCGATGATATCATTTCCTTATTGATTAAAATGTGTAGAATTGTATGGTATATTAATTATAAAAAGAATTTATCTTGTTATTTTCATTTTTTATATACATATTACTCATCATTATATCCGTCAAAATAACATATTGTTGAATAACAAATTACACCCTAATGTGGAGACGGTAAGCCATACGTACGCACACATGTTGACATTATCATTAATCAGATTGATAAAATATTGAGTATAGTTGTACCATATTTAAAATGACATAAAAATATGTATAAGGTACTATAGTTATTATTTTGTTAGGGAAATAACAAAGAACGAGAATTTGGAAGAAGAAAAGTACTTAGAAATATGTGATAAAATAATTACCGCTTCTTTGGGTGTATCATTTTTATGTGAAAAAAAGGACTTCTTAGGTTGGTTTTCTAATCAGGGGAAGGACATTAAGATGAATTGAGGAAAGTGGGTAGGAGTTATGGGTAGGGTTTGGCCAAGGAAAATTGCATTGGAGGTGTGATTTGGAGAGAAGGGGAAGTAACCTTTTATAAGAGAGGTGAGAATCACTTTAGGAAAATCTTGAAATATTATTTTATTATAAAATAATATTCTCTTTATAATGTCTCAAAATTAATTTATTTAGATACTTAGGTGGTTATGGGTCGAATTCATCTCAACCAATAGGTTTTAGACAATACTAGGCAACCATATTAACCTTATCTTTAAGATTTAACTATTGGTGAAATAGTTTATGATTTACTATGTCTCATTGTATTTTTATATTAAATGGTTAATAAAAATTCTATAAAATGCCAATAGAACCTCATGTGGTTCATTAAAGACATATATATAATTATATAAGTCCTTTGGCCAAATCATTGATTTCTAAAAATATTATATCATTTAATAAAATAGTATTTGTTTTAAAAACTCATTTATGTCAATTTTGACACTATTTGGTATTTTGTTTTTGTTAAAGTCATAAAAACATTATCACATAGAACAGAATTTATTTAATCAACCCCAACATGTCATATTAACCTATAAAATTATTGGAATGCATCAAAAGTCTCAATTTACATTTATCTGGATATTTATAATATCAATTATTTATACTTTCATTAATAAGGTAATTACTTTATCATCATTGTGCCATAAATAAATTTATTTATTAAATGTAAAAAAATTATAAATAAAATACCATTATATATTAAATATTTTTATATTTATAATTAATTTTTATAGTCAAATTTATCTAATGTATAACCCTATATTAAAAATGGTTTAGTTATTAAGCATTGAATTTAATACTTTTAACTCTTCTATAAATAATATAATAATTAAAGTCCTAATCTAATCCTAGTGGATCAAAAGGATCAAATTTTATTCCTATGGTTTCTTTTGGTCGAAATACACTTATCCAATAGAATTAGGACATGTTTTAGGGAAATTATAATATCAGTTTTACATTTAATTACCCATTTTTTTAATTGAGGTAAAAAAAGTCAATTGTTACTATTCACCAAAAATTATTTTCATCGAATTTAACCTAATTCAACCATGCCTCTCAAATTTTTTATATTTAATTCACATAAGCTGTAAAATTATGTTTTATTCAAATTTGAAAATGTGCCTAAAAGGTGTGTACAAAACATTAAAACATTTAATAAGATTTTATACATCTAATCTTATTATAAAATGAATCGAATGAATTAAATTGAACTTATATTGGTATTATATATCAATTTTTACTTAAAATATAATTATATAAAATAAATACAAATTTAAATAAAAAGTTTGTTTTAAACAAAAATAGAGTGTTTTTCACTATTCATCAAAAATTGAATGTTTTCAAAAAAATACCAAAAATTTCACTCGAAGATAAATATGATTACCAGATTTTAAAATAAATTCTATTTTACCTAATTCAAAACATTAAAGCTTCATTAGTAAATTTAATATTATTTCTTGTTGTAAAAATAGAAAGCGAGTTTTTAAAAAGTAAAAACTATCAATAGATTGGCATGTGTTTATGAAAAATATAAATGTGAGATTACCTATAATGTCCTATATTGTATTAACTGATAAAAATATAATTTAATTAAACTTATAAACAATTAAAATGCATAATTTAACACTATAGATAATTTCAAATAAAAAAGATATTTTCAATTAAAATTTAGTATTTTTCACTATTCATCAATATATGGAATGTATCATAATAGTACCAAAAAATTATCGATACTAAATTTTTAATTCATTCTTCTAGAGATAAATTTAATTTCATTAAATTGAATATATAAGAGTGTCAAATATTGGTTTTAAAAAAATTCCCCATTAAAATGCGGTAAAATTGCATTTTTTAAAAAATACTTCTTCTATTTGAAAAAAAATTATTTGTTATTATATTATGTATAAGAAACAAATTTTATGGCTTCTAAAATTATAAAGATTAAATAAAATTAAAAATTCTATTAGTAGTATTCATAAATTATTTTCAAACTGATAGTTTAGTTAGTCGTGGTTCACTCGAACTTGGTGTTGCGTGTATTGTAAGCTATTGAATTATTTTAAATAGATAACGTTCTATGAAATCTTGGGGTGTTATAATTTTTTCATGAACCAACCAGAGTCAAACCTAAACTGCTGAGCTGAACCAATCTGTGTAATGTCCCGATGGGTATACCTAATCACCAAGGTCTTGAAACTATTACCAAGCATCAAACCATATATGTTGGTCCATTTTAATCCCAATAAAAACAACCATAAACTGGTAAATAATGAGTTAACACAGAGAATTTAGAAAAATTAAAGCTGGATATCAAAAAAATTACAACTTAATTAGTTAAAAGATACAACTAAATGGACTGAAAAATAATATAATAAAAACTAAGCCTCTACCATGCGATCTACATGTGACCTCTTGGTATCCACCAACCCTAATACTAGCTGTGCTCCACCAACAAGCAACTAGACTTGGAGAACCCTAGAAAATAGACCTTTAACATAAAGGATAAAGTAGGCATTAGCACCAAAAGGAATCCAATTCATTCCTTTAAAAATAGATTCCTTTAACACTTTCTTGAAATATAGTTATAAAAAATCAGTTTCCACAATTTTTAAAAAACATTCTTTCCCCATTTAAAAATCCATCACAAAACCCATACCATTTCCAAATTCAGTTTCTAATTTATAATTAAAATATATAACAAAGAAAACGAGTGCTATGCTAAATAGAAACCAATATATAGTGAAATATGGAAATAAGTGTATCAGAATGTAAACATGTAATACAAATAAGAACCATGGTTGATACTAAACATCCCTAGAAAACCCCTGGATGTACTCTTTTGGAATCCACCTGCAGGAAAATGGTGAAACCCTTAAGACCATAACCAAATGAATGCCCAAACATAACCTCACTAGTTTAACATCACTCATAGCCTTTCTACAACACCAGGATAGCACTAACCCTTTGAATTAGGGCTATCATTCCACAGTCACTCATTTATCTAATAGATTACCAAGTACCCACTGTGGTAAAAATGATAATACTCTATAAGTAGGAGGCTAACACACACATGGATATTCTTCAATGCCACTGCAGTACCTACCTTCCCCAAACACTGTCACAAATATATGATATCCCATGATTGAAAATCCCTCCTATAAAGGATTCCCATATATACATATATATATTTCACATTAGACAAAGTGAGAACTGGGCCAGCAAACCATATAAACATTTAAAAAATTTAATACAAAATGTAATGTTTTCAACCGAGAACAATCTTTTACCAAACCAAAATCATTTCGAAAAGATAACACAAACAGAATCACTAAGTAGGATATTCCAAACATGCCTTTAAGATTCACACACTCAAATACATTTATAAACAAAATTTCCCAAATCCCCATTTTTGGAATAAGAAGCTACTTGTAAAACATGCCAAAGAGACCCTTAAGGTGAAAAATTACTGAAATAGATACCCATATCCAAATGGGAAGACCACTTGAGATTCAATTTTAAACCATTTTTTGAAACCACATAACAAAATGAACATCCAATATAAATGAAGAACCATTTTGGAAATCATTTATTCAAGAGAACACCAATTTAAAGAACAATATTCATTTTAATGTAAATCCATGTCTTCACCTAGTGCACCCTTGGATGTTCCAACATCCAATGTCACAAAAATTATCCACGATGAAACTCAAAAACTTTTTCCAATAATAACCATTTTAATTGAAACCCTATGTAAACACCCACATTATTTACATAACAAAATTCTTTTCATTGATACCATAAAACACATTCCAAAAATGTTTATCACACGTAACAAGATTTAACAATACCAAATAAAACACACAAATCCAAACACACAAACAAAAAAATATAATCACTATATAATCGAGGATATAATTTTATAAAATACACTAAAATTCACCATTATGTTGAATGGACTTTTCATGTTAAACCCTAGGTTCCAAAAACCTATACATTTCACACAAATCACTTGGGAAAGCTATTTGTAGTAAAACCAACCTACACGAAATCATCATTCTCATCAAGCCATAAATATATTAGAGGTGAAATGAAATTTAATGATTAAATGAAAACATTGATGTTCTCATGGAGTGCTCTAAATTGGAAAAATTTGTAAACTCCTACCTCAATCATGTATGGAAGGAACAAAACATCAAAGAGAGGAAGAAACAAGTCTTAAAGAAGATATGCATGTCCTAAGTTCAAAAGAAACACAAAAAACACACAAAAAATAGAAATTTGGGTTCAGAGTAAGAAATAAACCATAATGTAAAACCATGAAAAGAATATGAGAAGATAACTTGGATGGAAGATACCCGAAATCCCCTAATAACGTACATTAATCTTGAATGATGAGAAAACCCATATGATTGGAAGAAAAGAAAGAGGGTTAAAGAGGACCCCTTTTTGAAAAAAATGAGAGAGAGGAGATAAACCCTGAGTTAGGATAATAAGAGAGTAGATAGGGAAATGGAATAAAAAAATTTATTGACCCAGAACATCCACACAGTTTTACCACACAGGTTACCAAACTGTGCAGTAACAATAGAAACCTATATTTCCATGGAGAAACTAATGCATGGATATTTGGGACATACCACATAATAATTAAAAGGATATTTGGTTGGTTCTTTAACACCCTGACCCCAGTTGCACGGAGTTGGTTCATTATTACATAACATTGGCATGATCACAAGAAAGATCATGTCTCCAAAGACCGATAGGTTTAGTAGCTTTGGAAACACTAGATATATTCATATGTCTTACATTACATAATAAACTCAAAAAACTACAACAAAATCTTTTCTTCATATCCCATCATAATTTCCCTGCAAGTTATTCATAAATTACTTCTTCACATCCTAGGAAAAATAAAACATTGAAAGGGGTGAGATCAGATGCTCAGTAAGGAAAACAATATATCAGAAACTTTCATAAATAAGCATAAACATTTAAGGCAATGTATAACTAAAACACAATCCTTTTAAACTTTAACTTCATCATAATATGGAAAATATAAAATGAAATAATGCCATATACATATTCACATGGATATTCTACTAGTCTAATAATCAAATGAAATATCAACAACCACTTTCATAGTGATGGAATGCATAATTCCAGACTATAATAACCACGCAGCCAAGGGCTCGTTCCAAGACTACAAATAAGATTTTGTCAAGGCCTTGTTCCAAGACACTAGTTTGTCTCATGATACCTACCGATATAATTTTTTTAGAATATACTTACGTTTAAAATTGCTCAAATATACTCTAGTGTTTTTTTGAAAACATTATACGAGATTCTAAAAACAAAATTACTAATTCTGAGACTACTTGACAAATATAGGCCATGATGGGTCCACGCCCAATCCCTTCCTATCTACCACACTCGAGAGTCTGGTTTTTTTAAATCATTTTTAAGATTGCGGTAAATACAAATTCATTTTCACTGGATTTTCATATATTTGAAATAAATATCTCTCCCTTTTTTAGAAATCATTTAAAAATCACATAATTATAAAAGAAAACATTTATTTTGAAAATATCCTTATAAGTGTGTAAGGGAAGATTCAAAGGTGTAATAACGGCGGAGAATAACCACAGTTTCCATATAAGTTAAAATAACACTCTTACCTTAGTTTTGTCGAAAAGGTCAAAAAGTAACTTGTTTGGAAAACGACAAAAAGATTCCTTTCAAAAACATATACGGTAAAATAAGGATATAAATGACTTCAACCCATTGTATATTAAAAAATAAAAATGTTTTGAAGCACATTTTTAAGAAACATGGATATGGATGATAAATATGTCCCAGTAGATAGTTATGAATAAATAACCTTGGATAAAAAAGAGATTGTGAAATTAACCCTTACCAATTTGGTAACTTACGAAACATACACCCCATGAAAGGGGTATCATAAAATGAATATGTAAATACACATAAATTAAAGTGTATTACACAATGAATACAATTATGGACAGTACATACACCACACAAAAGGTAATAGTGGAAATATGGCATGAATCTCACAGAAATAAGGAGTGAGATGAAAAACCGTTACCTTGCACTTTCCTTTAGTAGAGGGTACATTTAACCTCATGTACGAAGATCATAATATGTTATTAAATTATACCAGAAACATATTAATATTTATTATATCATAAATTATTCATTTATTACTTTATACTACCCATTTAATAATAATTTCCATGTTAAATTAAAATTTCGGGTAATACTCGCTTTCTTTATCGTACATGTTTTAACTTGTTAATCATGATTGTATCACTTAGATCATGATTTAAATACCTCAAAAATATAAAACCGGATAAATATATCATATATATTTAGAATATAAATATGTATAATAGACATATATATGAAATGGAAAACACTGTTTATGGAGAGGTTAATCCGTACGTACGCATAAACGATGTTTCTGTTTTCATATAGTATTGAACGGAAGTAAGTGAATAAGATATATGTTAGTATATAAATACTTATATATATAAATATATATATATCTCAATTAGAATTCTTATGTCATATATTACATACTTATTAGTAATATATATTTTTATAATCGTTGATGAATGGTGAACGTGGAAATGAATCACATTGCGTTGTGGAGACGGTAATCCGTACGTACGCACGAGCGAAAATATCATTCTTTTGATATTAAAATAATATATAATTGGATGTTATATCATACATACAGAATCATTATCATGTTATATTTATTATTTACATGAATTATACATCATTATTAAACTCATCCAAATAATAATGTATTAAATAACAATTACACCACGACGTGGAGACGATAAGATGTACGTACGCACGTATGGTGACATGTCATTCAAAGGAAGGATAGAATATTGAATATGGTTGTACCATATTTATAATAACATCACAGTATATAGGATATAATGGATTTATAGAAATAACAAAGAAAGAAGAAGTTGAAGAAGAAAGGAACTTGAAAGAGGGTGGTGAAAACATTACCTCTTCTTTGGGTTCTTCCTTTTAATTTGATCAAAAGGCGCCATAGGATGGATTTATTATCAAACTAAGGCTTATATTATGAAGTGAGAGAAGTTGAGAGAGTATTTGGGCAGGGGATGGCCGAACCAAAATGCTTTTAATGATTGAATAATTGGTTAGAAGTTGGGTCCTTTTATAAGGGGGAGGAGGGGCTCTTTAGGAAAAACATAAAGTATTAATTTATAATAAATTCATATTCGGTTTATAATTTCTCCAAAATTTATTATTAAAAGTATAAGGTGGTTATGGGTCGAAATAATTTCAACCAATATATTTTAGATAGGTTTTAGTCATTATATTAACCTTATCTTTTTGTTTTAACTCTTGGTTAATTAGTTTAACACTTACCATGTCACTTTGTATTTTTATAATATATAGTTAATAAACATACTATATACATCCAAGAAACCCCAAAGTGGAACATTATTGATAAAACAATAATGTTATAAGTACTTTGGCTGAAACTTAGGTTTTTAGGAATAGAATATAAATTAATAATATAATATTTGTTTTAAAAACTCATTTATGTCAATTTTCACAGTACTCAATAATTGATTTTTGTTAAAGTCTTAAAACCTTATTAATTCGAACCAAATTCATATAACCAATAATAACATGTCATATTACCCAATATAATTAGTTTATGTCATCAAAACTTTCAAATTATATATATTTTCAAATTTATAATACCAATTATTTGATTCTTTCGTTAATAAGGAAAATAATGCATCATTATTGTGTCATATATATTTTTACTTTTTCAATTTTTAAAAATTTAAAATAAAATATAATTATGTAGGAAATATTTTTAGATTTCTAATTAATATTTATAATCAGAAATATAAGATATATAACCCTATGTAAAAAAAATTTTCCTAAAAGATATAAGCTTATGCCATTTTTGTATTTACTTTATCTTAATTAAAATAAAGTGTCCCTATTATTATTATAATATTATTTGTTAACCATTATTTACCGGATTAACCCTTTAACCATGGTAAATAAAATATTTACCGAAGTAATTATTCAAAATTTCTAAAAATAAAAGGTAAATATTTACAATATTTGGACATCATCATTTCAAATGTGGAATTCATTTTTCTAAATTCAAAACATAGAAGTGGTAGAAATTAATTTAAAATTAATTCTCGCTGTCAAAACAAAAATCGTGTTTTTAAGATATAATAACTATCAAAAGATTGACACTTGTTTTTGTCCGGTTTAATTGTCAAATTATGTCCAATGACCAATATTGTATTAAATGGTAAAAATTTATTCTAAATATAATTTAAAACCACTAAAATTCATAATTTATCACTATTAATTATTTTGATTAAAAAAGTTATTTTTAATTAAAATTTGGTAATTTTCACTATTCATCAAAATATAAAAGTAATCCTAAAAGTACCAAAATTTCACCCTAGTATAAATTAGATATTCCTAATCCAAAATTGAAGTCCATTTTGACAGACAAAATTTATAAAATTTTAAAAAGTGGGTAATACTATTCATAATGACTACATTGATTGGTTGTGGTGTGTGTTAGAACTCGAAGTTGCGTACAACACACACTACTGTATTATTCAAAGAGAAATTTATTGTGGAAGCATGGGGTGTTACATTGTAAATTTTTTTTGTCCCCATACTAAATAATATATTAGTTTAGTCAAATTGAATATATAAAAGTTTAAAATATTGGATTTAAAAAGGGTTCACTATTAAAAGTTGGTAAAAGTGCATTTTTGAATTTGAACTCGGTTTTACGTGTAGTGCAAGTTATTGAATTGTTTTGAGGAAGTAAATACTATGAAATCATGGGGTGTTACATTATTCCCTCCTTAAATAAATTGTGTCCTCACAATTTGATATTGTTCTTCGAAAATAAAGGTTGAAAATAGATAATATCTTTGTGGGAAAACCCACATAAAAAATTTGGTTAATAAAATTTAGTCTTAATATGGGGGAAAGAGAAACGAAAGTGTCAAAACCAAATTTTGATCTTGATTATAAGAACATTGGTGGAAATTAGAGACATATAATTGGAGAAAAAACGTAAATATTTATAGGTAGTGATTGAGATCATCAATCACAAAAAAGTGTAAAATTGAGGTCCTTAAATTCATCAATCAATTAAGATTTGAAATACCATCGGTTCAACAAAACATAGGGTATTAGGATAACACGTTTTTGGTTTAAGGATCCCTTAAATATAGTATAAGAATTAATTTCTTCATAGAATAAGAGAAGAAGAAAAATATATTCTTGACAAGTATAGTTCCAACCTTTAGCTAATTTCTACCACAAACACGTCTTTCAAAAGATAATAGAATGTAAAAAATATATTCTATTTATCTTGTTCGTATTGGGTTTCAAAAAAATGAATTTTTAAATCATCTAAGAGTTCTTTTAAAAAAACTACATTATTTAATCTAGGACATCACGTGGGCCAGTGGTAGGTGATACACCATTGTCTCCCTTCAGTTGTGGGTTCATGTCTCGCGGCCTTGCCGGACGCGACGGGTTGTCGCACGACCTCCGGGTTGTCCTTTCATGGAAATCCAAAAATATTTCAAACTAGAACTATCTAAAATAATTGATTCAAAAATTTATAAAGAAGGTAAACACATTGAAGATCAATTTTTCCGCGTAAAAACATGTGAACACTTTCATCATGTATTATTTTAAAACACTGAAAAATCCTGAATTACCATAAAACCTTATTGATTACATTAATGATCCCTTATTCCTTACAGAATAATGGATATACTCCTTCAATCCAAAAATGTTATAAACCCCAAAAATGATGGAATATACAAATCATTAATCACTTTCAAGGTAGTAAAGAATATCCAATATAATTTATCTAAATCAATCACGTATTATTATAAAATCACTACCTCAGTATGACAACCAAATTATGGTTTATCTTTCTCTCAACCGTATATTTTCCAAAAAATTAACTTGTTATTGAGTCACTTTTCAATGTTCCACACAGTCTCAAGTCCTTAATGAAATAGTACTACAGTACAATCCTTATATACTCCATAATTATTATAAAAACTACATTGTTGATACAACACTCAAATGACATAATCAACATAAGAACTCTAATCATTCCTCTTCATCTCTGGTAGTATCATAACTTGATTATTATCCAATAGAATCATTTGCGGCATAGTCTGGTGATTTGAACATTGATTTGCGTAGTGTCCCCACTCTTTGTAGATGAAGCATTGTACATTTGAAACCTTTTTCTTACCCTCGCAATCACGAATGTGGTGTCGTTTTTCTCCACACTTATAACAAACACCCATTCCTTTCAGGCAAGTTCCAGGGTGTTTTTCCCACAGTTATCAAATATGGAAAAATTATTCTTTTCCCTCTTCCCTTTACCCATCTTTATCTCTTCCATCCTTTTCTTCTCTTCCTTCCCTTTAAAGCCATAGGACTCAGTAAACTCTTTACTTATCTTATCAACACATGATACTATTTATTCATATGATGATAATATGTGGGAGACTATTTCCCATATAAATGATGGCTTATTACCATGAAAGATATGATCATTCTTATTATTTGGATCATATGTATTACAGGAGTTCACACTCCTTATACTGGGCACAATTTCTATACAATATCATAAACTGGGTCATTTTATGAATTGCAATGAATAATTCCAAACTTGTAAAATACCTAACCCAAATTGAACAGTTTTTGGATATAATCCAGAACCATAAAATTATTTTCTTTGAGTAAGTATATACTCATGAGCCCTTCATAATGGTTTGTATTGAAAATGAGAATTATCCTAAGCATATCCCCTGGGAGTGTCGTAACCAAGAGTGCAGCAAGGCCCGTTGTCGTGCACCAGTTCCCGTTCGAGTCTAGGTCATAGTGGTGTTTTTGGGTTTTACCCCTAGGTACATCTGTGCTAGAGCCGCCTCTACCTGATCGTATCCAAAAATGGATATATTTCTCGGAAAACTCACAAAATCTCTACAATACCAAAATTCTAGGAAGTTCTTCTATACTAATCCTCAAAGTCTATCTTAGGGTTATGTTCTCTAAAAAGAGTTTATCAAAATTTAGTTTACAAGGATTGTACTAAACTTTCTCTGATACCAACTGTAACACCCCGACCCCAGTTACCCAGAGTTAGTGCATTATTACATAACATTGGCATGATGACAAGGAATTATGTCTCGAAGGACGGATCAGTTTATTAGCCTTGGAAGCACTAAAAATATTCATAAGTCTTACATTACATCATAAACTCAAAAAACTAAAACAACATAATTTCTTCATATCCCATCATACTGTCCCTATAGGTCATTCATAAATTACATCTTCACATCCTGGGAATAATAAAACATTGAAAGGGGTGAGCTCATATTCTTAGTAAGGATAACAATATAGCGGAAACTTTCATAAATAATAATAAACATTTAAGTCAATGTATAACTAAAACAAAAGCCTTTTAAACTTGAACTTCAACATAGTATGGAAAATATAAAATGAAATAATGCCATTTAATTGTTCACATGGATATTATACTAGTCGAATAATCAATGCAATATCAATAACCACTTTCATAATGATTGAATACATAATTCCATACTATCATAAACATGCATCCAAGGCCTCGTCCCAAGACTACAAATAAGATTTTTTCAAGTCCTTATGCCAAGAAAAAAGTTTGTCTCAGGATACCTACCTATGCAATTTTTTTTGAAGATACTTACGTTTAAAATTTCTCAAATATACTCCAGGGTTTTTCTGAAAACATTATGCAAGCTTCTAAAAACAAAATAACTAATTCTGAGACAACTCGACTAACTAAAGGCCATGATGGGTCCACACCCAATCCCTTTATATCTACCACATTCAAGAGTCAGGTTTTCGGAAAACATTTTTAATCTTCTGTTAAATACATATACATTTGCATTGGATTTTCATATATTTGAAAGAAATATCTCTCTTTTTTTTAAATAATTTAAAAATCACATAATTATAAAAGAAAAAATTTATTTTGAAAATATCTTTATAATCCTGTAAGGGAAGATTCAAAGTTGTAATAACTGTGGAGAATTACCGCACTTTCCGTATAAGTTAAAATAACACTCTTACCTTAGTTTTGTCGAAAAGTTCAAAATGTAACTTGTTTGGAAAACGACGGAAATATTACATTCAAAAAAGTATAAGGTCAAATAAGGATATAAATGACTTCAACCCATTGTCTATTAAATAGTAAAAATGTTTTGAAGGACATTTTTATGAAACGTGGATGTGGATGATAATGATTTCCTAGTAGATAATTACCAATAAACAACCTCGGATAATAAAGAGATTGTGAAATTAACCCTTACTAATTTGGTAACATACGAAACATACACCCCATGAAAGTGGTATCATACAATGAATATGTAAATACACATAAATTAAAGTTTACTGCACAAAGAATACAATTATGGGTAGTACATAAATTACAAAAAAGGTAATAGTGGAAATATGGAATGAATCTCATGGAAATAAGGAGTGAGATGAAAAACCCTTACCTTGCACTTTCCTTTAGTAGAGGATACGTTTAACCTCTTGTACGAAGATCATAGTATGTTATTAAATTATAACAAAACAATATTAATATTTATGATATCATACATGATTCATTTATGACTTTATAAAACCCATTTAATTATAATTTCCATGTTAAATTAACATTTCAGGTAATAATCGCTTTCTTTATCGTACGTGTTTTAACTTTTTACTCCTGATTTTATCAGTTAGATCATGATTTAAATACCTCCAAAATATAAAACCTGATAAATATATCATATATATTTAGAATATAAATATGTATAATATACATATATATGAAATGGAAAACACTGTTTATGGAGACGGTAGTCCGTACGTACGCATAAACGTTGTTTCTATTTTCATATTGTATTGAACAGAAGTAAGTGAATAAGATATATGTAAGTACATAAATACATATATATATATAAATGTATATATATATATATCTCCATTAGCATTATTATTTCATATATTACATACTTATTATTAATATATTTTTTTATAATCGTCGATGAATGGTGAACTTGGAAGTGAATCTCATTGCGTCGTGGAGACTGTAATCTGTACGTACGCACGAGCAAAAATATCATTCTTTTGATATTAAAATAATATATAATTCGATGTTATATCATTTATACAGAGTCATTATCATGTTATATTTATTATTTACATGAATTATTCATCATTATTATACCCTTCCAAATAATAATGTATTGAGTAATAATTACACCACGACATGGAGACGGTAAGTCGTACGTACGCACGTATGGTGACATGTCATTCAAAGGAAGGATAGAATAATGAATATGGTTGTACCATATTTATAATAACATCACATTATATAGGATATACTGGAGTTATAGAAATAACAATGAAGGATGAATTTGTAGAAGAAAGGAACTTGAAAGAGGGTGGTGAAAACATTACCTCTTTTTCGGGTTCTTCCTTTTGATTTGATAAAAGGGCTCCATAGATTGTATTTATGATCAATATATTTCCTCTATGATGAATTGAAGATATTTTAGAGAGTATTTCGGTAGGGTTTGGCCGATCTAAAAGGCTCTGAAGTTGTGAAGAATTAGTTAGAAGTTGGGTCCTTTTATAAGGTGGAGGAGGCGCTCTTTAGAAAAAACATAAAGTATTAATTTATAATAAATTCATATTCGGTTTCTAATGGCTACAATGTTGTTCATTCAAAGTATAAGGTGGTTATGGGTCGAAATAATTTCAACCAATAGATTTTAGACAGGTTTGAGTCATTATATTAACATTATCTTTTAGTTTTAACTCTTGGTTAATTAGTTTAACATTTACCATGTCACTTTTTATTTTTATAATATATAGTTAATCAACATACAATATACATACAATCTACCCCAATATGGTCCATTAATTATAATACAATAATTATATATGTCCTTTGGCTGAACCTTAGATTTTTAGGAATAGAATATAAATTAATAATATAATATTTCTTTTAAAAACTAATTTATGTCAATTTTGACACTACTCAATAATTAATTTTTGTTA
Source organism: Viscum album (assembly GCA_963277665.1). Classification (NCBI taxonomy): domain Eukaryota; kingdom Viridiplantae; phylum Streptophyta; class Magnoliopsida; order Santalales; family Viscaceae; genus Viscum; species Viscum album. The sequence goes on from OY728127.1 coordinate 247,361,111, forward strand.
AATTAAGAAAAACTTTATTAATTCGAACTAAATTAATTTAAGAAATCCTAAAATTTAATATTAACCAATAAAATTCGTGTATTCCATCAAAACTTTCAAATTATATTTATTTTCACATTTATAATACCAATTATTTGATTCTTTCATTAATAAGGAAAATACTGCATCATTATTGTGTCATATATATTTTTACTTTTTCAATTTCTAAAAATTTAAAATAAAATATAATTATGTAGGAAATTTTTTAAGATTTCTAATGAATATTTATAATCAAAAATATAACATATATAACTCTATGTAAAAATTGTTTTTCTAAAACATATAAGCTTCTGTCATTTTTGTATTTACTTTATCTTAATTAAAATAATCGATCCCTATCACCTACAAGTGGCTCTATGGGGTCCCAAAAATTGACCCAAATATGCCCATGATCGGAAATGTATCCACTAATAAGGATAGGATACGTTTTAGGGTAATTTATTGTTATTATAATATTATTTTGTAACCCTTATTTACCGGATTAACCCTTTAACCATGGTAAATAAAATATTTACCGAAGTAATTATTCAAAATGGTTAAAAAAGAGTTACCTATTTACACAATCTGGAAATTCTGATTCAAAAAATGGAATCCATTTTCTTAATTCAAAACACATAAGTGGCAGAAATTAATTTAAAATTAATTCCCGCTGTCAAAATAAAAAGCGTGTTTTAAAAATATAATAACTATCAAAAGATTGACACTTGTTTATGTCAGGTTTAATTGTGAAATTATGTCCAATGAAAAAAACTGTGTTAAATGGTATAAATATATTTTAAATATACTTTAAAACAACTCAAATTCATAATTTATCACTATTAATTAGTTTGATTAAATAAGTTGTTTCTAATTAAAATTTAGTAACTTTCACTATTCATCAAAATATAAAAGTTATCCGAAAAGTACAAAAATTTCACCCTAGTCTAAATTTGATATTCCAAATCCAAAAATGAAGTCCATTTTGGGAGATAAAATTTATAAAATTTTAAAATGTGGGTATTACTATTCATAACGACTACTTTGATTGGTTGTGGTGTGTGTTAGAACTCGAAGTTGTGTACAACACACACTACTGTATTATTCAAAGAGAAGCGTACCATGGAAGATTGGGGTGTTACATTGTAAATTTTTGATATCCCCATTATAAAGAATAAATTAATTTAGTAAAATTGAATATATAAAAGTTTAAAATATTATAATTAAAAAGGGTTCACTATTAAAGGTTGGTAAAAGTGAATTTTTGAAAAATACATCTTTTATTTGAAAAAATTGAATTTGTTCTTAAATTATATCTAAGAAACTCATAATATGTATTCTAAAATTATAAGGATTACATAAAGTTCAAAATTTAGTTAATACTATTCATAACCTCTTTTGAACGGCTTGTTTGGTAAGTCATGGTGCGCTTGAACTCGGTATTACATGTAGTGCATGTTATTGAATTTTTTTGAACAAGTACATACTATGAAATATTGGGGTGTTACAGTTCTATCTAACATGCACCAGTAGCTCGTCCTAGATGTAGATTTACCACTAACCATGTAGTAACTACACGTTAACTAGTGAAACATCCCAAATTGTTAAAACCAATAAAATTTCTATCGGGTCTCATCTCCAACCACGCTCAAAGGTCTTACAATTAGAAAAAGAAAAAAATAAAGGAGTATCCAAGGTTGGGGTGTTAATTTATGGTAATCATTTGATTCAAAAAAAGAACCAATGATCTAAAATATAGTAGATAGTATATACTAATTCTTTAGGTGAAAATTATTTCTTTATGATAATGTGTTCTTGGATTTCATGTTATATCAAGGAAAATATCTTCAAATATTTTTATATAACTTAGTAATATTTTATACCCATCCAATGTTTTAAAAAAAATCGTAGGATTAATGTGATGATAGGGATATGTATTAAATCAAGGGGAAATTTTTGATGTTTAAATAATAAATGAGACCATGTTTATTTTTAAAAGTTCTTGTTTTTTTAATATTGGAAAGTGGGTAGAAGTGTCTAAATATTAATATTTATGTTGTTATAAATTATTTATTTCCTATTTATATATATTTTTAATCTTGAAAATATTCACAATGTTTATTCTTGACATAACTCATGATTATTTAATGTCTATGGCACATGCCATATAGTTTGTATCAGAGGTCGTTTTAGATAACACCAGAGGATAAAGTAATATTAACGACATTCACTTGGAAGAGTTTTTCTTATGATCAAAGTTATATGATATTACATATGATTATTACTAGTTTTCTTCTTCTATGATATGTATGTTCAAGATATTTTTCTAAAGAGGAAACATGATTGTTTTGTAGGGAAGGCATACAATAGAAATAAACCTTCCAAATCAGTAACTTGAGATGGTCAGAATTGGAACAGAATAGTTTTTGGTGGTGATGGATTAGTTGACTCAGTCAATAAATGGCGGTGTTTTCCATGCATGAGATCAACTAGATCTACCACACGTGAATATTTTGGTAGTAGATAACTTCACGAATCACTGTTCTCCATCATTCAGAAAATCATCTGACCTTGTGTAGGCTAAAGGGTGGATTAAGTCAATAGAAAATATTTTCAATGTAATGTGGTTTTTAGACAATCAAATGGTTAATCTTGTTTTTTATCATTATAAATATGAATCGGATTCATGGTGGTTAATGTTTATAAATATTATAGGAAGTAAAGAGATTGATTCCAGGGATTGGGATGGATTTAAAATATCTTCCTTGATTTTTTCCTAAGGCTTTTTGACTATTGATGGAAAAGAAATTCATGGATTTTAGACAAAATGAGGAATACTATGTGGATGAATATGAGTAATATTTCATGATTTTATCAAAGTACATCCCAAATTTTATATAGGATATTTATAGTAAGGTGAATTGTTTTTACTAATGATTAAAGATAAAATATAGAAGGGAATTGGCATCTCATGGGTTCAAAATCTATGAGAAGCATTATCGATGTGATCATAAGGTAGAAATTGAGTTTTGTTATGATAATGTGGTCCATGAGAGCATGTATAATAAGTGTCCTAGTTGAAAGGAAATGTGAATTCATTCATCAAATATGTTTAGAGGTAAGAAGGATAAAATTACATCTTGTGGGATGTGTGGTTAAAAGAATATGGGAGAATGTCTCTCAAAATCTGGGATGTTATTTTGATGTGGTATTATTGGTAATATTTATCATGAATACAAAGGAAATTATTAGGAAAGTATAGAAAACGTGGTGGTAAGATGTTTTAGTTGCAATGAATTAGATAATAATACCAATGTGTGTCAATATTTGTTTACTCAAGGTGAAAACCAGCATGATCAAAAGAAAACGGCATGGTAAAATCCTTTTCAACTACTATGGTTGATGTGCAACCAGAAGATGAAGTGGTGATAGTTATTTTACTGGGTTTTCTAAAATTTACTTGAACTCTCCTTGACTTTTGATCACCACATTCATTCATTTCTGATACATTTGCATGAAAACTGGAAATATCACCTCATGAGTGTGATATAAAACATTGTGTAAGAACTCAGGGAGGAAGTATTAAGAAAAAAATGATTTATATGAATATATATATTATAATTAGTGGGGTTGTCTTTCCTGAAAATCTTGTTTATCTTCCCAATGTGTAATTTGATATCATTTTTTGTGTGGAAGGGATTTCAGTTTATCATGCTAAAATAGATTTCAAATCTAAGAATGTTTTATTCATTGATTTCATAATTTTTATATCTTCCGAGAAGCTGAGAGATTGATTAATGATGATGGTGAAAATTATATAGATTATTTTTTTGAAAGGAATAAAAAATGTTTTTATTATGGATATTCCAATGGTGACTGAATTTAAAGATGTTTCTTTCAAATGAATTTCATAGTACTATTCTAGATCAGGAGGATAAATTTACTATTGATTTATTGTAGGAATATAAGCCTATTTATAAACTCATAATCTAATGGATGATGTAGATCTTATGGAATTGAAAAAATAGTTTCATGAATTACCTGATAATGGTTTCATTTGACCTATCACTGCATCATGGGGTGCACATATTTTATTTGTGAAAAAAAGGATGGTTCAATGACACTTTTATTCATTATTTAGTCTTGAATAACATAGCTATTAATAATAACTGTGATTTTCCTTGTATGTATTATTTATTTGATAACCTACAGAGAGATCAATATTTTCCGAAGGTTGATTTGAGGTCTGTGTACCATCAGCTGAAGGTGAAGGAGGATGAAATTCAAAATACAACGTTCAAAAAGACATATTGGAATTATGGATGTGTAGTCATTCATTTTTTGTTATCTAATGAACATGTTGTATTTATGAATCTCATGAATGGAGCCTTTCATCATTTTTTGATCAGTTTGTTGTAGTGTTAATAGATTATCTTTTTGTATATTCTAAAATTCAGAATGAATAATAAATTCACATAAGGATTGTTTTTAATATGTTAAAAGATAAGAAACTATATGGAATGTTTTGTTAGAGTTAATTTTGGTTGAAAAAAAATTAATTCATTGGTCATATTTTTTCTAAAGATGGCATAACTTTTGAACCTTCTATTTTTTTAAAGAGTGGTCCAGACATACTAATATCACATAGATTCATAGTTTTCTTGGATAAGTGGGTTATTAGTTCATGTTTTTTGAAAACATATCTCAATTATGTAGACCACTAAATAAGTTACCTTGTACAACATTTATGTACATGTGGACAATTGAATTTGATGAATGTTTTCCAGAACTGATGAGGAGATTGGTAGATGCTCTTGTTTTTGCCCTGCGTTTTATGTGTGGTTAAGTTTTTACCTGTAAGGAGACTTTATTGAAGGTAATTGGTTGTTTCATAATGCTTAATGATATGGTAATTTATTATGCTCGGCGTCAGTTGAAACCCCCTTATTTAAAATACACTACACATGATATGGAATTATCTATTGTGGTATTTTCATTAAAAATTTGGAGGCATCATTTGTATGGTGTGTAGTGTGAAATATATAACGATCAAAAAATATTGAAGCATATATTTATTATAAAATAATTGCACATGATATAGAGGATATAGATGGAATTAAGCATGAATTAGGATTTTACAATTCATTACTATCCTATAAATGAAAATAAAGTGTCTGATGCTTTGAGTTGAAAATGTAATTCAAAAATAACCATGATACAATAGGAATTATATCCTTTGGTTAATGATTTTATTAATTTTGTCTTCAAAGTTGTTTTTGTGTGAAATTCCACATGTGGTAGGAAGACTGTGAGTTGTTGGAAAAGGTTGAATTGGATCAAAAGTGTAATTTACACGAATTTAACATTTATAAAGATTGTTTACATAGATTTGTGAATATATAATGTGTGACTTATGATTTACTGTTAAATAAAGTGTTGTTATGTTATGGGCATAGTTCTCCATTTTCACTTCACCTAGGTAGAACTAAAATTTATAGTTATATTTTGGAGCATTACTGGTGTGATTGAATGAAAAGACATGATTCTAATTTTACGTTGAGATGTTTGACTTTTCAATTGGTAAAATTCAGGTGAGAGTTAACAAAATGGATGCTTAATTATTTTCATGTTCTATAGTGGAAATACGAAATTATATCAATAGATTTCATAGTTGGATTACCAAATACTTCTCAAGCTAACAATGAAATTCATGTTATTAATGATCGAATGAATAAATATTCTCACTTTTTTACTATTCCAAATATTATATATCTAGATTATGTTTTTTGTTGAATATTAATGATATAGTCAGGTAACATGGGTTTCCCACTCTATAGTATCATATCGTAATCCTAGGTTCTCTTATAACTTTTAGAAAGGCTTTCATAAGTCAATGTGATCTGATTTAAATTTTAGCACAACATTTCATCCTCAATCATATGGGAATACAAAATGAAAAATTAAGAACATAAGGGATATTCTATGATATTTTCCATAGATTACTAGGGAATTTGGGATCAACATATTTATATGGTTGAGTTTTCTAATAAAAACAGTTTTCATTCTTGTATACAGATGGCACCATTTGAGGAATTATATAAAAAGTGGTGTCAAACTCCATACTTTTGTGATGAAGTAGGTGATAGGATGTTTATGGGACTATAATTTCCATGTAAAATGGAGGAGAATGTAATGTTGGCTCAGATACATATGTGGAAAATCTAGTGTAGGTAAAAAAGATACACACTATAAGGCTCCAACCTTAAACATTACTTAATATTGAATTAAATGAATATTTCACATTGAGGATCTTGTAAGGTTCATAATTTTAGAGAATTAGATCATAACTATTACATCTCAAAAGATTACACAGTAGACACTTCTACAAAGTTTTTTTTTACAAAACATGAATTCTTAAAAAAAAGAGTCATGACTAGTTCCATGTTTATGAAAACATGACTATTCCTTGATCCCATCCTTGACCCTATTCCACATTATGTCATATGAAAAAAATTTCAAAAAAACATGGGGTGAGCATACAAAAACTTAATAAGGGATACACAAAGAAGGAAAACTGTTAGTTTTTCAAAACATCAAGTAAACCATGAATACTTTATCAAAGTAACACTTTTCACATTTAAGAATTAGTAAATACTCTTCCCAGAATAAAATATCATTTCATACCCTTTTGTAACCATAATATTACCATAAAACCCATATAAAGAACACATAACATATAAAGGTAACTTGGAAAATAAACGTACTCAAATGGAATAACCATACTATTGACTTCCACACATATCACTAAATGGAATAGTCATACGACCGACTTCTATACCCAATGCATTGGAGGTTATAACGTAACCACCCATCCTAGTATTCACGACACCACCTATCCTAGTATTCACGGAACAACCCATCATATGGTTTATCACGTAACCACCCATCAAATGTCCAAATACCATTATAAAATCAGAAGACATAAAACAAATAAAATGGAATGAAAACATTTCCACATTTCGATCACAATATATCACTTAAATAAATTGACATAAACAATCCATTATAAAAACCATTTTCAATACCAAAATACATAATAGAGTATATGGTATTTATTTCATTTTAAAAACATTACAGCTTGTTGAGGAAGTCAAAGATCAAATAATACTCGCAGCGGCGGAAAAGGTCGTTGTCACCGCTTATGTTAAAAGAAACATTATTTTTTGTTGTTTAGTAAAATTATTTTTAGAAAAATATTCCCTTTGAATGAAATCAAAAGTAAAAGGTGTTTTATACTACTTATAAAAGAAAGTCATGTATTAGAACAAAATATGCCTCAATGAAAGGAGATTGGGACGAAGTCCCTTACCTCGTGTCCGACTTGACTCGATCGCACTTTAATCTCCTAAATAATAAACTAGTGTTAATTTATAATTTCTTAATATCCTTTTTCAAGCTTATTATTCCTTTTATATCACTTATTTCCCTGTTATAAACATTATTTAATCATTTCAGTTAATAATGTTCATTTCGTCGATATTTGGTTCTTAAGTCAAAAATGGACTTCTTACAATTACATGTTGTTTATGTGGTCAAAGGTTAATTATATCCAGAATGATAATAATGATTTGGATATCATATATATCATATATATCCATAATATACATGTATTTATAATAGTACATAACATTTTGAGGTAAGAAATGAAATGCACTGTTCATGGAGACGGTAAGCCGTACATACACATGAACGCTACCTTCATTTCTATTTCATATTTAATGGAGTAAAATCATAATTATATAAAGGTATATTATAATTCCAGTATAATATCATATATAATATCTTTATATCCATCCTTTATATGTCCCACATATGGAATTAACGAATCAAATCACTTTGAGGGGGCGGTAGTCCGCACTTCCTAAAATGAAATAATCCCGTTTACCCATAATGGAAACCATAAAGGTATGACATAAATGAAAAATACAGAAGCATAAGTAAAACATAAACATAATATATATCATATATAAATAGAGTAAAATTTTAACGTCCACCATGAAAGGTGTTAAAAGATGATTGAACAATCATCATTTTGTGAGGCAGAAATTCACCAACCACAGAATCAGTATGTTATTTAACCATTAGATGGTGGTGTGTGTAAGTGTGAATAAATATTTCTCATAACAACATCCTAGTATATTTTATATATTGTTGTTTTTACAAAATGAAGGAATAAAAAGATTTTAGGGGGTTGGAGAAGCAAAATAAAACAAAAGAACACAAGGGAAGACATTACCTTTAAATCGGGTAACTCCTCTTGGTTTGAACCAAAAGGGTTTCTTGAGGAGCTTCCTGCCTAAGGTAAGGCTTCTAGGATTAATAGAGGGATGTGGAGAGATAAAATGATTAGAGCTTTTCTGAGCCAATGGCTTGAGAGGTGTGGGTAAGGTGGTAGAGGTGGGGGTCTTTTATAAGAGGGAGGAGGGTCTCTCTTGGAAAGTTATACAATTTTATTTTACTATATAATGAGTTTCTGATTTTAAAGGTCCCACAATTATATATTTCGAGTATAAAGTTATAATAGTTCTAAATAAACCCATACAATAGGTTTTTGACAACTGTAGTTCTTAGATTTTACATTATCTTCTCATTTTATTTAAATCGTTAAATAATGAGGTAATCGCTGCATTATCATGGTGTCATAAATAATTTATTTTATTTAATGTCCCAAAATTATAAAAAAATATATCATGATGTAGGAAATCGTTTTATCTTTCTAATTAATATTTATAGTCAAAAATATAACTTGTATAACCCCATGTAATAATTGTTTTAGTAAAACAATAAATGTTTCTGACATTTTTATTTTAACATTAAATAAAAAGTTATTAATGTCATTTTGTTACCCAAGTGGATACATGGGGTCCCCAAGTTACCCATGTATTGTCTTGGTCGGCCATGACACATAACATAATGGTAGGACATGTTTAAAGGTCATTTCATATTATTAAAACATTATTTTTTCCTTAAATTACACTAATTACCTCTAACCGTGATTCATAAAACTTAAAAATTACTATTCACCAAAAAATTATTTTAATCCCATTGAACCACATTTTACATCCTAATGACAACCATGTATTTTGGAATTTTGAAATTAAATTCACAAAAGTGGTAAAGTTTCATTTAAACAAAAAATCAGTTTTTTTAACTACCACTTAGTTGTTTCACTATTCATCAAAAATTTAAGTTTTTCAGAAAAATAACTATAATTCACCCTAAGATATATTTGATATTCTGAATTCAAAAATGATGTATATTTTACAAAATTCAAAACATATAATTTGCATTAATTAATTGAATAATTAATTCCCATTGTCAAAACAAATAGCGTGTTTTTATGAAACAATATATGTCTAGAGATTGATACTAGTTTAAGTCCAATTTCAAAGTGAAATTAATTACAATGACCACCATTGGATTAAATGGAAAAACTATATTATAATTGCACATTAAAAAAAATTCAAAAGATAATCTAATCATATAAATAAATTAGATTAAAAAAAGGTTTGAAATAAAATACCACATTTTTCACTATTCATTAAAAATGAACTTTATCGAAGAAATACCAAAAATGTACACAAAGTAAATTTTGTTGTCCCAATTCTAAAGAAGAATTTTATTTGGTCAAATAAAATGTATAGGAGTGACCAAAACTATATTTAAAAAGGGTTCTCCATCAAAAGGCATTAAGTTAACCATTTAGTGAATATTAGAGTATCAATGCCTAAAATTGAATTCTTTTCTTATTTTAAGCCTTTATCTTTTATTGGATAAATGTAAAAACAGTTAACAAACATATATAATAATATTTTAGTTATTTATATTCATTCCCGCCAATACAACGGCTACTTGTTAACTACCATTTAAAATAATATTATTATATTACTAGTATGCAACATAAGATTTCAAAGACACTCATTGTTCTGTATCAGGTACGATATCGAACATAGCAACCCATTTAAAGTAAAATTTAATATTTAATATGAAAATATTAATAAATATGGAAATTTATTATTCTTTATTTACCTGGGATGTTACATCCTTCCCCCATTTTGGGAATTGTGTCCTCGCAATTTTATTTACTTATCAAAATATGTGGGGGTATTTATCCATCATAACATTTTTAGATTCTCATGTTTCCTCTTCAACCACATGGTTTTTCCACAAAACATTTACCTGGTGAATTACCTTATTCCACAACACTTTTTCTCTACCGTAGAGAATCTGGACTGGTTGTTCTTCATAAGAGAGATTCTCTTCCAACTGAACTAACTCTGGGCTCAAAACATGAGATAGATCTGGCATATACTTTCTCAACAGCGAAACATGAGAAACATTGTGTTGCTGAGATAAACTCGGAGGTAAAGCCACTCGGTATGAAACTGATCCAACATTCACCATAATTTCATATGGTCCAATGAACCTTGGACTCAACTTTCCTTTATTAACAAATTGAATCAATCTTTTCCATGGTGAAACTTTGAGAAAAACATGATCACCAACCTCGAATGATAGATCCTTCCTCCGGTTATCCACATAACTTTTCTGCCTGCACTGAGTTGTTCTCGTGTGTTTCTGAATCAACTGAACTTTCCTTCAATCTCTTCTACCAATTCTGGTCCAATCAGCTTCCTTTCAGCCACTTCATCCCAAAAAGCTGGAGTTCGACACTACTTTCCACATAATGACTCAAATGGTTCCATATGTATACTAGAAAGAAAATTGTTATTATATGAAAATTCAACCAAAGAAAGATGTTGGTCCCAACTTCCCTGATAATCCATCAAGAAAGAACGAGGCATATCCTCCAAGGTCTGAATTGTTCATTCTAACTGCCCATCTGATTGAGGATAAAATGCTGTACTAAAATTTAATTCAGTACCAAATGACTTTTGAAGGCCTTTCCAAAAGTTAGAAGTAAAACTGGGATCACGATAAAATACAATGGATAGGGGAACTCCATGAAACCTGAATATCTCTTTAAGATACAATTGAGAAAGTTGATCTAGAGAGAATGATTCTCGAAAAGCAAGGAAATGAGCATATTTAGTCAATCGATCAACAATAACCTAGATTGAATTTTTACCACGAGATTTCGTTGGTAATCCAACAACGAAGTCCATGGATATATTTTCCCATTTCCACTCTGCCACCGGTAATGACTGCAGCATCCCTTTCGGTAACTGCCGCTCTGCTTTAACCTGCTGACAATTCAAACACTTCACTGTAAAATCAGCAATACCTCTTTTCATTCCATCCCACCAGTAATACTCCCGCAGATCTCCATACATCATAGTACTTCCAGGATGAAATGAAAACGGGGAACTATGAGCGTCACATAACAACTCATTCTTCAACTGTGAATCAAAAGGCACACAAAATCGCTTCCCAATCCACAAAACACAATCATTATCAATGTTAAATCCAGGAAACTTACCCTTCTGAACTATCTCTACCTTTTTCGGCAACCCACTATCTTTCTTATGCGCATGCTTAATTATCTCTGATAGAGATGATCTCACTAACACCTGAAACAAAAATAAAGAACTTCTTGCACCAAAAACATCTATACCAAAGTTAATCAAATCCTTAACTGAAGGATCACATTCCAAACGTAACATGGTTAATGAAGCATTCCTTTTTTGACCCAAAGCATCATCCACTTAATTTTCTTTTCCGGGATGGAAATGAATTGTACAATCATAATCCTTGATTAATTCCATCCATCTACTCTATCTCATGTTCAACTCTTTCTAAGTGAATATATACTTTAAACTTTTGTGATCAGTATATATTTCACACTTTACTCCATAAAAATGATGCCTCAAAATTTTTAGAGCAAAAACAATAGTAGCTAATTCCAAATCTTGTGTAGGGTAATTTAACTCATGAGTTTTCAATTGACGTGAAGCATAAGCAATTACCTGATCATTCTGCATAAGGAAACAACCAAGTCCCTTCAATGAAGCATCACTGTAAATAAAAAACTCACCATTCCAGGAAGGAAGTCCCAAAACTAGAGCATTCCCTAATATTCTATTCAACTCCTGAAAACAATCATCACATTCTTTTTTCCAGATAAACATAACACCCTTCTGAGTTAGCTTAGTAATTGGACTAGATAACCATGAAAAATTTTCAACAAACCTTGGGTAGTAACCTTACAAACCAAGAAAACTATGGATCTCGGTTACATTTATGGGTCTTGGCCATTCTTCAATAATTTCTGTTTTAGCAGGATCAACTATTATGCCATTTTTTGAAACAATATGACCAAGGAATGAAATTTGTTGTAACCAAAACTCACACTTGATGAATTTTGCATACAACTTCTTTTCATTTATGGTTTGCAAGATATCTCTTAAATGACTTTCATGCTCCTCTTTACTTTTAGAAAACACCAATATATCATCAATGAAAACAACCACAAACATATCCATGAACTCATGGAAAGTTATATTCATAAGGTCCATGAATATAGTAGGTGAATTGGTTAACCCAAAAGACATAACTACAAATTTATAATGGCCATATCTAGTACGAAATGCAGTCTTCGAAACGTCTGCTTCTTTTACTTTCAATAGATGGTATCCCGACCTCAAGTCAATCTTTGAAAAATACTGAGCTCCCTGGAGCTGATCAAACAAATCATTGATATGAGGCAAAGGATACTTGTTCTTAACAGTGATGTTATTCAAGGATCTATAATCAATGCAAAGTCTCATAAAACCATCTTTATTTTTAACAAACAAGACAGAAGCACCTCATAGTGATGTGCTAGGTCGAATGCAACCTTTATCGCATAACTTATACAATTTCTTCTTTAACTCTAAATGTTCAACATGAGCCATTCAATAAGGGGGTTTTGAAACTGTCTTAGAATCATGAACTAAGTCAACAGTAAATTCAACATCCTGACCATGAAAAATACCAGACAACTCATCTGGAAAAACATCAAGATACGCATTTACCATTGGAACATCATTAATCTGAACATTTCTTTTATTTTCAACAATATGTGCAAGGTAAAATTCATTTCCATATTTTACTAGTTTCTCAACTTCCTGATATGTTATCAAAAGAAAGGGTTCATTTATGTACCCAAACTGAAAATTTTTCTGAAAAGAAACCTCTTTAGCTCTGCAGTCAATCTTAGCATGATAATCAGAAATCCAATCCATGCTGAAAATAACATCAAACTCTACTAGAGGCAAAACAATATGGTTTTCAGGTATAATCCTTCCGCACACAAGGATAGAAATGTTCTTATAATTTCTTTTTGTCTCAATGTTCCCTCTGGGTGTTTTTACTATAAGTTCAGGATTCATGTCTTGAGATGTAATTCCAAATTTACTAGAAAAATTCTCAAAAATGAAATGATGTGTAGACCCTGAATCAAACAACACATTGGCATAATCTGAACAATCAAACAGTGTACCTGATACTACTTCATTCGATGGCCCAACATCTGCTGAAGTAGTTGCAAAAGATTTTACCACCCCTTTCTACTTGTAGTCTGGCTGCTTTCCCCCATTTGAGTTCTTCGTTAGACACTCATTTTCATAATGACCCATTTAATTACACTTAAAACATCTTACCGCTGGCTTTTCATTGTCTGCTTGATCATCTTCCTTTCAGTTACGAGCAATATGACTATACTTACCACACCGAAATCACTTTCTTGACTTGGATAAACATTCTCCAGGATTTATTTTACCACACTTCTCATTTGATGGATATTTTTTTTCTTACCTCCTTGCTTCTTTGATGAATTATTCCCCTTTTCCTGCCAACTGGACCTCTTATTTTGTTGTTTGTGAAAGAACACCTGATCATCGGCAAACTCCATTTCCACCTTCTCCGCACATCGAACAAGTTTTTCCTAACCTTTGAACTCATGAAAAGATAAATCCCTTTGATACTTTGGCTTTAACCCTGAGTAAAAACGGTTGATTTTACTATCAAGATCTCATATGAAGTTTGGAGCATACCTTTCCAGTCGAGTGAACTTTTCTTCATAAGCAGCCATCGAGTCATCGCCGTGCCTCAATTCTAGGAATTGTTTTTCCATCCTAAGATGAACTAACTTAGGAAAAATATTTCTCAAGAACCATACCTTTGAATTCATCCCAGTTAAGATCATAAATCTCATCAATATCCCTGATATTTTTCATTGTTGACTACCACTGATCTGCTTCACCTTCAAAATGGTAGACAACAAGACTAACCATTTGATGTTCCAAACACCCCATGACATAAAAAATCGTCTCCAATGCTTTAATCCACACTTCTACTAGCACAGGGTCAGATGATCCTCTGAATGATGGGGGATGTTGCCTCATGAGAAGCTCCACCACTGACATGTTCCTCTACCATTGATCTGGCTGATCTCATGCATGGATACCACCACCATTTATAGCCTGATTCAACTGTGCCATCACTGCAAAAAACTGCTCAGTTCCAATTCCGACCATCTCCTGTTGCTGATTTGAAAGGTTGTCTTCCTCCTGATATCGTCCCAACATAGCTGCCTTGTTTCCTCTACGGAAGACCATTCTGAACAGACATGTCCTAGATGAAGCAACATGGTAATCTTCAAATTCTAAAAAAATATTTTTGTATAATCATTTAATAGAATTATAACTCATAATGTTTTCTAAACCGACCTCTGATAACAACTATAAGGCACCAGCCTTAAACAATACATAATATTGACTTAAATGAATAATTCACATTGAGGATATTTTCAGGTTTATAGTTTTAGAGAATTAGATCATAACTATTACATCTCAAAAGATTACACAGTAGCCACTCCTAAAAAGTTTCATTTTTTATACAAAACATGAATTCTTAAAAAACGAGTCATTTCTAGTTCCATATTTAAGACAACATGACTTTTACTTGATCCCTTCCTTGACCATATTCAACATTATGTCCTGTGAAAAACAATTCAAAAAAAACTTGGGTTGAGCATAAAAATCTCAGTAAGGGATACACAAAGAAGGAAAACTGTTAGTATTTCAAAATATCATGTAAACCATGAATAATTTATCAAAGTAACAATTTTCACCTTTAAGAAGTAGTAAATACTCTTCACTGAATAAAAGATCATTACTTACCCTTTTGTTACCAAAATATTACCATAAAACCCATATAAAGAACACATAACATATAAAGTTAACATGGGACATAAACATACTTAAATATAATAACCATACGGTCGACTTCCACACATATAACTAAATGAAATAGCCATACAGATGACTTCCATACCCAATGAATTGGAGGTTTTGACATAACCACCCATCCTGGTTTTCACGGAACCACCCGTCATATGGTTTATCATGTAACCACCCTTCAAATGTCCATGTACAATTATAAAATCATAAGACACAAAACAAATATAATGAAACGAAAACATTTCCAAATTTCAATCACAATATATCACTTAAATATATTGACATAACAAATACATTATAAAAACCATTTTCAATACCAAAATACATAAAAGAGTATATGGTATTTATGTCATTTTAAAAACATTACGGCTTGTTGAGTAATCCAAAGGCCAAATAATACTCATGACGGTGGAAAAGGTCGTTGTCACCTCGTACATTAAAAGAAACATTATTTTTTTCGTTTTGTAAAACACTATGTAGAAAAAGATTACCTTTGAATGAAATGAAAATTAAAATGTGTTTTATACATTTTATAAAAGAAAGTCTTGTATTATAACAAATTATGCCTCAATGAAAGGAGATTGAGACGAAGTCCCTTACCTCATGTCTGACTTGACTCGATCTCTCTTTAATCTCCTGAATAATACAATAGTGTTAATTTGTACTTGCTTAAAAAACTTGTTCAGTATTATTATTCCTTTTATATAATTTATTTCCATGTTATAAAAATTATGTAATCATTTAAGTTAATAATGTTCATTTTGTCGATATTTGGTTCTTAAGTCAAAAATGGAATTCTTACAATTACATGTTGTTCATGTTGTAAAAGGTTCACTATATCCAGAATGATATTCATGATCTGTATATCATATATATCATATATATCCAACATATAAATTTATTTATAATTGTACATAACATTTAGAGGTAAGAAATTAAATACACCATTTATGGAGACGGTAAGCCGTACGTACGCATGAATGCTACTTTCATTTCTATTTAGTATTTAATGGAGTGAAATAATAATGATATAAAGGTATATTATAATTACAGTATAATATCATATATAATATCATTAACTCCATCCTTTATACATCCCACATATGGAATTAATGAATCAAATCACTTTGAGGGGGCGGTAGTTCGCACTTCCTAAAATGAAATTATCGCGTTTACCCATAATGGAAACCGTAAAGGTATGCCATAAATGAAAAATAAAGAATCATAAGGAAAACATAAACTTAATATGTTTCATATGTAAATATAGTGACATCTTAATGGGCACCATGAAAGGTGTTGAATGAAGATTTAATAATAAACGTTTCGTGAGACAGAAATTCGCCAACCACAGAAACAGAGTGTTCTTTAACCATTAGACGGAGGTGTGTGTAAGTGTGAATAAAATACTTCTAATAAAAACATTTTAGTATATATAAGATTATATTTGTGTTACAAAATATTTGAATAAAAATAGTTTAGGGGGTTGGAGAAGAAAAATAAAACAAAAGAACACAAGTGAATACATTACCTTTAAATCGGGTAACTCCTCTTGGTTTGAACCAAATGAGTTTCTTGAGGAGCTTTCTACCTAAGGTAAGGCTTCTAGGATGACGAGAGGGATTTGGAGAGATTAAAAGAGTAGAGCATTGCCGAGCCAATGTCTTGAGAAGTGTGGCTATGGTGGTAGAGTTGGGGGCCTTTTATAAGATGGAGGAGGGGAACTCTTGGAAAGTTATAAAATGTTACTTTATTATACAATGAGTTTATGATTTTAAAGGTCCCACAATTATAAATTTCGAGTATAAGGTTATAAGAGTTTGTAATCCACCCATACAATAGGTTTTTGACAAGTGTAGTTCTTAGATTTTACATTATCTTTTCATTTTATTTAAATTGTTAAATAATGAGGTAATCGCTGCATCATCATGGTGTCATAAATAATTTAATTTATATAATGTCTAAAAATTATAAAAAAATATCATGATTTAGGAAGTAGTTTTAACTTTCTAATGAATATTTATATTAAAAAATATGAATTGTATAACCCCATTTAAAATTGTTTTAGTAAAATAATACATGTTTGTGACATTTTTATTTTAACGTTAAATAAAAAGTTATTAATGTCATTTTCTTACCCAAGTGGATCCATGGGGTCCCCATGTTGACCCATGTATTTTCTTGGTCGTCCATGACACATAAAATAAGGGTATTACATGTTTCAAGGTCATTTCATATTATTAAAATATTATTTTTACCTTAAATTACACTAATTACCTCTAATCGCGAATAATAAAACTTAAAAGTTACTATTCACCAAAAAAATGTTTTAATCCCATTCAACCACATTTTACATCCTAATTACAACCATGTATGTCATATTTTTGAAATTCAATTCACAAAAGTGTTAAAGTTTCATTTAAATGAAAAATTTGTTTTTTAACTACCACTTAGTGGTTTCAGTATTCATAAAAAATTGATGTTTTTCTGAAAAATAAAAAAAATTCACCCTATTCTATATTTGATATTCTGAATTCAAAAATGATGTCTATTTTACAAAATTAAAAACATATAATTTGAATTAATTAATTTAATAATTAATTCCCATTGTCAATACAAATAGCGTGTTTTTATGAAATAATATTTATCAAAAGATTCACACTAGTTTATGTCCAATTTCAAAGTGAAATTAATTCCAACGACCACTATTGGATTAAATGGTAAAAATTTATTCTAATTTTAAAAACAATTCAAAAGATAATTTAATAATATTAATAAATTATATTAAAATGTGCTTTGAATTAAAATCCAACATTTTGTAATATTCATTAAAAATGAAATTTATCGGAAAAAAACAAAAAATTTATACAAAGTAAATTTTGATGTCCAAATTCTAAAGAAGAATTTTATTTGGTCCAATATAATGTATAATAGTGACCAAAACTATATTTAAAAAGGCGTATCCATCAAAAGGCGATAAGTCGACCTTTTAGTGAATATTAGAGTATCTATGCCCAAAATTGAATTCTTTTTTTATTTTAAGCCTTTATATTTTATTGGATAAATGTAAAAACATTTAACAAACATATATAATAATATTTTAGTTATTTCTATTCATTACCTCCAATACAACGTCTACCTGTTAACTACAATTTAAAATAATATTTTTATGTTTCAATTGTGCAATGTAAAATTTCAATGAAACTCATTGTTGCGTATCGGGTACGCTATCGAACATAGAAACCCCTTTAAAGTAAAATTTAATATTTAATTCTCCAATATTAATAAATATGAAAATTTATTATTCTTTATTTACCTATGATGTTACACACAGGTAATCAATATAAGGATCAATCATTCAATGTTGGTGAACATGATTTTCTTCAAGTTCGACCATAGAAAAATGTGATGCATTTTGGTAACAAAGGGAAGTCGAGTCCATGGTTTATTATACCCTATTAAATCGTACAAAATTTTGGATCAATTTCCCTAAAGTGGATATTCCTTTCGTTATATCCTAGATGAAAAATGTTTTTCATGTTTAAATGTTATGAATGTATATTCTAAATCCATCTCAAGTTTTAAGACCAAAAGTATTTCATTTGGAAGAGAGTCATTATTATGTGGAAAAACTATTATCGATTCCTTAAAATATAGATAAAACGTTGCGGAATGTGGTGATTCATAATGTTTAGGTTTTTTTGGAAAACCAATATGATTGATTAGGGAACATGGGAATCTGAAAATGCTCTGAGTGAGAAGTACCCCTACATATTTGATAAGTCAATAAAAATTATGATGATGATAATTGAAAATGGCTGTAAGGATGTATCAACCGAAATACATATAGAATAATTAATTTTTATATTTTTTAATATTTATTAATTACATATAATTTTAAAAATAATATATGTTCACTATTGTATTTTATAATTTAAAATTTATGTTAAAAAAAATTATTTTTCTAAAAAAATTGTTTTAACACCCTTTGATGGAGCACCATTTTAAATATGGGGTTTGAACCATTTATAGTATATTTTTGACATAATAAAATTTTATTTGGATGTGTGACAGTAAAATTTATTTGAGTTGAATTTTTGGTGTTTTTTTAAATGTTATTTTAATGAATAGTGTGAAATAGTGGGTTTTATTTCAAAACTGCCTTTTTCCCAAATTAATTTATATTTTTAGAAGATAAATTTATTATGTTTAAATGTAAAATTATATTAATTTTTAATTATTTCATAAAATTTTTGTTATTGGAATTAATTTAGTATTCAAATTATATATAAAAACATTTCAATCTTTTGTATGTTTCACTTAGAAAAAGTTTTTTTTGTCTTTGGAATAAATTTTCAAATATATTTTTCTTAATCTTATGAACTAAATTAGGTATAATGGATTCCATATTTGAAATCATAAGGCCCAAATTAGTGTTTTTGATCAATTTAAACTTTATATATTAAAATTTTACCACGCTAAAAAATATTATTTGTCATAGTAAAATTAAAATTCAGAGAGGGGTTAAAATTAATTGTCAAAAACATAACAGACCTAAAAACAACAACATTTAAAGCGTTTTTGAGGTGTGTAAATACCTTTACCATATTATGAAACAAAAATTAAAATAAAAAATAATTGAATATAATGCCACCTCTAAATGGTTAACATTTAATAAATAAAAAATTCAATAAAAAAATCAGTTTAACCCACCTATCCTCAAGTATAAATAAAATACCTCACAAACACATTTCAACCCAAAATTACTTTTGTCTCATCAAATATCTACAAAATCCTCTCAATCTCATTATCCCCACATAAAAATGATATTGTTCTCCCCATAAGACTGAATATAGGGTCCTCGGTGGTCATTCAAGGAGGGTATATTCGAGAGGTAATTTTCTCAAGTACCTCTCTTAATTTCATTTACTTTTCTAATTTCTCCTCAAAATCTACATACATCAATGAATTATAAATCCATAATAGTTTCAATAAAATAGTGTTAATTTTTAATGGAATATCTCATATCCATTTCATTTCGAACTACCCTTATTCAAGAAAATGAAATTGTTTTCCATGTTATGTCGGTTAATCGCATCTACAAATAATGTTTTTGTTATTTTTTCCATTACACATTCATGGATGGTATTAAAAATATTGTTATGTTAAAATAATATTTTAACATGTATATAATAAAATATATAATATTTTGAATTTTTTTTATTAAACATAACATTATTCTTCCCTAATTGTGGTTATATGATAACTTTGTTTGTGGACGTGTTGACTACTGCCTCCTCAAAATGATATGATTCATTAACAAATCACATGGATTGTATTAAGGTTTGATTTAGAAAATATATATTATATAAATTAAATATAAAATCTACTTCAATGATATTATATATGTATAAAATTTTACATTCAATTCATTTATTGTACGTTTTTTCAATAAGACATGAAACAAAATAACGTTCATGGGTATGTACGACCTGACATATCAATGAAAATTTTTGTGGTGTGTATTAAACGATTATTATAAATTTGTATATAATGAATATATAATATATTTATATCATAATTTAAATTGTGGATATCAAATGATTATGACCACATTGACTATTGACGTCATACCATGTTGATTTTGGACTTAAGAACCGAATATCAACAAAACACCCAAAATGAACATAAATAATTGTGTAATTGTTAGAACAGGGTAGTAAGTAAAATAAAAGAAATAAATAACATGAAAAAAAATTCAATGAATGTACAAATTATCAAATAATTATTATTCCGGAAGATAAATAACAGACGTGATGAATTAGACTCTAGGTAAGGGACTTCATCTCAATCGTCTTTCAATATAGAATTTGTTGATAATATGCAAATTTATTATTTTATTATCCATATATATAGCCAAGATGGAATTTTATACCCGTATTTTATCTATACTAATGTTAATTAATGTTTTGGTAAATGAAATAATTCATTGATATTATGATTTAAATGTTCAAAGTGGTACGGGACACCTTGAATGTTTAATGATTTTATTATCTGATCATTTATTCATGATATTTATATATATATTTATTTATATTGATATAAAAGGATTAAAAATTCAATTTTATTTTAATATTTTAAATGTTTTAAAATGGAATATATTTAAATGAAATGTTTTACTTTATTTACAAAACGACAAAAGGAATGTATTTTCAATGTATGCGGTGACAAATACTTCTCTATCACCATAACCGTTATGTGATATTTGGATTCATATATAATAAATAATGTTTTTAAATTGAAAATAAATCCATTATTCCAATTTTGGGTGTTTTGGTATTGAAATGGGTTTTGAATCCAGATTAACTATTTCATTATATTTAAATGATATCTTGTGTTTAAAAATGAGTTTTTTTGACTAAAATACTGAAAATTTATATCTTTTATGTGTTATAACTATATAATGTTTGTTAGACATTTTATGGGTGGTTATGTGATAAATAAAAAATGTGTGGTTATGTGATAAACCAAATATGAGTGGTTCCGTGAGAAAGCATGTATGGGTGGTTACATTTTAACTCACAATTCATTGGGAATAGAAGTTAGTTGTATAGATATTCCATTTTTAAGGGTGATATGTTTGAAAGAAGACCTTATGGTTATTCTACTTATGTAATATTATGTCCCATGTTACCTTTATATGTTATATGTGATTTTTATATCTGTTTGGGTAATATTTTTATCACAAAAATGGAAAAAAATAGTTAATATTCCTTGAAGTGTATTTACTAGTTTTTAAAGGTGAAACTATTTATTTATGATAACATATTAATGATTTAAATGTTTTAAAAATACTAATAGTATTCTTTCATTGTGTATACCTTACTAAGATTTTTTTCTCATCCCTTATTTTAAATTATTTTTCAGAGGATTATGGGAGGAAATCACCAAGGATGGAATGAAGGGAAATTTTTTTATGTTTAAACATGAAAAGATACAATGTTTCTTTTTAACATATTTGGTTTTATAAAAAAATAGATAGTGAGTAAAAGTCTCTACTTTGTAATATTAATGTTATTATGTATGAGTTATGTCATAATTCTCTAAATGTCTAAACAAAAAATATCCTCAATGTGAATTCATTACATAACGAAAGATTATTTATTGATAATGTAAGGGGACTTATATTTATAATTTTATCACAACTGAAATTATAATTTTAAAAAATACACTTCTTCTAAAAATTATATTTTACATCATACAAGTGAAAATGTTAAAATTTATTTTTTTCACTAAAATAATATTTACGTGATAAAATGATTATCTTTTTTGGAAATAGTTTCCAAAGATAAATTAATAAGGGTTATTTTATTTTTAGTAACTAATAATAAATTAATTTTGAAAAATTAGATACTATAGTAAAACAAAAAATCACAAAAATAAAAATTCATAGAATCAAGGTAATGTTACATATTAATACGATTTATTCAAATGAAAAGATGAGGGTCTATCAACTTTATTCCACCCCCCAAATTCATTATTATAAATTGTGTAATATTATAGGATGTTGATGATTTTATCTCATTATATTAAGTTTATATGTTTATAAAAATGTCATTATCACAAAATATCAAATTGGTATTTCAGGACACAATCAATTCTAATAAAAAAAATTGATTTTTCTATTGAAAATATACCATTTTTACTTCCAATATAAAACTTTTAAAGTATATTATTATTTTGGTCAAAAAGAATTACCCTGTTACCTCTATTTCCATTTATAATTTTATGGGAATACACTTTTCCACAATATGAGCACAACGTTCTTCATATTATTTTCATTCATTTTTTGAAAATATAATTTTCAAATTATTATATAATTAAATTATTAATTTTTATATAAGTAATCTTATTTTAATAAGGTAATAAATGTTATCTAGAATTCCTATTTTATTTTAATTAAAATATAATCTCCTTGTGTGCATTGGGTAGACTACCGCCTCCTATATATGACGAGTTCTTTTTTTACCACTGCCTCATTACAGTGTCTATTTAGGTGAAACAAAAATATAAATGTGAAAGATATGATATTTTAATGATTATTAATAGGTAAAATATATTCAAATTCTTTCTCAATCACTTGTTTGTATATGAAAACATTAACCAAGTACTGTGAAGAAAACAACCTCCACACTGTAATGTATGTCATTTTACAAATGTTTTCACTCATATTTATTATAAAATCAAAATATATGATCCAAAAAATTAATATTCTCTACATAATATCATTATTATTCCATAATAATGTCATTATTCAAAAAATAATCTAATTTCACAATCACTATCTTCGGATAATTATGTTATGTTCATGTTTGTGTCGGTCTCTCTACTGACATGAACCATTATATAAAACAATATCGTGAATGTCTATAAGTATATAATTTAAAATAATATATGATATAAGTGTTAAAAAAATGTTTTGAGATTGGTTTTGATATAGTAACATGCATATTGAACTCGTTAATTATGATACCAAAATTCTTTTGTTATGATTTTCACTACCGAACCCCCTGAGGCCTACATCATAAATAATAAGATAAGTTTGACACCCCAAGATCACCTCTTGAAGGCATGTTTTTAGAAACCAAGGTCGAGTTGGAATATCAATCACATTGAAGTCTGTAGACTATAGTTCTTTTAAAAATTTTCACATTTACAAACCACAATTTAATGATTAAATAAAGAACTCAACTAATATAATGATTAATAAATAAAACTATTCCCCCATTTGAGTACAAACCAAAGAAAAAAAAATCAAATATGGACAAATAAAATCCCAATGTAACTGTTAAAAATGTTCATTATATCGAGGAAAAGGTGACTATCAACAGGATGCAACTCTATCAGCTGAGTATGATCCATCTAGAAAAATTAAGATTCATTTAATCTTGGACCCCCTTGGACACCATCAAAATGATTGTTCTCTACATTAGTCATTACATTAATTAGAATAACATACATAGGTAATAGTATAATGATACCATGAACTGGACCTCAATATCAAATACCTTAAAGTATAATAAAAATATATCATCATAATAAGAATTGATTACATTAATAACCCATATATACCTAAGATTACTATGAATCCTTTAGGTAAGGAAAAAACATTAATGCACACATATGATCTTCACTGAGGAATAAATGTAGTTATTATCAAATATTACCTACTTTATGGGTCTAGATAAAATAGAGGGATTGATTTTGAGAGGCCTATCTCATCATCATTATCTAGGAATAGGTACATTATATAACATAGAATATGTCATTAAAAATTATAAGTGATCAAACACATGGCATAGGGGGGATACATACCCCAAACCAACATAACAAACTATGATGGGGATCACATTCCTTGATATTCGATATCGAGATAATTTACCAAACATAGGGATGAATGATATATGATCACACTCCATCACATCCTGAAGGATACCTTACTATATCTATAAGTAAATGATATAGAGGATCATTCATCATATTATATGGATGGCTTACCACACTATACCGTCATTAAAAGAAACTAAGGGAACACATCCATCTATTAAATTTTTAAATAGAATATAACATGAGATATATTCCATAATTTAATGGGTACACATAATGTACAAATAATATAAGACATTTATGAATTTTTTCCCATGTTTATGAGCTCATTCCCATATACTCCTTCCAAGACCATGGACACTATTCTTGACTATGTACCTGGCCATGAATGATTACCTTTCCACCCCTAAGAACAAATGAAATGACCATGTAACTAGGTAATCCCCATTTTATAAGAATTTTATATGCTAATGTATTTATTGGATACTCATCGGGATGCATATGGTGACCCTCATTTTTCATACATTGTAATTACACAAAATTAAGGATAAATAATATAATAGTGTTACAAAACCATGATCCAAAGGATTAGTATCGTGAAAAAAATAATACTAAACATTATATTCACTTTATAAAAGGTAAAAAAAATTAATTCCTGATTCTATAGCATCTTATTATCCCTCATTTAATTCTTGGTTTAGGTAGTATCCTTATTATATTCATCAAAGAAAGGGGTGAGAAAAAGGCCTAGTAAAGAGATGGATAATAATTTAAATAAATATAAATTATGTTTGAAGAAACATTATAATCATAACATAATTATGGTATCATCATCTTAAGCATGATAGTATGTATTAATAAAGTAATAGAATGTGGAAATTCATAAAAATGAACCATCATGTCATAGTGTCCAAATACAAAACATATGTGTGAACAATTATAACATCATGTTCACACATAAAATATGTATATAATCATAACACCATCACTATGAAAAAAATCTAGAATCATATTCATGAATATTTAATTTTATATAATGAGACAAATCTCATCACTAAATACATTGGAGTGCTATATAATCAAGTCACACCAGTCAGAAAATTACATTTTCATAATCATGCTTGCCGTATAGAACATATATGAGTCATAGAAAGAAAATATCCCAAAAAAATGAATGGGTTTCATTTCATATATTCATTAATATTCTTTTGTATTTACCGAAATAATTAAGGGTAAAATATTATTTATTAGATTTTTCAATCACAAGTAAGAAGAAACAACTCAGGAAGATTCAAAATGTCTTTTTTAAATAAGATTTCTTTTGGAAAATCTATATATTATTCATAAAACAAAATTAAACTCAGATATATTATAGAAAATAAAATTTTAAAATTATGAAATTTTATTTGAGGAGTATGAAATGAACATCCACAGAATTGTTTTTCATGAAAGTCGAATTACCCAAAGAAATGAAATTGGTTTCATGAATCCCCTAACCTTATTGATCAATGATTTATTCACACAAATATCCTAGATAATAAAATTAGATTAATTATTTAATAAATAAAACATGAATTATACTTTTATTGTATTAATTATATTTTAATTAGATTCATTTATTGAAATTATGATGAGATATATAGTTCAATTATGTAGTTCTGAGAGTGTTTTTTTCTTGGTTTTCATGACCAGTGTAATTGTATAAAGGTATAAAAGTTCATGTCTAATGAGAAAAATTATCAACAATTGAAATTAATTTTTATTATATAAATATAATTATTTTTATAGGTATTATATATTATTTTTTCCCAATATAATGATTATTCATTATATAAAATGATTTTGATAATCATTTAGTTTTTTTTTGGTTTTCGGTCACAAAAAACTAGTTTTAATTTATTATTAAATATTTTGTACATATTTTAGTTATAGAAAATAAAAAATGTTATAAATTATTTTTGAAATTTTTTTTAGTCATTATAATGATTTAATGACCACGCATGGCGTCGTTAATCAAAAAATGAAAACATTTCATTACTGAATGAGATACATAAACACCTTAGAGATGATGTTATCGTTTTTAGAATAAAAGGGATATGAGAAGAGGTTTGATGATAGATTATTGCATTAACATAATGAAATTATATTATATATAATAAAATAGAGATATAATTCCACTTTTATGTGGGTAGGTGTGGAGAGAATAAAAAAATAAAAAAACATGAAATGAAATTATAAAACAAAAGAGGATTTCACCTCTTGATCTTTTTCTCTTAGACAACCTCCTTTTGAAAGGTATAATTCAACTTTTGTTGGAAGAAAAGGATCATGATCACATAGACAAGGATTACGAAGAGTATTATATAAAGGAATATAGTAAAATATAATTAGTTTAAATAAATCATACATGATATATGACTTAATAATTCATATATTTGTTATATTCTATAAATTATCATATTTCACTACTCAGAAACAATTCAACTATTTTATAAAAATCTAAAAAATTCACCCTAAATATATTTCAACATTTATTACTCAAAAATTATATCCATTTTATGAAATTAAATTTCAAAATATGAGATATTTAATTTTTCATAAGAATCGACATCCATTCCAAAAAACCCCCATTTTCAAATTATAACTGCTTTTATGACACATTGAAAAATCAATTAATGTATCATAAAATTATCTTATTATCAGGATATTAAAAAATATTAATTTATGAATAGATTTTATTAAAATTCAATACTCTTTTAAATAATAATATTAGTTATAAAATTGTTAATAAACAATTTTGTTTTATCAAAATACCAAAAATTAATTTCCCAATTTTAAAAAATATATTTTCACATACATTGATATATTTATATCATATATTCATGTATAATATGACTATTTTTATTTATGTTTTTTTAATTTATGTTAATATTGTATTGGGCGGATTATTATTCCTAATGTTGATGTTACTATTCAAAGGGTCATATTACTATTCCATTAGTATATATTCTTTAATTTTAATGAATATTATTTATATCATTCATCATTTTTGAGAATAATGATTTTATTCAGAACTCTATGATATGTATGTGTATTATACAATATAAATTAAATATGAGAAGATAAACAATTCCATTGATAAATATTTTTGTTGTTATGTTCTTACTCTCTTTTTAAATTTCTCACATGAAATTTCATTTTATATAAGCAAGTGGGGGTGTTTCTCCTTCATCACATAATCTTGATCCCAATTTCCACTTTAAACTCATAGTTCTGCCATGTTTCTTTGACATGGTGAGTAGTATTATCACATATAAAATTGTCTCTATAGTTTAAGATCATCATTGGCAACTCATAATAATATATATCATCTTCCAACTCTATCTCTTATGGTTTGAGTACATGTGAGGTATGAAGTATTTACATATTCAAGAGTGATTTATGGAATACATCTTATACTTAAGACAATATTGGTTTATGTTCCAGTCGATAGGCCAAAAAACTGACATGACATGATTCTCTAAGGGGTCTATGTACCTAGGTCTCTGCTTTCTTTTTTTCTAGAAACCCCAAATAATCTTCTAGGGTAATATTCAAATTAATAACATGTCTCTAACATGAAACCCTAGGTATAATTGATGATTTCCATCATAGATCACCTATCGAATTTGGGACTCCTTTATTTTTTGTAGAATGGATTTCCTATTCTCTGCCACATCATTGGACATTTGACATCCTAGAAGATTATGTAGATCATCTCCATCCCTACATGGTGGAGGTATAAATATGTTCCCACAAAGGGATTTTTATGGAGCCATTTTTATACTCAAGTAGAAATTTATATTTTATGAGAAATTAGATTGAGGAATATATTAGTCCCATCCTCCTTTTATGTCTATAGAAAATTCTATTAACATGTCTTCCTTATTATGAATAGTCCACTCTGATTAGAAATTGGATTAAAGGCGATATTACATACTAATGTTTATCTCAGTGTTTAGATCTTTTTTAAGACATTTCTAGAATCTGGAGGTGAAACGATGGTCTCAACTAGATAATATTGATATTGGTACTTCATGTAGCCTTACCACTTCATTGATGTATAACCATTAATTTTTATCCACTGGTAGATACTCTCGAATTTCAATAATGTGATATTTTTTTGTTAAGTTATCCATAATGACCCATGTATCATAGTTTCTTATAGGTTACTTCAGATGTCAAGTGACAATGTCAACATGATTTTTTTTAATTTCCATGTTGTAAGGGGTTGTGGTTTTATCACCACCTATGAATATTTTCTGTCATCCTTTACTTGCTGACATACAAGAAACTTTTATGTATATTCAGAAATATCCACCTTCATATCGTTCCACTAATAGTTCACTTGGTGATGTTGATAGATCATTGTTATCCTTATGTGAAGAGATAAGATTTAGATATGGGTTTCACATAGAATATCATTATTTATCATTGGATTGGATAGTACACATATATGAGATCCAAATCTTACAAATCCATACCCATCAAATGTGAAATCTAAGAATTTCCCCCTTTTCATCGCATCAACATTCTTATAAATTTCTATATCATTTCTTTAAGAATTATTTATTTTCCCCTAGGGAGTTTGTTGATCAATAATCAGAGAAAGGATTGATGATGATCCTTCATAAATTATTCTCATGTACAACCTTTTCAAATATATAATTATTAGATCCCTCTCAATTATCAACATTGATAATGATGTAGGATACTTTTTAATTAGATCATTCACTACATTATTATTTTATCTAATATAATAGTTGATTGATATGTCATAATATTTTATGAAGTATAACTATTTCCATTACTTCATATTATGCTCCTTTTAAGAGAATATATATTTGAGTTTCTAATGATAATTATATATTTCTTACTTCTCCCCATATAGATAAGGCATCCATATTTTCATGGAGATGATCAGAGCTTCCAACTATAGATCATGTGTCATATAGTATTTCTATTGAATTTTCAACTTCCCTGAGGCATAGACTATTAATTGTTCCTTTTTAATTAGTACAATTCCAAATTAATTCTTTGAAGCATCAATATATACCATATTATATTCCCCAACTTTTAGTAGTGTGTGTACTGTTATGTTCATAAGCCAATTTTTTTCTGTGACGCAGTCTTCTCATTCACTAGTATAGGAATGCTTTCCCACTTTCAAGTCAGCTTGTATAGTGGTTCTAAAAATCATTGGTTGTTATTTACATATCATTTATAATACCATTATAGTCCATGGAAACTATAGATCTTCTTTACATATGTAGGAATGAGACACTATTTGGTTACTTCTGTCTTGGAATGGTGCACATATATTCCTTTTCCAGTAATAACATGCCCTAATTATGATAAAAATTCATCATGAACACCCATATATTGAGAATTGCACACATTTTCTACCATTAAAATTTCTTTTGAAAAGTATTAAAATTATCCTCATGTTCAAAGATGCTCTTATAGAATATAAGAATATCATGGACAAGGACTATCACAAAATTTTAATAGTAATATCTAAATACACCATTCATAAATTCAATGAATATTTCTAGAGCCTTACTATGTCTGAAGGGAATCACTATGAACTCAAAGTGTCTACAGCTCATTTGAAATTATGTCTTGGGAATATGATCGTTCATCACCATTAATTAGTGATTTTTCAACCAAAGGTATACATTCTATACATACATTACACAATGTAGTCAAATGAACAAGTCATCTACCCATAGAAGTAGATACCTTTATTTAACATGATTTTTTTTGATTTAGGATTCTAAATGTTGTGGCTCATTGATATGTCCTCCTTCATGATGAATTAGACAGTTTCACCCCATTATGAATCAATATTTTATATAAACCCCGTGTTAAGGTTATATTTTAATTACTTATTATATTCTTCAACTCAATCATATCTATTCTATGGGAAGTCATCAATATCTATAGATATCGTAAAACATGTAAAATTATGAACTCAACCTCTGAATCAGGAGGAAGAACAAAAAATTATCTAGGTAATACATCTTTGTAGTCCCTCACATGGGGAATTTCCTCGAGCATGATTCTCTCAATTCTTTCATTCATTTATAATATATATCCTTTCTCATAGTTTAATAATATCAAAAATTAAGATCATAAATTTGATAGATATTCATCATAATATTTATACAAGTATATAATTGAAAGATTTCATTAGATGTGAAGTTTGATATCCCTTTCCCATTAGTTGATGTTGGAATTTCATATTGATATCCGATAGATGCACAATATTGAATCAAAATGAACCAAATTAAGTATGAAATAATTTTTTAGGTGCTTCAGTCCACAAACATTAAACATGAAATAATTATATACTTTGGATGTAAAAATATCCTTATTTGATATTCTCATAGTTAACTAAACCTCTATTTTTTGAGGAGGTGTTTGAATAGTTCGACTAAACTCACATGATATGAAATAATTCATAGAAGTAAAATAAAATAGTATATTCTTTATTCTTTGCTGATTAATCAATATGCCTATCAGAATATCATTTTTGGGATCCATCTTAGTAATAATGATGTCATATGATTTCCCTGACTCTTTTTTCACTGGTGTTTGTTGATCTCGAATACCCACATGGATTCTAGGTTTAGTGAACCATATTTTATTCTTCCCTTTCACTCTATGGATGAATCATTTCACCTTGTGTGGTTCTCTCATTTCCCACATCATGTTGGTCTTCTTATTTATGTCTCTCTAATGTTCGTGAAATTGGTGTCCTTCTCTCCCACACATGAAACATTTCCTCATTCCATTGATGAAATTTCCATGATACAAATTCCCTCATTTTGACATGTTAGTGGTTGATTTTTCTTTCCACATTTTTCATTAGATCCTCTATATTGAAATTTCATATTTGGTTTCTTGTCACCATTGATGTGGGACCAATGTCTAAACTCCATCACCACATTCATAACACATTTATTAACATATTTAAAACACACAAAATTTATAAATTTTAGGGAATTTCAATTTTTTTTGATTTAATTCAGTAATATTAAATCTAATTTTTTATCATTATTGATAACCAAACTAGAGGCATACCCTATAGAATTTTTTTAAATTTTATTCTTATTCCTAGAAATATTTTCCTTCATTTTTCATTAGCTCTATAAATTCTCTCTCCATATTAGTATGTTGATTTAAAGGAAAATACATATTATGATATATTTTGTTAATGTATTCCCACTCCGTTGCATCAATTTTATCATTGTTCTTTGTGTTCTTAATAAACACACACCATTGTTTAACCTCTCCATTAAAAAGATAAATATCCAGTGTCACCTTATCCATCATAGAATATTTAATCACAAACAAGATAATATTATTTTAGTTGAACCACAATTCTATGACTAGTGGATTGTAAATATGCATTAAATTTGGGTGGTCACTACCAAATAAAAGACATGATAGACAATTTCTCCCTACTAGGTAATGGATGACATGCCAAATTTTTTAGGTTATTATATATATACAAAGATAAATGGGTAATCATCACCATGAAATATTAAACTCCACATCCTAAGGAAATTTGGAAGTCATTTGAGAAATTCCTCCTCCATCCCTCACACCGATTTTTTTTCATGGTCTCGCCTATTTCCAACCATTTTATAAAATTTAAATGTTTTGAACTGAAATAATTTCAATAAATCTTGAATAAATAATTTATTCAATTTTGAAATTAACTCTAAATAAATATTTGTTCGGATCAACATGTTTAGATTTTTTATAAAAAATTTGTCTTGGACTATTACATATACATAGTCTCATAAAAAAGGTTTTTACTAATATTTAATAATCCTAATTCCAATATTAAATAAACATATCTCTGATACCAACTATAGAGACCCTTCATTTTATTAAATTTATATTACATCACTATAATGAAATAAAATTATAATAGTGTTAGAAAACAAAACTCCAAAGGTTTAGATTCTTGAGAATATTAAGGGAAAACATAAATTTTAAAAATTATTAAATATTAAGTAAATTTTTTTTCTTTCATTGAATTTTAGTGTCCCTAATGTACTCATTAATATAAGTAGTCATCCAAGTATATATAACAAAGAAAGGGTTGATATAATGCCTCAATAAGTTTATATATAAGATCATGAATCAATATAAAATGGGTGAGAAAAATCATTATCATCAAAACATAGTAATTGGATCATCATGATATTCATAGGAGGGAGAATTCGATAATTACGTGGAATGGGGAAGTGCAAAAAAATGAAACTTCATGTCTTATTGGTCGAGCACCACAGATAGTTTGGAATAAAGATAACATCATGTTCGAGCATGACATTTGTGTATAATCATAACATCATAATTGTGAAAAAAATATAGCATCATTTTCGTGCATAATAAACCTTATCTCATGAGATACATCACGTTACCCAATGCACTGGAGTGCTGTATAATTTTAGGTGCACCTGTCACATAATAACATTTACATAAACATGACTTCCAAATAAAATGTTTATCCATCACAGACTTAAAATAACCAATGTAAATTGAGTATGTTTAATTTCATAAATTCATAAATAAAATAATGGGATTTACAAAATTATAAATGGAATGAAATATTTTTTATTATATTCATCATTCTTGAGAGAAAAAGTAACAACTCAAGAGGTGTCAAAAAGTGTTTTGGAAAGAAGAGTTGTTTTTGGAAAATAATTTTATTTCATATAAAAATTTTTAGAAACATTTATATACAAGGTAATAGAATTTAAGAACAAATATATTGTATTATAGAAGTATTAATTGCACATCCAAATAGAAATTTGGCATTGATGAGGAATAACACAATGAAAGGAAATTGTGTTCGAGAATCCCTTAACCTTATTTCTAATTCATTAGTCAATTTAATATCCTTTATAATAAAATTTGATTAATAAAATAATAAATCCCGAAACTATTATACATTTATTTGATATATGAGAATAATATTAAATTCATCTATAGAGATTATAATGAGTTATAGTGTTCAATTTTATCATTCTAATAGTGTTCATTTCTGGTTATTCAAGATCAGTTCACTTGTTTTGAAATATAAAACATCATGAATTATGAGAATAATATTCCAATATATAAATTATATATTATTTTTTAAATTCAATATCTTTAATTTTTCTTATATTTTTTATAATATATGATTAATATTAATTATATAAAATATTAATGATAATAATTAATATTAATATTTACAGCTTCTGGTCACAACGAACTCATTTTGTTGTATTATATAATATTATGTATATATGATTTTTCCAAAACATAAAAATGTTTATAACATAAATTTCGAAATCTATTTTCTCAAATTTAATGGTTTTAATACAATCCTTGAATTATGTAAATTAAAGAGAAATGTTTACATCCTCGAAGGTGGTAAAGCAATACATCGGGGAAAAAATTTTCATATTAGAATAATATTGAGGGGAGAAGTGGTTTGATTGTTGATTATTCAATTAAAATAAAACAATTTCAGTTTATATATTATAATAAATTTATCATTCTGACTGTTTTAGTGTTAGTGATGAGAGATTAAGTATTGAAAATAACATGGTGGGAAATTAAAGGAAAACAAAAGAGGATTTTACCTCTTGAACTTCGTCTCTTAGAGGACCTCCTTTGGGAAATCAAATTTAGTTTTCTATTGTGAAGAAAGGATCCTAAACAGGGGAATGATTCCTAGGAATATAATTTAGTATTATTTTGAAATTCCTATTAAATCTTTCATGGTGTGAGGATAGTATGTGGTAAGGTGAGGTATTTATAGGGGAGGAGTGGGGTGTTTTATTATTATTTTATTAATTAGTTTATTACTTTATATATAAACTATAAATATATTAAACTATTTAAATAAATATAAAAATAATGAATGATATTTCAAGGTTGTAGTATTAAATATATATTATATCATCCATGACTTTATAAATCTTGTATTTTTTAAATACCAGAAATTATTATAGTTCCATGTTAAAAAAATCAACTGATTGAGAAAAATACAATAAATTCATCCTTACCATTATTTTACATGATTAATTAAAAAATGAACTCATTTTTTATGAAAATAATTTTCGATATGTGATATATTTATTTTCTTATTAAAATAATAAATTACTCAAAAAAATATAAATTTTAAAATTATAACTGATTTTACGGAAGATTGAAAAATTAATTAAGGTATCATAAAATCATCACACAATAATTGAAAAATAAAATATTAATTTATGAATACATTTCATGAAAAAAAATCTCTTAAATCATTATGTTAATTAAAAAATAATAATGGACATTAATGTTTAAAAAAAATACCAACACACAATTTATCATTTTTAAAGCATTTATTTAATTATACTAGGATATAATTATATCATATTTCATTTATAAGATGCCTAAATTTTCATTATAAATTCATAAGTGAGGGTACAATTTTATTGGGTTGATTACATTTCTTAATGGACATGTTACAATTTCAAGGGTAAAGTTAATATTTCCATGGTATTTGCCATTTAATTTCAATGACTATTACTTATTTCATTCTCTATTTATGAAAATGGTGATTTTATTAGTTCTCCATGATATGTATGTGTTCTATACTATATAACATAATTACAAGAATGTAGAAAATTCAATTGATAAATGATTGGGGTAGAACACTTCATTATTCATGTCACAAAAAATATATCATGATTTGTTGTATTATATTATATGATTAAACTGTAAATATTGCTGAATGTGGAGAACATAGTGTTTTTTCATAAAATCTACCCATATTATACTTATTTTTATCATATAAATTCAAAAATGATCCCATATCTTCTCCCTTTATTCTTCCATGGCTATCCATTCCTCTAAATGAACGAAGAAACTCAGATCTGATCTTGGATGAACCTAGTCATCATCCATGTCTACATTCTGACCACCCAAATCTTCTCATAATGAATACCCTATTTTTCAGGATGATTGAGAAAATGAACATAAGAAACAAGTATCAACTATTTAACACCATATTATCTATCATCTATATGATCAACAATTATGCCATAAAACCTAAATCAAAATCCATTGAAATGAATTGTTTCACAAATGATCAATTTAAAATGATCAATTTTCAAAAATTTATTGAACCATATATCAAATGTAATATTAATGATTAACAATTGAATAATGGAGGGAGGGAAAAAATTTGAAGTCAATTTGGACGTCAATCGTCATCCATTTTTCATATCGTTCATCGTTCATGTTTTCGATAAAATGATGAATTCATGGAAAAATAAATGTTTATGATACATTAAAAATTACTACTACTTGGATGATAAATAATCTCCTTAAATTAAAATTTTACCCATGATTCATTTTATTGGAATAAGTAATTCACATTAAACTGAGGATGGTAAAGAAGGATATAAAACGTACAAAAAAAATGAAAATTCAAGATTAGTTAGACCACTAATGAATAATTTTTTTGTGAAATTTTCCGAAGTGAAAGATATGAACTACATTGGCATTGACGATCCTAAGCCAAGTGATCATTGATCATCAATTTCTTGATGTCTACAACTATTGTGATCCACATTCTTCCAAATCTATATGGTGATGTGGATAACCATTATCTTTTTGAATGGCCATTTTTATATATAAGGGACTTATGTTACATAAATTAAATTGATAATAAAATTTTTAATTAATTTATTTCTATTATTCTATTCGCAACTACTAGTAAAAAAATACCCAATACACAAAAGGATATGTTTCCCCTAAGGTGAAAAACTATATTTTAGATTTAATTTAGGTCTCACCATTCATATACGAGGCTCCTTGGGATGGTAGTTCAATTATATGAAAAAACTATTAGTGTGTGATATAATAAATTTAATTGGATTAAATAAATCATACATCATATATGACTCAATAATTCATATATTTGTTAAATTCCAAAAATTATCCTATTTAACTATATACCAAAATTTCAAATACTTTAGAAAAATATAAAAAATTACCCATACATTTTTCAAAATTTATATTTAAAAATTATATCCATTTTATGAAAATAAATTTTCAAATATGTGATATTTCATTTTTAATTAAAATCATTATCTATTCCAAAAAATCCCAATATTAAAATTAAAATATCATATATGAAACTTTGAAAAATCAATCAAGTCATTTTTAAATTATCTTATAATCATGAAATAGGAAATATTAATTTATGTATAGACCTTATCAAAATTACATTTTTAATACCTTATATTATTTATAAAATTATATTAACCATTTACGTTCTATCAAAATACCAACAATTAATTTCTCATTTTTAAAACATTTATATACACATCCAATGATATAATTATATCATATGTTAATTTATGATATGTCAATTTTTTTATGTTTTCATAATTGTGGTTAATATTCTATTGGGTGGATTATTATTCCTAACATTGATGTTACTATTCAAAGGGTCAAGTTACTATTCCATTAGTATATGTTCATTAATTTTTATGAATTATAATTATATAAATCATAATATTTGAGAATAATGGTTTTGTTGGGATATCCATGATATGTATGTGTTTAATACTATCTAAAATAATTATAAGAAGATAAAAAATTCCATTGATAAAATTTTTGATCATTACATTCGTCCCCAGTTTGGAAATTTCTCACATGAAATTTCATTTTAGATAAGAATGTTAGGGTATTTGTCCTTCATCACATCATCTAGATCCCATTTTTCCTCTCTATCCCCATAGTTCCACTATATTACTTTTATATGGTTAGTAGTCTTATTTTATAGAGAATTGTCTCTATATTCAATGTTCTTCATCAGCTACTCATAGTCGAAGAGATCATCTTCCAAATATACCTCCTGTTGATTCAATACATGTGAGGTATCTAGTATGTACATCCTGAAGATGGATTTATGGATTACATCTTGTATTTAAGACGTTTTAGGTTTATGTGATAGTCGATAAGCCACAACACTGACACAACCAGAATCTCGAAGCGGCTGATGTACCTGGGTCTCTACTTTCCTTTTATCCCAATCTCCCAATCATTTTCCAGGGGGATATTCATACACATAACATGTATCCCACATGAAACCATAGGTATCATTGATGATATTCAACATAGATCTTGTATCAAATTTGGTATTCCTTGATTTTTTGTCGAATGAATTTTACCTTCTCCACCATGTCATCGACCATTAAAGGTACTAGAAGCATATGATGATCACCTTCATCTGAGCATGATGGTGTTCTGTGTTATTTCCCACAAATGGAATCATATGGATCCATTTTTATAATCAAGTATAAATTTTTTTATGGGAATTTGGATAGAGGTAGATATTAGTCCCATCCTCCTTTGATGTCCAAATAAAATGCTCACAACAAGTATTCCATAATTTTAGTACTACACTATGATTAGCCATTGGTTTTTTGGATTAAATTCCATAATAAATCTTATCTCAGTGTTTAGATCATGTTGGTGGATTTTCTAGAATCTAGAGGTCTATAAATGATCTCAATTAGATAAAATATATAATGGTACTTCATGAATCCTTACCACTTCATTGATGTATATCCATGAATGTTTATACATTGAAAAATCCTCTCGAATTTCAATAATGTGATATGTGTTTGTTAAGATATCCATAATGACCCATATAGCAATATTTCTTATATATTTCTTCAGATGTCCAATGACAATGTCCACTTGATTTTTTAACATTTCCATGATGTAATGTATAATGTTTTCATCATCCACATTGAATATTTCCTATCACACATAACATGCTGACATACTATGGACTTTTATGTATATTCAGAAATATCAATCTTCATATTATCCCACCAATAGTTCTCTTATATATCGCAATATATCATTTTTTCCCTAGGAAAAGAGAGATGTTTGAGCTATTTGAGTCACATATAAGATCTTTCTTTATCTATGGATTGGATTGTACAAATAGATGAGAACCAAATCATACAAATACATACTCATCAAATTTTAAATATAAGGATTTACCCATTCTCATCAATTCCACATTAATATGAATTTATACATCATTTATTTATGAATTATTTATTTTCCCCAAGAGAGTTGGTTGAAAAATCATTTGATAAAGGATTGATTATGATCCTTCCATAATTATTTCCATGTACATCCTTTTCAAATATAAGATGATTTTATCCTTCTCAATTTTCAACATTGATAATGTATTATGAAACTTTCTACTTAGATAATTAACTAGATTATTCTATATTCTTAGATAATAGTGTATTGGGATGTAATAACCCTTTGTGAGGTCTAACTATCTTCATTACCTCTTATTATGAACCTTTTATGTGAATATATATTTAAGGTTTCTATAATAATTTTATATTTCTTACTTATCTCCATAAGGATAAGGCATCCTTCTTATCCTAGAGATGATCACAAATTCCAACTATAGAACATGTGTGTGATAGTTTTCAATTGAATTTTTAACTTCCCTAAAGTATAGGATATCAATATTTATTTTTCATCAGTACGTAGCATAATCTATTCATTTAGGAATCAATTTCTATTACATCATGTCCCTTAGTTTTCAGAAGTGTGAGTACTGGCATGGTGGTAAGACTCTTTTTTAATTCCGTGATGCAGTCTTCACATTAAATAGTATTTGAAAACTTTGCTCCCTTTCAAGTAAATATGGTTAGATGGTTAGAAAAACATCGGATGTTATTTACATATCATCTTTAATACCTAGATAGTCCATGGAATCTATAGTTCTCCATTACAGATGTTTTATTGATACACAATTTGTTTACCTATATCTTGGAACAGTCGACATATATTCCTTTTCTCGTGATAACATTCAGCAATAATGATAGATAATCCATCAAAGAACTCACATTTAATGTAGTTTGCAAACAAATTCCCTTCACCATGCCTTTTTAAAAGTATTCAAATTATCATCATAATCGAACATGATATTGGAATACATTAGAATATAATCTATAAGGACTTCCAAAACATTTTCAATGTAACATATAATGAGACCATTCATTATGTCAAGGAATTTCTCTAGACCCTTATAGAGTCTGAAGGGAATCACATTGAAATCAAAGGGTCTATACATCAATTGAATTTAAGTATTGGGAATATCATCATTCATCTCCATTAATTAGTGATATCCCAACCAATGGTACCCCTTCTATAAATAAATTGATCCATGAAGATTATCAAACATGTCATCTATCCATGTAAGGGGATGTAGGACCCCGGGACACCCTGAGAGGGGAGGGGTGAATCAGGGTGTCAAATTTTTCTCTTTAAAGTTGTGGATCTTTTTCCCATATTGGTAGGAACTACTAAAACCTGTATGATGGATATGATCAAAAATGAAACATTCACATGCAAAGAGATGACACAACAATTTTTACTTGGTTCACCACTAAGGGCTACGTCCAAGGAGCATATGCCGACAAGTTTTCGGTCGTACCAAATTCCACTAGACTTCACTAGCTGTGGATTATAATGGTTCAGGCACAGTCACTCTGTCCTAGGCTCACTACCTTTACAAAGGTTCAAGGATAGCTCACTGCTTCCCTCGGGTCACTCCCGTTGACTCCCCCTGGCTCACTACTGTTGGTGAAGTCCCACTCAGTTTATAGACGTAAAGGTCTCTTCAATAGATCTTCATTGATGTCTTTGTCTCCAATTCAGCATGAGACAATGCATGCATCAGAGTACTGTGTTGATGCTCTTTTGTATTCAATCTTCTTTCATAGTGTAATAACTGAATGCACTATATCTTCTTCTTCTCTTCCTTTGATTCCCAATACAACCTCTTGAGTGTATTGATATATTCCCCTCTTTCTATGCAGATCTGAGTTTAGTTGCACGAATTGTTATTCTTCTCTTTGAAAAGAACAAAGTGGATGTTAAACATCAATCATGTGTCTGTAGTACTGATTCTCTTCATAAAACCAAATTGTTCACTGTTCTTCCGTCTTCGCAAATGAATACATCATGTATTCCACTGAAGGTAATAAACAATCTTCTAGATTTCGTGCAGCTCCAAAAAAGACAGGCATACTCCAATAGCACCTGGCGCTCTTCTCCAAGCCTGGCGCGTGTGTCCCAATACGGCACACAAGTCTTTGGCGCGCAGGTCCAAACTGGTGCGCAAGTATCACCTAACCACCTGCATGACACTACCGTCCCCAACTTCTAACCTGCGCCACTCACTTCCTTTCTCGCCCAAACCCCCTTGGGCGTGCAACCCACAACTGGTGTGCAGCTTCAAACACTGGCGCACAAGTTCACATGAGCGACCACACACTACTTTCGCGACTTACACACCTGCGCGACGGGAGATAGGAATTTTCTAATTGTTGAACTACATGGAAAATGAGGAGGGGTGGTCCTCTATTTATAGGCAAAATGGTCAACCTGTGCGGCGGCGCGCAAGTCACCCCTCGGCGTGCAGGTCTCGGCGCGCAACTCATCTCCCCTAGCCTCTGTCGCGCAACTCACTTGAGTGACCCAACCAATACTTGCATGACCTTCATTACTTTGCCATATTTTTAAGTTCTATTCATGGAAAACAATAGGCGCACATGTTTCAAATCCTTCTAGGCACTGGCTCGCAAGTCTCTTCACGGCACCCAAGTCATTTGTGTGACCAACCCAACACTTGAATCAAACATGGACTGTTAACCACAGCCCTTGAACTCGACATTCCACCATGGAATCTCCTTTGTCAACAAATTTTTATGTCATTTGTTTTCTTTTTCAACAAGGACAGTCACCTCAAAAACACTTCTTCTTAGTGATTTGTATCCTTCAACAACTCTTCTTCTTTCATCCCAAACTCTATTATCGTGATATGTATTCTTTGAAGGAACAACTTTAGCATCATCATCTTCTGTTCCAATGTGATGTTCATGTACATCTCATAGTTCCAATCCCCGCATGGCCATGTCACAATTCCATTCACTTACACATTGTGTTCTTCTTCAACCGTCATGATCTACTTTATGTCGAGCATATGATTCAATTGGTCAAGAAGTATCTTGCATGGTAATCATGAAATCATGAGTAATTGCATGGTATTCATCAAAACCCATGGATCTCATGAAATAACGAGGAATTGCATGGTCTTTATCAAAACCCATATTCTTCATTAATCATCCTCAGATGGATTACACCTCACATTCTTCATTGTTGTAAATAATGTGTCACCTTTGTCATATGTTCTTTGAACTTATGATTAGTACAACAATCGTCTAAATTTCCATTCCTCCATTTCATTGGAGTACATATTGATCTCCTTTACTTTGATCTTCATTGACAACTATTGAAAAAAAATAAAACCATATACACAATGTGTTCCCAACAATCTCCCCCTTTTTATTTTGTTGTCAATACCTCACATATCTTCTGAAATGAATTCGTCAATGTCAAAATGAGAATCTTCTCTTCAATAAAATTTTCTTTTCAATCATTCATTTCACTTTGTCTCCCCCTTATTGACAAGAAATACAAAGCACGTTGTAGGGAGGGTATCAATCCATACTTAAGCAAGGTTTCATTAATCATTTCACTCTATGTCTACATGAACAATGCTCGATGTAGAAAACACGAGGATTTGATTAAGTAAACAGGGCTGACCATTATTCACAGATCATGATACCAACATGAGATGAGAACTCATGTATTTTGTCTTCAAGGGTTTACCACTTTTTTTCCAGGGAGAAGAAAATAAAATGTGATAGGGAATAATCAACCTGAAACTCCTGCACTCAAATCAGAAAACAGATCAAAAACATTCACGTGTTATCGACATGATAAGTGACCTTGGGGGACATCCATTATTCATAAGTCACTAATCTATTTAGTTACTCCGCCTTTTTAGAATGATATTTGATCTGAGTAACCAAGGGATAGAGATTGAGAAATGGCATACGGTCTCCATTTACATGGTCTTCAATAAATTCACAGAGTAACTGCATTTGAGTCCAGCTGGAGTTGATATTGATTGAAACAGTGATTTTGGAAGTTTCTTCATTTTTCCCCTGCTCCTGGAAAACACTTCTCATCATCTTCATCCAGAGTAATCCTTCATCATCTTAATCTTTGAATATCAATTGAATAATCTACCATGGAAGGAAACTTCTTCAGCTTGGCTATCAAGAGTTGACAGCATTCACTACTTCTCAAGTTCTCCCCTTGAGAACATGCTTCGCCTTCAATTCCTGGCATTATTAGAACAAATAAAATACACAAATGATTACAGGAATAAGGTAGTTCTTCCTTGCTTCAACATCATGAGCTGCATGGTTGAGGTTTTTTTCTCCACAAATTTCCTCTGCTCACTCTAGTATTCATGTCTGCACATTTGAAGATATGTTCTGACATCTGTTGGTGTGGCACGACTTTCTTCACATTCTCTTCTACATTGTGTGGGGAATTGTTCTTCTTAATAGCCATCATGAATGATGCATTATTAATCCTCTTAAGGACTACTTCTTGCTCTGGTATTAAGGTTAGGAAACCTTTTGCAATATGAACAGATTTCTTGCATCTCTCACACAGAACATCTTTGACACGTGTGATTCTCTTGGTTTCCAATCTCTCATATATGCACTCTGTCTTCATCACATGAAATTTTTACATTTCATTTAGCACTATCCTTGGCCTTTTCATCTTCATGTTTCCTCATTCTTTTCAAATCTTCTGGCTAGATGACCAATATGTCATTTGGAACTT
Organism: Viscum album; assembly: GCA_963277665.1. Classification (NCBI taxonomy): domain Eukaryota; kingdom Viridiplantae; phylum Streptophyta; class Magnoliopsida; order Santalales; family Viscaceae; genus Viscum; species Viscum album. Next base: position 247,404,598 of record OY728127.1, read on the forward strand.
TTGTGGTAGGTTTGGATCTTCCAAATGGGTTCACCTGAGTTTCATCCCATATAGATTTTTTTGGAGGAATGGCCCCTCAATTTCATGGATCTAAAATCCTGGGTCTCCTCACCTTCCCTACGTGAGATATTCTTGGGGAAATGTGTGTTCACAATATTCTTCTGATTTCTTCCCAAGGAATATTCTTCTTTCTTACCTGGCTTGTGTGGTCTTCTGTTATTATCTGCTCTGGAAATCTGTTGACATAGGCATGCTCCATTCTTGTGACCAATGCCATTGCATACATCACAGATGTTATCAAGCATTCTAAATCTATATGCTATAAACAGATGCTTCTGGACATGCAGATGTTTCTTCTTCTTCTCTGGATTTCATCCCTTTGATACAGGCTTTCTTTGTGGTTTTCATTCAAAGGGATTGTACCAACAATCCAGTGCACAATACCCAAATCTGTTAGAGCACCAACATTGACCCACAAATCTTTTCTTCTTTGTATAATCTGTTTGAGGTTTTTGGGTCTCTTTTTTAATATTTTGTTATCTATTTGAGGAAACAACTTCCCGAGTTTTCTTCTCATCCACCCTATCCATGGTTGTATGTTTCTTCTTCTCACGTTTCCCCATCCATACTTGTTTAGAACTTTTCTTCCAACCATTAGTGATTGTAGGAACATATTTAGAAATATGAGTACAAGATGGTTTGGATGGTACCTTCACATTCTCAATTGCTTGTCTTAGATCAATGAGTGAAGTCATGATCTTCTTATCACATGTTGGAGGTCTTTCGACAAAAGAATCCTCCAGTGAGCATTGAGTACCAGCAGCAACTGATTTTTGATGTGGATAATCAAGAGTTGTCATAATCTTCTTGTCAGATGTTGGAGGTATTTCAGCTTTAGATTCCTCCAACGAACATTGAGTACATGCATCACTCATTTCATTATTTTGTGATCTCTCAATATGTGTATTCTCAATCTTGGTAAACTGGGCTTCCAATTTTTGACCCTCAGTATTGAGGATGATCTTCTGATCTTCAATCATGATCATCTTCTCTTCACAAGTCTCATTAAATCATTCAACCTCATATTAATGCATCTTAACATTGTTTTGTAACAAATAGTCATGTTCCCTGAATTTCATGGAAGTTTATTCAAAAAAAACTATTGACTTCAATGCTCTTCTTCAGCTCAACTTCAAGTGCATGAATCTTTTCTTTTAGACTCTTATTGACTTCCTCATTTTCTTCAAAGACTTTAATATGTTTCGTGAGCTTCATACTTTCCAGATATTTTCTTTCCAAACCATTTTCTATTTTGTCAGATTCCATTTCTAATCGATTGATCTCAACCTTCATGGATTGGAATAGGCTAAAAATAATAGAAACCCTTTCTTCAGGAATATCATGCAGATATGTTTTGAGTTTTTCCTGAAAGCATGAATTAGGGAGGTGATCCTTTCCTATGGAAGAATATTGAGCCACCTACTCGATACTTTCCAAGCCTAATGTTTCTTCATTATTGGAATGCCATGGAGAACAAGACACTACAACTTCCTTGGATATGAGGGACTTATTTAGATTCTTTTTCTCGTTCCTTTTCCTGTTTTTCATGGCCTTGCTAGATGTAGACTTCTTCTTAGAAATGACTGAATCTTCATCAAGACGTCTCTTCATTGTTGACTTTAGGAAAGAAACTCAAATACTGTTCTGAATAGAATTAATGTGGAATATCCAACATACGTGAAACTCGCTCTGATACCACTTTTAGGACCCCGGGACACCCTGAGAGGGTAGGGGTGAATCAGGGTGTCAACTTTTTCTCTTTAATTTTGTGGATCTTGTTCCCACGATGGTAGGAACTACTTAAACCTGTATGATGGATATGATCAGCAATGAAACATTCACATTCAAAGATATGACACAACAATTTTTACTAGGTTCACCACTAAGGGCTATGTCTAAGGAGAATACGCCGAAAAGTTGTCGGTCATACCAAATTCCACTATACTTCACTAGCTATAGATTACAATGGTTCGAGCATAGTCACTTTGTACCAGGCTCACTGGCTTTACAAAGGTACAAGGATATCTCACTGCCTCCCTCGGGGCACTCCCATTGACTCCCCCTGGCTCACTGTTGTTGGTGAAGTCCCACTAAATTTATAGATGTGAAGGTCTCTTCAATAGATTTGCATTGAATTCTTTGTCTCCTGTTCAGCATGAGACAATGCCTGCATCAGATTACTGTGTTGATGCTCTTTTGTATTCAATCTTCTTCTTTAGTGCAATAACTAAATGCACTATATCTTCTTCTTCTCTTCCTTGGATTCCCAATACAACCACCAGAGTGTATTGATATATTCCCCTATCTTTGTGAAGATCTGAGTTGAGTTGCACGAATTGTTCTTCTTCTCTTTGCAAAGCACAAAGAGGATGTTAAACATCAGTCATGTGTGTGCAGTATTGGATCTCTTCATAAAATCAAATTTTTCACCGTTCTTCCGTATTCGCAATTGAATACATCATTTGGTCCACTGAATGTAACGAGAAATATTCTAGCTTTTGGGCAGATCAAAAAAAGATGGGCTTACTCCAACAGCACCTAGCGCTCTTCTCCAAGCCTGGCGAGCATGTCCCAATACAGCGCGCAAGTTTTTGGAGAACAGGTCCAAACTGGAGTGCAAGTATCACCTAACCACCTGCATGACACTTCTTTCCTCAACTTCTAACATGCGCGACTCACTTCCTTTCTCACCGAAACCACCTTGGGCGTGCAACCCACAACCGGAGCGCAGCTTCAAACACTGGCACACAAGTTCACATGAGCGACCACACACTAATTTCATGACTTCCACACCTGCGCGATGGGAGCTCTGATTTTTCTAAGTGTTGAACTCCGTGGGAAATGAGTAGGGGTGGTCCATTATTTATAGGAAAACTGTTCAACCTGTGTGGTGGCATGCAAGTCACCCCTCGGTGCACAAGCCTCGGCGTGCATCTCATCTCCCCTATCCTCTGTCGTGCAACTCACTTGCATGAAAAACCCAATACTTGCGCGACCTTCTTTCCTTTTCCATATTTTTATGTTTTATTCTTGTAAAACAATAGGGGCGCATGTTTCCAATCCTTATAGGAACTGGGGTGCAAGTCTCTTCACGGCGCGCAAGAATAATCACAACCCTTGAACTCGACATGCCACCATGGAATCTCCTTTGTAAAAAACTTTGTATGTCGTTTTGTTTCTTTGTCAACAAGAACAATCACCTCAAAAACACTTCTTCTCGGTGATTTGTATCCTTCAGTAACTCTTCTGCTTTCATCCCAAAATCTACTATCGTGATATGTATTCTTTGAAGGATCAACTTTAGCATCATCATCTTATGTGACAATGTGATGTGCATGGCCATCTCAGAGTTCCAATCCCCACATTTCCATGTTACAATTCCAATCACTTGCATATTGTGTTCTTCTTCATCTGTCATGATCTACTTTATGCCAAGCATATGATTCAATTTGTCAAGAAGTCTCTTGCATGGTTCTCATGCAATCATGAGTAATTGCATGGTCTTCATCAAAGCCCATGGTTCTCATGCAATAATGAGGAATTGCATGGTCTTCATTAAAACCCCTATTCTTCATTAATCATCCTCAGATGGATTACACCTCACATTCTTCATTGTTGTAAACAACGTTTCACCTTTGACACATGTTATTTGAACTTATGATCAATACAACAATCATCTAAATTTCTATTCCTCTATTTCATTAAAGTACATCTTGATCTCATTCATTTTGATCTTCATTGACAACTATTGAAAACAAATACAACCATATACACAAATTTGTCCAAACAATATCCCCCTTTTTATTTTGTTTTCAATACCTCACATATCGTCTGAAATGAATTCGTCAATGTCAAAATGAGAATCTTCCCTTCAATCAAATTTTCTTTTCAAACGTTCATTTCACTTTCTCTCCCCCTTATTGACAAGAAATACAAAGCGCATGGTAGGGAGGTTATCAATCCATTCATAAGAAATGATTCATTAATCATTTAACTCTATGTCTACTTGAGAAATGCTCGATGTAGAAAACAAGAGGATTTGATTAAGTCAACAAGGCTAACCATTATTCCCAGATCATGATACCAACATGAGATGAGAACTCATGTGTTTTGTCTTCAAGGGTTTACCACTTTTATTTTAGGTAGAAGAAAATCAAATGTGATAGGGAATAATCAACCTGAAACTCCTACACTCAAATCAGCAAACAGATCAAAAACATTCAAGTGCTATCAGCAGGATAAGTTACCTTGGGGCGCATCCATTATTCTTATGTCACTAATAAATTCAGTTACTCCCCCTTTTTAGAATGATATTTGATCTGAGTAACCAAGGGATAGATATTGAGAAATGGGATACCTTCTCCATTTACATGTTCTTCAAGAAATTCACAGAGTAACTGCATTTGAGTCCAGCTGGAGTTGATATTGATTGAAACAAAGATTTTGGAAGTTTCTTCATTTTTTCCCTCCTCCAATAAAACACTCCTCGTCATCTTCATCCAGAGTGATCCTTCATCATCTTAATCATTGAATATCAATTGAAGAATCTACCAAGTATGGAAACTTCTTTAGCTTCGCTATCATGAGTTGACACCATTCACTACTTCTCAGGTTCTCCCCCGGAGAACATGCTTCACCTTCAATTCCCGACATTATTACCACAAATACAATACAAAAATGATTACAGGAATAATGTGGTTCCTCCTTGCTTCATCATCATGAGCTGGATGGTTGAGGTTTTTTTTCTCAACCAAGTTCCTCTGTTTACTCAGGTATTCATGCTTCCACATTTGAACATATGTTCTGACATCTATACGTGTGGCATGGATTTATTCACATTATCTTCTACTTTCTGTGGGGAATTGTTCTTCTTAACATCCATCATGAATGATACATTCATACTCCTCTTAAGGACTGCTTCTTGTTCTGGTATTAAGGTTAGGCATCCTTTTGCAATGTGACCAGATTTCTAGAATCTCTCACACAGAACTTCTTTGACACATGTGATTCTCTTGGTTTGAAATCTCTCATGCACTCTATCTTCATCACGTGAAAGTTTTCCTTTTCCTTTAACACTAGCCTTGGCCTTTTCATCTTCAAGATTCCTCATTCTTTTCAAATCATCTGGCCAAATGACCAATATGTCATTTAGAACTTTTGTGGTAGGTTTGGATCTTCCACATGGGTTCATCTGAGCTTCATCCCACTTAGATTTTCTTTTGGATGGATGGCCCTTCAATTTCATGGATCTAAAATCATGGGTCTCCTCAGCTTCCCTACATGAGATCTTCTTGGGGAAATGTGTGTTCACAATATTCTTCTGATTTCTTCCCAAGGAATATTCTTCTTTCTTACCTGTCTTGTGTGGTATTCTATTCTTATCGGCTCTAGATATCTGTTGACATATGCATGCACCCTTCTTGTGACCACTGCCATTGCATACATCACAGATGTTATCAAGAATTCCAAATCTGTTTGCTGTAAACAGATGATTCTGGACCTGCAGATGTTTCTTCTTCTTCTCTGGATTTCTTCCCTTTGATATAGGCTTTCTTTTTGCTTTTCCATCAAAGGTATTTTACAAACAATCCAGTGAACAATTCCCAAATTTGTTACAGTACCAAAATTGACCCACAAATATTTTCTCTTTGTATCTTCTGTATGAGGTTGTTGGGTCTCTTTTCTAATCTTTTGTGCTCTATTTGAGGAACCAACTTCCTCAGTTTTCTTCTCGTCCACCCTATCCATGGTTGTATGTTTCTTCTTCTCACCTTTCCCTATCCATACATGTTTATAACTTTTATTCCATCCTGTACTGATTTTAGGAACGTATTTAGAAACATGAGTACAAGATGGTTTGGATGATACCTTAACATTCTTAGTTGCTTGTGATAGATCCATGAGTGAAGTCGTGATCTTCTTATCAAATGTTGGGGGTCTTTCGACAAAAGAATCCTCTAGTGAGCATTGAGTACCAGCAGAAACTGATTTTTTATGTGGATAATCAAGAGTTGTCATAATCTTCTTGTCACATGTTGGAGGTATTTCATCGTTAGAATCCTCCAACGAACATTGAGTACAGGCATCACTCATTTCATTCTTTTGTGAATTATCAATATGTGTATTCTCAATCTTGGTCAACTGGGCTTCTAATTTTTGACCCTCGATATTGATGATGATCTTCTGATATTCAATCATGATCATATTCTCTTCACAAGTCTCCTACAATCTTTTAACATCATCTTCATGAATCTTCAGTTTTTTTTCTAACAAAGAGTCAAGTTCCCTGAATTTCATGGAAGTTTCTTCCAAACAAAAACCCTTGACATTAGTGCTCTTCTTCAGCCCAACTTCAAGTGCATGGATCTTTTCTTTTAAAGTCTTATTGACTTCCTCATTTTCGTCAATAACTTTAATATGTTTGGTGAGATTCATACTTTCCAGAACTTTTCTTTCCAATCCATTTTCCATATTGTCAGCTTCCATTTCTAATCGAGTGATCTCAACCTGCATAGATTGGAATAGGCTACAAATAATAGATACCCTTTCTTTAGGAATATCATGCAGATATGTTATGAGTTTTTCCTGAAAGCTTGAATCAGGGATGTCATCCTTTCCTCTGGAAGAATCCTGAGCCACCTGCTAGATACTTTGCAAGACTGATGTTTCTTCATTATTGTAATGCCATTGAGAACAAGACACTACATCTTCCTTGGATATGAGGTACTTCATTAGTTGCTTCTTCTCTTTATTTTTCTTGTTTGTCATGGTCTTGCTAGATGTAGACTTCTTCTCAGAAATGACTGAATCTTCATCAAGACTGCTCTTCATTGTTGACTTTAGGAAAGAAACTCAAATCCTCATCTGAATAAAATTAATGTGGAGTATCCAACATATGTGAACCTCGCTCTGATACCACTTATTGGACCTCGGGACACCCTGAGAGGGGAGAGGTGAATCAGGTTGTCAACTTTTTCTCTTTAAATATGTGGATCTTGTTCCCACGTTGGTAGGAACTACTTAAACCTATATGATGGATTTGATCAGCAATGAAACATTCACATGAAAAGAGATGACACAACAATTTTTACTTGGTTCACCACTAAGGGCTACGTTCAAGGATTATACGCTGACAAGCTGTCGGTCATACCAAATTCCACTATACTTCACTAGCTATGGATTACAATGGTTCGGGCACAGTCACTCTGTCCCAGGCTCACTGCCTTTACAAAGGTTCATTGATAGCTCACTGCTTCCCTCAGATCACTCCTGTTTACTCCCCCTAGCTCACTGCTGTTGGTGAATTCCCCCTCAGTTTATAGACGTGAAGGTCTCTTCAATAGATTTTCATTGAAGTCTTTGTCTCCTGTTCTGCATGAGACATTGCATGCATCAGAGTACTATATTGATGCTCTTTTGTTTTCAATCTGCTTCTATAGTGCAATAACTGAATGAACTATATCTTCTTCTTCTTTTCCCTTGATTCCCAATAAAACCACCTGAGTGTATTGATATATTCCCCTATTTCTGTGAACATCAGAGTTTAGTTGCATGAATTGTTCTTCTTCTCTATATAAAGCACAACAAGGATGTTAAACATCAGTCTTGTGTGTGCAGTACTGGTTCTCTTCATAAAACCAAATTGTATAATTTTCTTCCATATTCGCAAATGAATACATCATCTATTCCACTGAAGGTAACGAGCAATCTTCTAGCTTTCGTGGAGCTCCAAAAAAGACGGGCGTACTCCAACAGCACCTGGCACCCTTCTCCAAGCCTGGAACGCAGGTCCCAATACGGCGCACAAGTCTTCGGAACGCAGGTCCAAACTAGCACGCAAGTATCACCTAACCACCTGCGCGAGACTTCCTTCCTCAACTTCTAACCTGCGCGACTCAAGTCCTTTCTCGCCCAAACCACATTGGGCGTGCAACCCACAACTGGCGCGCAGCTTCAAACACTAGCGCGCAAGTTGACATGAGCAACCACACACTACTTGCGCGACTTCCACACCTACCCAACATGATCTCTGATTTTTCTAAGTGTTGTAATCTGTGGGAAATGAGGAGGGGTGGTCCTATATTTATAGGAAAACTGGTCAACCAGTTCGGTGGCGCATAAGTCACCCCTCGACGCGCATGTCTCGGCTCGCAGATCATCTCCCCTAGCCTCTGTCGCGCAAATCACTTTCTTGACCCAACCAATACTTGCGCGAAATTATTTCCTTTGCCATATATTGAAGTTCTATTTTGGAAAACAATAGGCGCATAGGTTTCCAATCCTTCTAGGCACTGGCGCTCAAGTCTCTTCACGACGCGCAAGTCACTTGCTCGATAAACCCAACACTAGCACGACCCTTATCCAATTGTTGACATTCTTTAAGCAAACATGGATCGTTAACCACAGCCCTTGAACTCGACATTCCACCATGGAATCTTTTTTTTCAAAAAATTTGTATGTAGTTTGTTTTCTTTGTCAACAAGAACAATCACCTAAAAAACACTTCTTCATGGTGATTTGTATCCTTCAGCAACTCTTCTGCTTTCATCACAAACTCTACTATCATGACATGTAATCTTTGAAAGAATAACTTTAGCATCATAATCATCTGTGACAATGTGATGTGCATGGCCATATCAGAGTTCCAATCCCCGCATGGCCATATTACAATTCTATTCACTTTCACATTGTGTTCTTCTTCAACCGTTATGATATACGTTATTCTGTGCATATGATTCAATTTTTCAAGAAGTCTCTTACATGGTTCTCATTAAATCATGAGTAATTGCATGGTATTCATCAAAACCCATGGTTCTCATGTAATAATGAGTAATTGCATGGTCTTCATAAAAAATCATATTCTTCATTAATCATCCTCAGATAGATTACACCTCACATTCTTCATTGTTGTAAACAATGTGTCACCTTTTACACATGTACATTGAACTTATGATCAGTACAACAATCGTCTAAGTTTCCATTCCTCAATTTCATTGGAGTACATCTTTATCTCCTTCATTTTTATCTTCATTGACAACTATTGACAAAAAATACAACCATATACACAGAGTGGTCCCAACAAGGGATACCATTATTAATCCACATTTTGATGGTTTCATGATTGTAAATGTAGAGGTTCATTGATCTATCCTCCTTCATGAAGAAAAGTTCTGTTTCACGCCATTATAAATCACTCTTCCATATAAAACCCTTGTCTAGGTTCACTTATAACTTATTCTTAATTTATTTGAACTCAATCATCTCCATTATGTAAGGAGTCTTCAATATATACATAATTCAGGAAATATGTTCAATTAATAACTCAACATCATAGTTGTGGGGAATAACATAAAATTCTTTAAGGAATATATCTATGTATTCCCTCACAACTAGAATTTCCTCAAGAACGATTCTATACATTGTTTCAATAATTTACAATATATATATTTTATCGTAATGAAATTATATCCACAATTGATATAATAAACATGAATAATATTAATCATCCTATTTACATTAGTATAGAATTGATGGATTCCTTGATATGTGAAGTTTGATATCTCTTTCCCAATAGTGGAAGTTGTAATTTTATATTGATATCCAATCCATGCCCAATATAGCATAAAACAGAACAAAATTATGTGTGAAAGTATTTTTTAGGAGCTTCAGTCCACAAACATTGACCAAGGATGAGTTATATAGTTTGGATGTAAAAATATCTCCATTTGATGTTGTCACATATAACTAATCTATTATATTTTGAGGTGGTGTCTGAATAGTTCTGCAAAACATTCATGTTATGCAATAATTCATACAACTAGAATAAAATAGTATGTTCTTTATTCTTGGATGAATAACAAACATACCTATCACCTTATCATTTTTTGGATCTACCTTAGTAATAGTGATGGCATAATATTTCTATGACACTGTTTTCTTTGGTGGCTATTGATCCAGATTACCCACATGGAGTCTAGGTTTAGTGATCCAACTTTCGTAGTTCCCTTTCTTCCTAATGTTTAATCATTAAACCATGTGTGGTTCTCTCATTTCCCCCCATCATTTTGGTTGTCTTATTTATGTCTCTCCATCATTCTTGAAGTTGGTGTATTTCTCTCCCACACATTAATCCTTTCCATATTCCATTGTGGAAATTACCATGACGCATATTGCCACAATTTTTACATGTGTTGGTTTAGTTTTCTTTCCAAATTTTTCATTGGATCCTTTTTATTGAAATTTCATATTTTGTTTTTGGTCACCATAGTTGTGGGACCACTATACAAACTCAATATCCATATTTAGAAAAGATTGAAGAAAATATTCATATCTTCAAAAATCTATAATTTATAGATCCTTTCATCATTTTGGTTTTAATTTAGAAAGGAATAAATCTCAATTTTTATCATTAATGATAACAATACTAGGGGCTTACCATTTAAAAATTTAGGAATTTTTTTCTTAATCAATGAAATATTCTCCTTCCTTTTTCTTTAGCTCTTTATATTAAATCTCCAAATTTGAATGAAGTGTTAAATGGAAAGATATATTAATATATATTTTCATATTTTTTTACCACTCCATCAAATCAATTTCATCATTTGTATTTGTGTTATTAATCAACCCCCATCATTGGTCGACCTCTCAGTTGAAATGATAAACGAATAGAGTCATTATCTCTTGTATGGAATAGTGTAACACATAAAATATATTATCCATTGAGTTGATCCACTATTTGGTTACTATTGTATTTGAGTATGTACTAAATGTTGGTGTTCACTGCCAAATAAAATACTTGATAGACAATTTTTCACTTTTAGGTTAAGGATGACATGACGCATTATTTTTGTTATTAATTATATCTTCAGTCAACTAAGTAATCATCGCCATAAAATTTCAAATTCCACATCCCATTGAAATTTGGAAGTCATTTATGCATTCCCTGCACTATCCCTAACACAAATATTTGGCATTGTTTCTCCTAGTTCCCACCATTTTAGAAAATAGACAAATTTTGAAGAAAACATAAGTCAATAATACATTAATAAATAATTTATTGCATCTTGAAATTAATTCTGATGAAATATATTTTTTGATCCCTATGTTTATAATTTTTATAAAACAAAACATCTTGGGCTATTACATAAACATAGTCTAAAAAAAGGGTTTTCAAAAATTCTTAATAATCCTAATTTCCATATTAATTAAACTATTTTCTGATAAAAACTATAGATACCCTGGTGTTTATTATATATCTATTGAATCATTTTAAAGATTAAAAATATAATAGTGTTACAAAACCAAGATCTAAAGGATTAGAATCTTCAGAATATTAATGGAAAATAAAAAATTTATATAATATAAAATATTAAATACTAAATTTGTTATTTGGTATATTTTTAGACTTCCAAATTTACTCTTTAGTATAAGTATTAATCCGAGTATATACATCAAAGAAAATGCTGAGTTAAAGCCTCAATATGAGGATAAATAATAACATGAATCAATATTACATGGGTGAGAAAAATCATTATCATCATAACATATTTATGGTATCATCATGATAATCATGGAAGGAAGAATTTGATAAAGGCATGGAATGTTGCAATGCATAAAAATGAAACATCTTGTATTAGTGGTCAAGAACCTTACATAATTGTGAACAAAGATATCATCATGTTAATGCATGACATATGTGAATAATAATAACAACATATTTGTGAAAAAAATATAGAATCAATTTCATGCATATTGAACCTTATATCATGAGATACCTCACTTTACCCAATGAATTGGAGTGCTATATAATTTTGGTTACACCTATCACATAATGACATTTAAATAATAATGATAGTCAAATAGAATATAAATCAATCATAGAATTAAAATAACCAATCTAAAAATGAGTATGTCGAATTTAATATATTCACTAATAAAATAATAGGTTTTTCAAAATGAGAAATGAGAGAAAATATTTTTTATTCTGTTCATAATTCTTGAGCGATGAAGAAACAACACAAGAGGAGTCAAAATGTTATTTGGAAAGAAGTGTTGTATTTTTAAAATCATTGTATTTCTTATAAAACTATTTTGAAACATGTAAATAAAATAGAATAAAATTTAAGAACAACTATATTGTATTGTAGTAGTATTAAATTAACATCCAAACTGAAATCTAGCATAGATGAGGAATAACCTAATGAAAGGACATTGCATTCGAGAATCCCCTAACCATATGTCTAAATTTCTTATTCACTTTAATATAATAAATAATAAAATTAGATTAATTAATTAATAAATTAAGAAACTATTATACAAGTATTTTATTTATTATAATAATATTAAATTATTTTATGGAAATTATGATGAGTTATAGAGATCAATTTCATCATTTCGAGAGTGTTCATTTCCTGTTTTTCATGATCAATTCACTTGTATTGAAATATAAAGCATCAGTTATGATGAGAATAATATTCCATAATAGAAATTATATGTACTTTTTCAACATTAATAAGTTTAATTTTTCTTGTATTTTTTAGATATGATTATTATTAATCAGATAAACTGTTAATGAAAATCATTCATATATATATATTTTTTTTCTAGTCACAACAAACTCATTTTGTTTTATTATATAATAATATGTATATATGACTATTCCCAAACAGAAAAATGTTTTTAACATACATTTTGAAATCTATTTTTACCAAAATAATGGTTTTATGACTATCTTTGAATTATATAAATGAAACTAAAATGTTTACATCCTCAAAGGTGGTAAATCAACACATCAGGGACACATTTTTCATTTAAGAATAAAATTGAGAGGAGAAGAGTTTTGATGATAAATTATTCCATTAACATAAAACTATTACAATTAATGTATTATACTATATGTATAATTCCACTTTTATTAGGGAAGGTGTTGAGAGATTACGAAAATAAAATAACTTAAATGGAAATTAATGGAATACAAAAGAGGATTTTACCTCTTCAAATCCTTCCCTAGGAGAACCTCCTTAATGAAATTCGATTTAGTCTTCTATTGTGACAAAAGTATATTTAACATGGGTATGGGTATTGGGAATATACTTTAGTAGAATTTCTAAATTCATCAATTCAATCATGGTGTGTGGATAATATGTGGTGAGGTTTGTTATTTATAGGGAAGGAGTGGGTTGTTTTTCACTATTTTATTCATTAGTTTTATACATTGGACAATTACTATTAGAATATTATATCATATAAATAGATCTAAAAAATAATGAAGTAGTTTTCATGATTGGTGTATTAAATCTTCACTAAATCATCTATGACTCAATAATTCGTTTATTTGTTAAATAATGTAAATAAATATATTTCACTATTATAAAAATTCAACTATTTGAGAAAAATAAAAAAAATTCACCCATACCATTTATTGAAATGTTGGGCTAAAAACTGAACTCAATTTTTTTAAATTTTTTTTCTAAATATGAGAAATTTATTTTTTTAATTTAAATCATCATTTAATCAAGATATAAAGATTTTAAAATTATAACTAATTTTATGGCACTTTGAAAAATTAATTAAGGTACCATAAAATTATTATACATAAATTAGAGAATAAAATATTTATTTATGAATACATTTCATGAATAAAAATGTAGGTAGAAATTATATTAATTATCAAACTATAAATAAACCTTTATTTTTTATAAAAATTAAAACACTACATTTGTCATTTCTAAATCCATTATTTAATTATACTATGATATAATTATAATAAATTTCATTTAAAGGATTCCTAAATATTTTTATACTTTCATAGGTGAGGTTACTATTCTATTGGCAAGATTACATTTCTTAATGGTCATATTACTATTGCAAGGATCAAGTTAATATTCCCTTGGTATTTGATCCTTAATTTCAATGAATATTACTAATTTTATTTTCTATTAATGAGAATGATGTTTTTATTGGGTTCTCTATGCCATGTATGTGTTCTATACTATGTAAAATAATTATATGAATTTAATCAATTCAAATGATAAATGATTAGGGAAGAACACTTAATGATTCATGTCACTAAAAATAATAAATAACTCATGATGTGTGGTAGTATATTCTATTATTAAATTTTTATTGTTGGTGAATGTGGAAAACACAGTGTTTTCTCATACAATCTACCCATATTGTACTTCAGTTTAATATATAAATTAAAAAATGATCCCATATCTTCTTTCATTATTCTTCCATGGCTGTTCATTCCACTAAATCAACCAAGGAACTCAGATCTACTGTTTGTTGACCTTATTCATAATCCATGACTACATTATGATGACCCCAATCTTATCACGAAGAATACCTAGTTATTTTAGGATGACTGAACACATGAACCTATGAAACAAGCATAAACTATTAAAAACCACAATATCTATCAACTATATAATAAATAATTCTACTATAAATCCTAAATCCAAATATCATGAAATGAATTTTATCTACTTTGATCGAATTTTAAGTGATAAATTTTAAAATATTTATAGAACATATTATTAAATGAAATTTAAAAAATGAACATTCGATGAATGATGGGAGAAAAAAAATATAACATCAAGGTGAACATCAATTTATTGGAATAATTAATTCCCATTAAACTGAGGATGGTCAAGAAGGATATTAATCTAACACTAAACATTCCAAATTCTAGACTAATTGATCACTAATGAATAATTTTTTTTAAATTTTTAGTGGTGAAATCCCTGAAATACATTGGAATTGACGATCCTTGGCCAATTGATCATTGATCATCAATCAATTGATGTCTAACGATGCTATGATTCACTTTCCTCTAAATCTATATGGTGATGTGCCTTACCATTATGTTTTGTAATAACCATTTTAAAAATATGGGATGTAGGATATATAAATTAAATTGATAAAAAAATTTATAATTAATTTTTTTCTATAATTCTGTTTGCAACTACTAGTAAAAAAATACCCAACACACAAAAAGGTTGTGTTTTTCTTAAGGTTAAAAACAAAAATTTAGATTTACTATAGGTCCCAACTTTCCTATCTGAGACTCCATGGGATGGAAATTCCATTATATTAAAAAAACTATGGGTGTGTGATATAATTTGGTAAATATTTCTATAATATCACCTCCATGTTATTCCAGGACCTAGAATCCCATGATAACATCAAATCATGATATGAAATTATATATTAAAATAATAATATGTTTTACAAGGTAAATAGTGTTGATACTTAATCACCAAATTAGTTATTTTCATACTAAATATATAAAAAACTAATCTTAATGATAAAGGGGGTTGAGCTAACCTCTGGATCTCCCACTACATAGTGTCCCTTGAATGAGTCAGGTGATACAGTTGGACAAACCCCAAGAGTATTTATCACCCATGAAAGATATTCTCCTTTTTAAAATCAATCACATGTTTTAAATTTTTGAATGTAATAGAATGATAAATGTTTATTTTAACCCACTCTATAACATGAAAAAGGTTTTTCTCATACCTCCTCAATTAAGATCCATGGAAAACATCATGCATTTAGTATAAATCGGGAAGTAGGGCTTAGAGTTATTCTATATACAAAAATATACATTATTTCGAATGGATTAATGAATCATAAAGACAAGTTTCATCCCTCGGACAATATCCATAATCCCAACATATGTCAAACCATCAAGATATTGTTGTCTTCTTCATTTAACTCTATAGGCATCCATCATCCATCTTTATAAGTCATATAAAAGCTCGGAAAAGTTCTCATTCATTCATATATGATCTTAACGATATCTTCTATTTCTCAAAGAAATCTTTAGACATGTGAATTCTAACTCCCATTGATATTTCTAAGACATAATTTAATTTTAGGGTCTTCAATATAATGCCTCAAATGGTTCCATATTAATGATGGAGAGGTAGAAAAGTTGAAATATTGGCTATATCAATGGATCAAAACAATGAATATAGGGGTCAAAACCATGGATATAAGCTATAAAACAAGTTTTATTGTCTTCGAACCTATTGGAGTGTCTTTATAAAAATTATATAGCCACATTTTTAAGAGGCTATAGACATGGCATAAACCATGGACATACGGTCTATTTCCATGATTTCTTAAAACATAGAAATAACTCAAATTGATTTCCACTGTGGCTATAGTTCTATAAAAACGGTTGAAACCATATCTATAGGGTATATTGCTATAGTGGAAAATAGTAGGTATTGCCAATGTAATCAATGGATATAGATTTATAATAAATACCACCTAGCTAGATTTGATCTACTGAACTCCTCTATTTAAACCTTCCACCTTACCACTACACCACATACACCATTGGTTATATATATATATATATATATTGTTATATATATTCTTTTGTACTTTGTATATAGTAACGAAACTGTGGCTATATATCTTCCTAACAGTTTTTCGGGGGTTAATGTTTTCTCCTGTAAGGGTGGGAGACCTATTGCCATGGTTTTGATGAATTGTGACAATAGAGAATAAAAATAAACTCTATTGATATGGTTTAGGATAATCGTGGAAATATTATTTGAAAAATATAACTATATACATAGTTTTACGAGGATATAGACGGGGTTTAATCAATGGATATAGGTTCTGTTAACACAATTTTGGAAACTATGGAAGTATCTCACACGGTTATCCATCGTGGTTATAGGTTCTATTTCCATGGTGGAAAACTAAGGCTATAGCCCATGTTAACCATGGTTATATCCTTTGTATAAATACTTATAACCTTGGTTTTGGAAAATCGTGGCTATAGGTTGATGAGTATATCCAATTTTTCTAGTATCCATAATTTTTTTTATACATATATTCCACCGTGTGTAGATGAAACTCACTACAAGGGAAAAATAATATCAGGTAACCCCAAATAATGAAATCTAAAAATAGAGTGGTTTTCACTATTTGTAAATCTTTCTAGCAGTGAAAATCTCTTCTGAAATGCAATTGAGACACAATGGACTCCAAAAAACATCTCTATTGTAAAGATGTGATGTGAGTGTCAT
This sequence comes from Viscum album, assembly GCA_963277665.1. NCBI lineage: Eukaryota > Viridiplantae > Streptophyta > Magnoliopsida > Santalales > Viscaceae > Viscum > Viscum album. Next base: position 247,421,709 of record OY728127.1, read on the forward strand.
AGTCTAAAATGATAATTGAGGGAACTATGATGATTGAAATTCATTTCATGTAAAGGCATCTGATGCTCTCCACCAAAATTATCTCGTGGAATGGTTTGAGGTGGTATGAATTTATGATATGTTATATGAAATCATAGATAGAAATGTTACCCTTAACTAATCAAGGAGGTCCAATTATTAATTCTATAGATATATTATCTTACATACACTACAACCACATAATAGGTTGAGCCAACCCCATTGGAACCTGGTGGTCATCCATCCCTTTCTGACTAGTGAGGAATCGAGAGACAATATCTAATACACACCTCAACATTCTTGGCCACCAAAATAGATAATGAATGTCCCGTTTGATCATTTCCAACCCTAGATGAACCTTAATGGGTGGTGTATGAAAATTTCATAGAACATTCCTCATAATGGTAGCAACAATATTATATGATTTCATAAATGGAGAAAATAAATCCCAAATTCATATAATCTATTTGGAATATGTAGAATGGAGATCTTGACGTGAAATCCATCACAATCTATATCTCTAAGTTGTGCATAAAATACACACTATGTAAGAAATTTATTAAAACCCATTACTTGTTGGAATGTTTCACCATCCATGAATAATAAGTAAAAATGATTATAAGGATTATTACTCTAAACCCTTGCTCACAAAATATGAACCGATTCTCCAGTTGAGTCCATTTTTGACTATGTTCCTCATCTGGGGAGTATAGAATATTTGAAATTAAAATTCATTCTTGAAATGTTGATATTAAATCTATATTATGTGGATATATATTAAAAAATAGATATATTTGATACTTCTCATGATGGAATATATGATAAACTGGTCCCCCATAAGCCAGAATAACCAAATCATTTTTGAAAAGGCCATTGCTAATAGTTCAATATCATGGGTCACATATTTCTACTCAAGAAGTCTCAGATTCTCAAAATCATAGATGATAACCACCTAGCTCCACCTTAGAACAAATCCTCGCCTCATCTTAAATGAATTTTATAACATGAAATATTCTACAACATTCTCTAGAAGTGTCAATTTGGGAGAACATGTCATACAATGACAAAATTCATCAAAAGGCTTCAGGAACCACTAGAACAACCTGATGGGATTTAATTTTGGATTAATTTATTTGATTAATTTACATCTCTATATAAATAGGACATGAAACATTAATAGAATACTTCCTATCTAAATAATTTATGCATGTTACTGTTGTGATTGAGTGGGTCAAGTAATATCACTACCTCATCCATCTCTTTGTATAAAGAAACAACCAATTTTTTCTTAACCCATTTTAGGAAGTGAACCTATCAAATCTTAAAAAAACATTGAGATATCAACTTACATATTGTGACCATGGGATATGTGGATGAGTTTTTTAAAATATTTTTCAAGATCCTCCTCTATCTCTATGTACCCACTGTTTCAATTATTGAAATCTATTATACAAATTTTCATGAAAAGATGAAGGATCTATTTTATAAGTCCCATGAATTGATCCAGTTAGTTAGAAATTATGAAAGTAATCAATAAATACATAATGAAACCATAGAGGAATCCAAATTACTATATAGTTATATCAACCTTGAAAACTCATATATTTAGATACCCCGACATAAATTAAATCCCTGATAACCATGTTTATCCTTTTAGCTAATAGTAGAGGCTATCTATAATTAAAATGGGATAAGTACTCTAGATGGTCACATTATTTAGGTTTTCATAATTAACACATTACCTCATGATCCCTAATTAATTCATGGTGAAAAATAATGGGGATACCCTGTGTGAAAAAGTGGGGTTTCTAAATCCATTCCTCTAGAAATACTCTAACTCTATATTCAACTAATGAAGCTATATGAGAATAATTTAATATGAGAACATTGATATATATTTAGTCTTGGGTAGTGGTATATGAAGAAATAAATTAATTAGTCGAGCAGAAAGGCCAAAAATTCCTTATTAAATACATCCTAAATATCTGCCACTACCATAGGAAAAGTGTAGCTCATAACATATATTTCTCCTAGGGAAATACTATAAAACAAACGTAAAATAAGTTGTATCTGCCTGTGTAGATCCATATCCATTCATTCCTTGACATCCTTCTAAAAAATTAAGGAAAACTCATTGTATCATCTCTAATTCACCAGATCACATCTGTTAAAAAAAAAGAAACATACATTGAATTTAGATGGAAATAATTATGTTGTAAGGCATCATTATGGCCATAAAAGAAACCATCTACTGATCTCTCATTAAAGAGTGAGGTAACCCAATAGAATGAAATGTATGATTCCTCGTTATCCCTTGGTAGTAGTTTCTTTATAGATGGGTCAAACCAAAGGAACTAATAGATTCTATAGATATCATACACGAGATATAGGATGGAAGGAGTGGATCACACCTATTTCAATCAATAATTATTCACAAAAATTGAAGACAAAACGTGTACTATAAATAGTTCTAGGATCCTCTTGGTCAAAAACCAATATAACTATAGCTACCCACATCCTGGACTACTTGATCCCTATGCCTTTAATGAAAAACTGTGGGTGTTTTTTGAAATAGATCAAAATGTCAGTCACATTTTACTATTGTCCCATATTTTTTTCCATGTCTACCACCCTAAAACATTAAAACATTTTTCTAGGTGGTTAATTAATTATATCTCTATATCACACACAATATTTCTCAAATACACACAGGATATGTCATTACCCATACCTGGAGTATAGTCGCCTCTCCAACAGATGACCAGGTCTATCTTGATATCCCCGAACTATAGTCAATCTATCTGAAGACTGCTTCAAAAATGAATTTTGAGAATTTATCCTTTTGTAATCCATCAAACAGTTTCTACTTAATTATTAGCTCGAGTGTTCCCTTAAACAGAACCAACAATTAATGTTTTCTCAACTAGTATTATATCTACTTCTATATCATGTAGAAACATTCCTATATAGGTATTTATTCAATGAGATGAAAATACATCAAAAATATATGGGTGAAGGATATAATTGAATGGTATTTATCAGATTTATGCATCCAAAATAATTTCCATTAAAAATATTTAGAGGATATTAAACCTCATCACATACATGGGCACTATAATATTGATGTTTGAATAATTAATATGATCTAAGATTTGAACATACCACAATATCAATGGGAAGAATTAATTTTTTAAAAGGTTCATGTACTCGGTAAAAGAGTGAAATTCCACATCTAATGTATGTGTCATATTATTATACAATCACTCCATGTATCCATGGAGAAGATTCCAAACTGGAACCACCATCTTACCAAAAGTTGTCCTGATAAAGAGAAGTACACACCTAATATCCTCGAGCCAGTTCCTTATTACATTGGGTCTATTAATCCAGGAAACCAAGGATGATGTTAAATCATAAACTCATTGAGTGTGGTCAACCTATGTATATATCAACTACTACTCTCATAATAACTCACTACACATCAACTATAGTTATGGTTTGGGTACCACTGTGATGTTCCACATCCTACAATATTCCAAGAACCGAACCCTCATCACTTGGTGGATCATAATAATAATATATTTATGGAATTGTAGTTTTAAGTCATCATAGAAAAATATTAAAATGATTTACTGGTGTACCATTCTCATATAATATATTTGGGGAGCAAAATAAATATTTAAATGGAAACAAAAACCCATCCTTGATGCATGTACTCATAATTTCACTAAAACATGTGCCAATAGGTATCAAGTCAATAAGATTTTTATGAGATTAATAGTAAATGGATATTTAATCTACCAAAACCATATTTTGGTTCCCTATATCAAGAGATGAACTTGAGACACATTAATATAATTTTTTTAGTTACCTATAAAACCCTCTAATTTATAATATCTCAAAAATCCAAAACTAATTTAAAAATATCTATATGATACAACACTTTCATGGCCCAAACCACTGGTCTCCTCTAGGGTAGGGGTATGATGAGTGTGACACCTATATCATACATCCAATAAGATAGGGGTTGGAAACCAACACCAAGTAGGCATATCACACACATGATAGTGTTTGACCTAAGAAACTTCTATGAACACACATATCTCAAAAACAAAAATATAACCCCAAAAGTAAAATACAACTAATATTTTGATTAATAATTAAAAATATAACCATATTTCAGTAAAAATTTGATGCGGAATGTAATAGGGCCAATAATATATAGATAAATTATAAAAGAGTCTATGAAAATAGAAAATAGGGGAATTTCGACGAGGTGAAACTCTAGGAACGTAACATATTCCATGAAGACCAAATATTCTACACCTAATCATAGCCATCATATATCTCTATTGAAATCCATTTCATATTCATAGGAAATTAAATGTGTGGGAAGATCCCATTTATGGGTGATTACAATCATGCCCAATAAGAAATAATGAAATATTTAAACATTAAGAATCATAAAAATATAGACAACTCATTAATAAAGAAAACAAAGAAAAAACCAAATATACTAAAAAGATACCCAAAATCTTTTTTAATTAAAAAATGATACTAAAACCCTTTTATTATATTCAGGTCATTGTGGTAATACCAATATTATAGAATAAACTAATTCGGTATTGATAAAACTGATGGCACTCATCCATGAGGTAATTCTCATAAGACCACTCCATTAAAAGTTACAATATGGAACATATAAGATTTTGTTAAGAAGATAGAGGATCAAACCCTAGTAATATGGTGTATTTCTAACTTTACATGGATTAACCCTCTAGAATGTGTTCCACTATAACATATAGTTATTAAAGGGAAACCTGAGCCAGCCTAGTGATGGATGATTGAGAATAAGACTTTATTCCACAAAGAGGGTAACCATATTGTATATTTGATAAACATTAATAGAGTAATTAAAATCACAAGATATGGATTTGATAACTCACTCAAAACACATAGTAGTTTTCCAATGCAATGTAACCAACAAATAAATAGCTACATTGAGGAGAATGAAGTCTCCAACCAACTTTTTAATGGATTCATGGAATCTATTTAGAGTACAAGAGATCCCCTTCTAATCCAGTACTATCTCAAGTTAATTCCCACATTCATTTTCCAATTCCTTTAGATACAAGTCTTTCCCTTATACACTATCAATTCTCATGTACCTTGTGGATTCCATGTACTTTTTCATCTCCAAAAACGGTGGTCGTGCTCATGTAACTTGACCATGTTTATGTTTCCATGTTTCCGTTGAACTTTTGTTTATTTTATGTTTAAAAATTTGTATCTAATCTAATAAAAAATATCATTTGGAATGAGATATTTTATTCTGTATTTAAAACAAAAAAACCACTAAGAAGCTACCACAGAACATGTGTTCACCCAAACTAAACACTATGAAAATAATGTTTTCTATGAAAACTCTTGAATGATCCTGGTTGCTCTTCAAAACTGATTCCTTCTATGTCCTAGTTATGGAATCAACCAAGGAACTCTGATTTTAGACTAACCCATCCATCCATAACTATTGAATAGATTTATTCCACCTAAATCTACTTAGGAAGAATCTCAAGTAAAACCATGTCGACTGAATAGTTGATCCCCTGAAACTCGTACTAGTGATTTAATTATTTATCATCCATCTTCATCAATTACCACTGTAGTATTTTTAATAAAAAATTATAACACTTTTAAATGATATATTATTGAAAAAATAGATTAGTAAATGATTTATTTCTGGAAATTTTTGAGGTTGAGAGTGAAATAAAACATAGATGATGAACATTTGATAAACAAGGGGATCAGAGAATGAAACATCAAAATTGGAATTGAATATTATTCATAGTCCATGATGAACATCATTGATTGATAGAAAAAATGAGGAACCAAGGAATATTCAGAGGTTAAAAAAACATTTTCTATTATTACGTATTGAATATAAATAATCACCCATAAATAAATGATAAACCAATTTAAGAATTCATTAGATGAACTAACTGAATTTTGACTTGATGTTATAAAGGATTTGATTAAGCTAACACGTTTTATTTTCAAAATCTACATTGGATTGATCATTTAATAAGAACAATTCTTTTCCAATGTCATTATTTATATCTAAGAACATCATTTGTGATGATGATCCATAGAAAACTAATCGTCTGTCCATGATCAATTGGGATCCACAAATTTTCGTCTCTGTAGACAACTAAAATATCTAGGATTATGTATCTAACCCAAGGGATTTAGAATATCCATATTTAAATAATGTTGAATTTATTCAAGATAATTAAAGACGTAATAAATTATATTTGTTAATTTATTTTCTATTCGTACATTAATGAAAAATTGAAAACAAAAATATCGACACAAAAAAAATTGTTATCACACACAAAGGGTGAAACTCACATTTCATATTTAATATCGGTCTTGGTATTCATATCCGAGACATCATTTGATTGTTATTCCAAAAAAATTTAAATATTTCTTGTGAATTATATTATATATTTAATATTTTAAATAATTCACAAATAAGATCCCTCTTTCCATAGAATCCCACGATAACTCCATGACTTTCATCGAAAATATTTACTAAAATATTACAATGTTTTTTTATTGAAAATATATTGTTGTTACAATAAATCCCCAAAACATGATTTCACCAATTCATCATTCCTTAAAAGTATAACTAAAACATCAAAATAATGATGTTAGAAAATTGTAAATAGTTTGTTATGTTTTAATTATATTGTTTTTTATTATATTGGTTTGATGACCATTGGGATATTGATTAAAAAACAATTATTACAAAACATATTCCAAAGGATAAAGACATTAAAATTAGGTAATAAATAATTATAATAAATTTCAATAATAATTATAAATGATTATTATCATGGTTTTTAATTATTAGATTGTTCCCAAATAGGTGGTTAAAATATTTATGTTGTTATATAGGAACATAGAGTGCATTTGACTAAGACGAGAATTAAGGTAAGGGTTCTTGTTTAAAATTTTGACCCTTTACACATATTTCTCACTGTACACCTTTTATTCATTATAATTGTATATATTCTACACCATGGTAATTTTTTATACTAAACCTATCGTAATTGATTCTATTTAATATTTCATTTTAAATAATATCTTTAATGGGGTTCTAAATTGATTGTTTCCATTGTTTCATGGGTTTCATCTCTCAAATAAAATTTTATGATACAAGTATTATATTTAACACTATGATATATATTTTATAGTTTATTCACTAAACTATTTAATTAATTTATGAAATATCATTTATTTAAAGGGGTTTTAATGACTAATTTATTAAATTTTTCTAATTAACCTTGAATTATTTTATTAGCCACACCATGAGGGTTTCGTCACAAATGTCATTTTCGGAAAGATATTTATATTGAATAATAATCCTTTTAGGGAATTATGATAGTGTTATCTAAAAATTAAATATAAATTTATTATAATATATCAATTATTTTGGTTATTCTAGTCTAATACTTATTTTATTTACCTTTAGCATCGTAATATACCCTTTTTATGGAAACTAACCATTGCTATTATTTTTTGTCAGGAAAATTATGTTTTCAATGTCCATATTCATTTGATTTTTTTATGAATACTTTTTTCTTTACCAAAATAATATATTTAGGATGTTTTATAAAACATGACCTTTATTAATAGTTTTATTGAAATTTTTATCATTTTCCCTAGGGGTGCTCTTCATTGATGTTTGAAAAGAATCAATTTATAACATTTTTTCATTGAAAAAAGTTCCAATGAATTTTATCATTTTACATATAATGGTAACTGACCATTTTCATGGTAAATAAATGAAATCAACTCTATCTTTATTTTATAAAATATTTCTCAAAATAAATTTGAAAATATTAAGGCTATTTTTTATGTTTCTATGTGATTTATCTAAAACAAAAAATCATTTTATATCCATTTAATTAAATTTTCACATATAATATAATTTATTTAGGACAATGTTCAATTATTAACATCTACTTTATTTATATTTATGGTTTATGTATTGTTGTTTTCTTTTAAAAATATTATCAATGTCTACCTTTTTCATTCCCTAAAATACAATCTTATTGGGATGAAATTTCTTCCAATGAATTTTTATTAGGAATAACCTATTTTCTATTTCCATGATTAAAGGGAGTTTATCTATATTCAAATCATCTATTTATTTTAGAATCTTTTTAAGAAAGATATATAAATTTCTATCTATATAGTTATGATACCATATACATCATTATCATAATTAATGTTTAATAACCTAGACGGTTAATAAATAGTTTCACAAACCCATTTAGTTTCCAATAGTCTTTCTTGTGATGATAATGAATAATATCATTATGTTATTTAATTTGAAATGAAAATAAACCCCATATTCATTCGACGAGTTATTTTTTATATGCTTAATGAAACCCAATTTTCTTTCCGTAGTTTATTTTTTATATGATGAATGATTTATTTTTTGTTGCACTCATTTGTATGGATGATGATGAGTTAGGTATTATATACCCCTGAAAGTCATTGGTTAAGGATTTATATCCCATAAGATAATTATGTGAATAGAGAATGTAATGATTCTCTACTATGGGAATCAGGTAGTGATGCCTACACCACAATGATAATGAAATCTAGATGTGCACCTTTCTCTACCATGTTGTGTTCATAAATGATCATATTGGTTTCATAATATCATTATTATTTTTATTATTGAACTATAGTTTTATAGCTCCTGTATAATTATTAATTTTACTACACAATTTTGATTCATTTTAAATGTTTACCGATGCCATAAACTATCATTACAGATTATTGATTTATGTATTATTTGGTAAAATGTCATACTTATCCTTACTATATATATATATATTATAATCTAATTTTTATTTATGCTACTATATATTTAATGCTTATTATCAACTATAATAATCTTTTATGCTCACCCATTTCATATGTTTCTAGTACCATAGATTTGGAGGATAAGAAATGTATAAAAAAAATTCTTTTGATTAAAATATTTGGGTGATATTTATAAAGTATTTTGGAATATGTAGTCACTTATATAATGTTAAAAATTTAGATTTTTATGTAATGAATTTTGTTTCTAATAGAATTATATTTTTACTAATTCTCTAAAAATCAAAAAATACAAATATTCAAAAAGTGTGAATATTACATTAGGTGTTAATGAACACTTATCTAAAGATATTAATTTTCGATTCTTTATAATGTATTTTGTTTTTAAAAATTCATACATGGCTATGGTTTGTGGTCTGTCAAAATCCCGTATTCTAGACACAAATATTTTACCACGGTTTTTATTTATCGATGTTTTAAATGACATAATAATTATTCACATTCTCCAAAAATTAAAATAACAATTATTAGTCATTTTTAACTAAATAAGGATCTTGTGAGCCAAAGCTAATCTCAATGACCATGATACCCACCCCTAAAATTTTAAATATATCTGTTTTCATATTAAAGATAAAATATTATTTCATCATAATAATAATTCACATTATAATGTGTCTTGTATCATCCTCATTCAACATCAATCCCTTTTGAATATGAAATAAATTACCTTATATAATAATATGACAATTCCTATACTCAGGAATAGGCCACAAAACCTATAAGAAGTCCCTAATTAAAAAAATATAACTAAATCAAAATGAATCATTGAACATTGATCATGGATTATTTTCCAAAAGAAAATTTCCTTATGAATAAATTAAAAAAATAACTTAAGGTCCATTAATAATATCCAATAAGAATACATGTATAATTTACATAGAATGAATTAGATATTTCTCTAGTTGTTTATATCTAAAATAGTTTTAATTACACATTCTCCTAAAAATAAAATTTTATCTTCTCATCTGTAAAAAATTTAATTAATATCCTCTAGAATGTCTAAAATATTATCCTCATCTATAGAAATCTCACAAAGAATGTACATATTATGTTTAATTTCAGTATGGTAATAACTGGCCATACTATTTGTCAAAACTATGACTCAAATTCCATTATAATGAAGGATCCATTCATTATAAAATTTATCACATATTTCATTATTTGATTAGTAATTTTACTATTAAAACTCCACCAACAATAACCATAAGTAGTATTTACATTATTACATTGGAATAAGATAAAATAGATATCACTTCACAGAATCGACCAAATCTATGGTATTTTAAAACTTGATAAATTCTTGATTATTCTATTACATTAGAAATATAAAATTAATTTTATTAGTAATGATTCAAAATACAATAATTTTTTTATAATAAAATCTTCATAAAAATTACAATGTTAAGAAACATAGAAATGGTTATTTACAATAGAATGTACAATTAATAAATATGGCATTATAAATTAGGATTGTTAAACAACTGATAACAAAATCTTTTTAATTAATAACATGATCACAAAATGAATCCATGTAGAATATATATGTATTAATCTAATGTATATTAATAACTAAATTCTCAATGAAAAAATTTCTTAAAAATATAATTCAGGGTATTCTAAATCATGATATTGTTACTATCTATTCGATGATCCATAATATTGTTATATATGGGTAGTATACTCCAAAACAAATTTAATGTGGATATCAAATCGGTTTTTATCCTGATACAATTCACTACATCAAGTGGATGTATAATTATATTCCCCACCCATCACTAAATTTCTAATGAATTCCTCATATAGTGAAATATAATTTAAATTCACAAACAATATTCCATATTAATAAACAACATTATTGGATAAATAATAAAAAATATCAATATTTCTCAATAAAGTCAAATACCATTCCTATTAATGAAGAGTATGACGAAATATTATATGTTTTATGAAAAAAATCAAATTCCTCAAAAAATGAATATAGATATTTATGAAAAATTTAATTTCCCGTGAAATATGATCTAAAAAATAATTGTTTGATGCTAATTTTAATGATAAAATTTTAATTATTATATGAGAAATGACTATTAGAAATATATATTTTGTAGTTAAATGAATTAATTAAAAACAATTGATGAAAATGCGAGAGAAGTAATTTAAATTAGAATTGCTATAATTTCTTCTATGTAAATTCATTAAAAATTAATATAAGAATCAAAATAGAATATTTTTTTATGGTAGCATCAAATTCTGTTGACATCATATTTTTTAAAATAAAGAACAATATTTTGACACTTTTTTATGGAATTTAAAAAATTACCATTATGAAAAATAATAGAAATAATCCATTAAATTTCTTTAGATGGAATGGATAACAGAAAATTTCCCTAATAAATCATTTTTTATATATAATAGTTACCTTTTAAGAACAATATTGGATGCGTTGAATAATAATATACCTGATCAAAAACGGAATGATATTTCATTTTTTTTAAAATTTCACTAATTAATCTTACTAAAAAGGGAAATATTTTATGAAAAAAACATAGAATGTGCATAAATATCATGGATTCATGGGAATATATGGGATTTATTAAATCTATATAATAATATACCATCAATGAAAATAATATCTACCCCCAATAAAGATATTTTGAAATAAATTCTTTTAAAATTGTATCATTTAAATTAATGAAACATAAATGATAAAATTAGATTTGAAAATTAAATCACCATGAATAGGTATAGATTCATGTTAAATACATAAGTGGGTAATTTTATGCAAAACATAAAAATATGTATCTAATTCCATATATGAATAAATGGAATTGAAATTGAGAAAAATCCCTTACAAAAATTGAATCCTGGAAAAGAGAAATAACGGAGGATGTGATTATGTGTGTGAAATATAATTCAACAAAAAACTGGGAAATAAAAAATAATATAATTATATGTGATTTCTAACATATTCCAGGTATTAAATAGTTAATTATGTATATGTATAACCCAAATATTGGAAATATATTTTAGAAAAAAAAACCTCAAGTTCAACACACCCTTAACATGATTTTAATCTTCTATATAATAAAAACTGATTTGTTATTAGTAAATTACCTTACCATATTTATATATATTATTTCATATATTTTCAATTTATAAAATTTAATCAAATTTTTTGTTAATAATATTTAACTAATATCATTGTTTCAGGAGTTAGGAGCTTCGTTTTTTAGATAAATCTTAATTCAAGAGATTTGATTATTGCAGCATGCACTTGATTCCATCATCTATAGAATGGTAATCAGGTTATAAATATTATATATGTATATATACATGTTAAATATAATTATATTTATAGTCATATATATGTGAGAGATAGATGAAAATGAATTGCGTAGTTCATAGTGATCGTTGGTTGTATGTATGAATGAACATTGATTTCACTTTTTGAGGGACACAATGAAATAAATAATAATAATAATTCATCATTAATTTTTTTATTATATTCTATATATCATATTTATTTATTAAATATAACCTTATCACCATCCATATAAATTATTAATGAAAAAGTGATGACATTGTTTCCCGAATGTGGTTGTTCACCCATAAGCATGAGAATCATTTTTGTTTTACAAGGAATAGGAGGGTAAAAATTTAGATATGAAAATATTATTTCATAAGAATTATGGTTTCCAAACTATCTTATATATTAATTTATTAAATAATTATAACCATCCGAGTAAAGTGCTGATGGAAAAAATTACATTAAACATGGAGATTATTTGGGTTCCGTGCACAAGAATGATGTTTCCTATTTTTGTTTATTGGAAACGATATGAAATATGTTTTTACCATTATCATAATATTATCATAGTATATTTACAACACCTATTTACCCATTTTAGGATAGATAACAAATATTTATATTTTTTATAAGAATAAATAAATAAGAAATTATGAGTAATAGAGGTTACAAATTCTTCATTAGACTTCTGTTAGATACCTTATTAACGACCATTTTGATAGTCCATTAATAATAAAATATCCTATAAATCATGGAATGGGATTCTAAGTGGTAGGAGGTGCATCCACGTAATTTCATTTTTTATTAATTTTATATATTGTTTTTTAATGTTGAAATTTATAAAAATTGGTATAAATATACTATTTTATTATTATGTGTGGAAATAAACACATATAATAAATCTTATACATTTTTGGGTACTATTTTCACCATTTTATTTTTGTTTTATACCCATTTGACCCTTTTGACATTCATAAGAATATTAATGATTTCAAGAGTTTGAGGGCCAAGAATGTTACCATAGAAGGATAAACGTCCCAAAAAATAGACCATTTTTTACTTATTAATCAGTATCCTATTACATTAGATAAATATATTATTTTATAAATTTTAAATTATTAAATATTATATTATTTAATATAAAATATCATTAATTTAATTTTTGAAACTGTTCATATTATTTGAATTTCAAAAAAATATGAATCACATGTTATAAATAATATAACATTAAAAAAATTATATATTATATATATCAATAAAATTGATGAGGCACAATATATCACCAAAAAAATTATAGTTAGTGCTATTATAAATTATTTACATGATTTTTCTTTAACTTTCAGAAGCACTGTTTTAGCATTGAATTAATATTATAGGAAGTTAATTCGTAACTTCTAATTAAAAATAAATTATCTTGACAATAATAAATATATATAGTTTAATAAAAACTTTTATATTCATTAAATATGTATATTAACTCACATATATGTAATGTAAATATATTTAATATGTTATCAACACTTTTTAGCCTTGTGTAAGAATCACACTAGCATTTGGACAAGATTTATATTATAAATGTGAATGAATCAAATATAACTATAAAAATAATATATAATATATAATATCTATTTTCAAATTCAATAAAAGTGATTTCTTTCCTCATTATTATCAATAGGATACCAAATTATTCTTTTTAGTGTTATGCATGCTATGTGTTGCCACTAAAAATTCTTTATATATATATATATCATTAAATAATTTATAATTTATATGTTTTGAAATATTAGTTTTTTATTTTTCGTTGATATTACTATTTGATTCATTAATTATTTTTTATAATTTTTAAATACTATTTTTATTTTTTTATTATAATTAAGGAAAACGTATTTCCCAAAAATAATATTTCATACTACTAAGAAAAAATTTATAATTTGTAGAAAAAAATCAAAATTTAATACATGATATTTTAATTTATAAGACCAAAAATTATTCAAATTTCATGAAATTAAATTCCATTTTGTTACAAAAATTAATTTAAATATAAATGTGTACAAAATAATTGTAAACATATTTTTTTATTGAAAAGTGTCTTTACTATACAAAATGATCTTTTAAAAAAATCACATAGAATAATTACTCCAATGTAATTAATTAAAATATTTAAAATTATAGAATTCTAATATTATTTTTTTATAAAATGGATAATATAAATTTAATTATTTAATGGAAATAAAAAATGTTTTTATTATAATATATATTTTTCACTAATCAATAAAAAATAGTCTTTTTGGAAAAATCCAAAATATTCACAAAATGTTATTGCTAATATGTTGATTGGGAAAATTATTTGTATTTCATAAAATAAAATTTATAAAAAATTTAGTAATTAAAAACAGTTTCTACTCACAAAATGCAATAGAAATTATTTTAAGGGAACATATTTTTTTTGTGTAGAATGATTTTACTCGAAGGTGATCACATATTTATTATTATTCAATACATATTATAATACCTATACAAATATTATTGCTAATTTTTTCCCCATACATTATCACTAATCCAAATAAAAGGTGGTCAATGTTACAGTTAGTCAAAAAAAATATATTATATCACGATTTATGTAATACTCAGTGTCTATTGTTAAGACTGTTATTATAAAAATTATTCCAAAATTATTTGGTTTTATATTCTAACCTATTAAAAAAGTTTTTAATTAAATATAATATTTCATCAATTAATGGTTACATATTTGAAAATACGTTTTTGTTATCCCACATTGTATAATGGGTTAATAAAAAAACATTTTAAAAGGGAAAGTGCGAAACAAAATGGCCACCTGAATTACAAAAAATTCTAGTTTGAAAATTAATTCAACACTTGTATAATTTTAAAATATATTGATGGAGAAAAAAACAAACATTTATGTATTAATAATGATTTATATAAAACAAGTCCATTTGAATTTTAATAGCATTATATTTATTAATCTGTGATGGGTGAAAATATCATCGGTTTATCAAAATTGATGGTTAAAGTATGAAATTTTAATTTCAAGATTTCTTTCATAGAGATAATGTATTTCATTATCATATTGATATAATATAACATGATATGGAAAATTAAATTAATAAATTTCCCCTAAAAAACATTATCTTTAAACAATTAGTATTCAAGATAAATTTTCAATGATTAAAGAATTGAAATCACTACCTAACTGATTTGAAAAGAAATAAAAGAATTAAATCTTAGTAATCATATCTTTAAATGAAATTTTTTTTGTAATGAATGTGTAAGATAATAATAAAAATAAATAAAAAATATATATCAATAAATAATACATTATTCTCGAAAATTCAATAATAAAACCAAAGGATTGACATAGGTAATTCCGTAAAAAAATTACCCCGTAAAAAAATAAACGTATTATTCACAAATAATCTATTATTCAAATCCAAAATTCAATATATACATAAAAATAATAAAACATATCCTAAAATATCATTAATAACCTCAAATTATGAAAATTTCAAAAATATTTGATCATAAAATATTATTCCTAAAACTAATTTAAACCATATTTAATTAATTGTTTAAATAAAAAGTGTCATACAATATATGAGATAGTGTGGTTTTATTATAGGAACTACACCATTGTATCCCTTTAATTGTGGTTTTATGACACATTTAATTTTCATATGTAATGGGTAGTTACATGCAAGTGGTGTCTCATTTTTATTGACCCTAAATGTTATCAATAACATTACACATTTGTTTGAAAATGAATAATGCTTTATTACCCAAAATTACTTTCTCACAAAAACATAGACTAATATAATGAATTTTAATCCCATATATTTCTCACAAAATAAATATAACCAATATTATCTCACATTATGTTAAACCTCAAATGTGTTTTTATGCAATAAAAATTATGAACAATTGTATTCTTATCTACCGAGGACCCATTTGGTTTATCCCATATCACTATGGAATATCATCGACATTCAAAGGGGATATTATCAAATTCATCATAGTTGTTCATAGTGGAAATATAAATTAACCTAGGAATATCCCCTAGGAGTGTCATACTAGGTTTCTAGTATGGGTATACTCGCCCTGAACTAGAATTATAGACGATATAAACTTGACCAACACTTTTAAAGGTTTTACACATATATGAATGTATTTCAATACTATATCCACATATATTATCTACAGAGGGATGTAACACTATGAAAATTACATAATATTTGCATTAAATATAACATTATGGTATTATACTATAATTAGACTTATCCTCATGGTCATTCATTGGGTTATGTTATATGATCTATATTTTCAAAATTATACTGCTCAAGTTTTCCAATATAGTTCATTTTACTCCGACTATAGAAAACAAAAATCCAGTAACCTAGAGATGATGTTTACATTATTAAATTAGTACATGATTGATGAGATATCTCCATATAGTATATAATGGTTTAGTGGTATTAGTATATGTGATACATGTATTATTATGATATTAAATATGAAATATAAAATAGACAACATAATGAAGCATTATTTCATTATTGATATTATTCTGAATATCCTCTATAACACTGGTATAGAAAAACAAAAAAAATTGATCTTGGATGCTTAGTGTGGGTTATATACATCAGAAGCTATCATGAATAAATATAGATTAATTAATATAATATGTTAAATTACTAATTACACATTCCATTTGATCAATAAATTGGGAAAACAAATATCCACAAATTGTAACACCCCATGTAAATAAAGAGTAAGACATTTTCACATTTATCCATATTTGTGAATAAAATATTAATAATTAATTTAAAGGTAATGCTATGCTCGATGGCGTACCCAATATGCAACAACAAGTTTTTTTGAAATCTTACGTTGCACTCTAATAATAAAATAATATTATTTTAAATGGTAGTTAACGCCTAGCCGTTGTAATGGAGGGAATGAACATAACTAAATACAAAATAATTATATATTTTGGTAAAATATTTGTACTCTTTACAATAAAATTTAGAGGATTATAAATGCAAATGAATCCATTTTTTAAAAGAAAACATTCTAATATTCATTAAAAGGTCTATTAACCGCCTTTTGATGGCGAACCCCTTTTAAATCCACTTTTTGAAAATTTTATAAGCTCTATTTCTCAAAATAAACATATTATTTATGATTGTGACATTGAAATTTACCTTGGGTTAATTTTTGGTATTTTTCTGGCAATGTTCTTTTTTCAATGAATAGTGAAAAATACTGCATTTTACATCAAAACTGCTTTTTCATATAATTTAATTATATGGTTATAATATCTTTTTAATTTGTTTTAAAGTGTAATTAGAATATATTTTTAACATTTAATTCAATGATGGTCATTGGGATTAATTTCACTTTGGAATTAGGCATAAACAAGTGTCAAACTTTTGATAAATATTGTTTCTAAAAAACCCCCTATTTGTTTTGACAACATGAGGTTTTTTTAAATTAATTATTGCAATTTATGTGTTTGGAATTTGGTAAAATTAATTAAATATTTGTAATTAGAAGGGACAAATTATGTAATTAAGACTGTTTTGTTTTTGAACATTATGAATAGTAACGACGGTAATTATCTTTAATTATTTTGATTAATGAGTAATCGGGTAGTTAAAGATAATAAGATAATATCATAATAATAAAAAATGACCACAAAATGTGGCCTAAGGCTACTTGTTGTCTCATGGCCGACCATGTTATGCCTTGTGCCAATCTTGGGGGCCCCATGGAATCACTTTTGTGAGGAAGTGACTTTTTATCTATTTATTTTTAAAAAATGTAAAATGTGACAATGAATGTATCACCTATGTAAAATATTTTTAATTTTGTCTACATAAATTATATTTTGGACAATAAATATTCATTATAATGCTAAAAATATTTCCTACATCATAGTTTTTTTTATAATTTTTAGACATTAAATAAATTAAATTATTTATGACATCATGATTATGCAGCGATGACCTCATTATTCAAGGATTTAAATAAAATGGAAAGATACTATAAAATATAAGACATAAACATGTCCAAAACCTATTGTATGGGTGGATTTATAACCCTTATCACCTTATCCTCGAAACACATCAATGTGGGACCATTAAAATCCGAAACTCATTTTCAAATAAAGTTACATTTTATACCTTTCCAAGAGTGCCCCTCCTCTCCTCTTATAAAAGGCTCCCACCACTACCTGCTTACCCACACTTCCAAAGCCTTTTCCTCGGCCAACCCCTTCCCATTTTGTCTTTCCACATCCCTCTATAACTCCTTGAAGCCTCACTTTGGGCAGAATCCTTTCCAAGGAAGCCTTTGAGCTCAAATCAAAGGAAGTTACCCGATTTTAAGATAATGTCTTCACTTGAGTCCTTTTGTTTTATTTTACTTCTCCAACCCCCTAAACTCTTTTTATTCTTTTATTTTTTAATAATTACAGTATCTTAAATATACTAGGATGTTGTTATAATAAGGATTAGAGGTACACTTACACACACCTACATCTAATGGTTAAAGAACATAATGTTTCCGTGGATGGTGAATTTCTGCCTCCCGAAACGATGATTGTTCAACATTCTTCTAACACCTTCAAAGGTGGCCATTAATATGACACTATATTTATATATGATATCTAATATGTTTATGTTTTACTTAAGCTTATGTATTTTTCATTTATGGCATACCTTTATGGTTTCCATTATGGGTAAACGCGATATCTTCATTTAAGGAAGTGTGGACTACCGCCCCCTCAAAGTGATTTGATTCGTTAATACCATATGTGGTACATATAAAGGATATATTTAATGATATTATATATGATACCATACTGGAATTAAAATACTATTATGTATCATTATGTTTTAATTCCATTAAATATGAAATAGAAATGGAAGTAGCGTTCAAGCGTACGTACGGCTTACCATCTCCATGAACGATGAATTTCATTTCTTAACTCTAAATGTTATGTAATATTATAAATGCATGAATATACTGGATATATATGATTATATGATATATAAATAATGAATAAAATTCTGGATATAATGAACATTTGGCCACATGAACAACATGTAATTGTAATAAGTCCACTTTCGACTTCAGAACCAAATATCGGCAAAACAAATATTATTAACTTAAATGATTACATAATATTTATGACATGGTAATAAGTGATATAAAAGGAATAATGAACTTGAACAAGGTTCTTAAGGAAGTATAAATTAACTCGAGTTTATTATTCAGGATATTAAAGAACGATCGATTCAAGTCGGACCCGAGGTAAGGGATCCTACTCCTCTCTTTCTTTTTAAGTACACTATTTTATGTCATTCCTTTTAATCTCATCTTTCTTATGATTGGGATGTTATTTTATATTAATACTACTTTAATTTTTATGTTCATATGATGATAGACCCTATTTTCTCTCATCAATCCATTTTGGAAGTTTTGAGTGGCGTCGTTTGGCTGCCGAATTTTCGTAAGGGATCTTACCTCCCTCTTTCTTTGCAAGTACTCTCTTTTATGTAATTTCTTTTATCCTACATGTTCTTATGTTGTATGATGTTCTTTTATGTTATTATTTATGTAATTTTTATGTGATGATAGACCCTATTTGATCTTATCAATTTATTTTGGAAGTTTTGAGTGGCACCGTTAGGCTGCCGAATTTTCGTAAGGGATCTTACTCCTCTCTTTCTTTTTAAGTACACTCTTTTATGTCATTCCTTTTAAGATCATATTTATTGTGATTGGGATGTTATTTTATGTTAATCTTACTTTAATTTTTATTTTCATATGATGAGAGACCCTATTTCCTATCATCAATCCATTTTGGATGTTTTAAGTGGTGACGTTAGGCTACCGAGTTTTTGTAAGGGGTTTTTCATCTCACTTTTATTCCCGTGAGATTTATGCTACATTTTCCACATTTTCCTTTGAGTGGTGTATGTACTGCCCATTATTATACACATTGTGTAGTATAATTTCATTTATGGGTATTCACATCTTTATTGTATGACCCTTCTACCATGGGGTGTACGTTTTGAAAGTTACCCAACCCGGTAAGGGGACCTTTCACCCTCCTCTTTTTAAAAGTCTTCTTTTGTTATGTCTTTTAATTCACAGAAAATTATGTTGGGATATGTTCTTTTATATCCTTGTGGATGTAAATTTTATGTCCAAGATATTAGAAGCCCTTTTTATCTTTCATCAACTCATTTTCTGAATTTTGATGTGATGCCGTTAGGCTGTCGAATTTTACCAAAGGAACTTTTTAACCCAATTTCGATTTCTTTGGGTTCAACATGTAGTTATTGAATATTTCATCTTTTGAATATGTTTGAATGAAATTTTATTGTTTTACATTTAATATCCACTTATATTGGGTGAATTTATGTTTGTCACACATAATTTTGAAATTGAATTATCTTTAATTTAAGGATACCTTCTTTATAAGGGAATTCATCACATTTGACATTTCTATTGAGACTTCATTATTGTTATGCATCAATTCACTCTTATATGGTGTATATATTGTCCTTCGGAATATTATATCATGAATCCATTTATTCACATGATATTATAAAGTTCTGACTATATTTTATTCCCCAATTATTGTATTCAAGCGTCTCTAATTTAGGTAGAACCCCTTTAACCAAAATATCGCTTTAAATGTTTTAATTATTTGTTCTTATTAATATCCATGTTTTCAAAATGGTTTTAAGGATTTATTTATATGTATATTAATGGTTTAAAATTTTAAAAGCTTCAAGGTGGTATGGGACACTTTGATTCAAAAATCTCTTTATTAAATGTTTTAAATGGTTTTGGAAATGGTTTCTTTTTGAATGGATTCATTATTTCAATATACTAAAATGTTATATTGTGATTGAAATGTGGAAATGTTATGTTTACTTTATGCATGTTTTATGTGATATGTTTATGTTATGGTTCTTGGGCATTGTTATGAAAATGGGTGGTTCCGTGATAAACTAAGGGCGGGTGATCCCGATATAGCTCTACAATGCATTGGGTAACGCGAAGGAGTGAAACGTTAAGGTTTCTCCGAAGAGATTTAGGGAATATACTGTGGTGGGTATTCCAAACGTAACCAAGAGGGTTACTCCCTACGTAATAATGTTACGAATGCCTCAAGTTACCTTTTATGTCTTATGATATATATGATTTATTCATGATTTTATGAGGCATGTTAAAGTGTCAAGGTTTTATGGTTAAAGTATGATTTCATTCTTATGTATATATGAACTCATGTTTCCTTTCCATATTTTTATAACCCTTACTGAGCTTTTTATGCTCATCACAAGTTTTTTTGAAATTTTTTTCACAGGTCAAGGGTAAGGTACATGATATGATGATAGTGTCAAAGGAAGTCTCAAGAAAGAATCCATGTTTCATTTTAAATATGTTTCCGTTGATGGGAAAAAAATGAATACTATCTATTATGTAACCAATTTGTTTAAATGTGGAATGTAATGGAAGTTTTATGATATAATTCTCTAAAACTCTAATCCTGAAATGATCCTCAATGTGTAATCTTGTAATAACTCAAGATTAGGTATGGTTTAATGCCGGGGACTTATAGTTGGTATCAAAGCTCGGTTTAGATAACTTTAAAGGTTAGGGTATTCTCTAAGCATAAGTGATAGTACCATAATGGATATGATTTCAGAAAGTGTCCTAGTTTTAGATAAAGTGAATGAGTTTGTATATCTTGGTTTTTATATTCCTCATTAGTATATGATGGTTCTGTTGATATACTCACACTGACCTTTTTGGTTTTAGTAAATGGATGGATCTAGCAGGCACCAAAGTAACAGTGGATGTGAAGGAAACTGTGACAGTTTTTTGAGCAGGAAACTGAATGATATGGGGGATGCAATGAGAACTCTTGTGATTATCCTCAACCAACTATCTGGAGTCATGATTGACCACCTAAACCTTGGTGATTTCTCTAAGGCATCATATATGCAAGAAACAATCCCTAAAGACCTACAGGTGATAATCATAAAGGTAAGTGTGTTCAAAAACCTATGTGTCAAAGATGAGGAAAGAAACACCTAGGAAAATGTTTCAAAGAGATAGAAATATTCTATAGATGTGCAAATGAAGGTCCTAAAGCAAGAACCTTCCATTGAAAAAGGAAGCATCCAGTTGACTTGAGGAAAGGGAAAGAAGTTCATTCTGAGGGATCAATTGAATGTTTTAAATATGGGGTGCATGGTCATTATGAAAACACATGTCCTATGAAGAAGTTTCGAGAATGGGATCACCAAGATCGTACAAATATTCGTTTACCAATACCTAATGACATTCTGATTGAGGATGAAGAAGCTGACAATGACCAATCAATGGTATGGATTATTTCATAACTTTTGTTTTCCTATTTTGGAATATTAGGATATGATTCATGATTTTGATTGTAGGAAAGAAGTATTTCAGAATAAGTGGGAAAGGAATGGTTAATGGACCATGAAGAATGTTGAGTGAGTAAGAAGTCGACATATAAGGGCTTCAAGAGTTATGGTGAAATTCTTAAGATTATTAAGTCTCTTTTGATTATGGGGTTACATTATAAGACTTTTTATAGTATGTGTAACCCTGATGTTTAACGTATGAAAATTTTATTCAAGGAATAATTATCTGTTCTTTTGTGGACATAGTTATAAAGAACCATTTGGGTTTATATGATCCTTACTTTTGAGGTAATTATGGGTTACTATATGTTATGATGGAAGTGAAAGGCATGGGATAAAATTGAGGTTAAATTATGTTATGGTTATTTTTTGATGATTTTTTCTCTTTTTGGGGAATGATTAGAGAATTATATAGTTTTGGAAAAAGGACAACACGCAGACTGTGTGACAACCCGTCGCATCGGACAAAGCTGCGGGAATCAAACCCACAACCAAAGTGCAACTGGTATTTATTTCCTACCACTAGACTACGTGAAGTCCCTGGTTAGTTTGACTAATTCGTTTTAGTTAGATGATTTTAGGAATCAAGAGTAAGTTTATTTTGGGTTATCTATGGAAATGATTAACCTATCATCGAGGATATGTGATTAGGTTAATTACTTTTCAATACGATACATTAAGAGAAACTGATGTTGTTTGGAGATAAATGTTACGATTTATCTTGGAAGACTATGTGACTAAATCCTTCAAATATTTGGGTTTCAATCTTAGTTTGGTTTACTTGGAAGAATTTTATGGAAATTTTTTTTATCGAATGGTCCTCGTTGAACTCTGGTTTTTGCTGGACAAATTTTGGAGATTAAGAATAGATTTTCTTTTTATAAAGGTTTATCCTTTTCTGGATTATCTGATCTTGTACTAACCTTTTGGTTTTAGTTTTGGTTAAAGTCTAAAGACATGGGAAGTATATAGTTCTCTATGGTGGATTAGTTGATTCTCTAGAAGTTGATTATAATTATCTTAATGTGAACAAGTCTTCCTAAATACTCGTCTTTTGGAGAAAATATGAGTTGATTAAGGAATCTAGTAAAAGTTGAAAGTCTACATGACAATTAAATATGTTTCAGTATGATTTAGTTAAGCTCAAAAATAAATTCCTCAATGAAAAGTAACTTAAAACAAAAATGTTTTCTGTTAACATTTCCTACTGGGGAATCAAATACCGTTTAACCCATCACAAGTTTGTGATTTTCTTATGGTTAACTTTCTCCTAGACATGTTTACTATCACTCTCCATCAGAACATGACCCTATGTTTTCTCCTCCATGTCCATATTTTCCTACATGGAATCCTAGTATGGGTTAACTCGGGTGACCTCTGTACTTATCTTTCTTTATTTTAAAGTGATTGTTTTACCGACTCTTGTTACGACGTGGGACGTTCAATGATGTTTCCAAGCTCAATTTTAAAATTGCGAGGACGCAATTCCCAAAAGGGGGGATGGATGTAACACCCCAGGTAAATAAAGAGTACGAAATTTTCACATTTATCCATATTTGTGAATAAAATATTAATAATTACTTTAAAGGGAATGCTATGCTCGATGGCGTACCCAATATGCAACAACAAGTTTCTTTGAAATCATACGTTGTACTCTAATAATAAAATAATATTATTTTAAATGGTATTTAACGCCCAGCCGTTGTAATGGAGGGAATTAACAGAACTAACTAAAAAATAATTATATATGTTGGTCAAATATTTTTACTCTTTACAATAAATTTTAGAGGATTAAAAATGCAAATGAATCCAGTTTTTAAGCGAAAACATTATAATATTCTTTAAAAGGTCGATTAACCGCCTTTTGATGGCAAACCCCTTTTAAATCCACTTTTTGAAAGTTTTATAAGCTCTATTTTTCAAAATAAACATATTATTTATTATTGGGACATTGAAATTTACCTTGGGTTAATTTTTGGTATTTTTCTGACAATGTTCATTTTTCAATGAATAGTGAAAACTACTGCATTTTACATCAAAAATGCTTTTTCATATAATTTAATTATATGGTAATATTATCTTTTTAATTTTTTTTAAAGTGTAATTAGAATATATTGTTACCATGTAATTCAATTATGGTCATTGGGATTAATTTAACTTTGGAATTATGCATAAACAAGTGCCAAACTTTTCATAAATATTGTTTCTAAAAAACCCGCTATTTGTTTTGACAACGAGATGTTTTTTTAAATTAATTATTGCAATTTATGTGTTTGGAATTTGGTAAAATGAATTACATATTTGGAATCAGAAGGTCCAAATTATGTAATTAAGACTCTTTTGTTTTTTGAACATTATGAATAGTAATGACGGTAATTATCATTAATTATTTTGATTAATGAGTAATCAGGTAGTTAAAGATAATAAGATAATATCATAATAATAAATAATGATAACAAAATTTGTCCTAAGGATACTGGATGTCTCATTTCCGACAATGGGATTCCTTGTGCCAAACCTGGGGGCCCCATGGAATCACTTTTGTGAGAAAGTGACTTTTTATCTATTTATTTTTAAAAAATGTTAAATGTGACAAAGAATGCATCACCTATGTAAAATATTTTTAAATTTTTCTACATAAATGATATTTTGGACTATAAATATTAATTAGAAAGATAAAAAGATTTCCTACATCATAGTATTTTTTTATAATTTTTAGGAATTATATAAATTACATTATTTATGACATCATGATGATGCAGCGATGACCTCATTATTTAACGATTTAAATAAAATGGAAAGATAATGTAAAATCTAAGACCAAAACATGTCCAAACCCTATTGGATGGATGGATTTAGAACCCTTATCACCTTATCCTCGAAACACATCAATGTGGGACCATTAAAATCCGAAACTCATTTGAAAAAAAAGTTACATTTTATACCATTCCAAGAGTGCCCCTCCTCTCCTCTTATAAAAGGCCCCCACCTCTACCTCATTACCCACACTTCCAAAGCCCTTGAATCGGCCAAACCCTATCCATTTTGTCTCTCCACATCCCTCTATAACTCCTTGAAGCCTCACTTTGGGCAGAATTCTTTCCAAGGAATCCTTTGAGCTCAAATCAAAGGAAGTTACCCGATTTTAAGGTAATGTCTTCACTTGAGTCCTTTTGTTTTATTTTACTTCTCCAACCCCCTAAACTCTTTTTATTATTTTATTTTGTAACAAATACAGTATATTCAATATACTAGGATGTTTTTATAAGTAGGATTCGAGCTACACTTACACACACCTACATATAATGGTTAAAGAACATACTGTTTCCGTGGATGGCGAATTTCTGCCTCCCGAAACGATGATTTTTCAACATTCTTCTAACACCTTCAAAGGTGGCCATTATGATGAAAATATATTTATATACGATATATAATATTTTTATGTTTTACTTAAGCTTATGTATTTTTCATTTATGGTATACGTTTATGGTTTCCATTATGGGTAAACACGATATCTTCATTTAAGGAAGTGCGGACTACCGCCCCCTCAAAGTGATTTGATTCGTTAAGACCATATGTGGTACGTATAAGGGATATGTTTCAGGATATTATATATGATACCATACTGGAATTAAAATACTATTATATATAATTATGTTTTAATTCCATTAAATATGAATTAGAAATGGAAGTAGAGTTCATGCGTACGTATGGCTTACCGTCTCCATGAACGGTGCATTTCATTTCGAAACTCTAAATGTTATGTAATATTATAAAATCATGAATATACTCGATATATATGATATATATGATATCTACATCATGAATACAATTCTGGATATAATGAACATTTGTCCACATGAACAACATGTAATTATAAGAACTCCACTTTCGACTTAAGAACCAAATATCGGCAAAACAAATATTATTAACTTAAATGATTACATAATGTTTATGACAGGGTAATAAGTGATATAAAAGGAATAATGAACTTGAAAATGGTTTTTAAGGAAGTAGAAAGTAACTCAAGTTTGTTATTCAGGAGATTAAAGAATGATCGAGTAATGTCAGACCCGAGGTAAGGGATCCTACTCCTCTCTTTCTTTTTAAGTACACTATTTTATGTCATTCCTTTTAAGCTCATCTTTCTTATGATTGAGATGTTATTTTATATTAATACTACTGTAATTTTTATGTTCATATGATGAGAGACCCTATTTTCTATCATCAATCCAATTTGGAAGTTTTGAATGGCCCCGTTAGGCTGCCGAATTTTCGTAAGGGATCCTACCTCTCTCTTTCTTTGCAAGTACTCTCTTTTATGTCATTTCTTTTATGGTCCACGTTCTTTTGTTAGAGGATGTTCTTTTATGTTCCTATTTCTGTAATTTTTATGTGATTATAGAACCTATTTTATCTCATCAATCCATTTTGGATGTTTTGAGTGGCGTCGTTAGGCTGCCGAATTTTCGTAAGGGATCCTACTCCTCTCTTTATTTTTAAGTACACCCTTTTATGTCATTCCTTTTAAGCTCACATTTCTTTGATTGGGATGTTCTTTTATATTACTCTTACTGTAAGTTTTATGTTCATATGATTAGAGAAACTATTTCCTCTCATCAATCCATTTTGGAAGTTTTAAGTGGCGCCGTTAGGCTGCCGAGTTTTCGTAAGGGGTTTTTCATCTCACTTTTATTCCCGTGAGATTTATGCTACATTTGACACAATTTCCTTTGAGTGGTGTATGTACTGGCCATTATTATACACTTTTTTTAGTATAATTTCATTTATGGGTACTCAAATCTTCATTGTATGACCCTTCTTCCATGGGGTGTACGTTTCGAAAGTAACCCAACTCGGTAAGGGGACCTTTCACCCTCCTCTTTTTAAAAGACTTCTTTTGTTATGTCTTTTAATTCACATACTATTATGTTGGGATATGTTCTTTTATATCCTTATGGATGTAAATTTTATGTCCAAGTGATGAGATGCCCTTTTTATCTCTCATCAACTCATTTTCTTAATTTTGAAGTGATGCCGTTAGGCTGTCGAATTTTACCAAGGGAACTTTTTAACCTAATTTTGATTTCTTTGGGTTCAACATGTAGTTATTGAATATGTCATCTTTTGAATATGTGTGAATGAACTTTTATTGTTTTACACTTAATATCCACTTATATTGGGTGTATTTATGTTTATCACACAT
Organism: Viscum album; assembly: GCA_963277665.1. Lineage (NCBI taxonomy): Eukaryota > Viridiplantae > Streptophyta > Magnoliopsida > Santalales > Viscaceae > Viscum > Viscum album. The sequence goes on from OY728127.1 coordinate 247,449,682, forward strand.
AATTTTGAGATTGAATTATCCTTAATTTAAGGATACCCTCTTTATAAGGGAATTCATCACATTTGACATTTCTATTGAGACATCATTGTTGTTATGCACCAATTCACTCTTATATGGTGTATATACTGTCCTTTGGAATATTATAGCATGAATCCATTTATTCTCATTATATTATAAAGTTCTAACTGAATTTTATTCCTCAATTATTGTATTCAAGAATCTCTAATTTTAGTAGAACCCCTTTAACCAAAATATTCCTTTAAATGTTTTAATTGTTTGTTCTTATTAATATCCATGTTTTCAAAATGGTTTTAAGGATTTATTTATATGGATATTAATGGTTTAAATTTTAAAAAGCTTCAAAGTGGTATGGGACACTTTGATTCAAAAATCTTTTTATTAAATTTTACAAATGGTTTTGGAAATGGTTTCTTTTCAAATGGATTCATTATTTCAATATACTAAAATGTTATATTGTGATCGAAATGTGGAAATGTTATGATTCCTTTATGCATGTTTTATGTGATACGTTTATGTTATGGATCATGGGAATTGTTATGAAAACGGGTGGTTCCGTGATAAACTAAGGGCGGGTGAGCCCGATATAGCTCTCCAATGCATTGGGTAACGCGAAGGAGTGAAACGTTAAGGTTTCTCCGAAGAGATTTAGGGAATATATTGTGGTGGGTATTCCAAACATAACCAAGAGGGTTACTCCATATGTAATAATGTTATGAATGCCTCATGTTATCTTTTATGTCTTATGAATTCTATGATTTATTCATGATTTAACGAGGTATTTTAAAGTGCCTAGGTTTGATGGGTAAAGTATGATTTCATTCTTATTTATATATGAATTCAGGTTTCCTTTCCATATTTTTATAACCCTTACGGAGCTTTTTATGCTCATCCCAAGTTTTTATGAAATTTTTTTCACAGTTCAAGGGAAAGTTACATGATATGATGATAGTGTCAAGGAAGTGTCAAGAAAGAATCCATGTTTCATATTAAATATGTTTCCGTTGATGGGAAAAAAATGAATATTATCTTTTATGTAACCACTTTGTGTAAATGTGGAATGTAATGCAATTTTTATGATCTAATTCTCTAAAACTCTAAACCTGAAAAAATCCTCAATGTGTAATCTTGTAATAACTCAAGATTAAGTAAGGTTTAAGGTTGGGGCCTTATACAAATAATATAAATTAATTAATATGTTTTATATTAATGACTAAATTTTCATGTTGTAAATGATTAATTTGAGACATCATGATAAATTTACCATTAATGTCTTACACTATGGTTATAAAAACCAATTTAATATGGATGAAAACCTAGTGTTTGTAGTTGCACATTTTGATAAATCAAGAAGATATTGAATTTTGGGACCCACCCATCCCTATATTTCTGATGAATTCATTATATTTTGGGAGATAAATTGATTTTATAAACAATATTACATATCTATGAATTGTTATATTGAGTAAAGTTAATGGAATTTAAATATTTCCATAATAATTAAAATTAATTTTCATATTAAATAACCATATATAGAAATGGTATACAGTTTAAATAATAATAACATCCATGGTAAAAATAATATGTATAATTAAGGGAAATTTAATGTCTAATGAATTATAATCACATAAATGATACTGTTTAGAGATAATTTTATTGATAAAAAAATATATAAATAATTTACTAATGGCCATCAGAATTTTATATTTTTGTTGTAAAATTTATTTTTTAAAATATTATTAAATGTTATATTAAACAATTTAATATATTTTTCATATATATTACTCATTCCAATTTCATTGAATATGTGTATAAGAAAAAATATTAAAAATTGGTTCTTCAAATGGGGGAGTCTATTAATGCTTTATATGTTAAAAAGGACATTCTTTTTTTGACAATTTATAATGAATTTAAAAAATTAAACATTCATAAGAACATCATAAAAAAATCAATAATATATTTTTAAATTTCAAGGATAAAAATTCGCCTTTATAAAACATTTGAGTTAATAAATAAAACTATTTAAAAATAATTTTTTATAATTTATACATGTATGGAAAATATGACTGATCAAAATGAGAAGTATGATCAAATGGTCATTTTAAATTTATTTCATTGGATTGAAGATGCATTGAGTGGAATTTTTCGAATAATATCGGGAATATTATTAAATAACTCCATGATAAGAAAATAGATGGAGATTATTAAGGAAAAATTATATTTTACCTTAAATGAAAAAAATAGCAATCCAAAATAAATGTTGTTGAAAAATAAATTTTACCGCTTTTTACCTTTAAATAGAAACCTATTGAATTGTTAAATTGAATTGAAACATAAATCACAATAATTAAATATATACTCGTGTTAAATAAATCAATGGGTTTATATATCACAACATAATAGTATATAGTAACATAATACCAAATAAGTCTCAGTGGAGTGGAAATTGAGATGAAATTCTTTAATAATATCAAATCATTGGTGTCAGAATTAATTAATTATGTTATTGTGGATAAAAATGTAAAAACCATTTTTTGGAAATGTATTTAGATTATTATCAGAGTACATTCCATATATAATCATGGGAGAACATAGCCGATGAAGAATAATTATTACCTACTGAATGAAAATTGAGTTTCTCAAGATCAACTAAATCTACAATATAAAAAATTATATTTTTTATAAATACACAAAAGACCATATTTATGTTTTACATATCAAATATGACCCATTTATACATTTTTATCTTTTATTTATTAATAATATTTATTTATTATCATTATATCATTTTTTAACTGCTATATTTATCATGTATGTTTTAATTTTTACTTCATGTCCTTTCTTGTTGCACAAGATTCTATAATATCCAAAATGATATTAGTGATATAAATACAACATATGACCTTATTATATGTGTGTATATTTATATTTATCCACAATAAATAGAGATAAAAAATAAATTAAATTGTTCGTAGAGACGGTTGGTTGTACGTACACATGAACATTGTTTTCACTTTTGTTGCAGGTGGACTAGAAAAAAGGTAAAAATAATAATTTACCAAAAACGTTTTTTATGTCATAAATACATCATATATTCACTAAATACATATATATACAAATATTTAAATTAGATATGAATGAAAGATCACGTCTCCCTTTTGGGGTTGATAGTTCACATGTACGAACAATTGATGTTATCAATTTCCAATTGATCTAAATGGTAATATGGTAGATATAATAATATAATAAGAGAATTATAATTCTGTTAAAAATATCGTATAAATTAAAATTTCCCATATTAATAACCATTTATGTAATGTGGTTTCTTAAAAAAAATTACCTCGCTATGTGGAGATTGTAAGCGGTAAGTATGCAGAAGTGATTTTTTTCAATTTTAATAATATATAAAAGAGAATGAATGTAGTTTTTTTAAATGTATAGTATATGTGTACTTACAATACTATATTTGTTATAGAAGATACATATTTATATTATTTATATGAAGAAATAAATTTAATTAAGTCAGAAAAGATGATATACTCTTTATCACATGACTTCATTTAGATCTGATATTAATTACCCCCAGAATATTAATTTTGGATAAAAATCAAATTAAATCATGTATAAGGATGTTGAGAATGTAATTTCATTATTTTATTGCAATATGTGTCTTAAAATGTGGTTCCATGAAAAGATATAAGGGTTTTCTTTTTATATGTGAGTGGGAGGATATTATTTGTTTTTTTCATAAAGTATTATATTAATAGAAATCAGCTTTATTTTCAGAATTGATAAAACAATTATTTAATTATAATATAACATTAGTATGAGTCATTATACAAACAATAAATAAAAATTTTACTTTTATTGATTATGTTTTCACCCTTAGAATTTAGATTTAACTCTCCCCCCTACACAATGGGCAATTATAGTAAATTTATATTTTCTAACATTTAGGGATTAAAAGAGTTTCCATAAAAAGAAAACAACCCCTCAAATGGACCATGGATTAATTTTCAGTGATATCTAATTTATTTGGATTATGATAACATTTTTATGAATTTTATATCATTAAATCAAGAATTATTTATTATAAAAAATTATTTCATGTCATTTTTTAAATATTCATATAATTTGACAATGAAGAAATATAATTGTAAAATAATTATATTATAATTCACTAAAAAATCCATAATATGTTATATATATCTATAAAATTCCCAAGAAACAATAAATTTCCTAGAAAATATACTTTTATAGTTTTTAAAAATTATTTCACATTGTTTTTTACAAGAACAACCAATATATCAGCGTAGAGTAAGAATTTAAGTTAATTATATAATCACTAAAAATTTTAAATAAATTACCATGTATAAAATAAATTTATTATGGTTAAAATACCCTTATATATTAATTATATTTGTATATATACTGAATTATATTTCACGATGATTTATTTAATATGTTATTTTTACATTTCTAGATTTATACAGATAATGGATAAAAATTTGGATAATATTATTTTTCAATAAATACCATGTAATAAAATATCAATAAAATATTCATTTTCAAAAAATATTCAACAAAAAAATCATTAATTTTTTTTCTCAATTCTAAATATTGGAATATCAAATTTAACATTCCAAGTGTTGTTCATGGACTTCCTGAGCACTTAAAATGATTTTCAAATTTATCTGTACATAAAATATAATTAAATATTTTTAATAATATTTATATAATATTATATTTATTTAATCATTCATTATTAGTTATATATGTTCGGAAAAAATTTATATACTAATCATATCATGTAGATATCTTAATGATATTAAACATCCCAATTTTGGTATGTTTTTCTATTCCGTAAATATTAATATTTTCAAAAAAAATGTAAAAAAATATTACTATAATAAATTTCAATTTATGAATCTGATGTTTATTTCTATTTCCAGAAATTATATTCCAATATTTATTATAATTTAATAATAACATAACTTCTTTAAATGAAATGAAGACATATTTGTGAGGAAATATATTATGAGCACAAACAATCAAACATATATCAAAATTAGGTATAGTGATGTACCATATGAAATTAATTATAATATATATAATTATTTGGAGGAAAATATTAATTTAATATAAAATTATACCTTTAAATTAGATTTTGTAATGAAATGAAATGATAATTTTTAATGAACCTGTGTTTTTTCACTATTCACAAATGAATCAATATTTTTAAAAAATTAATAATAATTCATAATATGTTATTTCTAACATGATAATTACAAAAATAATTATTATTTTATAAATTATAATTTCTAAAATTGTAAATAATTAAATAAAATTTCCCTTAATAAAATTCATTATAAAATTATTTTGAAGAAAATATATTTTTGATAGATTTAAGAATTTTATTGAATGTAGTGTATATATTTATTATTAATCATAACATGATATAAAAAATTAATATATTCTTTTTAAAAAACATATTCATTCCACCAATCATACATCTATATTATAAATTTTATGATAAATGATAAAATTTTAATAGTATATTGTAAATTACACAATGGTCGTTTTTGCGTGATATACATGCTATCAAGAGTAGTATTTCAAATTTTTGGGGTGTTATAGATAATACTTGTTGGTAGAACTATTTAATAAATCCTATATGTTCCATTCCCATAATGTTCTATATTCTTTTGTAGTTCCTTAATTTATTCATACCAATGCCTTTTTTCCTTTCAATAAGTAGAGATCTACTGTTGACCATTATGGTATCGAGAATTTAAAAAAAATGTTTTTTTTCAATAACGTAAAAGTAAATGGATAATAATTATCTCTAAAATATGGTTGAATTTTATAATGAAATACCAAATCATGATCCTCCTCTAAATAACATCCTTTATTATTATCGATATTAATTTACTAGATAAACTGTGTAACAATTATCACTAGCTATGTATGGACATGTGCATTCCCCACCACTCGACGTCATGGATAAACAAAAAATATTTATGAAAAAAATAATCAATATAAAATAAAAGTTCTTATTAAATAAATTTTTATCTTTTTTATGAATAATTTTGAAAATTTATTTTCATTATATTATCAATTTTATATCATATTCTCATGGATAATATCATTCCAATCTATTATTTTATATTACTAAAATATTATTCATAATGATTTTTTCTAAATGTATGAATAAAATGAAAAAATATAAACCATTTACGTAATATTTTTGTACAGCTAAATTTTTTTATTTTATGAAAAATGTATTATGACATGTTCAAAAACATTCTAATCCTTAATTCTAAACTGATTTCTATTTTGATACAGCATGGGTTTATATGGTATAAATAATAATTTTATGAGGTTAACAAAAAATCCCCTTTCTTTTACACATACCATAAAATATATTATTTAGAAAAATATTATCTATATAATTTTGTGGTAAATTTCAATCTCTAACCATCCTGTTTTCAATATAAAATATAATTAGAAAGACTTATCCCATAGTCCATTATCAAAAAAAATTTATATCACTATGATTCCTAGTCACGAATCCTGATATATGAGTCTTGAAGCCCATTAAATTTATGTTCACTCCCTGATCACCGAGAGACAACAAAAAATTTATTCTTATAAGATAAAATTTTTAGTAAAATTTATTCCCATCATAAAATAAATGTCCCGACGCAACCCATAAGGGCCCACTAGACTCCTAGAATCCCATCCTACAACTTCTCCATTCCTACCTCCAAATGCCATGGGCTAGCAAAAAACTATTTTAAGGAATCACAAAAATGGGAGTCATGTTCATAATTTACATGTACATATACACCCAACCATATCCATAAATATCTTAAGAGGAATAATAATAACATATAATCACTTCTGGATTAAAAACCGTGCATAAAGTAATATCCTCAGAATACATCGTGTGATAAAATTTAATTCAAGAACCAAAGGGGGGAAATAAATTCCTAAATATAATATATCTACCAACCTGAAAATAACATGAAAAAATGATGTGATAACCTCATTGCAGATCACCATGCCCCATCCATCGTATGCTGTCAAATTCACTTGGGCATCCCTATGATCATCTAATGTCACCACTGACCTATCTCTTAAATTTATAATATAGAAATCAGGTGGGAAAATCCATTGAAGGGGTGAGTATAAAGAGACACCTAGTATTACACTCAAAAAATCTGATTGGTATAAAGAGGAGATTCGATATCTATAGTTGGATTAATGTAGTGTAAGAGGGAAACAATACCCAAAAACCATAATATGTGCTAATGAAATAAATTTTTATGGGAGTGAAAGGGGATATCTATATCACAGTTCACATCCTAGTATGATGAGTTTTTCTATAGTTTCAAAAGTGTACAAAAATGATTCCCAACAACTCATGTGTTTGTCTGAATATGTTTGGATGATGGTCCAAACCAATCTATTTCTATATATTTCAATGGGGAATAGTCTCTATGTAGTGGATAAATTCCCTAATACAATAGGTTATGGAACTCAATTAGTAGAGGACACATTCTCTCATGAGATTGTAGGGATCCACAGAATGTGTAATGGAGCCCTTCTCTAAAAAAATAGGATTGTTCCAATCAATGGGTATAACAACCATTCACTAATATAATTAGTGGGTTACATGAAATATATGGGGGAACCATTCGTAGATATAAAAAGTGGATTCCACTCAAAAGATAGAGGAACCATTAACAAATATGACATGAGGGTTCCCCTCCATTTGTGGAGGACCCCAGACAAGAATGAAGAGCTAGGTTCCACTCAGTATGTATAGGACTCCTTCCCTGATACAACAAGAGGGTGTAAATATTTAGGTGGAGGACCTATGGTCAGATTCTACAAGAGGGTTCCACTCTAATGGAAGGGGGCACATTCCTTAATAGAACAAGTTATTTCCATTAAAAAGGTAAAGGATCCATGCTCAGAAACAGAAGGAGGATTCCACTCAATAATTAAGGGACACATTCCTTAACAAAATAGAATGTTTCTACACAATCTAGTAAGAGTATTATTGGGGATTTCTATCCCTGAAATAGTTCAAATAATATTTACTGATCGCAACCACATTCAACGGCCTCATGAAAAAGCATCACATTTTGATCTTCATCAACCATACATGAAAATCCACTCTAAATTTCATCACCATAATTTATGGGAAAAACACTAATGATAGTCTACTTGTTGGCCAAAATCCATGTTCAAATAAAGTAGATACATAATGTTTAATATTCTCATAATGTATAGAGAGTGTAAGGGGCCCCACATGGTGTGCACCCTTACTCCACTTCCTAGTATTGTCTTCAATAAAACATTAATAGTTATAACTCTATTACTGCATAGAGACTGCAACTACTACCTAGTGTTTGTCAACCACTCAGAGTTATCCCATGTTCTCATGGATATACCAGTGTCCTTCAAGCGATGTCTGTGTCTCTTGAAATGTACATGGATATGTTGTATTGAAGTACATGTCATGAATAAATCTCTAGGTCATATTGTATATGGGGTTCCCAAATAGTATGTGATACTTATCTCCTCCGGAATGACCATACAAATATGGAATTATAAGAACACACTATGGTTTCTTAAGAACTAAATGGCATGTAGTAACAATTTTCATAGAAACTTTATATCTAAATAGGTCACCCAAATCATGATCTCCCACTGCCAAATCCTCCCTTTGACCACATTAATATTTCTCAAACACCTCATTTTTTCAATTATGACCCTCTATTGGACAAATTTCTGAATCTAGCTCTCCCACAAGAAGCCCTTCTCCCACCCATCGCTCATGGCGGCCCCCACTACCTCACTAAGTACTCGATCTATAGTGGGATCAAGCACCTCCCTAATCCACCCTCAATAGTTTTAAAATTCATGAATATATATGTATTTAACTCTATTATAATAAATTTTGGGTTTTGTTCCTACTCGTTCCAACCATGAAAAACTCGAACTGTGACCCAATATGCCATTGAAGAATAATGCATTTAGTGGAGAGGGGAAAAGAATATAAATGGTGTAATCCTCTATTTTCAAAGAGTTCCTGGAAAAAGATCTCATAAACATGATGATAATAATTCATAAATGGGATTCAAAAGATTAAAGAATGATTAATTAATTTATATGGCTCATTTGAAGGATCTAAATTACCATGAAATCATAAAAGGTATATGATTCATTTTTTATTAGTTAAAAAGAGGTAGGAAACCCAAAAAAATGATGTCACTTAACTATATCTAGATTATTTTTTATTAAATAAACTATTTTATACTGATTTAGATGACCCATTTTATCTGATAAGCCACATGTCACCTTGATCTGGTTGCAGGTCTCTATTTTTTCATAATCCGACAGTGATGAATTGTGGAATCCTCCTCTTAAAAAATCATTGGTTTTTCAGCTATCCCTAGAAAACAACTATAAAAAGATATTAATAGATTGCACATAAGGTGATCCCGTCATTTTGGAATAAACTAAAATATCTAATTTCATATCCAATAATTCATTTAGATGATATTCCATTATAACTAAAAATATATTAATTAAATAAATAGAAAATATTAAATGTTTTCTTAAAATTAATTTTGTGATCGCTTGGAATTAGATGCATTCCCCATCTATACAGCCGGATCTGAAAATAATCATTAATATGTTTCAATGTTTTACGAGGAATAAAATACTCTAAGCCAGTATTTGGATCTTCCACTCCTAGAAATTGTTCAGCATGATCTCATGAATCCAAAACATATGTAATAGGTGATTTTTTCTCCAAACTGGATCCTCTTCTTCTAATCCTCGATCACCACTAGGAACATTATGAAGTTGTCTATCCTTGATGTCTATCTCTCCCTAGTTAATAATGTTAATTGAATCATGAATATATTGTGTAATACATGACACATGAAAGATCCCATGCTTCAGAATAAATTTTAGGGGTATGGAGAGGCGGTAAGAAAACTCAACAACCCTCTACATTATCTCGAATGGCCTGATGAACCTCGATGATTTCTTGCCTTCCTAGTAGAATCTCTATTATACTCATCATGGAGAGACTATTAGAAAAATATGTAATCAATAATTGATCATCATGTGTGTGTTACATCGATATGTAAAATATTTCTAGCTATTCAGTGTTGTTATAATCATCTTACTGATGATTTGTACCATATCCATCTTTTGATGAACCATCTCTAGGCCAAAAATAGATATCATGAGATTATCTATCTATTTTAATGGTGTCCTGAAGGATCTCCCATAGATGACCTTCAAAATTTCAAAACAGATATTATATTGATATAAATTATTATAATAAACATATACCAATGGGAGGTTATTATCCCAACATTATTCGATGTATAACAGGAAATCACTCAGCATATCCTTTGTTTCCTAGATAGTGTGATTAGTTTTGCTATATGTATGGGGTGAGAAATTGAACTCATCTTCAACTATTTCAAAAATTCCACTTCCATTCCTCGGTAATACTGTGATGTTATATGTGTGTCAAAAATGAAGGTAATCATCGAGGAAATTCCATAAAGGTTTATGATCTTCCTAATATAAAACTACATCGATGTCTCCCCCAAAATCTAACTCCTATTATCATTGAAGTGATCTAACACCGTAAGTTGGTTAATTATCACCAAGTCACTTAGTCAAATTGGATGTCACAGTAATATTATTCTAATTGAGCCTCCTGACACACTATAGGATTGTATGAGTCAACAACATAGAAAATTGATAAGATTCACCCTATGTTATACCATGATTAGTAGTATGGAGAAAAACATCTCAGACACCTACTCCACTAAGAAATAAAGGAACATCTTGATAAGGTAATAATCCACCACATTTACATTACCATGATTATAGACTATCTCAATTTTATAAAACAACTATAAATCCAACCAGAACCTCTTTATTATTGCCATTTCTCTCTATTAGAAGACATAACATAGACTCTGATTGTATTTTTACATAACAGAGGGGTCTACCAAAAAATAATTCTTCAACATCCTAAGTTTGAAGTCTACAACTATTACATATAGGTATTGATTCATAGAGTTCTAATCATGATTTATGAACATCCTCCACTCATATATGATCACTCCCTACATCTACATCAACACAAAACCAAAACATCTGAAGAGAAATCACAATATACTAAGTAGTCGATGACCACCTCAGGTAGTCTAATAACTAGAGAACTCATCAGGATCATCCTCAACTACATAAAGAATCTCTATCACTAGCCAATATATGTAAATAAAGACCCACTACACATTGGGGTTTTCACATGAGATATATTTATAGATAATCCAACACTAAACGTCTTGTAGTACCCTTCTATGTTAAGAATACTGCACACCTCTGGAACTCACTTGTTGGGGTCCAAACTAAGCATTATATCAATATTCTCCAGATCCACACCTATTCCATTATTAGAAATTAAATTTCTATGAGATTTTAAATCATGCATCCAAAACTAGAACATTAAGATATTTCTATAAAGTGGGTGCTCCCAAGGAAAGTCTGGGACTATCCCAAAGATCCATGTATGCTTCTCTTATTATGTAGAGTAAATGAGTATGTTTTCAATGAATACTAAATCAAACTAGTCCATGAATGGATTCAAAATCTTATTTCTCAAATCCATAAACACTATTATTAAATTTTTTCTATATAATGGAACCACCAGGAACTCATAGTTTCAGCAGGGACATCCATATTCCAAATTTAGAATATCATCCTCATAAACCACCAACAGGTGATAGTCGTACCTGAGATTTATTACTCTAAAAAATATCACGACTTACAAATAGTTCCATATTTAATTAAACATCATTAATTGGTACTTTTTTTTCATGGCCTCATTCATGTGATGAAAAGAAACACAAAAATAAATGATCATGTCCTCCTTTAAAAAAACCATATGTGCAGATGGGGGACACTAGGTATGATAACACCTTTTTCTTGAAGGTCCTTCAACTATACCCATAGCCACTGATTCGTGGGAGGTCCCATCTGATATATCGTATTTGATATCAGATTTATCATAAGGTGAAATCCAATTTAAACATCCCTCCCTCACATCCATGGTAGTGTCGGAACATCCTCAGTTAAGATGTCTATATAATCCTCCTTGATTGATGGAACCTAGATGAATCAATATCCCCCTAAGAAAAGGGATCAAGTCACAAAACTAATGGTTTGTATGTTAAAACATCCTCCTCACAAATCATACCCTCTCCTCAATGAGATATATCTATCTCCCACAAAGGATAATCATGTAACATTAGTCAGAATGAATTGGAATCATATTCGGTGATACTCAATCTTTTCTTGTACCATGGAAAACTATTCAATTCCCAAAATGATTTCATAATGATTCATTCTGAAGACCATGGGGTCCCAATAAAAACACTCTCCACGAATTGATATCTAACACTACTGGAAGATAAGATGTATTGAAGAATCATTTCATTTATGAATCTCGATGAATTTTTTTATGGATGTTTCTATTGCATGATCTATCTCACACACATGGAGTCAGTATATAAAGGAACGACTCACACATATTTCAAATAGTACATAAGAATGAGTAGAATAAACATATATTGTACCTCAAATCTTCTTTTGATCTACTGTGTCATAAGCCTACATAGGATGCATTTGCACACATCCCGATTCGACTACTCCTTTAGTCTGTTAGGGACCTCCTTCTGGTCATGGTGGATGTTCCTAAAAATATTTTCCACCAATAAAAAATACTCTTCATGGAGCCCTACCTTCTCCTCTTCTAGCTCCGAATCCATGGTGGATTTCCTATCCACACCTGATAGATCCATGATAATGTGATTTTCTTTTCAATTATGGTCTATCTGTTGTTTGTATGCCCACCTCAACCAATTTGTTTGAAAAATAATGTTCCATGTGACCTCATCCATATCACACATAATATCAACCATATTTTAGGTTCCCTAGTTCCTAAAATGGTCCCTGATATACATTTCCACATACCTAATTTGGAGGCCAAAATAATATCCTACACTAATACCCTGCCAGCTAGCACCTGATAAATACTTTTGATGACTCAGCTAAATGAAAACAACTATCATCTCTGTCTATATATATTTCCTTATATAAGAATCTTTGAATCTCCCAGAATAACTTTGACACTCCAGCATATATGGGAATACAAAGGGGTACAACACTATCATATATGTACTTATAGAGATCTAATTAAAACATAAATTTATTCATTTCACCATCCTAAATAATGTTGATTAACTATCATGTATGGTCATTTGACTTCACAATATTCTCATCAACTATCGTACCTCCCTACTGAAGCTCTAAAAGATGCCTAATTTTAAACAATGAGTACAAATTATGGCTTTTACCCCTCCCACAATAATTACTAAAATTCATACAATGAGACTATCTTCTCATCCTATGGTTGCACGAATACATTCTAATAGGTCCCAACTTCTCCATGGAAATGGATGTATTTCCACAAAACCATTAAATTAGTTGGGTTCAAAACATGCCAAAAAACTCAAAACATCAAATCAATCCAATAATACACATCCAAGAGAAATATCTTTTTGTAGAACCTCAGTGGTCTTTGGTAATGGTACTCACATGGTGTGTTAAGCTCGCACACCTCATCAATGTGGTCAGCTGGTGTAATATGCTTCTTAGTAGGATAGTGTGCTATTACCTTCATATGGAGAGTAATTATCTCAAGAGATGGACCTTGAACTAGGGGTGGATTACTTATCATTTCATCATTGTGATCTTGAATCAGTCTTCTTGTAGAGTGACATCAAAAAGAAAACAAAAAAAATTATCGATAAGTAATATAGTCATATGATCCTATATGTATGATTATCTGACTCAATAAGCATTTTAAAAGGATCCAATCCTATATGATGCATGAACTAATTCATCAATATCTATTTTTTCAATATTCTGAATTGAAAATTATATTGTTAGAATCCATGTGAATAGATACATTAGTCATTGGACTATTATTCGGTTCCCTGTCATGAAATTTTCACTCAAGACACTTTTAAATTGTTTCCATATGTTCTCGACCTACCATTGTAATGGTAAATAACACCAAACACCATTCTAAGGTTGAACCTCTTATGAAACCAATTTTTCATTATCTATCCAGTAAGGACCCAACCATAAACATTACATAATCTTGAATTAAATTAATAGTTCACATTGAGGATCTTTTCAGGTTTAGAGTTTTATAGAATTATGCCATAACTATTACATAAGAACATGAATATTACAAGTAGACACTAATACTCAGTATCCATTTTTTTCAAAAAATAAAAACTCTTAAAAAGAAACATGTCTAGTTCCATGTTTTAGATAGCATGACTTTTCCTTGATCCCATCCATGACCCTATTCATCTTTATGTCCTGTGGAAAACATTTCAAAAAAAAACATGGGATGAGCATAAAAATCTCAGTAAGGGTTATAAAATAAATAAAAGAAAACATTAAACTATAAATAAATACAAATCAATGAAACCCATACTTCTTTTTCATAATAGACCTTACGAAATCATAAGATTTATGAATAACACACAGAAATCATAAAACATAAAGGTATCTTATGGAATTCATAACATACTTACATTGTATCCATCAAAGCTACATAGGGAGTCACATTTGGAATACTCATCATAGTATATTCCCCAAATCTCTTACAAGAAACATACACGTTTACCTCTGTCACGTTACCCAATGCATTGGAGAGCTATCTTGGGCTCACCCACCCTAGGTTTATCACGGAACCACCCGTATACATAAACAATTCCCAATAACCATAACATAACACATAAAACAAGCATAAAGGAAAGATAACATTTCCACATTACAATAACAATATATAATATCATGATATCGAAATAAACAATTTTTTATCAAACCATTTTCATAACCATTTAAAACATTTAATAAATAGATTTTTGAATCAAAGTGTCCCATACCACATTGAATATTTTAATGAAATTAACAATTTAAAAAATTAATGTCCATAAAAATAAATCCCAAAACCATTTTGAAAACATGGTCATTGATGATAAATATTTAGAATAATAAATCTTTAAAACATTTAAAATGATATTTTAGTAAAAGAGTTTTTAACAAAAATAGAGACGCATGAATACAAATAATTGAAGAATAAAATTTAATCATATCATTATAATATCATGAGAATAAAATTATTCATGATATAATATGTCAAAGTATAGTATATACACCATATAAGAGTGAATTGGTGCATAAAAATAATGAAGTCTCAATGGAATGTAAATTGAGACGCAATCCCTTATAAAGACGATATCCATAGATTAAGGATAAATCAATGACATAATTTATGTGTGAAAAATATAAATACACCCAATATAAGTGGATATAAAGTTTAAAACAATCAGATTTCATTCACACATATTTATAGCATGACATAATCAACAAGTAGAATTTTAACCCAAATAATTGAAATTGGGTTAAGAAGACCCTTTACAAAAATTCCACAGCCTAAGGGCGTCACGTTAAAATTCAAAAAATGAGTTTATTAGATAAAAAGGGTATCTCATCACATGGAAATAAAATTTACATCAATATGGATATATAAGAACATATCCCAACATAAGAAGATGTAAATTAAAAGGCATAACAAAAAGAAGTCTTTTAAAAAGAGGAGGGTGAACGGTTCCCTTACTGATTTGGTAACTTTCGAAACATACACCACATGAAAGAAGGATCATAAAATGAAGATGTAATTACCCATAAATTAAAGTTTATTACAAAGTTAATACATTAATGGGATGTACATACAAAACATGAAATAAATAAGTGGCAAACAATGGAAATCTCACAGAATTGAAAGTGAGATAAGAAATCCCTTACAAAAATTTAGCAACCTAATGGCGCCACTTAAAAATTCTTAAAATAAATTGATGGGAGTAATAGGGGGTATCTCATCATGAGAAAATAAAAATTTCAGTATGTTTAATATAAAATAACATCCTCCAACATAAGAACATGGATCATAGAAGAAATGACATAAAAGTTAGTACTTGAAACTAAAGAGAGAGGTCAGATCCCTTACCTTGTGTCCGACTTGACTCGATCGTTCTTTAATCTCCTGAATACTAAACTAAAGTTAATTTATACTTTCCGAAAAACCTTTTTCAAGTTTATTATTCCTTTTATATCACTTATTAACATGTTATAAACATTATGCAACCATTTATGTTAATAACATTCATTTTGTCGATTTTGGTAGTTGAGTAAAAATGAACAACTTTTATTTACAAGTTGTCCATGTAGTCAAACGTTAATTATATAAAGAACGATATTATTGATTTTAATATCATATATATCATATATATATCCATTATATACGTGTTTCTAAAATAGTACATAACATTTAGAGGTAAAAAATGAAATGCACCGTTCATGGAGACGATAAGTCGTACGTACGCATGAACGCTAATTTCATTTATATATTTTATTTTAATGTAAATAAAACATAATGATACATAGTTATATTATAATTACAGTATAATATAATATATAATATCATTAACACTATATTTTATACATCCCACATAAGGCATTAACGAGTCACATTACTTTAAGGGGGCGGTAGTCCGCAATTCCTCAAATGAGATTATCGTATTTACCCACTATGGAAACCATAAAGGCTTGATATAATTGGGATGTACAGAATAATAATGAATACATAAACATAATATATATCATATATAAATACAGTGCCATCATAATGGCCACCATGAGAGGTGGTAAGATGTAATTGAACTATCATCGTTTTGTGAGGCGTTAGTTTCCCATCCAAAAAAACATTATGTTCTTCATCCATTAGATGGAGGTGTGTGTAAGATTAGTTCTAATACTTTTTATAAATACATATTAGTATATTTAGGACACTGGTGATGTTAAAAAAGAAATAAATAAGAAGATTATAGGGGATGGAGAAGTAAAATAAACGAAAACAATCTAAGAGAAACCGTTACCATTAATTTGGGTAACTCCATTTGGTTTGAACCAAAGGACTTCTTGAAGTGCCTTCTGCCTAAGTTAAGATTCTAAGAAAAGTATATGGATGTTTAGAGCTCAATTGGATAGAGTTTGGATGATCCAAATGGCTTGAGGTTTAAGAAATTGGTTAGAAGTTGTCTCCTTTTATAAAGGGGAGGAGGGGCTCTTTAGGAAAGTGTGAAACTATTATTTTATTATATAATGATATTCAGTTTATAATGGTCCAAATGTCAATATATTCGATGATAAGATGACTCATGGTGTAAAGAAAATCATACAATCAGAATTGTACAAGTTTTGTATAATATTTTAATCATTATAATCTTATTTATTTAAATCATTTATTAATGAGGTAAATACTACATCATTATCGTGTCATTAATAATTTAATTTATTAGATGTATAAAAATTATAAAAAATACAACCGTGTAGGAAATATTTTTATCTTTCCAATGAATATTTATTTAAAAAATTATAATCTATATAACCCCTTCTAAAAAATAATTTACTCAAAAGAAATTTGCTTTTGTCATATTTTCCTTTACATTAAGTTAATTAATCTAAATTGTCATTATCACTCCAAAGTGGATAAAAGGGGTCCCAAAATCGACCCAAAGATGACCATGGTCGTGCATGACTCAAACAATAAGTTTTGTACAATTGTTAAGGTAATTTTGAATTATTATAACATTATTTTAACAATGAATTACCTTATTTACCTTTAAACGCGGTAAATAAAAGTCAAAAGTTACAATTTACCAAAAATTATTTTCATCTTATTGAACCACATTTTACTTCTTCATAACAACCATGTATGTCATTTATTTAAAATTCCATTCACAGAAGTGGTAAAATTTCCTTTAAATGAAAAATTCATTCTTTTTAACTACAATTATGTGGTTTCACTATTCATCAAAAATTGAAGTCTTTCAGAAAAATACCAAAAATTCAGCCAAAGCTACATTAGATATTCCAAATTCAAAAATGATTTACATTTTTTCAAAATTAAAAAAATAAAAGTTGAATTAATTAATTTATAAATTAATTCCCGTTAAAACAAATAGCGTGTTTTTAAGAAATAGTAACTATCAAAAGATGGATAGTTGATTAAGTCCAATTTCAAAGTGAAATTGCTTCCAATGACCAAAATTGGATTAAATGGTAAAATTATATTCTAATTACACTTTAAAACCAAATAAAAAGATAAAGTAACCATAGAAATAAATTATATTAAAAGTCACTTTTGAATTAAAATACAATATTTTTCACTATTCATTAAAAAATGAACTTTATCAGAAAAATTCCAAAAATTTACACAATGTAAATTTTGATGTCCCCAATCTAAATAAGGATTAAATTTGTTCATATAGAATGTATTAAAGTAACCAATACTATATTTAAAGAGGGTTCTCCATTAAAAGTTGATAAATTGACCTTTTAATGCAAATTATACTTAAAATTAGATTCATTAACATTTTAAGCCTCTAACATTTTATTAGATAATGTAAATAAATTTAACAATAATGTATAATCATATTGTAGTTAGTTTTGTTTATTCCCACCAATACAACAGCTAGGAGTTAACTACCATTTAAAATAATAATATTATATTATTAGTATGCCACATAAGTTTTCAAAGTAACCCGTTGTTGCGTATCGGGTACGCTATCGAACATATAAACCCCTTTAATGTAAAATTAATATTTAATTCAAAAATATTAATAAGTATGAAATATGTCTTATTATTTATTTACCTTGTATGTTACATCCTTCCCCCCTTTTTGGAATTGCGTCCTTGCAATATAAAAAAATGGGTGCGTAAACTTCACTAAAAGTCCCACATCGGAAAAAGGGTCAGTAAATCTATCAATTTAAAAAAAAATAAAGAGAAGAAAAAAGGTCATCCGAGATAACTCATACTAGGATTCCATGTAGGAAAACATGGATATGGAAGAGAAAGAAAAGGGTTATGTTATTATGGAGAGTGATAGAAAACATGATTAGGAGAAAGTTAACCACAAGAAAATCACAAACTTATGATCTGTGTAAATGGTCTTTGATTACCCAGTAGGAATCGTAACCCAACAATGTTTTTTGTTTTACGTTCCTTTTCAAAATTTTGAGGAATTCATCTTCTACATAGAATAAAAACATAAGGAAATATACTTACCTTCAAGTAGAGTTTAATCATTTAATAAGTTTCTACCAAAAATAATCATTTCTCTAAACGATGACCATTCAAAAAGACTTGGTCACATAAAAAGCAGAAGAATAATCTTCTAGATAATCACATAATCCACAGAAGGAGAAATATCTATTTACCATGTCTTTAGACATCTACTAAAACCAAAATTTTTAGTGCGATATCAGATAATACCCAAAAAGGATAATCTTTTGCAAGAAAAAAATATTCTAAATCTCCAAAAATTTTCTAACAAAACCCAAAGATCAAAAAATACCATTCAATAAACAATTGTCCCTAAAATTCTTCAAAAGTAATCCAAACTGTGAATGTAACCCAAATCTCACAAGGATTTAATTGCATAGACTTACAAGATACATCTTAACATTTATCTCTAAGTAACACCAGTTACTCATAAAATCGCATATTGAAAAGTAATTAACCTAATAACATATTCTCCATCATAGGTTAATCATTTACATAAATAATTCAAATCATCATGTGTCCATAATAAAAACATAGATTCTTCCAAACTAAATTTTCACCGATTATTCCACAATTGAAATCCCTAAGTATTCTATCTTCCTTAGGCATATAGTTCTTCCTCAAAAGAGAGAATGTCTTCCAAAACAACCTTTATCACATAATCACTAAATCATTTCTCTATAAAATTTTTATCCATTTGATAAAACATATGTTCCAAAACATCTTATTGTTATTCTATAAAATTATTTTACTAAAATAATAAGTCATACTAACCAGGGACTTCAAGTAGGCTAGTGGTATGTGATGTGCCCTTGTCGCCCTTTGGTTGTGGGTAAGATTCCTATAGCCTTATTAGATGTGACGGGTTTTCACCCATCCTACAGGTTGTCCTTTTTATAAAACTCAAAGATAACCCTAACATGTTTTAACCTCAATGGTTTCCTTATACTTCTCATTTTCATCCAAATTCATTATAATCTCAACTTCATAATTATTTAAGTCTTATTTCACCACTATATGATAAAATAAAACAATCCCCAAAATGAAGAACATCATACCTTGATCATGGTGTCCATTTGGTTTCATCATCATCTTGTTCACGTAGGTATAAGGTCCATGCATTGCAAAAATGTTTTAGAGATCCTTCAAAATTATTTTCTTCCTCCATCCAAATACACCTTGTACAACATGGGTCATATGGGTGTTCATAGAAAAAAATTAGTGGAAAATAATCATGTATGACATATAATTTCAAAACATCTGAGAAAACATGATTTCTATAAAACAGTCGAACCAAATTTGAGTTGAAACTTTCAATTAACAGTCCTTTTAAAATACCATAAGTATGTGCTGAGAGAATATATTTTAAAACCAAATATATATAGGTTGTGCAAGGGTATCCTTCTTCAACACCTTTTCTAAAATCATAATATACATCAAAATTTTGTGATAAGGTAAAATATTTGAAAATTCCTTGATAATATTTACCTTTCTTGAAAATATGAGAATATTGTGAAAATAGGATTTTTCAAAATACAACCCACAATCCATGATGATAACGAGGTATATTGGAGGTGTTTGATATCTCAAAAAACTTCTTTCAAGTGAGTTGTATGCTATAAAAAGTTTCACAATCATCCGAACATGACTTTTCAATAATTATTGCAAGCATGTCATCAAGAAGAGATAGAAATGTCATTTGAATTAACAGAAATAATAGACAAAGGAACTAACCATGTGTCTAATGAAAACTCCTAATCCCTAAAGTTTTCAAAACTGACCTCTGATACCAACTTTAAGGACCTAGCCTTAAACATTAAATAATCTTGAATTAAATGAATGATTCACATTGGGGATCTTTTCAGGTTTAGAGTTTTAGAGAATTAGGCCATAACTATTACATAAGAACATGAATATTACAAGTAGACACTACTACTCAGTATCCTTTTTTTCATAAAATAAAAACTCTTAAAAATAAACATGTCTAGTTCCATGTTTTATATAGCATTACTTTTCCTTGATCCCATCCATGACCCTATTCATCTTTATATCATGTGGAAAACATTTCAAAAAAAACATGGGATGAGCATAAAAAGCTCAGTAAGGGTTATAAAATAAAGAAAGGAAACATTAAACCATTAATAAATACAAATCAATGAAACCAATACTTTTCATTCATAACATACCTTACGAAATCATACGATTTATGAATAAAACACAGAAATCATAAATCATAAAGGTAACTTATGGCATTGTTTCCTCTGGAATTAAGGATGATCTCATTGATTTATGATTCAAACTTTCCAAGCAGTTTCTAACGGGTTTTTTCGAAGAAACGGAAACATCCAATGATTCAACATCCATTTGGACCTACTTTCCAAAGGTAGGAGCTCATTAGTAGTGGACTGATGAGGCTTATGAATTTGCATTGGTCGAGAGGATGGTAGGTCGGACTCATCACACCTTTTTGAGGGGAATTATTATCTACTCCGGGACTCTCATTATAGATTTAAGTTATGTTCATGAATCCTTATTACATTACCAAGTATAAAATGTGATTTCCTTTAGATCTGACAATCAAAGATTAAATATATAGTAAATTTAGAGGATCTTTTATATGTATTTGAGGTTCTTCATCGATAGAGAATCATCTGAATTTGTTAGAGATTCTTCGTCAATGGTATCCTTTGGTACATAAAAGTCTCTTGGTCATTATAGTAACCATACTGGTTTTAAAGCCACTCAGTGGGGCACTTGATGTTTATTGTCATTCAGAAGGAAATGGATTATTTCAAAGTTGTGATCATACTCGCAGATGGGATACCTACGTATCCTTTGTTTTGGAAAAGGAATCAAAACCCACTTAGTTCGAGTTAGGGAGTATGATGTTTATAATTTATTGCACAAAGAAAGATGTCATAATTACTTTTACACTCTAAGATCACATGAGTCATGGTCGGTGTGAGAAACAAGAGGTGTTGGTAAAACCAGAAAATTGTGCCATGAAAGATGCAATGATGTGGGGCTTATGTATGTATAACTTCCCAAAATATATGAATATTGGATTTTACTCAAGGGAAGATACACAGGAACAAGGTCCATAAAGGTATATGTACTTCATGGAGATTTGGGTACTCTATCTTGGGGCTTACTCTTGAAGAAGATGCCCAAAATTAGGAGGGGACTCATGACTGGGTTTTAATCCTGAGAAGGAAGCCTAGATCAAAAGTAAATTAAGACTAGTTAAGAGAAATTAAAATGAGGGCTTAATCCAGAGAAGGAAGCCTAGGATAAGGGACATGGGGCTTAATCCTGAGGAGGATTCCCATATTTGTAGAATTTTAGACTGGGGCTTATTCCTGAAGAGGAAATCCATGTTAAGAGAACCATGGTTGGGGCTTACTCTTGAGGAGGATGCCCATATTTGGGAACTTTAATACTGGGGCTTACTCCTAAGAAGGAAGACCAGGTTAAGGGAATTATGAATGGGGCTTACTTCTAAGGTGGATGCCCAAATTAAGGGACTTGGGGCTTACTCTTGAAAAGGAGGCCCAAATTAATGACAATTTGGACTAGGGCTTACTCCTGAAAAGAGGCCCATGAATAGGGTTCTCTCATCTTAAAGGATGAGGTTGAATGAATGAAATCACTAAATTTAGTGACATAAATATGTGTAAATCAATAGGTTTTGAGAGATGTTCCACAGAATTCCTTTTATATAAGGAATTAAATCAGGAAAACATGCCATAAATGGCTTTGAAGAGTTTCCTGAAGACTAAATCATCAATAGTAAAGGTGGAATGGCATAAGAGAGGTGAAATGGGCAGGAAGGGCACCTAGAAATAGAAGGGCGTGCAAGTCCTGGGGGGTCTCGCAAGTACTGCATGGGCACGCATGTCTTGGTCATGCAAGTATACTTGTGCGACACATATATACATGGGAGATCCTTGACCAATAGAGTAATACTATGGCGATCCTTGTCCAAAGCCTTTAGAATTATCCCAAGGTACTTCCAGAAGAGTGGCGCGCAAGTTTCAATGAGTAGGTAAGGTGGCGTACAAGTGTGTCCATTTCCCTTAAGGGTAAAACACTTAGGTGTGCAAGTGTTAGTGAATTATAACACTTAGACCTTATTCCTCTTGTTTAGAACTTCCATTCTAGGTGAAGAATTACCTTAGAAGTGTTCGGATGAATTAAAGAAGAGATTTGGGCGTTCAGAGCTCTGTATCTGAATTCTGGAAAGAAAATCCTCCTCAAATTGGGGGCCCACCGGGGGTATTTATAGGCTGGAGAAGACCCTGGTCGATATTCAAAGAGGGTGTGCAAGTCACCTGCGCGCCCATTTGGGCGGCACGCAAGTATACTTGCAGGACCATGCTGGAACTTGCACGACCAATGGGCAATGTTCTCCTTGTTCAACCCTTTCTATTTTTTTATGTTTATTCAAAGGATGAATCTTCTTTGTTTGAGGTATTTCCCTTTTAATTTTTTTTAGACTCTGTGATGAAAAATGAGTGTAAAAAAAAGTCCCCCCTCAGAGTTGGATAAAAAAAGGAATGATGTTTTGACTCTGGGGAAAACGAGAAACAAAAGTAAATTAGGGTGCGTAGGGTATGGCGCGCCAATGGGCTTCGGGCGCGCAGGGCTATGACCTCATCTATAAATAAATGGCCTCACATTGCGCAAAGCACCAGGATCTCAATTGTTTTATTTTCTCTAAATGCGCAAGTGGACTCCCGGCTTTCGCTCGTCTGCGCTTCTTGTTTCCTGTGTCGCGCTTCTGTAAATGTATTTGGACTTGCGCGGTGATACATGTGCTCCCAATACATGTGCGACCGAAGGAGACTTGCGCGCCAACTATGGGACTTGCATGCCTAAATTCCTTAGCCAGTTTTTTCAAATTCCTTCACAAATTTTACAAAACATTAACTTTCTTTAAGAGTTAATTATTCAACATTTGTGAAGATCCAATGTCTCCCAAGAGAATCATAACGACTAATGAACTGGAAATCAAAATAATTGATGATATGATGGACATCGTTGGCCCTGATTACTATTCGATCTGTGAAAGTACTCCCCTAGAATTATCCAAGTAGTTGAAGAAGAATCATATTAATTTCCCACACATCATCTATCTACCTATGTATGGCCAAGGTCATTTGCAAGATGTCAATGTTCCAAAGGAAAAGTACTATCTCCCACATTCCTGGTTTCAGTCATATACCAACTTTTCTTCAGCAAATGTATCAATCGCAGGAACATTTTCTATTGATGGAACAGTAGAGAAAGCCTATATAATGCATCATAGCTCGTGTGCACTAGTTCTGAAACCTCACAATCCTGAGCTGCAACCACGTTGTTATCCCTCACTCTTTCGAAATTATCAGATGGATCAATCCAAAGTCTGGATGGAGAAATGGGAATTTCGTTCTGGAGGAGGGGTGAAGCCAACTTGGATGTGGCCTTATTGGGTGCGACAAACATGTGAAGAGTTTGTCGAGGATTTGAAGGGAGAAGCAATTTATGAAGTTGTATGGGTTGGGCAGATGTATGTTTATAGGAATGATAATTTTACACCATAATTGCTTAGCCGCTGGAGCCTAGAAACTAATTCTTTCCATCTGACCCATGGAGAAGTAG
This sequence comes from Viscum album, assembly GCA_963277665.1. Lineage (NCBI taxonomy): Eukaryota > Viridiplantae > Streptophyta > Magnoliopsida > Santalales > Viscaceae > Viscum > Viscum album. Next base: position 247,474,655 of record OY728127.1, read on the forward strand.
GCATTAGTTTGTGGGATATCTACAAGATCACAGGGGTTCCAATTTTGGGTGATATGTATGATGAATTCATCCCTCCAAAGGCAACCTTGAATGATACAAAGAAGACTCCGGATTTGGTTCGAGAATTATTGAAGATTTATCATAAGCTCAAAATCTCAACGACTTCAAAGAATAATTCATGAAGGGACATTCATCCAGAGGAATGGATGGATGTGTTTCTCAAGAAGAAGAGGGAAAAGGGGCCCACATGTACTCGTCATACTAGCTTCCCTAAAGCAGATAAGAGAGGTGCTCCTGACACATTCTGGCCGACTCTGGAAGTAGGAGAGTTTGAGAAATGGGGGGTCTGAAGTGAATCATAAAATCCCGGAGAAGACCCATCTGGATGGATTTTTAGCCTTATGGATTAGTGTCTATATTTTTCCAGTCAGAGATTCAAAGGGAGGCATCAGTCCAGGGACTGTCTTCATTGCATCCAACTTGGCTGAGAGGATGATGGTGGGGTTGGAAACCCCAATTTTGGCAAATATTCACAGGATCTTACTCCATGTCTATATGGGTAAGTATCCTTTGAGATTAGTGGGACCATTCCATGTTTTATGGGGATGGATCACCACTCACTTTCAGATATATGCTATTCAGAACGGAATACATATTCCTGGAAGTTCTTTTATGTCATCTGTTCATGCCTTATCTATAGTTTTTTCTTTTTCCCTTAATGCCTATAATATTAGGCCAAGGCTGGTAATGTATAAGGAATTCCACTTCTTTCCCTATGGAAATCCATCGACTGGGCGAGTTGTTGATGATGGATCAACTAGCATTGAAAAGAGGTCTTACATGCTGGCCTGCAGAGATGGTGTACTGGCCACCAGAATTTATGGGGAAATTATATGTGGGAACTATGCTCCATATCGATTTGCACGCTAATTTAAGTGTCTACAGAAAACTGTTTTATCTCCTCCAGTGCACTTCAGGTCAGAGAAGTCTCCAATGGTATCCCGGCAACTATGGTTACTACTGGCTATGGAAAGGACTGGGGCTATTTTTGATTACCAGATGCTGACGCGGTAAGCATCTTGGCCATATGGTATGCTGAAAACTGGGTAGCGTCATATCCTGAGGAAATATTGAATAAACCTGTTTATCGGGTGGGGAAGAAGAAGAGATCCATTGAGAAAGAAACAATTCAGGTGGCAGGTGATTCATCCACTCCTGAAGCTGGTTCATCGAATTCATCAACCAAGGATGATTCATCAGATTCTCAGGAGATACAACATGTGTCAATGTGGCCATGTGCCGTATATAATCCTCCTTTCAGAATCAAGAGAGCCACTCCATCAACTCCTGGTGAGTTTCTTTATTGAGGAAATTTAATTGCTAGTGACTTTATAGAGTAACATGGTTTAATTCTCTTTTTATAGTTGCAGGAGATAGGAAGAAATTCAAATCCAAGGTTGTAGGAACCTCTTCACAGCCTTCTAGTACACCTACATATCTACGACCAGAGGCCATCTAGAAAATGCGGGATGTATACTGCGATACTGAAACTATCTGGCTGGAGCTATGTGAAGGGCTATATCTTCCTGTAATAGGGACTCTTCAGGCTCCAACAAATATTCATTTCAAGGATAACCCTGATGAAGTAAGATGTCAAATATTTTAGGACCTATATACATTCCACCGATGATTCTATCCCTATCACCAAGCGGGTGAAGGAAATAATGGATCATGGCACCAGTGATGAGGAGTGGCATGAGTACGTGGCTCCTGAAGATGTAAGTTTTCTTTCCTTATTTACTTTGCAACTCGATTTCAGTCAAGGATTTGTTACCCAAGGAAATTACTTTCTTTATCCTATATCTTGCAAGGAAAAGAACAACTGGAGTTCCTTCACCACAGTATAGCCCTGGTGGTACTGCCATCGGGGCTGCTGATGAATCTCCTCATGAGTCGGGTGAGATATCTCTAGGCCAACAGGCCATGAATGAGGAGTTAGACATGGCTTTCCATTCTCTGATTCAGATACCTATAAGGGAGACTGCTGACACTCCCAAAAATCCGAAGGGACAAAGGCATCAAACGAAGAAGTCCACAAATAAACGCTTCATCAGTAGTGGTAAGTCCTTCAGATAATCATGAGTCTTAAACCATGAAAAGATTTCTCATTTTCCTTGGGATTGAAGGGGCTTCATCGATTTCTCCTCTGAGGGAGAGGATTGATCCTCCTTTGAGGACCACAGAGGGTGTTGTGGAACAAACACAAATTCAGGCTGACTTGGCTGCTTCTGAAAAAGAGCCAACATCTTTTCCAAGTACTGCTTCTACTACCGGTACAAGTAGAGAAGAACATTCTTCTGGTAATTAAATAATGCTTCATACAATGCTTCATTAAATGTTGAATGAAAACATCAACTAACTTTCATTCTGTGATATTTTATGTATAACACCTGCACCAGAATCATTGGCAGTCATGGCAACTGAATCTACCATCCTTCCTGAAGAAGCTATCTAGGGTCAGGGGCCGCAGAATGAGGGTCTCCATGAAGATATAACAAACATTCTCACTAGTGAGACTAACCAGGATTCTGAAATATCATTGGATTAAATGATGAATCATGGCTGGTATTTTGATGAAATTTTTAATCATGCAATGTTATCATGTGATTTAGAAGATCTTGGGCGTGAGTGTTATCCTTCGTCTGGTATGTTTTCTTATAATTTACACTTCTAATCATGACTGAAAATAATATGAAGTTCTATCCAAAGAAGCTTTTGAACTGCCAATGACAAAAGAGGGTGTGGACATTGATGTCAACCCTACCATTGCAGAAACATTAGCTCAAGTGGAGCTAAACCCAGTAAACCCTCCTGAGACACATCTTGAAGATAATGTTGAAACTGGGAAAGATGGGGAGGAGTCTTCTCAAGCTGTTGATCTACTGTTAGGTAATGATTGTAATGAGTTTTCAAGAAAGACAACCAACTTTCATTTTTCTATGAAACTAACCATACTTTTAATTGATCAAACAGGGCCATCAACTTCAATGGCTACATCGGGAGGTGAAGTCACAACTTCCACCCAAATAGTAGTAGAAGGTAAAGCAACCAGGGTCATGGGGGGAAGGAGCAGAACATGGCACATCCTTAAGTGCATTAATCCCAGATTACATGCCCCCAGTGATGATGACGTCGAATCAGACATGGAGGTGCTTAAGGCACTCAGCTTTTCATGACGCAAGGCATGGAACAACATATGGAAAATAATATTTGAAGTGCCTCTTGAAGATCATTCATCAAAATTTGCCGAATGTCGTCCCTGTTCTTCATGCTAGGACTTGGCGGTTTTGGATATCAAGAGATCCATACCACGGTGAAACAGGTCATATTATGAAGGGAGAAGGAGCAAAAGTTCCATGAAAATCTGACCAGGGTGAAGTTTTCAGTCGACATCAATGAATATGAGGTTTCAGTATCCCAAGATGAGGATAACTATGCTACCAAGATGAAGGAGCTGAATCATAAGTTCAACGATAAAGTCATCCAGTAGATGCACCTTCAGCAACAGTTAGATTTTGTTACTGGGGATCATGACCAACTCATTAATTCACTATAGGGAGCTCAAACAAACGGTATGAAAGCCATTTCAGATGCCAAGAAAGCACTCCATCAGGATGAAAAGAGTGAAGTTGGTCGGGTGCATGAGCTTCAAGTAGTTGCTGATGAAGCTCGGGATGTTGTTCATCAAGTGAAGACTTATGTTGACAGCCTCTTGTAATTTCTTGGAAAAGATAAGAGACTCCAATTAGTGTATCTCCTTCTAATCTCTTGTACACCAAATGAAAAACTTTATCATCTACAATCATTTGTGCATGCATTTTCCTTTTCTACCTGCTTTATATTTTTTTACCTAAGCCAGTGGTCCTAGTAAGAATAGTTTGATTTTTACTAGGATTATTATAAATAACCCTACAAACTTTGAATCTTTTAATTTCTCAATATTACCTAAATCATACAAATTGTATGTTTACTATGGTGGAACTTGACTTTTATTCAGAGTTCCCTTGTCTTTTGTGGGTAGTTTAAAGTCATGCATGTCGGACATAAAGAGGCTAATGTTTAAGGTCAAAATAGATTTGACAGAAATGGATTAAAATTGACTCAATTCCTAGACAATTTGTCTAAAAACATATTACCACACTCAAGTGTGAGGGAAAATATGTAATCTATGACTGAAGAAAATTTTAATATGAGGAATGATATGAAAAAGAGCTAAAAGACATTAGAAGAAGTTGTTCCCAATAATGAAGTTACCATTATTTAACAAACCTGTTAGGGGGTTGAATTATGCAGGGCCACTTAAGGGCATTGGCTTCATAGTCAAATAAATATCATCTTTTGGATGGAAGGTCTTATATGTAGACTACTTATGCAAGGCCGCCTAAGGTAACGTGCTGCATAGTAAGGAAAAAGAACTCTCAGAAATATACTTTTCTATTACAAAGAAGCCAGTGAATGTTTACGGTGATTCCACTTTTCCAAAGTATAGAGTTTGTTGTATGTAAATATGTACTTGAATAAGGAGAAGATATTTTCAATCAAGATTGTCTAAGAATTGGATTAATGTTACTCCTATGAAGGTCTGACCAAAACGCAGGGAAGGAAAATATAAACCATAGACATGAATACTTTCATATCATGAAAAGGAATATGGGAAAAATTTGTTAAGGATGGCTATTTTTTTGCGGATCCCTACATATTGTCATTAAGACAAATAAGTAAAAAAGAGATTTTCCTCCCAAGAATGAAGTTACCACTATTTAACAAACCTATTAGGGGGTTGAATTATGTAGGTCCGCCTAAGGGAATTGGCTGCATAGTCAAATAATAGCATCTTTTGGATGACATGTCTATTATGTAGACTACATAAGCGTGGCCGCCTTAGGGAACGTGCTGCATAGTCAGGAAAAATAACTCTTAGGTATCAAGCCTTTTGTGATTATAAATTAAGAAAAAGGTTATGAAGATCTATAAATATTTAAGGTTAAGATTTATGACACATAAAAATGGGTATTTCTCAATGTATGTAATGATACATAGATCAATTCTAACCATAATCACATTGTGGTTGGGTCCTAAATTGAAATACTGGACTTCACTATGTATCTCATAAGGATGGGAATCAGTCCATATGTAGTTCTTTATATATTGTTTAACGTCTTGTTGGACGAAAGTATGAGAGATATTAGTTTAGGGTCATAGATCTCGGACCATTATAATAAATACACGGTGTGTGTTTTCATGGGGACTTTTCACCCAGGGGACTGAATGTGTAATTTGGGGACAGGCCCAAAATACATTGGGCTGGATTCAAGGGACACTCGAACGTTCCTACGTATCCCATAAGGATGGGAATCAAGCCCACATAGTTCTAGAAATACCTTATGTACAAATTTGGTTCATACATTTGAAGGGTGAAAGGGGACTTTGTGCAATGATGGTTTAACCCAAGATAAAAGGTTTAAGTATTACCATGTATGCACATAATTTTTTTTTCAATATAACATGATTGAAAATCAATGTAAATAATGATTCCCTCTCAGGTGAGGGTATCAAAAAATATTGTAGTTTATTGTCGTACAGGAAAAAAGTGTTGTACAGTATAACATCATATAGAAAGGGAAAGGTGAACCAATGTAAAGATATTTATTCCTGGAGCGGTTTCACCTATCAACATCATATGAGATGAACGTGAACCGATGTGAATATATTGTTTTTAGGCTTGAACCTTGGGATATTACCTATGTACCCAGCCTGGAAGGCAAGGATCAAAGTCCGTGTAGTTCAATTAAATAATGAACTACTGATCAAGTTTTTTTTGGGACAACATCCTAAAAAATGATGTTGGGACGTATGCATGGTTAGCGGCCCAAAGAGGGTGTTATGGTGGAAATTTTCTCTAAGCTCACGTGAGTCATACTCGGTGCGAGAAACAAGAGGTAACAATAACCTTAACGATGGACAGTTTAATGACATGTAGGACATATGAAGGGACTATGTAGTTTAAATAATTTCAGTTAAGACTATTGATGATGCATAGTTTAGTGTCATGTAGTAGGGACAAAAATATAGTTTAACGTCATGTAGGATTTATTAAGGGATTTCTATACAGTTTAGGGTCATGTAGTTAGGACGATGGTGACAATAAAGTTTAATGTCATGTTGGAAAAAACGAGGACTGTGCAACGTAATGTCATGTAGTAAGGACAAAAGAGGACACATTTTAACATCATGTTAGACGTATTAGGGAATTTTTCACAGTTTAAAGTCATATTGGATGAAAAAAAGAACGATACAATTTAGCATCATGTTGGACAAAAGTGTGAATAGTTTAAGGTCATATGCATGGACTATGGATGGTGTAGTTTAACGTCGTGCTGGATGTAAGGGACATGCAACTAGATTAAGGTCATGTGCATGGACCGTGGATGGTGTATTTTGTGTTTATACAAAATACTTCTTCAGAAATATGGCATTAGTTGGAGTGGGGATGAGTTCTCCATCCACTAAGATTATAGAATAAGCTCTATTGGAATAGACCTTATATATTGAATAAGGTCCTTCCCACTTTGGTTAAAGCTTAGGATGTTTCTTTCCTGGTATCATTAGTGTTCTGAGAAATAATACCAACTCTCCTTGAACAAATGAACGAAGAAGAACTTTTTTGTGGAAAGCTCGTGCTATTTGATTCTGATAGACTTCCAAGTGGTGTAGGGTGCACAATCTTTTCTCATCTAACCATTCCAATTCAACCAATCACTTTTGATTTTGTTCATCTGTAGATGATTTATCAAAAATGTCTACTCTAAGCAAAGGTAATTGAACTTCAATGGGAAATACTAATTCCATTCTATATACCAGTGAATATGGAGTTGACCGCGTTACAGTGCGGGTGGTGGTCTGATATGCCCATGAAGCATGAAAGAGTTTATCAAGCCATGACCTCTTATATTTATCAACCATCTTTTGTAGTATATTTGAGAGAGTCTTGTTGAAGGATTTTATATGGCCATTGGCCGCAGCATGATACCAAGATGAATGATTGGATTTGATATTGTATTCTAGATACAACTTCTTCACCTCAGATGAACAGAAGTTGGTGCCATTGTCTGTCAATATGTTATGAGGGACACCAAAACTGGTAATGACGTTAGACTTGATGAAGCTAACAATGCTTTTATAACTAAATTATTTGAGAGGTATTGACTCTACCCATTTGGAAAAGAAGTCAGTAGATGTAAGAATATAATTAAACAGCTTGGCCGTAGATGAAGGGTAAGGTCCCACCACAGCCATTCCCCATTTGGAAAATGGCCACGAGTATTTAGATGTATGAAGCAACTCTGGAATTTGATGAATGAATTTGTCATGTACTTGGCATGAATGACACTTATTTGTGAAATCAATACAATCTTGTATCATTGAAGGCCAAAAGTATCCAAGCCTTCGAATCTGATCAGATAGTCTATGTTCAGACTGGTTGGAACCACAGACTCCTGCATGCACTTTTTTCATGAATCCATTGTCTCTTCACCATCAACGCATCTAAAAAGAACTCTGTCAAATCCACTCTTGTAGAGAATTTTCTCTAGGTGATCTGTGCTATCATAAAGAGTACAATTTACCACACGTAATCGGATTTGTTCTTTCCTGGCTCTATCAGGTGGAGGTGTTCCATTTTGAAAGTAGTCCCTGATAGGTGTCATTAATCCTTTAGTATGACCATATAGTTCAGGAATGGGGCTAATTTAATTGATCTCTCCTGTTCTGGTTCGAACATAAGGTGAAATTGTACGACGGTGGGCAATACTGATCGTTTTTTGTCCCGATTTAGATTTTCCAAAGCTGTGGCTATATTAGCCAGTGCATCAGCTTGAGCATTTTGTGATCTTGGTACATAATGAAATTTCGGTTCCGAAGGGAATTCCGCCATTAACTCTCTGACATAATCATACAAAGGGATTGGTTTTTCTTTTCTGATTGCATAATCCCCATTGAATTGTTTGATTACAAGGTCTGAATCACCTTTCACCCTTAATTGATTCACTTGTTCTTGATGCGCCAACTCCAATCCTGTAATAAGTTCTTGGTATTCCACTTCATTATTTGTACCACCTCCCAAAAATGAGAAGGAATAAGGTAAAACTGCCTTTTTTGGAGAAATGAGTACAATTCCTAATACAACTTTGTTGAATTTAGGATTTTCAATTTTCTTCCATGTTGGACTTCTAGAAGCACCATCAAAGTACATTTCCAATACATGAAGACTATCTTGAATAGAGAAGACTTCCTCATCAGGAAGTTCAATATCTGAAGATGTGTCTTCCACTGAAGGGTGTTCATCTAGGAAATCAGCCAGAGCTTGGCCCTTTATTGACATTTGAGACACATATTGAATGTATAACTGCTGCAAAATAACTGCCCAACTTGCCAGACGTCTTGTAAGCATTGGACGACTAAGGATGAATTTGAGCAGGTTATTGCGAGATACCAATTGGATCTCATGATGTTGCACGTATTGTCTCAATTTATGAACTGCAAAGATTAATGCTAGGAAGCACATTTCAAAACTTGAATATTGGGTTTCTACTTCAATCATAGTCTGACTAAGATAGTAGAGGTTGTTCTCATTCCCAGCATCATTCTTCTAGGCAATAAAGGCCCCAATGATCACTATAAAGACGTCACATAGAGGATAAGTGGTATTCCTTCAACAAGTGGCATATGTATCGGTGAACTCAAGAGGTATTTCTTGAGAATATCGAATGACTCTTGACATTCTTCATTCCATTGGTAAGTGACTCCCTTCTTCGTCAATTTGGTTAAGGGTAAACTTTTACCTTCCTAATTGGCGACGAAACGCTGAATATAGGCTAAATGTCCTTGAAGTCCTCTTAATACATTCAAATTTCAAGGAGGTGACATACCAAGGATTTAAATGGTCTTCTCAGGATCGACTTCAATACCACGATGGTGTACAACAAAGCTGAGAAATTTTCCAGAGGTTACCCCAAAAGCACATTTTAAGGGGTTCATCTTCAAATTATGTTGTCAAAGCTTGTATAATATGACTTCCAAATCAGCCAAGTGATTAGAAAGTTGTTTGGATTTGACCACCAAATCGTCCACATAACATTCAACAAACATCCCTAAAAAGGGTTTGAAGATATGATGCATGGCACGCTGATATGTTGCGCTTGCATTATTTAAGCCAAAGGGCATTACCCGATAGAAAAACACACCTTGAGGGGATCTGGATGCTGTAGATTCCACATCTTATGGAGCCATTCAGATTTGATTATATCCGGAATATCCATCCATGAGGGAAAGGGCTTCATAGCCAGCTGTTGCATCGATTAATAGTTCTGTAATCGGAACTGGAAAATCATCCTTAAGAAAATGCTGATTAAGATCTCTGAAATCAATACAAACTCTAATTTTCCCATTCTTCTTTTTCACTGGGACAATATTCTCCAACCACTTGGGATATTGATCTTCTTTGACTAAGTTAGCTTTGATGAGCTTATCCACTTCAGCCTCAATTTTGGAAGCATAGGTTGGGTGTGTTCTTCTAGCTGCTTGTTTGAATCCTAGATGTTTTCTGGAAAACCCAAATAATGAGTGGAAACATCAGGATCAATCCCTGGAATCTCTTTATAGTTCCAAGAAAATATATCTCGATTTTTCTTTAAAAATTAAATATACATCTCTTGCTATTAAATAGTCATGGCCGCACTAATTAAAGTGGGGTGTGGATCTTCTTATGTACCCAGATTTATTTCTCTGAGTTCATCCACGGTGGTAGAGATACCCTCTTCAAATGCTGGAGGAGTATCCCTAAGATCATCCTCTTCTTCTTCAGCATCTGTTATTTCTTCGTTTTCTACTTGCACAGTATATGATGAAGCATAATTTCCATAATCAGAAGAGATGTCAAAATTTGCACATGTTGAAGAAGTAGCTTCCATTTCTGACTCAATTGATGATGAAGGGTCTTCTTTGGGTAACAAAGAGGAGATGATGGATTGAAAATCTATATCATCATTTACCTCTGACATTGCTATAACTTGCCCTGGCCTGATTGGAAAAGTATAGACTTATTGGATTTCAACATATGAAATGAAGACATCTCCATTTGAGCTTTCATCATTGCTTGGTGGACCACCATATTCTCCCATGTTGACTAGTTTGATTTCCATAATTGACATTATGGAGGTTTCCATAAGAGTATTTGGATTTCTGTCTATTCTATCAATTTGACTGATAGGTAACACATAATCTATACTCACATGTGTAAATGAGTTTACTGGAATATTTTCCAAACCATATGGAGCATTAACTTTGGTAATATCCCTTGTTGCAGATTTGTCTTTTTTATTTTATGTGATAGAATTCCGCCTCAATTTATTGAGATTCACATGTCTTGAATGGGGATTTATCACCATATAATGTCCCAATTTGACCATCGAAACAATATTTGAGACATTGATGGTATGACAAAGGGATAGCCTCATGCCGATGTAGCCAGGGTCTACCAAGAAAGATGTTGAAGGCTGAATATTGATCAAAAACCATGAAATCTGAATTGGATACAAGATCTCCAAACCGAGTACTGAGTGTAATCATTCCCAGTGTTTCTTGTTCATTTTTATCATATCCTTGTAACATCAAACTAGAAGGAGATAAATCACATTCCGTGAGGCCCAATTGAAGAAGTGTACGAATGGCCATGAGGTTGACTCTTGAACCATTATCAATGAAAAATCTTCAGATGTATACAACATTGACCTTTCCAGATAAGTATAATGTTCTGATATGTCCATGCACGACATCATCTTCATCTTCATCTGTGAAAGATATCACTACATGGCGTTCTGTAAGATTTTTCTCAACATGGTAGGCTTCAGCCGCAACAATTTCAGTTTCAAACTTCTAAGGACTCGACCAAGCCTCGATGAGTGCCTCCCGAAGATCCTTTGATAAATTCAAGGCATCCAAAATTGATAGCTTGGCCGGTACATGGGCCAGGTGTTTCAATATATCATACTTTTGATCTAAAGTTCTGCATTTCCCAAAAGGAACATGTGGTTTAGCAGGTGCCTTATAAGTTGATGCTTTGGAAATTGATGAATCTTGTACCAGGATAGGAGTTGGTAATACTCCTGGATTTGAATGATTAGACTGATTAGGTCTATTTACTTGTAGAGAGGAAGAAGGTGGAACCTTTAACATATCTTCTAGAATAATTGTGTCAGGACTGAGTCTACCTTGTGTGAAAGAACATGCTTGTTCTTGTTGAGCTTTTTGAAGGGCTCTACCACGAGTTTCTGCTGCATACACAGTCCTAGTAGGGGTAGAATTGGAATAGTGGCCTCTGAAATATCCACGTCTTCCCCTGTATCCTAAGCCACTGGAACTGACTCTGATTCCTCTATTTGATATAGGTAATTCGGGCTCATCAAAATAGAAACTGTGAGTCGCATAAGGATCTGTTAATTAAATCATATTAACAGAACTGAAGATCAACTCTTCATCCGATGAAGACTTTGCCTGATTAGCCTAATTAGCATGTTTAGGCTGTGTCATTTGGTGGGCCAGTGCCCATTGCATTGAAGTAGATGGCATAAAATCTGCCAATGTGAAAGACAACTTAGGCTTTCACACATACTCATCTTCTTCTGATTGTTCATTTTTCTTAGAATTGTGTCGTTTCATTGAGGATTTTTCCTCTGATGAGGAGGGTTTTGTTGTGGAATTCATGGAAGAAGGCACAATTGGTTTCTTCAATTGTGTTCGCAAAATATCATGAGTTTCGGTTGATTGTCTTTCTGTCCATCCAATCATCATATTTTTGAGAATTTATGTTCTTAACATTTTCCCACTCACCTTCCTCCTATGGAACTGTAGCAGTAACACATGCTACATGAGATGAAGAACCTTTCAGTTTGACTTGTCCCAAATCATCCATTTTTTATAGGAGGTCCTTGAAAACAAAACCCTCCTGAATGGGATGCCCCCAATATTTGATGAAATTGGTAATAGTTGGGACAGTCTTCATCTCCATCCTTGTTTGACCTCTTGGGCCTGGGCAATTGACCCAAATTATTCTCTAGAGCAGAAATGAAAAAACCAGGTACTTTTTCATTTTGGAAAGAGTAATCTTTTCTTTTCAAATCCTCAAATTGTTTTCTTCTTTGATCCCTTTGATCATCTTGATGAAATGGACTTTTTTGTAGCCGCTCAGGAGGTTGAGTCCTTCAAGAAGATGAAGGTTTTGATGTAGAAGTAGGTACATGTGCTTGTTTAAGCATAACTATAGCAGTTTCTACTTTACCCATTCTCCTTCTTGGAGCTTATGGAATTATACGAGCTTTATCCTTAGTCATTATAAGGGAATATTCAATCTTTTGAGTGATTGAAGAAAGGTCTCGAAACCCTCCTGTGTATTTCACAGGGATCAGTGATGTGCGCAACTCAACACGTAAATTTTCCACACAGATTGGCAACAATTCTTCTGAGGGAGTGATAAGCTTAGGGAATATTTTAATTCCTTCCAGCGAGCAATGAAATCTGAAACCCTTTAATTCTCCCTTTTTTATAGTTTCTAAGATAAAAAACCGTTTTTATTTGGAAATGTTGAGCTGAAATGAAGAAGGGATTTTTGGAGAAGATCCTCCCACCCAGTAATTTACTGAGATAGCAAGATTGTGTACTACACAAAAGCTGCTCCTTGCAAGGTTCACACGAAGCATCTGAGTTTCACTGCTTCTTGTTGTTCCAAAGTTCCCATCATAGGATCTCAATAAGACACGTAATGCGTCAATTGCTGTTCAGGATCGCATGATCCATTGAAAATAGGGAATATAGGGTTCCCAAAACTTGATGGGGGAGGGATTGAGTCTACCCATTCAGGTTAAGCTCTCTTTTCGGGTTGAACCTGTGCACGCTTCCCTTCCATAGTCACTAACTGAGCTGTTAATGACTCAATGGTAGTTATTAACTTTTTTGAAACATCCAGTTGAACATGTACTTGGGAAGGTGCAATAATTGGAATCTAGACAGGTATGGTGGCTGGTATTGCAACTGATGGTAGTACCACCGATTATTTTTGCACTTGAGCCATAGGATTAGACCAGTGATGGTGTACTGATAGGGGAGGATATTCTTCATCTATCTTAGTAGCTGCAACAAATTCCCTTGGCTAGCTGACTCCAGCATGCTTAGGAGGAAGACTATCTTGAAGTAGTTCTACATTCAACCCCCTCAATTTTTTCATTTCTTCCTCTTTTTGTTCAAATATTTACTCTAGTGAGAGCGATTGGCCTTATACAGAGGAAGAGTACGTAACCTGGTTCTTTCCTATCCCCTTATTGGACACCTTTCAGAGAGAGGGAAGTGGGTTACTTGAAGGATTACCTAGGTTCTGAGTAAGCCTTTGATTTCATGTACGCACACCTTCTTCATTTGTGTCTGTGCATACAATTTGTTGAGAAGGAACCTCTTCATCTGATCCTTCTGAAGGAGCCTCATCTGGTGGATCATCAACAATAGCATTGATGACATTAATTGATGTTTAACGCATCACATACCTTCTATCAGCATTTCTACGATATTTTCTTCTTCCATGTCGTTGATGAGACATTGCCTTTTTTTGATTCGATCCCTCAGGAACTTCTTGACGAACCATAATTTGGAGGGAATATCCTGATAATTTGGCTCTTCATTCATCTTGAGGCTTCTTCCCCAATCAAGAGAAGACTAACTTTCTCTGAGGGAGGGATTGGGAATTTGAAAAAGTCCCCAGTCCGGTGGACTGGGGCTGTTCCTGTTGTCTTTGCTCAACTCCTCGAATCCTATTTGTTGATTTGGAGGGTTGAGTTAAAAGAGTCCCCAGTCTGGCAATCTGGGGTGGCTCTTGACATGATATATCTGAGACATTCTTGAAATCTCTGCTCATCATGCGGAACATAGTCTGAAAATTAGCTGGATGCATCAACCTGTATCGAATTTTATCACCCGGCTCAAAAGATAGTTGGATGATTTCTGACAATTCTGTCACTTGGTGATGTGCTTTCTCCAAATGAGAGGCTTGTTCAATATTCAGGTTTTCTTGATGTAGGAGTAATTAGACATCTTTTTCTCTATATTCTTGATTTTGAGAAGAACTATTTGGGGAATGTTCTTGGGAAAGCTTTTGATTACAAACAAAACCTATTGACTATGGCCGGCCACGGGCAATAACATTTCATGAGACCTTTTTAGGAGGGCTTTGCTGACTGAATATTACAATGAGATGTAGTGCTCCATGAACACCACATCCCCTTATATGAATACCAGATGGGGCATTGGCAATTAACTGGCGCAATCTCTGTAGTTTTCCAAGGCATGAACGTTGAAGGGATCTCTGCTGCTTTTTAGCCTTCGGATATCGAGAGACTGATAGAGATGCCAAATCAATCTGACATTGTAACCCTTCTATTATCATAACATGAATTTTATATTCATCATAAGATAATACTTTCTTTTTCAGCTGACAAAGAGTTTTCCATATGTTGAGACGAATATCATGAATTCCATCTTCCATCACCATCTCTGGAATGTCATACTGAGAGTCAGCCGGAGGCCAAAACATGACTGGAACTTCACCTTTCGCTAGTTGTTTTCTCATGTTCATCATTTCCTCTTTATCATTTAATGCAAATTCTTCTACCTGTTTAGACCAGAGCTGGTTCTTTCTTGTTACTTCATCGGATTCAATAAGACTGGTAGAGAATCCACTGATCAGACTGGAAGATGAATGACCTAGGTGTGAATCGGAGAATGACATACACTCCGGGCTATCTTCTGATTGAGAATGTATTTCACTTGCTGGTGCAGACCTTCAGAATTAATGTTCCCACTATTGGGAACTGAGAGAGTAGAATCTTGAGTTGCAACAGATAATTGTCTGAGTGAATCAAGAACTCCAGCATCGAGTAAGGCCTTGTTATAGATTGGCCCTTGATTTCTTGACTGTGTTGGGTGGGTCTTCTTCTTAGATGCCTTCTTAATAAATTTGGCAGGTGTGTGTGCCTTCTCAGGAGAAATGATCAGGCTAGTCTGATTATCTCCACTCAAACCAGGTGTATGTGCCTAACTTGGTTTTCCATATGATATGATGGAGTACGCCCGAAAACCCTCTTGGACTGGAACATATGTGTGTGTCTGTTCTGGAGTGAACTTTTGATGTGTCATTCCATTGGTAGGGATAGATTTATGTGTCTTTCCCTGAGATGCTGCTGATGCTGTTATAATATCCTGGCAGGCATCCAGAATTTGAACAGGGATTTTCTTATGATATTTCACCATTTATAGAATATGCTTGGTGACTTCCTCTGATGGAACAGGGATATACGTCCATTCCGTGCTTGGAGTAGTTGTGTGCTCGTGCTCCTGTCCTCCTTTTCCTGTCAATGAATACTGACAGTACTCAAGTATAGGGGCAGAGAGTTGAGTCTGCCTCCTTTTTGTCGCCGGAGCTTTCCGAATGACTTCTCCTAATGCTACAAAATGAGACTGTTGGTAGACTTGATCAATATTAGCAGGTGTATGTGCCTGCTGATTGCACTTCTCTGAACATGGTTAACGAGCTCCATCATATATAGTCAGACGAGCCTGCTGACTAGCTAATGATTTATAAATAGGTGTATGTTCCTGTCTATAGTACTCCGCCAGAATTTCCTGGCGGGATTGGCGTAATGCTACCAGATGAGTCTGTTGGACAGTGGAATTAAAATGGATGGGTGTGTGTGCCCGCTCATTTCTTTCCACCAAGTTAGGTTGGTGTACATCTCCGGAGATGGCAGAGATGATAACCTACTCACTATTGACCGGATTTCACCTCTGGAGATTCGTCTTGCCTATTCGGGTTTGAGGAACCTGAGCCGAACGCCTGGAGTTGATACCCTCATCATGTTGAGGGTGTACTACTGCACGAGTCTGGCGGCGATTGTTGATGGGATCCCTCGGTAAGGACTATCGTCTCCTTGAATTAAGGCCCCGAGGGACTTGCTCATTCACCTTCTCAAAATATGGGAGTGAATGGTGATTGTGTTCTGGGGATAATGACCTGAAACGGTTGGAGACAGTGGTTTGCACCGCCTGCTTATTGATCACTGGTCATCGATGTCCGGACGATCAGGTTGAATTATTGACTTGGAGGGCTTGTCAAGAGGCCTCCAGAGTCGGAATAGTACTGTTTTGATGGTACTCCTTAACCAGCGCATTTGATACCCAGCGTTGAAGACGCTGAGTAGGTGATGTCATCCTCAGAGCAGACGTAGATCCAGAAGGAGTAGCATTAGTGGCATTCACAATAGAGTTTTTCACAGCAATGGTATTCACAGATGTGGACTTTAAAAAATCTATTCTCGTAATGCAGAAGATCTTGGAAAAGAGTGCCTGTTTGATATAACAGAAATAATCAAGATATGTTCGGCCACTACATCTTTTGGATAAGGAAATATGTTATTGATTTCTTTGTTGTCCCTTTCATTGAGTTTGAATAGGGGCCTAACAAATAAGTAAAGCATCATTTTAACATGGATAAGGATTCACGTCGGGTTCACAATTTTTTTTCCTCTGGAATTAAGGATTATCTCATTGATTTAATATTCAAACATTCCTAGTAGTTTCTAACGGGTTTGTTCGTAGAATCGGAAACATCCAATGATTCCATATCCATTTGGACCTACTTTTCAAAGGTATGCGCTCATTAGTTTTGGACTGATGAGGCTTAGGAATTTTCATTGGTCTAGAGGATGGGAGGTCAGACTCATCACACCTTTTTGAGGTGAATTATTGTCAACTCCGGGAATCTATATATAGATTTAAGTTATGTTCGTGAATCCTTATTACATTACCAATTATAAAATGAGCTTTCCTTGAGATCTGACAATCAATGATTAAATATGTAGGATGTTTAGAGAATATTTTATATGTATTATAGGTTCTTCATCGATAGAGAATCATCTGTATTTGTTAGAGATTCGTAGTCAATGGTATCCTTCAGTACATAAAAGTCTCTTGGTCATTATGATAACCATACTACTTTTAAAGCCACTCAGTGTGGCACAAGAAGTTTATGGTCATTCATAAGGACATAGATTATTTCAGAGTTGGGATCGTACCCGAAGATGGGCTACCTACATATCCTTTGTTTTGTAAAAGGAATTAGAACTCACATAGTTTGAGTAAGGGTGTATGATGTTTATGATTTTTTTCTCAAAGAAAGATGTCATAATTACTTTTACACTCTAAGATCACGTGAGTCATGCTCGGTGTGAGAAATAAGAGGTATTGGTAAAACCAGACAATTGTGCCATGAAAGATGCAATTATGTCGGGC
The DNA here is from genome assembly GCA_963277665.1 of Viscum album. Lineage (NCBI taxonomy): Eukaryota > Viridiplantae > Streptophyta > Magnoliopsida > Santalales > Viscaceae > Viscum > Viscum album. The sequence continues at coordinate 247,492,100 of OY728127.1, forward strand.
TTATGTATGTATGACTGTCCAAAATAGATGAATAATGGGTTTTATTTCAGGGAAGAAACACAAGAACAAAGTACATAAAGGTATATGTACTTCTTGGGGATTTGGGTACTCTAACATATGGCTTACTACTGAGGAAGATGCCAAAATTTAAGAGGGGAATCATGACTGTTTTTTACTCCTGAGAAGGAATCCTAGATCAAGAGTAAATTAAGACTGGTTAATAGAAATTAAAACTGGTGCTTAATCCTGAGAAGGAAGCCCAGGTTAAGGGACTTGGGGCTTACTCCTGAGGAGGATTCCCATATTTGTAGACTTTTAGACTGGGGCTTATTCCTGAAGAGGAAATACAGGTTAAGAGAACCATGGTTGGGGATTACTCCTGAGGAGGATGCCCATATTTGGGAACTTTAAGTCTGGGGCTTACTCCTAAGAAGGAAGCCCAGGTTAAGGGAATTATGACTGGGGCTTACCCCTAAGGAAGATGCCCAAATTAGGGGACTTGGGGCTTACTCATGAAAAGGAGGCCTAAATTAATGAGAATTTGGACTGGGGCTTACTCCTGAAAGGAGGCCCATGAATAGGGTTGTCTCATCTTAAAGGATGAGATTGAATGAATGAAATCTATAACTTCAGTGACATAAAGATGTTTAAATCACTAGGTTTTGAGAGATTTTCCATGTAATTCCTTTCAGATAAGGAACTCAATCATGGAAACATGCCATAAATGGATTTGAAGTGTTTCGTGAAGATTTAATCTTGAATAGGAACAGTGGAATGGCATAAGATAGCTGAAATGTGCAAGAAGGGCACCCAGAAATAGAAGGGCGCGCAAGTCCTGGGGGGTCGCGCAAGTGCTGCATGGGCGCGCAAGTCTTGGTCGCGCAAGTATACTTGCCCGACACATATATACTTGGGAGATCCTTTACCAGTAGAGTAATACTTTGGTGATCCTTGAACAAATCCTTTAGAATTATCCTGAGGTACATCCAGAAGAGTGGCGCACAAGTTTCAATGAGTAGGTAAGGAGGCGCGCAAGTGTGTCCATCTCCCTTAAGGGTAAAACACTTAGGCACGCAAGTGTTAGTGAATTATAACACTTATACCTTATTACGCTTGTTTAGACCTTCCGTTATAGGTAAAGAATTGCCTTAGAAGTGTTTCGAAGACTTGAAGAAGAGACTTGGGCGTTCAGAGATCTGTATCTGAATTCTGGAAGGAAAATCCTCCTCAAATAGGGGGCCCACTGGGGGTATTTATATTCTGGAGAAGACCCTGGGCGATTTTCAAAGAGGGCGCACAAGTCACCTGCATGTCCATTTGGGCGGTGTGCATGTATACTTGCGCGACCATTCCGGAACGTGCGCGACCTATGGGAAATGTTCTCCTTGTTCACCCCTTTCTCTTTTTTATGTATATTCAAATGATGAATCTTCTTTGTTTGAGGTATTTCCCTTTTCATTTCGTTTAGACTCTGTGAAGAAAAAGGAGCGTCAACAGGAATTCATAACATACTTACATTGTAGTTGTCACAACTACATAGGGAGTCACATTTGGAATACCCATCACAGTATATTCCCTAAATCTATTAGGATAAACATACACGTTTACCTCTATCACATTACCCAATGCATTGGAGAGCTATCTCGGGCTCAGCCGCCCTAGTTTTATCACGGAACCACTCGTATACGTTAAAAATGCCCAATAACTATAACGTAACACATAAAACAAGAATAAAGGAAAGATAAAATTTCTACATTCCAATCACAATATATCATATCATGATACTGAAATTAACAATTTTTTATCAAACCATTTTCATAACCATTTAAAACTTTTAATAAATAGATTTTTGAATCAATGTGTTCCATACCACTTTGAAGATTTTACAGAAATTAATATTTTAAAAAATTAATGTCCATATAAATAAATCCCAAAACCATTTTGAAAACATGGTCATTGATGATAAATATTTAGAAGAATAATTCTTTAAAACATTTAAAATGATATTTTAGTTAAAGAGTTTTTAACAAAATGAGAGACGCTTGAATAAAAATAATTGAGGAATAAAATTTAATCATAACATTATTATATCATGATAATAAAAAGGATTCATGATATAATATGTCAAAGGATGGTATATACACCATATAAGAGTGAATTGGTTCATAGAAATAATGACGTCTCAATGGAATTAAAATTGAGACGCAATCCCTTATAAAGAAGGTATCCTTAGATTAAGGATAAATCAATGATATAATTTATGTGTGAAAAATATAAATACACCCAATATAAGTTTATATTATGTGTAAAACAATCAGAGTTCATTCACACATATTTATAGCATGCCATAATCAACATGTAGAAGTTTAACCCAAAGAATTGAAATTGGGTTAAGAAGTCCCTTTACAAAAATTCGACAGCCTAACGACGTCACTTTAAAATTCAGGAAATGTTTTTATGAGATAAAAAGGGTATCTAATCACATGGAAATAAAATTTACATCAATAATTATATAGAAGAACATATCCCAACATAAGAAGATGTAAATTAAAATACATAACAATAAAAAGTCTTTTAAAAAGAGGAGTGTGAAAGGGTCCCTTACCGATTTGGTAACATTCGAAACATACACCACATGAAAGAATGATCATAAAATGAAGATTTAATTACCCATACATTAAATTTTATTACATAGGAAATACATTCATGGGCAGTACATACCCCAAATCCAATAAATAAGTTGCGAACAATGGAAATCTCACGGAATTGAAAGTGAGATAAGAAATCTCTTAGGAAAATTTGGAAACCTAATGGTGCCACTTAAAATTTCTTAAAATGAATTGATGAGAGTAATAGGGGGTCTCTAATCATGTGAAAATAAAAATGATAGTATTATGAATATAAAATAACATCCTCCAACATAAGAACATGGAGCATAGCATAGAAGAAATGAAATAAAAGAGAGTACTTGAAAAGAAAGAGATAGGCCAGATCCCTTACCTTGTGTCCGACTTGAATCGATCGTTATTTAATCTCCTGAATAATAAACTAAAGTTAATTTATACTTTCTTAATAACCTTTTTCAATTTTATTTTTCATTTTATATAACTTATTACCATGTTATAAACATTATGCAATCATTTAACTTAATAACGTTTATTTTTTCGATATTTGGTACTTGAGTAAAAATGAACAACTTATATTTACAAGTTGTCCATGTGGTCAAAGGTTTATTATATCCAGAATTATATTCATGATTTGGATATCATATATATCATATATATCCATTATATACATGTTTTTATAAAATTACATAACATTTAGAGGTAAGAAATGAAATGCACCATTCATGGAGAGATGGTAAGTCGTACGTATGCATGAACACTACTTTCATTTATATTTCATATTTTAATGGAAATAAAACATTATGATACATAGGTTTATTATAATTCCAGTATAATATCATATATAATATCATTAACACTATCCTTTATACATCTCACATAAGGCATTAACGAGTCACATCACCTTAAGTAGGCGGTAGTCATCACTTCCTCAAATGAGATTATCGTATTTACCCACTATGGAAACCATAAAGTCTTGATATAATTGGGATTTACGGAAGCATAATGAAATCATAAACATAATATATATCATATATAAATACAGTTCCATCATAATGGCCACCATTAGAGGTGGTAATATGTAATTGAATAATCATCATTTTGTGAGGAATTAGTTTTCCATCCACAGAAACATTATGTTCTTCATCCGTTATATGGAGGTGTGTGTAATTGTAGTTGTAATCCTTATTATAATAACATCCTAGTATATTTAGGATACTGGTGTTGTTACGAAAGAAATAAATAAAAAGATTTTAGGAGTTTGAGAAGTAAAATAAAAGAAAACAATTTAAGAGAAACTGTTACCATTAATTTGGGTAACACCCTTTGGTTTGAACCAAAGGACTTTTTGAAGATCCTTCTGCGTAAGGTAAGGCTTCTAATAGTAGGAGAGGGATGTAGAGAGTTTAATTGGGAAATGTTTGGACGAGCCTAATGGCTTGAGAGATGTGAGGAATTGGTTAGAAGTGGTCTCCTTTTAAAAGGGGGAAGAGGGTGTCTTTAGGAATGTGTGAAACTATTATTTTATTATATAATGATATTCAGTTTCTAATGGCCCAAAAATCATTATATTAGAAGATAAGATGACTCATGGTCGAAAGAAAATGATCCAATCATAATTGGAAATGTTTTGGATAATATTTTAATCATATAATCTTATTTATTTAAATCATTTATTAATGAGGTAAATAAAGAATCATTATTGTGTCATTAATTATTTAATTTATTAGATGTATAAAAATTATAAAAAATACAATCATGTAGGAAATATTTTTATCTTTACAATGAATATTTATAGACAAAATGATAATTTATATAACCCCTTCTAAAAATTAATTTACTAAAAGATATTTTCTTTTGTAATATTTTCCTTTAGTTTAAGTTAATTAATCTAAATTGTCATTATCACTCCCAAGTGGATCATAGGGGTCATAAAATCGACCCAAAAATTCCCACGGTCGTTAATGACTCAACCAATATGTTTTTCACAAGTGTTATGGTAATTTTTAATTATTATAATATTCTTTTAACATTGAATTACCCTATTTACCTTTAATCGCGGTAAATAAAAGTCAAAATTTACTATTCACCAAAAATTATTTTCATCTTAATGAAACACATTTTACTTCTGGATAACAACCATGTATGTCAGATTTTTGAAATTCGATTCACAGAAGTGGAAAAATTTCATTTAAATGAAAATGTTAGTTTTTTTAACTACCACTAAGTGGTTTCACTATTCATAAAAAATTGAAGCTTTTCAGAAAAATACCAAATATTCTGCCTAAGATATTTTCGATATTATGAATTCAAAAATGATTTTCATTTTTACAAATTAAAAACATAAAACTGGAATTAAATAATTTATAAATTAATTCTCGTTGTTAAAAAAACGTGTTTTTAAGAAATAGTAATTATCAAAAGATGGACAATTGATTAAGTCCAACTTCAAAGTGAAAATGCTTCCAATGAACAACATTATATTAAATGGTAAAATTATATTCTAATTACACTTTAAAACCAAATAAAAAAGATAAAATAACCATATAAGTAAATTAGATTAAAATTCACTTTTGAATTAAAATACAATATTTTTCACTATTCATTAAAAAATGATCTTTATCGGAAAAAATCCAAAAATTTACACAAAGTAAATTTGGATGTCCCCATTCTAAAGAAGGATTATATTTGTTTATATAGAATGTATTAATGTTACCAATACAATATTTAAATAGGGTTCTCCATTAAACGGTGATAAATCGACCTTTTAATGCAAAATATACTTAAAATTAGATTCATTCACATTTTAAGCCTCTAACTTTTTATTAGATAATGTAAATACATTTAAAAATTATGTATAATCATATTTTAGTTAGTTTTGTTAATTCCCACCAATACAATGGCTAAGAGTTAACTACAATTTAAAATAATAATATTATATTATTAGTTTGCCACGTATGTTTTCTATGAAACCCATTGTTGCGTATCAGGTACGCTATCAAACATAAAAACACCTTTAAAGTAAAATTAATATTTAATTAAAAAATATTAATATGTATGAAATATGTCTTATTGTTTATTTACTTGGGATGTTAGATATCCCATCGAGCCCTACCTGGTAGACAAAAGGCCAAGCCATAACTACCCCCATCCCACCTCTAAAGGATAGGTTCTCGTGACAAGGTCTAATAAGGAATAACTAAAATGGAAGGCATATTCCAAATTGTCCATTATGAACACCAAACAATATTCAAATATTAATTCAGATTAATAATTATAATCGATTAACATGTTGAAAGCAAATCCCATGAATGTAATTACCTCATGAAAATAAAAAAAGTTAATAGTAAATTCAGAACATTAAGAGGGTAAAACACATTCCAAATCTAAAAATATATGAAAAATTTATAACTAGTTAAAATATAATACAAAGAGATCCTAGCCCCAAATCTCTAATCCCCAATAACCATATGATTTCAAATTCAATAGGTTATTTCTATGATCCCCTAAAATCACTTCTTAACTATTTTTTTAGTATAAGAAAAGACACATGTAGTACAAACCTATACATGGGAGATAATATAACTAACTAGTTGGAAAAGATGAAAAAATTTGGGTGTATAAATAAGAGGCATGATTGAATTGGTACGGTAAAAAACGAAATTGGAAAATAAAACCCAACAAAAAATATATATTCTCGTGAAATAAATCTAGATGGAATACAATGTGGATCATCATCACAATGGTCTTCTCATAGTATAATTGATTTTCAATATTTCTAGAAGGTTCTATCAGTGATACCAATCATATTGTGTGTCTGTTTGAAGATTTCATAAGGATGGTGTGCACCTCCATATATCTCCAAAAACTGATAGGGGGTCAATATCCATGAATATTACCCATGAACTCAAACTACATAACGGTTCCACTCAATAAGTTGGTAACTCATTCCATAATAAGGAAATATGGTTTTTCTCAATAGGTATAGGTCATTATCTGATAAAACGTAAGGGGTTCACTAAATATTTAGATAACCTATTCCCTTATTCAACTAATGGGTTCCACTCATTATGTAAAGGAATCAAGCTGTGATATGAGAGGATGGTTCCAATAAAAAGGTAAAGGGACATTTATTGTAAAATGAATGTACATTTTTAATAAAAAGTAGAAGACCCACAACCAAATTAAAAATTTTGGATCCACTAAATAGGTGGACTTCACATTCTATGATGAAATGGATGAGTTCCACTCAATATGTATAGGGCTCATTCCATGAAACAAAATAAGGGTTCCACTCAAAGTGTAGAGGAAAACTGAGAAGATACCAAATAAGGGTTCCACTAAAAATGTTATGGACCCATTAAATATTACAATAGGAGGGTTGTTCTATAAAATTAGAGGACCCATTCCGAGATACAATAGAAGGGTTCTACTCAGAACCAGTATGATGACTTTGGGGGATTTCCAACCCAGTCCTCTCCTTGATGATCCTCACTGATCACTTCCCTCATCGAATGATTCTTAAATAAGAATCATTCATAGAAGATCTCATATCATATCTAAAAATCCCCGATGAGGGCCAATATCACGTTCTACATGGATTAATACTCATGAAAAAATACTTGTTAGCCAAAATAAGAGTCAAGACCAATGAGATATGAGAGGTAGATGATTTATAAGAAATTATATGGCTTGTAATGGGGTATAAACCGTGTTTTTAATTACTCCTCTGTATGAATAAACCCTTACATCCACTTTTACATTTGTAAATATAGTAATAGAGGATATGTGAGGGCATTACACAACATGTCTCTTCCACATGGGTTCATCTGGTGTACTTGTGGTTGGGACCGTCTATGTTGGGATGTGCCATGATATAAGGTTGTAGACCTAGTCCTATGATCCAGTAGTACACACCAGCAAACCATCAACATGTCTCACAACATGTACATTACCACATGGATTATGATACATATATCCCCTCTAAAACAACAGAATAATTGAATCAAAATAACACATCTTGTGTTATTCAGAACTATAAGACATGGAGACTAGATTTTCCAAAAAAACTGAAGATACTCATGAGATTGATATAAATTTCCCCCCTTCCACAAAATCATCCAATTAACCCCCCAAAATAGTTTATAAAACCTATAAATATTTATTTTGACCCATAATATTTCATAAATTGGAATTTGGGACACCCTCACATAGCCCTCAAGATTCCCATCACTTGTAGAGCTTGCAATATCCTCACTTGGTTCTCGAACCGATGTGGGATATGATGTATACTACATAATAGCATAATATATATATTATAAATAAATATGTTTGAGGTTAATTCTATTGTATATAGTCTAGTAATTCTATCACGCTCAAATACTCCACGACAATGTTGAACTGTGACCCCATGGGTCAACGATGACGAATAGGATGAAAATGGAGGGGAAAGGTAGAAAAATGAAGAGAATCCAACATTTTACAAAATATATTGGCTAATGATCACATAAATGTGACGATAAAATTAAATCAATGGGTATAACAAGATTAAATAAAGAATCAATGATTTTTTTGGATCAGGCTATTTTTGGAAATTTAGATGAATTCAATGTAGATTTATGATCCTTGCTCAATAGATTAAATTGGGTGAGGAATCCAATAAAATGTTCCCTAGAATAACTATTCTTGATCATTGTTGACGAATACAATTTTCAAATATGGGTATGAAATTTTTCTTTAACTACACCGTGATACACCTTGATCCAGTTTCCAAACATTGTCAAACCTCGATTCGTTTTTAATGAATGGTGAAATTCACCTTTTAAAAATATATGGGTTATGGGCCTAAACATAGAGAGTTAATATAAATGTACATTTATTTTGGGAAAAATGATAAATTTATTTAATGAATTTATTAAATAAAAATTAATTAATTAACTTTACATACTACAACGAACTGCCTTATCTAGTCTTCCACCACCGACAAACATTGTGATGTGCCCAATGTAAACTCACATTATTGATTCAATAGTGTCCCCATGTTTTAGTTTTTTTAAATTCCTCATGATATATTCAATTATTTGAGAAAAAATAACCATGTTTGAAAATATAAATATATATATATCTATATTAAAGTAATTTCTGAATCTATAGACCTAGAATCACAAACCATCTCCACAGATGGATATGAAAATATTTCTTAATATAATTCAATGTATTGAAATTAAAAATAATCTCCCTAATATAAACTACAAGTAAATAATTAATATCAAATATAATGATATATTACTCTACAAAAACAAACTGTAAATATAAAAACAATTTATTTTTTGTCTGAATTCATAGAAAAATATAAACATACTAACATGAAGAATATATTGGTTTATGGATCCCATGAAAAAAACCCCATAATCTAATACATGGTATCTAGCCGTGATCTATATCATAATAGTTTAAAATAAGGATGAATTCAAATCACATGGGACATAAAAAAGTAATTTCAAAATTTTTATTTATGTGTACATGTAGGGGTTGATGTATATATAGTTGGAGTTCTCCACATTGTCAAACGCACATCGGATAGTGTTAATGTCCAATATTGAATATATAATCAAAACGTGGTAAAAAAAATTTAATAAAATAATGATTTATCCAAAAATTTGCATTCATTATTTACCAAAATATATGAAGAAACATTATTTCAAAAATATATGTTTTTTATAGAAAATAAAAATTAAAAATGATAATTTGATAAAAATATAGAAATAAAATTTTCTCCTAAATAACATGTTTTCTAAAAAGGGTTTTTTTTAATTTAAAAAATAATATTTAAAAAAACATATTGAGGTTCTCATACGTAAAATGTGATGAAAACAACTATATAATGTCTGAGAAATTCTATTAATGAATAATCAGGTATTATTATATTCAAATGTATTATAACATAGAAATTTGAAATATAATACTTGGAAATTACATTTATATAATAATTTAAAACTTTCATTATGAAAAAATTAAGGATATCAAGTCATACAATAATGTTTTACATTGAAGGATCAGTTACCAAAAATAAATTATATTATATGGGGAACACTTATTTTATGAATAAATAAAAAATGTATAAATATTCTTGGTATCATAGGGATTGATATAAATGAATTTAGATGTCAAAATAATGTATATATATATGGGATAACATGGTCATTGGAATCAAACCATTAGCATCTGAATGCTGAGAAAATTAATATAGAAATATAATATATTAATATTTTATATACATGTGTAAAATAAAAAATAAAATAAAATTATTATAAAAAAAAGTTATTTAAACATTATATATTCATTAATAAATAAAAATACATCGTTGTATAGATTCCATGTAAATGTTTTTATTAAGGTTCTTAATAGATAATATGTAATTTCAAAATCGAAAAAAATATATTTAATTATCACATATATAAAAATATAGTTCCATAATATGATACATAATATTTTAATGAGAACAAAAAAATTCTTTAATGGAGATACTTTCATAATTTTTTTGAGAATGTAAAATTTTTGGGTGACACATATTTTTAATATAAATATTTTGTATTTATTATGTAATCACTATAATAAAAAAATGATATAAATAATACAATAATTGAATATTCTTGTAAAAATGAGTTATTTTATTGTTACCATTCATATTAATTTATGAAAATCATTTTGTTTGATATAAATAACATTCCAATGAAAATAAAAAATTATGCTCTTTGAAAACCATATTTTTTAAACTATTTTATTTCCATATCAAATGTAATAGATAATAATGTTGTACAATTATCAATCTCAAATATGTATAATTACATGAATTAAATTTTAATAACCATGAGAAAAACCCATAAAAAATGCATTGTATTTTTAATTTCCCAACCATTATTTATATGTCCTAGGTTTACAAATCAATCAAAAATACCCCGACATTATTAGTATATACAAACCCCTTATCCAATTAATCATTAATATAAATCCTTTGATAAAAAATAACCCCACATTTTCTGTTTTGGTAGTGTCTCTATAGAGGTTCCATGCCACTAATTTTATACTCTCAAGCAATATTAAGCTTCCATTCAATGTATGAGATTCTAATAACATCTCTAGTTTTATTTTTTTCTATGTTCTAAATTTGTTTTTATTTATATTAAAATAATAACATACATCATAAATATAATGTCTTTAATAAATTATTAATCAGGTACCATAAATCCCTTTCAGGATATCAAATTAAATGGATCTTGAAAATCTAATAAATTACCATTACTGGGAAATGAGACAATCATTTGTAAACATGTGCGTTGTATTTGAAATAATAAAATTCAGTTCAGGATAAAAACCTATAGATGATAGATATAGAAAAAATGAATGTTGGAAATATAAGAATAATTTATTTGGGTAATGTAATAACTCCATCATCCCAAAATGCACAACATGTGGTCTAGAATTCATAATTGGAATGATACTATTCAAAGATATGCTATGGATGGTTCCAAAGCTCTCTACAAGAAAAAATGATGAATTTGAATATACATTATGAAATTATTTCTCTATTTTGTCTCTTAATTTCTTCTATAAATGTTTCAATTACATAAAATAATTGATCAAATTATATTTTATTAGTACCAAATAACTAGAATTGGGTATATTTCATATGTTAATGATCTTTATTTAAACATTTTGTATCCTTAGTAAATACTTGTACGAGTTAATGGAATAACATATGGAACCCAAAATAATTCATTTCCATAAAGAAATTTTTCCATAGTCGATAATCTTATATACATGTTACACGGATTTAGTTTTTTAAAGCTTCACATAATATTTTTTATTCCTAGTAATCTTTTTTTAAACCACCCCGTTCAAATAATATGATCTAATCCTTGAATTTTTTTTCCATTTTCTCCTTAAATAAAGTTGAATACTATTATTAATTGGACCTATTAGAATTACTGTGAAATAATTTATTTGACACAATTGTTTTTCATTATTTGTTATATATTGTAATATTTATATATCTAATCTATTGATGACTACTAAACTGTCATACTAAGAATGTTATATCATCTATTCTGATTTCAATGAAATAAATAAACCACCAAAACATGGTTATTATAGTGGGATGAATTATTAATGGTATTACAACAATGATTGGTGTAAACCATAGGAACATGATTTAAACGAAGAAGGATGATTATACTAAATCTACCATTTATGTTTTCAGTCACTATTATACAATGATTCTTGATAGGGATTTATCACATAGTATCAAATTTTAGGGAATCAAGGAATATGATTTCTGTCTTATAAATTTATAGTTTTTAATATTACTGACTAAAATATAAAATTCGATAAATAATTTCATATTATAAATAAATAAAAATGAACTTTTAATAGATAAATATGATTATATATTATGGATAATAGTAATAATGGAGTTAATATTAATGATATTAAATTTTTATTATCCTAGGTAAACTGAAACAGGTAATGAATGAAAAACTATCCTTCATGGAGTGACATGATTCCCAATAATAGAGATCAACTTGTTTAGACCATTTTATAAGGTAACAACTTCCATAATTAGATAGTCCACTAATCCCATGTTGGTATATAAATTCATTAATTCCATATTTTTTATGTATTTATGGTTAATATTAAGGAATCAATATCATGTCTATTTATTAAATGTCAGGATAGTAAAAAATGGTGTTCCCTAATTCAAAATACTAATCACGAAGAGAAAACATAAGAAATGTATGAGAATATATTAAAAATTTATTTTCTAAGAAACATTTTCCTTAATAAAAATGTACTATGTGTGTATAAAATTACCTAAATTTCATACCGAAGTAAAAATACATTATGTTAAGTAGGGGGTTAATTTCATCATATTTTTTACGGCTATTGTGGGTTATCTAAAGAACCCATCTTTTTAGATAGATCATTTAATTTATGTTTTGAAATAAATTCTTCATATTTTGTTTTCATTTAATCCCATTTATCATATGTTGAAATTGTAATAAGCATTATCAATATGTATAAGGAGTTCATTAAATAAAATATATAAAAAAAATTCCTATGAAAAATATGCTTATTAATCTTCATGTGTCAATAAAAGCTATGAAGGGGAAACAAAGAAGATGATATTTTCATATAAGTAAAATATTTTAAAAGAAATATTGATGGATATTTATTAAGTGTGTTGGTGTAATCTATAAATATAGAGAGAAAGATCTTGAAAATCATGACTACAAAAGAAAGAGATAAGTTGAAAATATGAATTTCTTGAAATATATATATACATTTTTATTACTATAATTTATGACCCAGTTGTGATGTTAATTTTTACAAGATGTGTTATATAGGTCTGGGCAATGTTTTTAAAATAATTATAATTGGAGTTGAATCTACAAATTATATAATAATAGTTACACTGATTATGTACTCAAATTTAGATATTACGTTATTAAATTATTTTTATATATAAACTCTTATATCGTGATTCTTTTTTTAGAATATTAAATCATCCCACTATGCACTAAGGATTAATTTATCATTTAATACAACATGTGTTAATTTAGTTAAAATTAAGATATATCAGATAATAAAAATCACAATTCATGTTAGTTGTCATGTAGTAATTCATATCATCATAATAATGGTGGATTTTAGTTTGATCAAGGGCATGGATTATATATAAAATTATAATGATTCAGTCTATTCAAGGGAGAGTGAAGATATAATTGGTATTTTATGTATGGAAATTGATATTTTTGGATGGTATATTTTATTACATGAAAATTACATTGAATCAACCATATTAGATCAATTTAATAAAATCATTAGGGAATATATGGATGATATTAAATATATAATCATATTTGTTAATTTGAGAATATATGACTTAGAAAATATATATTCTCAGGGTTAATTTATTCATTTTTAAAAACTGTGATTTCCAAAGGGCTGAGATGCTAAATTGTCAATTTATCTGACCCTAGATAGAAAACATATATCTAAGCCTACCTATAGAATGTATCTAGGGGCGTTATCATGGTTAAATTTGAAATTTCATGAATTTTTTCTATAGGATTTTCATTCATCCATTTGTTTCATCATTAGGATAATGTATTTTACTCATGTAGAACATGGATGGATCTACATTTAAAATTTTTATTACAAGGAAGTAACTATAATTACATTAATGAATATGTACTTGTTTCCACAAATTGACGACCTATTTGATCTACTTCAAGGGGTCAAAAAATCTAACTAGTAGATATTTATAATTTTTATCATTAGTAAATTTTTATGTAGTATATCCTAAAGATGGTATTTTGGTTGAGTTATTCTGTATAAATTTTCATTGTAATAGCTCTTAGTTTAACCAATTAACCCATTATTTTTTGGGGCTCGTAGAATAGAATATTTTAGATTCATATTGATACTTTTTTTGGTATTTAATGATGGTATTTTAATATAAACTAAGATTTATCAAGAGAATCTACTGCTTTTTCAAATTGAGCTATAGGATTAGTGGGAAAAGGTGTTATATAGGATATTTTGTAAATGTGAAATTTTTGTTGAATATTTTTTATTCCATTTACTTATTATATGAATGAATAATGTATTTACTTATCCTTCTAGTATAATGGTTTTCATGTAATTTTAATGAAACACCAACACATTTTAAATTCAATGATTCCTTGTCATATAAGTACATTATTTTTATATCATTGAAAACATTCCCGGATAAGATAATTTATTAGCCATTTTAATTGGTAATGGGGTAAACATCACATGGAAAGTGGTTACGAAGATAAAATTAAGGAATTAAAGAGGGGCTTGGTAAATGATGTTATATTTAATATTACTTATTGTAAATAATGGTCTTAAATTTAGAACATTGAATTATGTATATGTATTTGATGTGTTCTAAAAAATGGTGGTGTAGAGGATTATTCATTATGGTGGTTAAATCCAAATTATGTGATTTATATAACACCTGATTTAGATTATGCGATCATGATATTATCTCTAGATTTATGGAGAGAATATATCTCTAGAGAGAGATATAAAATATACAGTAATCATAAGAGTTTAAATGATATATTTACTCATAAATTTCTTAATTTGATGAAATGGTGATTGGTGGAAATACTCAATATTTTTTATTCTTCTAAATGTTTCTAACCAATTAATGTTATCACAGTAATATATACATTGTGGGGAATGGATAGTTTTATCATATTCAAGATAAGGGTGGAGAAAGACCTAATTCTTCTGTATTTATTAATGACAGACTTTTTTGTTTAAATAGAAGTGATAATATCATATATTTTTCATGTAATTACCCAACATTATTTATCTAAGAGAATTAAGAAATCCTAACTCATTTATAAGGCTAAAAAAATATTATATAGATGGGTTGATTAGAGAAATATTAGACTATAATATTGGTGTTAATGGAGATTCAATGTTTGGTATGTTGATAAGTTTTCTTTGAATACTATATATACTAAATGATTTGTTAAATGAAGATCATAGTTCGACTTTCTCATAATTTTCTCCATGTATGATGAAGTGAATGAATATTTGAGATTAATTCATTGGGGAAAGTTTGATTTTATAAATTCATGATTTTGTTGAAAGATTCATAGTATCAAAATGGTGAAGGTTGAGATAATAAATCAAGAGGTTGTTATGAGGAATTTAACAATACATAAGTGTAAGATATATAATATAAATATATATTTCTTAAACATGATTTTTAAGACATTCAATGAGAAAATTGAAATATGGTTTATTATAGACTGCTATACAATGATTAAAATCGTCATTCTATGTTGAAAAAAATACCTTATGTACCATCTTGGTAGGTTTTATATTTTCAAGACCCATCAACCCAAAATTTACCATCTAGTACTGACAATGAAGGAAGAGGTATAATGACTCTGAAACATTTATCCAATTGGACATAAATTGGAATGTTATATTAAGGGGGTATGATTTATTCAAATTTGAGGCATTACCCCTACCATGAAAAAATTATATTTTGAATGAGAGATAGTTTTAAACCACCAATAACTAAAAACATAAAAAATGTTCCAAAATAAATTATATAATTTCGTAGAAATTGAACTACTATAGTAGAAAAACAATAACAACTAGAAGAGATTATCAGTAAGAATTTCTATTCCAAAAAAGCTCTTAAAAATTATATTAGACTTTAATGTAAAAAACAATCACCAGTTTGGTCCTGCACACATAAAAAAAGACTATATTGACCTAGGTGAGCATAAAATGTATACATATCATGTTCCTCCTCTATATCAGTCCTGAAATTGTGAAGAAAACAATAAAATTCCTGGTGAAAAGGAAATGAATATAACTCATCACATATTATGTATACTATGATCCCGACCTCACCACATCCCTCTAACATAATATAACATTCATGTAATTATATAATATAATGAATGAATATTATTGTGAATACTTCTCACTATAACATCCCCACAATATTTCCAATTTTTCCCCAATATCATACATCTTGGATCTACTCTCTCCAATAGGGCACATGCGACAAAGGAAAAAATATCAATCTACCTTATATGCATAAAATATTCTCATTATCAACATTCTAGTATCCATATACTAACATGGATAATTTCCAAGAATCCCCCAAATACTATACACCATGTACTACACCTCTACCCATCACATCCCATAGCTTGTATACTTACAATATTACTTAAGATACTATATCTAGATATATATTTATGTTAAATTTTTAAAAATAATTCATACCTATCTACAAAAACATATATAGTATGGTGTCATTTGTGAATATCATCATGTAATACTAAGCACAAATAATAAAATTAGGGAGATTGAGAAGTTATCCAACCATCCTCATCATCATGGATTCATGGGAAAACAAACCAAGAGTCGACTAAAAATCAGTCACACATTTGAAATTAGTTGGGTTGGGTATAAATTCACATAGAATAAGATATATACATATATATAAAAAACTGTGAAAAACATCTTATCCATGGCCTCAACAATATCTCTCATCTCATAGATAGCTGACTATTAATGATAAAGTATATAAATCCAAAATCAATGGAAAACAATAATTCATTCTATTGAGCAATTTTAGTGAAAAAATAACCGTCCATTTACCAAAACATATAAATTTATCCCAAAAAACTTTTGGTCAAGTCAATTAATATTCATTTAATATTCTATATTTATGGTAATTCTAGGAATCTTCCTATGTTACCTTAAAAGATACAAGGACCAAGAAGAACAAACTATATGAAGATGTTGGGAAAATAATTCATAAACTAAACCTCATTGCCAAGAGACATTTAATGCAAAAAAACAGTACCTAAAAATAAACACATCATCAAACTTAATAAATTACTCTCATATCTATTGTAAAAACTAATATATATCATTTCCTATCACGCCATCACCACTGTCAACTGCTGCAACAAACCTCAAAAACCCATACATGTTTTTCCCGAATCGTTCCGCCATACCATGATCATTTAAAGTATAATTTAAGAATCCCCATCCATAGAAATCATAAAATCATAATGGAAATCAAATAATAATAAACATATTTTCATGAAGAAATAAAAATTCATTCATCCATTAATAAATAATATAAATCCCCAACCCCAAACTTATATATTTAGAAAAAATTAAATTTAATAGTATCATGAATTAAAAAGTTATTTTAGAATATGTTAAATTCATTAGAAACCTGAGGAATAATATATCATCTAAAATAAAAATTATGATACATGTTTCAATAATATTTTCAACTTCTATAAATTTGATGGAATAATATTAAATGTTTACTATGCCTCTTTATTTTTTTCATCAAGAATTTATATCCTTCACTAAAATTATCAAATTTCCTAATGAGTTGATCTACCTGTTTATTCCATTAATTTGGAAAATCAATATTACATAAAAAAATATCCTCTAAATAATAAATATTTATTAATCATTTTAACATTTGTTTCCTATAGAAATTTATTTTTACAGAATAGAGAATCCAATTTTTATTATAAAAATAAATATGTACAATATTAGAGGGTGTGTTTCAAGTAAATCAGCTATAAATGAAATTTATACATTGAATGGACATGTACATAGTAAAATAATATATGCATATAAACTACCGATCATATGGAATACATAACAACTACATCATAAATAGTTATAAAAAGTCTATTAGAGTGAGTTATACATAATCCATCTGATATAATAAATTGAATAGAGACATATGAATTCTTTGAATAATTATTCACAACGCCTACCAAATTGACCTGAAAAAGTATAATAGAAGAATATATCATAGTTATAGAAGAAAAAAATGTCTATGTAATTACATTGATGATAAATTAGATTTCTATTAGATTGAGTGATGTTATACAAAAATTTGAAGATGATGTATCCATTTAAATTGAAATTGATCATAAGAATTAAATAATCGTACCAACGAAAGATTTTTTATAAATAGGCATATGACATCAAGAAGATGAAGTGAATTAATCAAAATGATCTAAAGATATGGTTGATGTTTTTTTAATGTGTTCTTACTGAGTGTGTTTCAATTGTAATATATATATTTTTTCCATTATGAATTCATTTTCCTAAAGAAAGTTTTTATATTTTATATTTTTTATCAATTTTCTTTTTTTATTTGATCTACATGATTGAGGGAAATCATGGATATAGGTAAATATGTTTTCCTATTCAGTTTCATCTGGAATCTCAAGAGGACCATGGTCTTACAATATATGAAATATAGACCTTATATAATGTGTATTTTTATGAATAACGAGTTTTTGGATAACATAGTCCCTCATAAAATTTTTCAAAAGTTAATATCATTAATGGAAAACATTTTGTATATTTGTTTTATGAAATTTTATTAAATTTGATACAAATTTTTATCCTTTATTCTAAGGTTTTATTTACCCAATTTTCAATTGTTTTAATGTTTATGCTTTGTAGTATTAATAATAAAACTATGAGGCTATAAAATATAGTATAATTACTATTTTATAAATAATATTTCATAAAAAATTATTTTCAATAATTTATGATTAATATTTTATAAACTAAAATTCATCTACCATCATATAGATTTCTGAATGCATTTAAAAAACAATATTTTGTATCATGGACTCTTATATACACATTCATCTTGATTACACTAACAATCTCAGTTGGTAAGAGTCCATTTGTATATAACACATGTTTTAATAGTATGTATTTCTAAGAATATCAATCCTTGAATACCATGAATTGTTTATTCTATAGTATTTTAATATAGGAGGGATCCAACGAATCCATTTGTGATAATAGCTAGTGTTGAAAATATAATTACAGTGACTGTTGATGATAAAATTCAGAAAATTGTTATAACATATATCTATTGTGCATTTAAGGTAGAATATAATATGGAAAATTGAGTATGAAATGCGTTGTTTTTTAATATTAGTATAATAGTATAAATTGAAATATAATTTTAAGAGAAAAAATAAAATATTTAGAGAATGTTGCAAGTTACAAAAGATGGAACATTGATGGTTTTATGAAAAATAATATTAAAAATTCATGAGGAAAATATTGATATAAATTTCATATCAAGTGAATTATTAATAATATTTATCAATTTTTCATTAATATATTGAATAGTCTAAAATATCTTGATGGGAATGTGGTGAAAATTAAAAAATAAATTCATGTTATTATTGATATCAATAAAAATGAATTGAAATCATGGAGAATAATGATAAATGATATGATTATTATATCCATGAAGAGTTTGAATTATTTTATTCGAGCGATTCTCCAATACATGATTAGATTGAAATGAAATGCTGAGAATGAAAAGGCAATAAAACATGTAACTTTTTCTTCTCCTTCTGTAACTATTGTTGATAAGAATTCTAGAAGTAGTGAGAATGAATCTAAATCATCTATATATAATTATATATTAAAGGTCGAAGCAGATGATACATCTTTGAAAGAATGTGAAATATATTTTTATATTCATGGGAAGATAATTAATAAGATAAATGTGAAAAAATGTTTTCTTTATAAGTATAGGAATGTAACACCCCAAGCTTCTACGGTACGCTTCTCTTTGAATAATGTGATAACGTGTGTTGTACGCAACACCGAGTTCTAACACACCATAACTAATCAAACTAGCCATTATGAATAGTAATACCTACTTTTTGAAATTATATATATTTTATATTTGAAAATGGACTTTATTTTTGGATTCGGAATATCGAATTTAGCCTAAGGTGAAATTTTGGTACATTTCAGATAACTTTCATATTTTGATGAATAATGAAAATTACTAAGTTTTAATTAAAAACAACTTTTTTAATCAAAATAATAAATAGTGATAAATTATGAATTTGAGTGGTTTTAAAGTATACTTAGAATATATTTTTACCATTTAATATAATGTTGGTCATTGGACATAATTTTACAATTAAACCGAACATAAACAAGTGTCAATCTTTTGATAGCTATTATCTCTTAAAAACACGCTTTTTGTTTTGACAGCAGGAATTAATTTTAAATTAATTTCTGCCACTTATGTGTTTTGAATTTAGGAAAATGGATTCCATATTTGGAATCAGTATGTTCAAATTGTGTAAATAGGTAACATTTATTTTTAGACATTTTGAATAATTACTGCGGTAAATATTTTATTTACCATGGTTAAGGGTAAATCCGGTAAATAAGGGTTAAAAAATAATATTATAATAATACTAAATTACCCTAAAACGTGTCTTAACCCTATTGGTTGATACATGGTCGACCATGGGCATCTGTGGGTCTATTTTGGGACCCCATGGATCCACTTGTAAGTGATAATGACACTTTATTTTAATTAAGTTAAAATGAATACAAAAATGACACAAGCATATATCTTTTAGAAAAACAATTGTTACATAGGGTTATATATGTTTGATTTTAGATTATAAATATTAATTAGAAATGTAAAAAGATTTCCTACATAATGATATTTTATTTATAATTTTTAGACATTAAATAATTTATTTTATTTATGACACAATGATGATGCAGTAATTACTATAATAGTGAAAAATTAAAATAATTGAAATTATAAATACCCAAATAAATATGATATGAAACTTTTAATGAATTAAACTAATTTTATAGGATAATATGATATATTAGGATTGATTTAATTGACTTTTTTTGAAGTAATCAATCTGTTATGAGTTTCACAAAAATCAACTATTGAATAGTGTCAAAATTGACAAAAAAGAGTTCTTAAACCAAATATTATATTATTAATTGATATTAAATTCCTAAAAAACTAAGGCTCGGCCAAGAGACTTATATCATGATAGGTTAATCATTAATGTACCACTTGGGTGTCTCTTGGATGTATATAGTATGCTTATTAACCATATTATATAAAAATACAAAGAGACATTGTAAATGTGAAACTAATTAACTTAGAGTTAATACTTAAAGATAAGGTTAATATAAGTACCCAAACCTGTCTAAATTATATTGGTTGAGTGGTTTTCGACCTATCCCCACCTTAAGCTTTGAATAATAAGCTTTGGAGCCATTAGAAACCGAATATGAATTTATTATAAATTAATATTTCTAGCTTTTCCAAAGGTGCCCCTCACCCCTCTTATAAAAGGGCACTCCTCCTTCTCATTTTTTCACACCTTCAAAGCCTTTTGGTTCGGACAAACTCTGCCCAAATACTCTCCCAACATCCCTCACTACAACCTAGAGGCCTTATTTTGATCAGAAAGCCAACCTAAGGAGCCATTTTGATCAAATCAAAAGGAAGAACCCGAAGAAGAGGTAATGATTTCACCACCCTTCTCCAAGTTCATTTCTTCTTCCACTTCTTCTTCCTTTGTTCTTACCATTCTAAAATAATAACTCCAGTATCTCACATATACTGTGATGTTATTATAAATATGGTACAACCATATTCAGTATTCTATCCACCCTTTGAATAACATGTCACCATACGTGCGTACGTACGGACTACCGTATCCACGTCGTGGTGTAATTGTTATTCAATATAATATTATTTGGATGGGTATAATAATGATGTGTAACTCATGTAAATAATAAATATAACATGTTAATGATTCTGTATATATGATATACCATCCATTTATATATTATTTTAATATCAAAAGAATGATATTGTCGCTCGTGCGTACGTACGGACTACCGTCTCCACGAACGCGATGAGATTCATTCTCCATCGTATGCATTCAAGTATAATTATTATTTGATGATTTAAAAATGATGTTAAGGACTTGATATCATTCTGGATATGAATAATATACAACCTATCCTTTACAAAAATGTCTTACGTAACAAAACATATAAAAGAAAACAAGTAAGTTAACACCCGAAACAACGATAATTCTAAGATATTATTAACAAATCAATGTTAAAAGATCATATATGATATCATATTATTATATATGATTCTTGTATAATTTAATAACAACTATTTCACCATTATACAGGAGTTTAACCTACCCCAACCAAGGAAAAGTACAAGGTAAGGGTTTACTTTACAACCTCTTCATTATCCAAGGTTGTTTATACATAATAATCTACTGGGATCTCTTTATCATCCACATCCATGTTTCTTAAAAATGCATTTAAAAACATTTTTACTATTTACTAGAATATGAGTTAAAGACATTTATACCCTTTTTGACTTTTATAAGTGGTTTATAAAGGAATCTTTCGGTCGTTTTCAAAACAAGGTCCTTTTTAACCTTTTCGACAGAATTAAGGTAAGAATGTTTTTTTAACTTATACGGCGGGTGCGGCTATTTTCCACCGTTATAAAATCTTCAAAGCTTCCCTTACAAGCTTATAAGAATATTTTCAAAGAAAATGTTTTATTTTATATGGATCTTAAATTATTTCAAAATAAAAGGAGATATTTCTTTAAAAAGAATTTTGATTTCATCTATGTCAACATCCTTTGATGGATTTTAAGATTATTTGATGTTGATTTATTATGATACAAAACTTCTATATTGTATTGAAGGTTTTGTGATATGTTTGACTGTGGATGTGCTATTTTTATACCATTCATAGTTTATGGTGAAAGTATTGACATTTCATATGCTAGTTTTAATATGAATGTTTATGTTATGTTTAAACCTTTTCATATGGGAATGCATTGGACTTAATATGTGACGGGTGGAGCCCGCTATAGCTCCTCGATGCATCGGTAGGTCTCATGAGACAAACTAGTGTCTTGGCACAAGGCCTTAACAAAATCTTATTTGTAGTCTTGGCACGAGGCCTTGGCTATGTGGTTATGATAGTCTGGCATTATGCATTCCAACATTATGAAAGTGGTTATTGATTTTTGCGTGTGATTATTCGATTAGTAGAATATCTATGTGAATAAGTAAATGGCATTATTTCATTTTATTTATGCCATACCATGTTGAAAGTTCATATTTAAAAGGCTTTTGTTTTAGTTATACATTGCCTTAAATGTTTATTCTTTTTTATGAAAGTTTCCGCTATATTGTTATCTTTACTGGGCATTTGAGCTCACCCCTTTTCTATGTTTTACTTTTCCCAGGATGTGATGAAGTAAGTTGTGAATGACCTGCAGGGATTTTATGAGGGGTTAATAGTGTGGATTGTGGAAACATTATGTTGTTGTAGTAGTTTTTCATTTTATGATGTAATGTAAAACTTATGAATATATCTAGTGTTTCCAAGGCTACTAAACCAATCGGTCTTTCGAGATTTGATCATTATTGTGATCATGCCAATGTTATGTAATAATGCACCGACTCTGGGTAACTGGGGTCGGGGCGTTACAGTTGGTATCAGAGGAAGTTTAGTACAAACCTTGGAAGCTAGATTTAGATAAACTCTGGTTAGAGCACGTAGACCTAAGATGAACTTTGAGGATTAGTATAGAAGAACTTCCTAGAATTTTGGTATTGTAGAGATTTTGTGAGTTTTCCAAGCAATACATCCCTGTCTAGATACGAGCAGGTAGAGGCGGCTCTAGCACGGATGTACCTAGGGGTAAAACCCGAAAACACCGCTTTGAGCTAGACTCGAACGGGAACTGGTGCACGACAACGGGCCTTGCTGCACTCTTGGTTACGACACTCCCGGGGGTTATGCTTAGGATAACTCTCATTTTCTTTAAAAATCATTTTGAAGGGATTATGAGTATATACTTCCTCAAAGAAAACATTCTTATGATTATGGATTATATCCATAAATAGTTCAATTTATGTTAAGTGTTTTATAAGTATGGGATTATGTATTTTGATTCATAAACTGATCTAGTTTATGCCATTGTTTAGAAATGGCGCCTAGTGGAAGAAATGGAAACCGTATCAATGCACACACTCCATGTAGGGAATTCCCTCCTGCACAAGATAATTATAGTGGGGCTAGTGATGCAACTGGTGCCGATCAGCTAATCACCATACTGGGACAACTTACTCAGGTTATGAATAATAACCTTACCCGTATGGAGCACCCTGGTCCGCAGCGTGGAGGATCAATGTTAGATCGATTCATGAGGCAAAAACCACCAACGTTCAATGGGAATACAAATCCCTTAGTAGCTGAGCAATGGATATTTTCCCTAGAGAAAATATTTCAGGCTTTGGGGAGCAGTGAAAGGGAAAAAGATATCATGGCAGTTTACCGCCTCACTGGAGATTCTGATCAATGGTGGTCATTGATTCAAAATACGAAGGAAGATGATGAAGTATAAAATATGGAATGGAGGGAGTTCAAAGATCTGTTTTTAGAAAAATACTTCCCTCGCGACCATCGAGCAGATATGGAAAGGCAATTTCTGAGTCTGAGACAAAAGGAGGATGAGAATGTCACAAAGTATGAGGCTAACTTTACAAGGATAGCGAGGTACGCTGGTGATTATATTCGTAACCCAAGAAGTAAGATTGATCGTTTCTTTGATGGGTTAAAACCATTTCTCCGTCGAGCGTTAGTCTCACAATCCTTTTCATCGTACGAAGACATTGTCTCATGTGCTATCAAGACCGAAAAGTAATTCTCTAAGTCTTATGACTTTAAAGCAAAGAAAGAGAAGAAGAGACCTGCTGATCAATTTGGGAATGGAAATAAGGGGAAGAAGGGAAAGGTTGAATATCCATCTTGTGGTAAATGCGGGAAGAAACATCCTGGTACTTGCTTGAAGGGAATGGGAGTCTGTTACAAGTGTGGTGAAAAAGGACACCAATCTCATGATTGAAAGGGGAAGAATGAAGCTACCAACGTTCAGTGCTACAATTTCAGGGAGATGGGGCATTATGCAAATGCATGTCCGAAGCGTCAGGAGAACTTACCTCAGAAAAGGCCAAGGGATCAAGGCCAGGCTTATGCTATCACTACTGCTGAGGTAGAAGCTCCGAAAGACGTGGTGGCAGGTAATTTAATGGTTTACTCAAGTTTAGCAAATGCATTATTTGATTCTGGATCATCGCATTGTTTCATATCTTCCCAGTTTGCTAAGAAAATTAGATATTTCCAATTTGATTTAATAAGGGAGTTGTCAGTTAAAACTCTTAAGGGAAGTATCATTGCAACAAAGTTTTGTGAATCAGTCCCCATTAGAGCACATAAATTTTCTTTATCTGCTGATTTCATCATCATACCTATGATTGAGTTTGATATAATCCTCGGTATGGACTGGCTTTCAGACTATTATGCGAAGATTTATTGTAAGAAGAAAGAGGTTACGATTCTTTATGATAATGATAAGGAGCACCTTATTTTTAGAGAAGAATCGTCACCACCTAATTCTTATTTAGATCCACCCCCAGTAGCTCAACTTAATTCAATTATTGGGGAGGAAGAGAATGAAATAACTGTCGGTGAGGAAAGGAATGTTCAAATAGAGGATGTACCTGTTGTGAAAGAATTTGTAGATGTATTTCCGGAAGATTTACCTGGACATCCTCCAGAACGAGAAGTTGAGTTTTCTATTGATTTGATTCCTGGATCAAGGCCTATATCGAAGACCCCTTATAGAATGGCCACTGTAGAGTTAGTCGAACTAAAGAAACAACTAGAGGAATTGAGTAATAAGGGATTTATTCACCCTAGTGTTTCTCCATGGGGATCCCATGTTCTTTTTGTTAAAAAGAAAGATGGATCTATGAGGTTATGTATCGACTACAGGGAGATCAATGCTATAACGATAAAGAACAAGTATCCCCTACCTCGTATTGATGATTTATTTGACCAATTCCATGGAGCTCAATACTTTTCAAAGATTGACCTTCGATCTGGATACCATCAGTTGTGTGTGAAGAAGGAAGACATTCCGAAAACAGCATTTCGAACCAGGTACGGGCATTACGAGTTTACTGTAATGCCGTTTGGATTGACTAATGCACCCTCTGTATTCATGGATCTAATGAATAGAGTTTTCAAGGAGTATCTCGGTGAATTTGTGGTGGTATTTATTGATGATATCTTGGTATACTCCAAAACCTACGAAGATCATGAAAATCACTTGCGCATTATCTTGAAGACTCTGAGGAGGCATGAATTATATGGGAAGTTTAGCAAGTGTGAATTCTGGCTTCAAGAGATTTCTTTTCTTGGCCATATTGTCTCTAAAGATGGAATCTCTGTTGATCCTTCTAAGACCAAGGCAATCCAAGAATGGCCAGCACCTACGAGTATAACTGAGGTACGTAGTTTTATTGGTTTGGCAGGTTATTATCGACGTTTCGTCCAGAATTTTTCCCGATTGGCTAACCCATTAACGAAGCTCACACGTAAAGGGGTTAAATTTGTTTGGACAAAAGAGTGTGAAGAATGTTTCGAAGAACTGAAGTGAAGATTAGTCAATGCTCCTATATTGACTCTACCATCGGGGAATGATGGGTTCGTTATTTATAGTGATGCATCGAAGAAAGGACTTGGATGTGTCCTTATGCAGAATGATAGAGTTATTGCCTATGCATAACGACAGTTGAAAATTCATGAAAAAAACTATCCTACTCATGATCTCGAGTTAGCAGAAGTGATCTTTGCTTTGAAGATATGGAGGAACTACCTCTATGGTGAAAAATGTGAGATTTATACTGATCACAAGAGTTTGAAGTATATTTTCTCACAAAAAGAACTCAAAATGAGGCAAAGGAGATGGCTTGAATTACTCAAGGATTATGATTGTACGATACACTACCACCCAGGAAAGGAAAAAAAGGTGGCAGATGCTTTGAGTAGAAAAGACCATGGAGTTTTGAACAATATGAGAATTGAAAGGGATCCAATTTTCATGGATCTAGTGAAGATGGACATGGGAATAACCAGGGAAGGTGAAACATCAATGCTTTTTCAAATGGTTGCCACACCATCTTTACTAGAAAGGATTAAGAGTTCTCAGACCGATGATGAAGAATTCCAAAAGAAGATTAAAGCTGTGAATGATGGGAGATTGAGAGACTTTGTGTATGAAGATGGAATTTTGAAATTCGGGAAGAGACTTTGTGTTCCCAATATACCTGATCTAAAAAGGGAATTGCTGGATGATGCTCATAGTTCCAATTTCTCTATACACCCTGGGAGCACCAAAATGTATAGAGATTTGAAGGAACATTTTTGGTGGGACAACATGAAAAGGGAGATTGCTGATTTTGTGTCAAGATGTATGGTTTGTCAACAAGTGAAAGCTGGAAGGCAACAGCCTGGAGGAGTCATGCAACCTCTTCCCATACCGGAGTGGAAATGGGAAAATGTTACGATGGACTTTGTCATGGGGCTACCAAAGACTCCTAGAAGGAACGATGCAATATGGGTTATTGTTGATCGTCTTACCAAGACATCACATTTTCTTGCTATAAGAGAAGATCTACCCCTGGAACGTCTAGCAAGACTATATATTAATGAAGTTGTGAGACTTCATGGAGTACCCCTATCGATTGTTTCTGATCGTGATCCCCATTTTACTTCATGATTCTGGAAAAGTCTTCAGAAATCCCTGGATACTAAACTACATTTGAGCACTGCTTACCACCCTCAGACAGACGGACAATCAGAACGGACTATTCAAACCTTAGAAGACATGTTGAGATCTTGCTCACTTGACTTTCAGGGTATGTGGGATCAATATTTACCTTTGGTAGAATTTTCGTATAACAATAGCTTCCATTCGAGTATTCAGATGGCACCATATGAAGCGTTATACGGAAAGAGATGTCGTACACCAACCTGTTGGGATGACGTTGGTGAAAGAAAACTTGTAGGCCCAGAACTGGTGGAGGAAACGGTGGAAAAGGTGAAAGTAATCCAAAATCACATCAAAGCAGCTCAAAGTAGGTAGAAGAGCTATGCCGATAATCGAAGGAAGGATTTGGAATTTCAAGTCGGTGATCATGTATTTCTGAAGGTATCTCTGTGGAAGGGAGTCATACGTTTTGGTAAGAAAGGTAAATTGAGTCCCAGGTACATCGGACCATTCGAAATTCTAGAACGAATTGGGGTTGTAGCTTACCGATTGGCAATGCCGCCAAGTCTCTCCAAAGTTCACGATGTGTTCGACGTATTTCTATTGAGGAAATACATGCCTGATCCGACGCATGTACTCACCTATGAGGAATTAGAACTGGAACCCGATCTGTCTTATTGCGAAGATCCCGCCAAGATTCTTGATACGAGAGAACAAGTGCTGAGAAACCGGACGATGCGTCTGGTAAAAGTTTTGTGGAGAAACCATAAGATGGAAGAGGCAATGTGGGATCCCGAGGAACTTATGATGAAGAACCCCCCGAGTCTTTTTATGCAGTAATACCCTAGAAATTGCGAGGACGCAATTATTTGAAGGAGAGAAGAATGTAACACCCCAAGCTTCTACGGTACGCTTCTCTTTGAATAATGTGATAACGTGTGTTGTACCCAACACCGAGTTCTAACACACCATAACTAATCAAACTAGCCGTTATGAATAGTAATACCTACTTTTTGAACTTATATATATTTTATATTTGAAAATGGACTTCATTTTTGGATTCGGAATATCGAATTTAGCCTAAGGTGAAATTTTGGTACATTTCGGATAACTTTCATATTTTGATAAATAGTGAAAATTACTAAGTTTTAATTAAAAACAACTTTTTTAATCAAAATAATTAATAGTGATAAATTATGAATTTGAGTGGTTTTAAAGTATATTTAGAATATATTTTTACCATTTAATATAATGTTGGTCATTGGACATAATTTTACAATTAAACCGAACATAAACGAGTGTCAATCTTTTGATAGTTATTATCTCTTAAAAACACGCTTTTTGTTTTGACAGCGGGAATTAATTTTCAATTAATTTCTGCCACTCCTGTGTTTTGAATTTAGGAAAATGGATTCCATATTTGGAATCAGGATGTTCAAATTGTGTAAATAGGTAACTTTTATTTTTAGACATTTTGAATAATTACTGCGGTAAATATTTTTATTACCATGGTTAAGGGTAAATCCGGTAAATAAGGGTTAAAAAATAATATTATAATAATACTAAATTACCCTAAAACGTGTCTTAACCCTATTGGTTGATACATGGTCGACCATGGGAATCTTTGGGTCTATTTTGGGACCCCATGGATCCACTTGTAAGTGATAATGACACTTTATTTTAATTAAGTTAAAATGAATACAAAAATGACACAAGCATATATCTTTTAGAAAAACAATTGTTACATAGGGGTATATATGTTGGATTTTAGATTATAAATATTCATTAGAAAGATAAAAAGATTTCCTACATAATGATATTTTATTTATAATTTTTAGACATTAAATAATTTATTTTATTTATGACACAATGATGATGCAGTAATTACTATAATAGTGAAAAATTAAAATAATTGATATTATAAATACCCAAATAAATATAATATGAAACTTTTAATGAATTAAACTAATTTTCTAGGATACTATGATATATTAGGATTTATTTAATTTACTTTTTTCGAAGTAATCAATCTGTTATGAGTTTCACAAAAATCAACTATTGAATAGTGTCAAAATTGACATAAAAGATTTCTTAAAACAAATATTATATTATTAATTGATATTAAATTCCTAAAAATCTAAGGTTCGGCCAATAGACTTATATCATGATAGGTTCATCATTAATGTACCACTTGGGGGTCTCTTGGATGTATATAGTAATTTTATTAACCATATTATATAAAAATACAAAGAGACATTGTAAAAGTGAAACTAATTAACTTAGAGTTAATACTTAAAGATAAGGTTAATATAAGTACCCAAACCTGTATAAATTCTATTGGTTGAGTGGTTTTCGACCTATCCCCACCTTAACCTTTGAATAATAAGCTTTGGAGCCATTATAAACCTAATATGAATTTATTATAAATTAATATTTCTAACTTTTCCAAAGGTCCCCCTCACCCCTCTTATAAAAGGGCACTCCTCCTTCTCATTTCTTCACACCTTCAATGCCTTTTGGTTCGGACAAACTCTGCCCAAATACTCTCCCAACATCCCTCACTACAACCTAGAGGCCTTAGATTGATCAGAAAGCCAACCTAAGGATCCCTTTTGATCAAATCAAAAGGAAGAACCCGAAGAAGAGGTAATGATTTCACCACCCTTCTCCAAGTTCATTTCTTCTTCCACTTCTTCTTCCTTTGTTCTTACCATTCTAAAATAATAAATCCAGTATCTCACATATACTGTGATGTTATTATAAATATGGTACAACCATATTCAGTATTCTATCAACCCTTTGAATAACATGTCACCATACGTGCGTACGTACGGACTACCGTCTCCACATCGTGGTGTAATTGTTATTCAATATAATATTATTTGGATGGGTATAATAATGATGTGTAACTCATGTAAATAATAAATATAACATGTTAATGATTCTGTATATATTATATACCATCCATTTATATATTATTTTAATATCAAAAGAATGATATTGTCGCTCGTGCGTACGTACGGACTACCGTCTCCACGAACGCGATGAGATTCATTCTCCATCGTATCCATTCAAGTATAATTATCATTTGATGATTTAAAAATGATGTTAAGGACTTGATATCATTCTGGATATGAATAATATACAACCTATCCTTTACAAAAATGTCTTACGTAACAAAACATATAAAAGAAAACAAGTAAGTTAACACCCGAAACAACGATAATTCTAAGATATTATTAACAAATCAATGTTAAAAGATCATACATGATATCATATTATTATATATGATTATTGTATAATTTAATAACAACTATTTCACCATTATACAGGAGGTTAACCTACCCCAACCAAGGAAAATTACAAGGTAAGGGTTTACTTTACAACCTCTTCATTATCCAAGGTTGTTTATACGTAATAATCTACTGGGATCTCTTTATCATCCACATCCATGTTTCTTAAAAATGCATTTCAAAACATTTTTACTATTTACTAGAATATGAGCTAAAGTCATTTATACCCTTTTTGACTTTTATAAGTGGTTTATAAAGGAATATTTCGGTCGTTTTCAAAACAAGGTCCTTTTTAACCTTTTCGACAGAATTAAGGTAAGAATGTTTTTTTAACTTATACGGCGGGTGCGGCTATTTTCCGCCGTTATAAAATCTTCAAAGCTTCCCTTACAAGCTTATAAGAATATTTTCAAAGAAAATGTTTTATTTTATATGGATCTTAAATTATTTCAAAATAAATGGAGATATTTCTTTAAAAATAATTTTGATTTCATCTATGTCAACATCCTTTGATGGATTTTAAGATTATTTGAAGTTGATTTATTATGATACAAAACTTCTATATTGTATTGAAGGTTTTGTGATATGTTTGACTATGGATGTGCTATTTTTATACCATTCATAGTTTATGGTGAAAGTATTGACATTTCATATGCTAGTTTTAATATGAATGTTTATGTTATGTTTAAACCTTTTCATATGGGAATGCATTGGACTTAATATGTGACGGGTGGAGACCGCTATAGCTCCTAGATGCATCGGTAGGTCTCATGAGACAAACTAGTGTCATGGCACAAGGCCTTGACAAAATCTTATATGTAGTCTTGGCACGAGGCCTTGGCTATGTGGTTATGATAGTCTGGCATTATGCATTCCAACATTATGAAATTGGTTATTGATTTTTGCATGTGATTATTCGATTAGTAGAATATCCATGTGAATAAGTAAATGGAATTATTTCATTTTATTTATGCCATACCATGTTGAAAGTTCATATTTAAAAGGCTTTTGTTTTAGTTATACATTGCCTTAAATGTTTATTCTTATTTATGAAAGTTTTCGCTATATTGTTATCCTTACTGGGCATTTGAGCTCACCCCTTTTCTATGTTTTACTTTTCCCAGGATGTGAAGAATTAAGTTATGAATGACCTGCAGGGATTTTATGAGGGGTTAATAGTGTGGATTGTGGAAACATTATGTTGTTGTAGTAGTTTTTCATTTTATGATGTAATGTAAAACTTATGAATATATCTAGTGTTTCCAAGGCTACTAAACCAATCGGTCTTTCGAGATTTGATCTTTCTTGTGATCATGCCAATCTTATGTAATAATGCACCGACTCTGGGTAACTGGGGTCGGGGCGTTACAAGGAATAATAATAATGATATAGGTGAGATGAAGGATACTTTCTAATAATTTTCTATGAATTTAAACTCTCAGGGAATATCATATATTATTATCAATGGTTTATATTATATGATAAATTTTTAAAAATGATTTCTAAAATTAAATGGTTTAAATTATTAAAATATCTTCTCATATAGTGATATAGTGGTAGATATTCATCCATTAAAAGTTATAAAATTGAAAATAGTAATAATTAGAATTTTTTTTGTCGTTTTTACACGAATTACAAAAAAAACAAAAAAAATATGACATAGGTATTTTAAAAACCAAATTTCATACACAATAAATTATAAATTATAATTTCCATTATTTTTGTAATGTATATAGTTATAATTATTCATATAATGGAAATTATTTACACCAAAAAATGTTTATTGTTTTCATACTTTTAATCAAATGACCATATTTTTAAATTTTGTTTTTAAATATACTAATAATGTTGTGAAATAATCTTACTGTTCCAGAGAATAACAAGGAATGAAAAATACTATGATTTTTAATTGGATAGTATATATTTATAATTAAACTCTAATGATAAATGAAAAATTAAATTCTCACTCACCTAATTATAATAAGAATTTGTTTTAATAAATAATTATAAAATAATTTTTATAAAAAAACATGTAAAATTTATCTCCATGGAATAAATTTTTTTATATTTTATATATATAATTGAGACTTCATTAAAATTGATCATGAATTTATTAAACATTATACAAATTTCACTGTTATTAAAATTTTGTCGTGTAAAAATTGAAACCTTTTGTAAGAAATATAAATTTGGAGGGATTTAGAAAATAATAAGTTATTTAAATTTATTTCAATATTTAGGATTTCATATTGAATATATTTATAAATAATTGGAAGTAGTGCATAATAAAAACAATTGGATGATATTTATTTTAAATGTTGGGGTTTCAAAAAATTCAGTAACCATGCAATTTTGGGTTTAAAAACGTTATTATTTTTTTATGGAGGAAGGATGAGTATAATATACTAATATATATTTTACATGGATAGAGGATTATCAATTTATATGATTGGAAATAGAAAAATCTTTTATTAGATTACAATGTTGAAACATGGAAACGTGAATTTTGGTGAAAATTATTAAGAGTAATCGAAGAGGATTTATGATATTGAATTCAATGGTAATGATTTGTGTTATATTGTTTTGTTTTATATAGTATTTATGAATATTATCATCACCATAAGAAAATTATGTGATGATGGTTACTTATAATCTTTATGATTTATAGTTAGGCTACACAATACTTAAAGGAATGTTTATTATTTTTTGTATGTTCTTTAGGATTATTACAAATCATGATTAGATGACCATAAAAAACATTAACTACAATACCTATGGGAATTAAAATATCAATCATTATAGTTGTATATATTTTTAGGTCACATCAATTTTATATCATTATAAAAAGTTTCTAATAATGATTTTATGAGTGATATACATGATTTTAAGTTTAAATATTCTTAAATATATTAACCTAATAAATATATTAGGAAAAACATTCATAGAATTTAATCGATTCATGTAATATAATTTTCATTTATTTATAGTTATTGAACATATATTTATTTTTTTAACCCAAATTTGATGTATTGGAGGAAATCACTATGTAAATAAATTGATATACGACTACACCAGATATAAGGGGGTATATATTCTATTAAAAATGTAAAAAACACTATACTAATTCAAAAGGAATACATCTATTGATAATCTTTTGGAAATATACCATTGATAACTACTCATAGAGATCTTGGTGGTGGGTTTGAATACATTTATTTTAAATATTTTTTACAAAATAAAGGAACAATGCAAAACATTAGGTGAGAGAACTTTTCAAAATTAATGGTGTTATTGAACGAGGAAATATAATATCAGATGATATTACTAATACCATGTTTTGGGAACACTCTGGTAATTATTTCTGTTCTTAAGGTGTTAATTTTTAGTTATAATATAAATCATATTTAATTATAACATTTCATACAAACTCATTTTTGAGTTCAGTATTAGAATAATTAAAAAACCCTTAAACATTATATTTTTTGGTATTGAAATTATCATTTGGAATAATAAATATAAATTACATTAAATTATACTAAAAGTAAATGAATGAATTTTTATTCAAAATATTAAAATAATTGTTCCTTAAAATTATTTTATTATAGAAAAAAATAATTATAATGATATTGTTCATATTATGTGTGATAAAATTGATCCTTAATTTTTCAAATGTCTGAAAGAAATATCTTTGATTGATTTTTTAGAACAGGTTTTCATAATTTTCTTGATTCTTTATATAATATAAAGAAAATGCTTGAAAACATTTAGAGGATCTGCCATTA
The DNA here is from genome assembly GCA_963277665.1 of Viscum album. NCBI lineage: Eukaryota > Viridiplantae > Streptophyta > Magnoliopsida > Santalales > Viscaceae > Viscum > Viscum album. Next base: position 247,526,886 of record OY728127.1, read on the forward strand.
GAAGATGTTAAACCTATTTTCGTTGAATATTATTAATTTATCAAATGAATTGGTCGATATTGAGGAATCATACCACTCATAATATCATTGGAGATATAGATTGGCCAAAACATGATCATTATTCCCTATGAAAATATTTTGAATATTGTTTAATCTTATCATGGTTTGATCCATAAACACTTGATGATACCTTAGCTGATGAAAATTGGATAACAGATTATAATGATGAACTCAATGAATTTGGAATGAAAAATGTAAGGACATTGATATAAATACATAATGATTGTGACACCACATAAGGATAATGGGTTAAATGAATAAATGATATGAATCATGTCAACAAGGTGAACCTTAATTTTTGAGAGTCCAACTAATTAGAACTCCACAGTTTGGTGTTCTTGGAAAGGAGTTGTGACAATGTCACACCCCAACCATAGTGTTTATTTTATTTTATTGTTCCCTTTGCATCAAATATTTTTTTGGTGTTTGGGTTGAGTCACTGACTAAATTTTTGAGCTTTGGATAAAAAGTTCACTTTTAGAGGGGGCGTTGTTGGGTGTGCAAGTGGATTGCATTTTGGATACACCGTGCGGCTCTGCCTAGGTAACTACGCATCCTGTTGTCTTTGAAGTATTGAAATAAAATGTTTTTATATTTCAAATTCACATCAATTTTGGACAATTGGAATTTTTATTATTTCTAAAGATTTTATTATCATTAAAAAAATAAATACTTGTATTATTTAATATTTTTACCATCATGATTTTATTATTATCATTATTATTGTTTGTTTTTCTAATAATAATTATTATTATTGTTGTTGTTGTTATTTTTTATTATTGTCATTATTTCTATTATTACTATTTTTATTATAATAATAATAATTATTATCCCTTATATTATTAGTACTATTCTTATTAAAATATAATTCATGAAAAAATGATAGTAATAATTAATCCATAACCCTCCCTTTCACTCTCCAATTAAACCCCTTCTCATTTTATGTTGCATTACCCATCAGCCTCATCCCTCTATAGCGCCGCTTGACCTTCTACCTCCTTCCGCCTCAATACACTCCCTATCCTCCATTTCCTCCGCAACTCCCAGTCGACTCGCCCCTACTCAGCACTCAACCTGCGCCCACCTCCCCCCCACCCTCACTGATTGAGAACCCGTCATCCCTCACATTAAATGTGTGTATGGAATCACCTAGCCTCGGCCTCCATCTCCTTCATCACTGCAACACTATCCTCCTGCGCAATATACCATACGTGGTCCTACACCTTCAGACAACTCTCCAACAGACACCCTCCTCCATTCACAGCAGCATCCCTCGACCGGTTTCCCCTGTGCATAGCCTCACGCGACACACCATCATCATTCGGATTCCCTTTCCCCTTCATGGTGCACGACCAGGCCCCCTCCCCTTGGAGCACTGTCCCCTACCTCGGCCTCCTCTTCATGTCCGGCCTCCGCCCGACTGGCCCTCGCCCCCCTACTCAGTGCATGGCAGCACCTCCCCCCTCTCATAGCAAGGCACCACCTCTTGTGATTCATTTTTCTGGCACAGTTCCCCATCATCTAGCACGCCTCAGCCTACCAGCATTTCCCTTGCCATCACACCATCCCATTTCATGGTCTTGCTTTGTAAAACCACCTTTGGCCTCCTCTTGGTGCAGCACTCAGCCCCCGCCTAGTCGGTAAACCACAGTTTATCCCCCTAATTATTTTTCCATTTGTTTCTTCCAATTACTCATTGCAATTATTATTATTATTATTATTATTATTAGTTTTATTATTGTTGGATTTTGGGTTACTGTTGAATATACGTTTTTATTTCTAGGTTTTGGATTTTTAGAACCCACGCGAAGCAATTATGAGTGAGTATTGTCGTCACACCTTGATTCTGAGTGAGCATTGTCATCGCGCCTCGATTCTGAGCGAGGGTTGTCATTGTGCCTTGTTCCGAGGAAAGTTCCCATTGTAGTGCCTTATAGAATCTATGTTTCATATATTTCTTACGGTTCATGATCTATATATATGCTAATTATTATTGGTTAACTTTTGGTTAATTTTTTTATGAAGGAACTTGGAAGTGAAATTTGGTATTATGAAAAATAAGGCCATTTTATTAAAATTGTGCACACTGTTTGGTTAATTACATGTTTCATTAGTTTTCATCTTAGTTTTTGACTCTTTGAACCAGATTTATTGATTTAAATATGTTTTTAGGATGGAACTAGTTTTTGGCATCTTGATGAATGTTAATTATAAAATGTTTTGATAAACATTGTATGCGGTAATGATAAATTTCCCTATTGTAATTTTTTTATATAAACAATGTTTTGTTTCAAGGTATCTTGGTGTTTTTGAATCCCTTTATAAATAAATAGATGTCTGAGTTAGTAAATATGGTTTTTGTGAAAAATGTTATAAATTATTTTAAATGAAGAAGAATAGTTTTTTCTCATAAATTTGTGTGACGTTAAATGTTGAATTGTGGTCTAGTTGGTATGTGTGTGTAAAACGGTTTAGTTTGGATGTGAAAAGAGAATTTTATGAAGAATGTTTATAAATTATTTCAATTGAAATAGTGTGCTTGACACCACATTTGAAGAAGTTTTTTCATTTTGAGATAAAACTTCAATTTTGTATGTTAAAGGGCAAATTTGGCCATTTCCGGAATTTTTTGAAAAAATATATTTATTATGAAAATCCACATTCGTTGATTTTCATGCCTCAATTTCATGCAATGGGTGGGAGGTCCTTATTGTGGATAATCAGGATCCATTTTTAGGGTTCTTCCATTGGAAGTCATTTTAATTGATCTATCTCAAGGAATGAAAATAGTCATAGGGGAGACATTGGGTGAGACCTATTTTGCATTATTAAAATTATATAAATTGTGATGGGATGCTCGGTTGGCATCTATTGTCTCACCCCCATTCTAAATATTTGAAACATGGGAACCTGACATATTGGGAGAATATTTTGTGAATGATTTTCGCATTGGTAGGTTATGGTACCGACCAGTGGGTCCTAGTAGGAGGATTTATATTGGTTCATTGTAGTGGGATTTTTACCTCATCTAGATTGAGAAATGATGGCCAAGCATTTGAACGTTTCGAGTTCAGCGTGTTTGACATGTCAACGAGGATGAGGTCCCATGTATTGGTGTGGTCTTGATTATTCTTGATCTCCTAGGTCTATACAAGTGTATTCTGCTTTTTTTCTTGCAGTAGTGATTATGATGCTTATATGTTTACTTACATTGCCATTGTTAGGTGATTTCTATTGTGCCTCCCTATAATTGTTTTCTTGGAATGTGGTGTGCTGGTATTGGTTGGGTTTTTAGAACTAGATTTCATATGAAAATGTTTTATCCTCTTCATACAAATATGAAAATGTAATCATCACTTTCTGTTTGAAAATGTCATTGACACTAATGAAAATAACCTAGATTTGTAAATAATTAAGGGAAATTGTTTATACTTTGTTATTAAGTAAAATATGTTGAAAACATACTTTTATGCATTGTTGTTAATACATGAAATGTTGTTTATTTTATTTTAAATGCACTGCATTGGGAATAGATATCGAGCTATCCTAAAAGGTTTTAATACCCATGACTATAGTTCATTTCTATTTTTATTGATTGTGAAGGCATCCACTTGGGTGCACTCTCCTTGAGTGACACACTTGATCATAGGGTGGTAGAGTGACCCATGGGGTCCCTATAAGATTGTTCGGTTGTCGATTTTGGTTTGTGTTATCTTATTCAGTTATTGTCTAGTTATATGTTTGTTTTATTTATTCAGGACTCCTCTTTATTATTTCTGGTGATTTATTTATTTGATTTTAGTGAAATATTTTCCATTCTTTCTCATATTATGCCATGGTGCTTTTTTCTAGCCAAGGAGGATCAGTAATGCCTCTTTGGCCTTGCTGCGGATCTGCTCGGGTGACCAGTTCATGGTCGACAAGGGAGGGTTCATGAAAAAATTGTATCAGAGTGGGTCAACTCTTAGCGGATATCACTTTCCATAGCACCCTTTGTTATTCAGGATGTCATGGTAGTTCGAGTTGTATTGTCAGGACTCAAGGGGTAGGTTCAGGAAGAGAGTCGCGTACTCTTGCTTGTACTGATCCTTAGGGTTCCATGGGAAGAATAGTTTAATTTGTTTCTCCTGGGTTTTTATTGAAATGTTTTGTGATTGATATATGACAAAGGGACTTGGGCTAAAATTCCCCCAAATCTGCAAGGCCAGGAAAGCCATATGGAGCTACGGTCATGGTCCTAAAAGGATCTTTGTGTCTGTGATGGGTTTGCAACATGGCCACTGACCAAATGGCAATGTCACCCACCTACACTAGTTCACATTTTGAATATTTTTGGGTCTCCTATGATTTCTGAAAGTTGTTCGAATCAGTAAATTTTGTTATATTAAACGTTTTTTTGAAATGAGATGTTTATTTTGTGGATTGTTTTATATGAAAGGGGGTGAATGATATGTTTTTAAAAAATGATTTTTTTTATTTTCCCATGGTATTCCTAGGTATTATCACATGCAACGTGATACATGGAAATATGAATGGATGTCTGTTATGGATGATGGATGCCCGGGGTGGCATAGATACATGCATGTGGGTGAAACTCCAAAAAAATACCAATGGAAATGGTTTAGAAACTAAAAATGATTCAAACTAAATATGTTTTCAAATATAAACGTTTTGATCTTATGATAGCTTGTTTCATTGTGCTTCAAGCATATCACCAATGTGGTGATTGATTTTGAGGATTTTATTTATTCATTGAGTAGGTCATGATTTGGTTTTATTCTTTTATTATCAAGAGTATATCCCGTTGAAACTTCAATTGGGGAACGTAGTAAGACTGATCAACATAAGGATTTTATGCTAGAGTTTTGGAAGCTAGATCCACCTCTCTTTTATGATCTAGCGGACCTTCTGTATTATAGTATTGGAAGTGAATGATTGAATGGGGATTTAACCTCATTGAGTTGCTTGATTTGTTGAAGGTCATGTTAGTAACCTTCATGCTTGAAGGTTCACTGTGGATGTGGTGGAAGTCATTTTCTCGAAACAAGCCCCATCAAGAGATTACATGTGACTTTTTCAAGGATCGGTTAGTTCATCAGTGTGATGACCCGCCAATTCCCATTGGCTTGAGAGTGCAACGAGTCATTACATAGCCTTAAGAGACATATCCAAGGCACCAAATGATGGCAATAAATGCCGAAGGATTTCAAAACAGGTGGGGGATGATTTTCCCTTTACGAACATACCACAGATCCAACAACCATAATCAAATAGACATACTCAATCATGCATGATAAAAACTAAGACAACTCAACCATTTATTTTATCAAAAACCAACCAAAAGTACCATAGCGGGAACCAACACTAAAACATCAGAGTAAATAGTGGAAAGACGCCACAAAGACTACACGACAACAACCCAACTCCATGCTCCACATGCTCCAAGCTCCAACATCACGAACCTGACCAAGTACCAAGAAGCAGTGCTCTAGACATGTGTCACTTTACCTTTTCCAATGTCCCAGTACATAACATCTGCAAAAGCACCAACGTGCCAAAGTAGGGGGTGAGTAATGAAACTCATTAGGTTTTCCCAGATGACTTCCCCACCCATGCCTCTAGGATAAAACATGTTAGCACATTTATATAAAACAATTTATATAAAACAGTTCTAAAAACAGTTCACAATAGAACAAGTTCCATGTCAAAACCATTTTCCAAAAAAACCCATCTTTCTCAAGAAAAGAAATCAAGAAAAGTTCCCAATTCCATTCACATTTAAATCTAGCACATTCGTTCCACTTCACCAATCCATACAACCAACCATGCATGTAACCTCGACCTACCTATACTCGTGAGTGGTGAGTTATCCTTCTACTAAGCCATCACTTAGTGGACTACCTTGACAGGGGAACTTCACGACCTTATCCGTACCAACCTATTGATGGGAGGACTTCATGCCCTTATCCATCCAATTCATATGAACACACACCACAACCCAGGCAATACATGCCCAGAACCATGTGTGTTCAAAACCATTCAATAATGAATTGCCCTTTTATTGAAAACCCCTTTTTTCTGGCAAACCATTTTCCAAATCTATAAAAACAATATTTTAAAATCACTATTTTAAAATCAAGAAACCAAAACAGTTTGCAGAACTATTCTTTCAATTTTCACAATTTCATCAAAAACCCATAAATCATCACTAAATTAGATTTAGAAAATGTTTTTCACCACGATTTCACAATCAAAACCAGGAAATTAAATAAATTTGAGCTAATCCTTAATGTTCTAAGAAATAGGAATCGGGAGTGAAGACACCTACCTCAAGAAATCGGGTGAAACCAAGCCACGGACGAAGAACGTTCAAGAACACCAGGTCAAAACTCCAAAAACCCTCCTTAGATCTCTTCTCCTAACACAACCAAGACCAAATATTGTCATATTTGGCATCCACACCCTTAGATCTACCCATAACGGGCGTAGATCTATGAAAACGAGATAAGAGGAGAAGTAGATCTAAGTAGATCTAATAACCGATCAAGAACGATCACATACCTTAAGAATCAAGCTTCGATTCACCAAGAGAAGACTCCGGAACACCTTCAGAATGCTTGGGAGAATTGTTCCAACCTTCAAAGGAGAGTAATCCTGAGTTAGGGCCGCATAGGAGGTTTAAACATGGAAATTAAAGGAAAATGAGTTTGATCCACAATTTTAGGATCTAACTTTAAGTGATCGCATAGTTACTCTGCACAGTTTGACAAACCGAGTGCTAACTGTGTGTTAGATTCTACCTCAGCCATCCTTCACACACGGTTTGGCCGCATGGTTAGGCAAGCTGTGTGTTGACCATGTGGAATCCACTGCCTCCAGGACCCACTACACATGGTTTGTCCGCACGGTTTAGACAAACCTTACGCCTCCCGTGCGACTTCCCCTTTGCCTCAAAACATCCTTCCAAGTTCTCCTGACACTCCCATTCAACACCCTTATCTTAAAAACCAAGAAAAGCATCATGTAAGGGTTACATACCAGAAACTGGGGGTAATAAATTATCCCCACCATTGGATTTTCCGTCCTACGAAATTAGAAAACCATCGCTTGCCTGAAAGAGTTCTGGCCACTACTATATCATCTCTTTCTCACGTTCCCAAGTCTATTCCTGAATCTGACTATGCTTCCATAAAACCCGCACTAGACTGATGATTTTTTCACGCAATACATTCTCTTTTCAATCCACTATCCGTACCTGGACACGTATCAACGAAACATCCATCTCTAGGTCAATGTAATCCCATCTGATCACATGTTCAGGGTAGGGTTGATACTTCTTCAATTGAGATACATGGAACACATTATGCACTGCACTGAACCATGGTGGTAACGCCAACCGATATTCCACCTTTCCAACCCCTTCCAGTATCTCAAAAGTGCCTATATATTGAAGAGATAATTTTACCTACTTCCCAAAATGACGTTATCCAAGCCTTGGAGAGATTCTCAAAAAGACGTGATCACTCACTGCAAACGACAACAGTCTTCTGCAATGATCTGCATATGATTTCTGAAAACTCTGAGCCGTCTCCATCCTCCTTCTAATCAACTGAATCTTCTACATTGTTTCTTGGACAAAGATCAGCCCGACTAGAGAAGTTTCACCAGTTTCCACCCATCATAGTAGAGAGCGACAAAGACGCCCATACAATGCTTCAAACGGAGCCATGCGTATCGAGGCTTTATAGCTTTTATTGTATGATAACTCCACTAAGGGTATATGCTCCCCCCATGAGCCACCAAAATCCATTACACAAGCCTGAAACATGTCTTCCAATGTCTGTATCGTCCACTCAGATTTCCCATCTGTTTGAGGATGATACATCATACTCATCGTCAACTGAGTCCCCATGTCTTGTTTAAATGATTTCCAAAAACGAGATGTGAACCTCAGATCTCTATCTGAGATGATAGACACTGGTATACCATGCCTCTTTACCACTTCTCGGATATAGATTTTTGAAATATCTTCCACCATATGAGTTTCACGAATCAAGATGAAATGGGCCGACTTTGTTAGACGAACCACTATCACCCAAATTGCATCGTGTTTCCGGACTGTTTTTTGAATACCTGTAACAAAATCCATTGTTATCTGCACACATTTCCACACTGGAATAGGTAAAGATTGTATCATACCAGCTAGTTTGTGGTTCTCTCCATTAACCTACTGACAAGTTAAGCATCGCGAGATGAACTAAGCCACCTTCCTTTTCATGCCGCTCCAAAAAAACTACGCCTTTAGAGCCTTATACATCTTCTGTGTACCCAGATGTACAACCCATCTTGAATGGCGGTAAGAATTTAGGAGTTGTTCCTGAGAAACTATAGGTACAACCATCCAATCTCTAAAACACAAAACTGAACCCGCTTCCAGTTTCCATCCATTAATGGTCTCCCCACCATTGAGTTTTGAACTCATTGTTAGACATTCTTCCTCAGATTTTTGTGCCTCTCTTACTATCTCCACCAAATCAGGAACAAGTGTAGCTGGAATGAAAATTGCAACATCACCTCGGTTTTCACATTCCACATGCATGTCGGCTAATACCGACATCAACTGCCATTCATTTGAAGCTTCTTTCACCAACTCAGCATATGACTTTTTTCTTAATGCATCGGCCACCGAATTTCCCTTTCTTGATGTATACATCAAGTCAAATTCGAACATTTGAAGGTAATATTTCCATCTCCCCTACCCCAGATTCAATTCTCATTGTGAGAAAATGTGTTTCAGGATTTTGTGATCTGTAAACATAGTGAACTTCTCACAAAATAGATAATGATGCCAAGTCTTCAAGGCATGGACAACTGCAGGTAACTCCAAATCGTGTGTTGGGTAATTCTTCTCATGCACCCTCAACATCCATTAACCACAAGAAAATACATGGTCTCCTTGCATGATAACAAAACCCAACCCTGTTCCCAAAGAATCTCAATACACCACATATCTCTATCCTGATTCCAGAAAAATCAAGATGGATGCTGATGTAAGGTTAAATTTCAACTCATGAAAAGATCTCTAACATTCCTCAGTCTATTGAAATACACTATTATTCATTTTCAATGTTTTCATAGGAGAATCTAGTCGTGAGAAGTCATGTAAAAAGCATTGGTAATAATCATCTAGTCCAAGAAAACTTTGTATTTCAAAGACATTCTTTGGCTGTTTCTAAGAAAGAACAGCTTCTATCTTTTCTGGATCCACTGAAACACCTTTCTCAGAAAAAACATAGCCTCGAAAACGTACCTTTTATATCCAAAAATCTCACTTTGATAATTTGGCATACAAATGGTTGTCCCTTAAGATTTCCAACACTATCTCTAAGTGTTTCTCATGCTCTGCCATTGTTCTTGAATACACCAATATGTCATCCACAAACACCACAACAAATGAATCTAGATATGGCTGAAATATTTGATTCATCAAATACATTAAGACCTTTGGTGCATTTGTACGACCAAAAGGGATGACTATGTATTCGTAGTGGCCATATCTGCTTCTCAAAGCTGCCTTCGGAATATCCTCCTTCTGAACTCGCAACTGGTGATATCCTGACCGTATGTCAATTTTGGAGAACCACTGAGCTCCCCTCAATTGATCAAATAGGTCATAAATTCATGGAAGTGGATATCTATTCTTTATCATAACTTTGTTAAGTTTAAGATAATCCACACATAGCCTCAGAGTTCCATCTGCTTTCTTTACAAAAAAAACTGGTGCTGCCCACAGAGACATTCTTGGCCGAATGAAACCCTTGCTTTCCAGATCATTTTACTGCACTTTCAATTCTCGTAACTCTATTTTTTCCATCCAAAAAAATGGAAGTGAGATAGGACTGGTCCCTAGAATGAGATCAATCGTAAACTCCACTTCTCTTACAGGTGTTAACCGTGAGAGGTTTTCATGAAAAACATTAGAAAATTGATCCACCACAGCTGGAAAACTATTTTCTGTGATCTCTTCCAATGATTACATAGTCAACACTAAAAATTGGTAAGAAATCATTCCCACCATTGGTTCCAACAAGCTATTCACACCTTTCATTACTATCCTTTCTCCTCTAAAGAGATGTTCGATGCCGTCCTCAGTCGAGAAACTAACTGTTCTCAAATAACAGTCGATGTGAGACTTAAACCTTATCAACCAATCCATACCCAGTATTCCATCATAGACATCCATATCCAACATGGATATGTCCCATTCTAGCTCATCTCCATCGACAGTTACATCACATGCTCGACACACTAAGGCTTGACATTCTCTTTCACCAAGAGGAGTTTGCAGTTTCAACACAGAAGGTATCATTTCCAGTTTTAAACATAGCAACTCAATAGAACGAGAAGCAATGAAGGAATGTGATGAACCGGGATAAAAAAACACTTGCATGAAGGCATAATTCAAATGAATCGTACCTCTTACTATTGATGGTTAATCATGATCATCAAAAATCATCTTCTTTGCTCCATAAAATTTCTTCGTCGCAACATTGTTCTCCTTGTTTCCTTTTTGAGATTACCCTGGTTGAGGAGACATGGTATTTTGAGAATCACCTTAGCTAGATTTGTTATGCTGACGAGACTGACTCTGTTGTCCTCATCCCGTCGAAGCATACGATGCTTGCGATGCCTGGGAAGTGTCACGTGCACCCGACCTCAGAGTATTTCTACAATAGTACTGTAGATGCCCCATATTCTTCCAATTTTCACATTGTCTAGGTTGCACCATACACTATCGCATTATTTGATTAGTCGAGCCACATTGAAAACACCTGACTTTAATCATGGTTCGTGGAGGAAGATTCACCGATCCAGCCGTTTGATTCTGATTCGCACTCCCACCTAGGAAGTAGGTGTCCCTCTTCTGCTTTTTCCCAGCATTAGAGTTCCCACCTGTTCCCATGGGTATCATCATACTTACTACTCCCATAACTCTTGATATATCTCTTTCAGCTATCGTTGCTCTGTTTACCATTTCCATATAATCCGTAATACAGAGTACAACTATCTTCGAGCGAATATCCTGTCATAACCCTGATTCAATGATGCGTGCCTTCAGCGATGCACTTACAACAACTTCTAGTGAAAAGTGAACTAAATTCATGAATGTAGCCGCATATTCGGTGACAGAGATATTCTCATGCTTCAGGCGGAAAAAAGTATGTCGTCCTCTGGAGCTTCAAAGTGTGAGGATAGAATTGTTTATTGAACAATTCCTTAAATTCCTCACAGCCCATGCCATGATCCACCCTAGACAGCACCACTAGCTCCCACCACTGTCATGCAAGATCTTCCAGAATATACGTCACCAAAGTTACTTTTACTTTTTCTGGTGTTCCAATGAAATTGAAGATACGATTCATCCTACTCAGCCAAACCTCCGCTTTTTTGGTTCCGAATCACCCCAGAAGATGGGTGGATTCTACTTTTGGAACTGGGTGGAATGGTCTACATGCCTTGACTCATCCCTTCGATTCCCTGTGTCCATAGCCTGGAATGCTTGAACGATACTCTGAACTAGCTCTTGGTTCACACGTGGTTCAGGTGCAACCATATTCCCCGCATCTTCTTTGGGTTGGTTTCTACGACGCCTAACAGGTGCCATTTTCTATACAAACAACGCACGTCGTTATTCTCAATTCCTAGCAACTGAAAACATAGAATTTCAATTTCAACCACATCAACTATCACATCATTGTTTTACATCCATCGATATTTTCCACATGTTCAACCATTTTTGAAAAGAGGCCATATACTTTTTGAAAATCCATCCATTTTCAAAATATACCAAATACCCACGTTTCAAAAATCTTTCATTTTAAAATCAATTTTTGCATTTTTCAAAAAAATTCAACTTGCCCAAAATCATAAATCATTCTTCGCAATGAGATATGACATCCTAGTGGGAAGTCATACCTCTACGGCATGTTATTCTCATCTCATTGGCTAAACCCATGACATTGAGATTTGTTATCCTATAAGTGTCTCCGAAACACTTATGTACCCATCTGCATGGTAACTTGATGTTCGGAATAAATGGGTTAGCTACATCCTTTTATGTTATAACATTCATGTTCTGACAATCCTACTCCTATCTAAGATGACCACCCAAGGAATAGACAAGAAGGAATTTCATCTCCAAGACCAAGAACATCAATGACCACTTTTTAGGAAAGGACCAAACAAGATGAAACCATTTGTGATGACCCGCAAATTCCCATTGTCTTGAGAGTGCAACGAGTCATTACTTGGCCTTATGCGACATCCCCAAGGTGCCAAAGGCTGGTAACAAATGCCGAAGGGTTTCAAAACAGGTGGGGATGATTTACCCATTAAGAACATACCACAGAGCCAACAACCATAATCAAACAAATATACTAAATGATGCATGATAAAATCTAAGACAACTCACACATTTATTTTATCAAAAACCAACCATAAGTACCACAATGGAATCCAACAATAAAAGATCTGAGTAAATAGTGGAAAGGCATCTCAATGACTACAAGACAAAAACCCAACTCCATGCTCCACAATCTCCAAGATCCAACATCAAGAACCCTCCCACGTATCACAAAGCAGTGCTCTAGACATGTGACACTTTACCTTTTCCAACGTCCCGGTACGTAACATCAGCAAAAGCACCAGCGTGCCAAAGTAGGGGGTGAGTAATGAAACTCAGTAGGTTTTCCCTGATGACTTCCCAACCCATTCCTCTAGGATAAAACATGTTATCACATTTATATAAAACAATTTATATAAAACAATTCCCAAAACAGTTCACAATATAACAAGTTCCATGTCAAAACCATTTTCCTACAAATCCCATCCTTTTCAAGAAAATAAATCAAGAAAAGTACCCAATTCCATTCACATTTCCATCTGGCACATTCGTTCCACTTCACCAATCCACACAACCAACCATGCATGCAACCTGGACCTCCATATACTCGTGAATGGTGAGTTATCCTTCCACTAAGACGTCACTTAGTGGACTACCTTGACGGGGGTACTTCACGATCTTATCTGTCCCAACCTATTGATGGGGGGACTTCTCACCCTTATCCATCCCAATGCAAATGAACACACACCACAACCCATGCAATCCATGCTTAGAACCATGTGTGTTCAAAACCATTCAATAAAGAATTACCCTTTTTTTGAAAACCCCTTTTTCCCAAAAACCATTTTCCAAATCTAGAAAAACCATATTTTAAAATTACTATTTTAAAATCAAGAAACCAAAACACTTTGCAGAACCATTCTTTCAATTTCCACAATTTCATCAAAACCCATAAATCATCACTAAAGAAGATTTATGACATGTTTTTTCACCACAATTTCACAATCTAAACCAAGAAAATAAATCAATTTAAACTAAGCCTTCATGTTCTAAGAAATAAGAATCGAGATTGAAGCCACCTACCTCAACAAATTGGGTGAAACCAAGCCACAGACGAAGAACTCTTAAGAACACCAGGTCAAAACTCCAAAAACACTCCTTATATCTCTTCTACTAACACAACCAAGACCAAATCTTGTCATATTTGGAATCCACACCCATAGATCTTCCCACAACATGGGTAGATCTAAGAAAACGAGAGAAGAGGAGAAGGAGATCTAAGTAGATCTAAGAAACCGATCTAGAACGATCACATATCGTATGAATCCGACATCGATTCACCAAGAGAAGCCTTCGGATCACCTCCAGAACGCTTGGGAGAAGTACTCGAACCTTCAAGGGATAGTAATCTCGAGTTAGGTATTCTTAGATGGTTAAACAAGGAAATTAAATTCAAAAGGAGTTAGATCCACAATTTTAGGATCTAACTTTAAGTGACCGCACAGTTAGTCCTCATGGTTTGAAAAACCTTGCGCTAACCGTGCGTTAGCTTTTTCCTCAGCCATCCTTCACACATGGTTTGGCTACACGGTTAGATAAGCCATGCTCCGACAATGTAGAAGCCACTGCCTCCAGGACCCACTGCACACGGTTTGGCCGCATGGTTTAGACAAACTGTACGCCTCCCATGCGACTTCCCCTTTGCCTCAAAACACCCTTCCAAGTTATCCCGACTATCTCATTCAACACCCTTTAATTTAAAACCAAGAAAATCATCAAGTAAGTGTTTCATACTAGAAACCAGGGGTACTACAATAATTATTTCTTTGAAGAAGAAATGGTGAGAAAGGGGATTGAGATGTGTTGTCTGCCATAGGGAGACAGAGAGTTGATGGAATATTTCCAACGCTTTTGGGATAATGTCCCTTATGAGATAGGGTATGTCACTGATGACTCATTATTGCTTGACGCTTTGTGGAAGGCCTCCAACATGATCTGCAGTCAAAGGTTTCACAATCCAATCTAACATATTTTTTCAATGGGGCGAGATAGGATTTAAATGTTGAATTTGTGATGGTGAGAGTTCTCGAAGTAGTCCTCCCAACTTCAATCACTCTGAGTAGTGGTGAAGATCCAGGAAAGGAGATGAGGAAGAAATTGGATGTGGATTGAGAAATTCATGGAATCAAAACACCTTGAGATCTTTCATCAACCTTTTCAGAGCAAGAGATATTCATGTGTTATCAGCATGGAAATCTAGGTCACAAGAGTTTATCCTTCCCAAGTACTCATAATTCATGTCATACTTGCAGACATTTGGGTCACATACAACGATTCTTTTAGGGATTTTATAGAAATATTTGTGGAGGAAGTTCAAAGAAGTGATGTGTTATTGGTTTTTTGTTTAATGATTCATGTGTATGTTTCCTTCCAGTGTATGGGTCTCTTGTCATTTAAGTGTACTGATGGGGTCATGTTTTGAAATGTATGGGAATGTTGTGGTTATTTTGATGAACCACATTTTTCAATGCCTATGTGTATTTCTTTTTGTAATCTGGTATCTTCTTTTGTCAAATCAAACGATGTATGTTTTTTATTAGGATTATCGGATACTTATTATGAGGATGGAGATGCATCATCCATCAGTTCTCCAGCCAAATGGTATTGCAGTGAAACTGATGTGTAGTTAGGAACCCCAGGGAATTTTATGGATTTTGGTTAAGGTTGTGCCTCTATCGTTTAGGTGAGACAATTTTATTGTTTTTGTTGTGGGTTCCTTGCCGTAGTAAATTTACTCTTTTCACAAAGAGCACAATGGATTTATCCCCCGCACAATTTCTGTAATTATGTCTTTTTGGTTTGAGTTACCAATCATTGACCAAGCGTGGACCAACCATGTAAATCAGTTGCAGCCTTGGTTTATGTTCATCCTGAAGTGATGATTCCTGGGTAGTT
Organism: Viscum album; assembly: GCA_963277665.1. Taxonomy (NCBI): domain Eukaryota; kingdom Viridiplantae; phylum Streptophyta; class Magnoliopsida; order Santalales; family Viscaceae; genus Viscum; species Viscum album. The sequence goes on from OY728127.1 coordinate 247,542,304, forward strand.
GTTCACCATAGTTTCATTGATGTAATCCTTGGGCCCTCCTTCCAAACCAACAAGGATAGGGTTTTTGTTTCATGTTGATTTTTTCAGATCAACTCTTAATCCTTTCTGACGAGATTGAGGGGTTAAAATGTTCTTGTTGTGTTCTCCCAAACTTGAGTAAGGCCTGGTTTAGGCCTACGTTGGCTTTCCATTTGGTCACATTTAGACTGAGCTCATATGGTGGGGAGCTCGTTTAGGCCTCCACTTTGCTGATGATCTATTTTGGGAGATGAGGTTGTGTAACTCTAGTGGTTAGTGGGATGTCCTTAGGTTAAGATGATAGATAGTGTTTATGTTGAATCCTTAGGTGTAGATTGTTCGGCTGGATAGTGTTGTGGCTTTCCGGTGATGGAAAGCGTTATGGTGGGAAAAATTGACATACCAAGACCACAAAGTTCATTTTATTTTATTATTTACATGGCCTTAAATATTTTTTTGGGGTTCCAGTTGAGTTGCAGTCAAAATTTATTAGAATAGGATAAAAAGTGATCTTTCTGAGGTGACGTCGTTAGTCGCGCGAGTGGAATGTGTTTTGGAAACCCCGTGGGGCTCCGACTAGGTAACTGCGCATCACATTGTCATCAAAAATTGAAATAAAAAGTTTTTAAATTTAAAACACACATCAATTGTTGTGATTTAATATTGTTATTTTTCTGAAGACATTATTATCAGTAAAATAAATTAATACATGTATTATTTTTATTTTTACCATCATGATTTAATTATTATCATTATTATTATTGTTATTATTATTATTATTGATATTTTTTATTATTATTCATTATATTATTACTTATTTATTATAATAATAATAATTATTATTATTCCTTATATTATTAATACTATTATTATTACATTATAATTAAAGAAAAAATAAAATAATAATGAAACCCTAGACCACCCTTTATCTCTCTAATTAGCCCCCTTCTCCTTCAGTGCAGCATGGTCGAGCTGCCTCCTCCCCCTGTAGTGTCGTTCTACCTTCAGACTCCCTTTTCCATAGTGTGCACCCCGGCCTCCCCTACCTACGCAACTCCCAGCCAGCTCATCCCTTCTCAGCGCTTAGCCATTGTGCCCCACCCTCTACCGGTCGTGACCCGATCATCCCCCACATTCTCTGTGTGTGTGGTGCAACCCAGAATAAGATGCCACCTCATCCCTCTATATAACACTAGCCTTCCATGTAGCAGCAGGGACTCATCCCTACTCCTTTAGCCAGATTTCCACCAGCCGCCCTCCCCAATTCGCAACACAATCCCCCGACCGGTTTCCCCTATGCATAGCATCCATTGGCACATCCTTCTTGGTCAAATTCCCTTCCTCCTACATAGCGCATGGCCCTGCCCCTCCCCATGGTGTTATCTCCCCTAACTGACCTCCACTTCCAATCTGACCTCCACCCGACCAGCCCTTGGCCCCCCATCTCGGTGTGTGGCAGCGCCTCCTCCCTCTCCCGGCTTGCCACCACCTCCAGCGGTGCAATTTTCTGGCGCGATTCCCCTTCATCTGGCGTGGCTCGCCCTTCCAGAACCACATTTTCTAGCATGCCTTTCCCTTTTGTGGCCCTTTTTCTGGTAAACCACCTCCATGCTCCTCCTAGTGCAGTGCGCAACCCCCACCAGGTCGGTAAACCACAATTTATCCAATTAATTAATGATCCATTTTTCTTCCAATTTTTCCATATTATTATTTTTATTATTATTATTATTATTAATTTTACTATTTTTGGATTATGGGTTTTTTGATTGAGGGTTTTTATTGGTAGGTTGAGGTTTTTTAGAACATGCACAATGTTATTCTGTGTGAGTGGTGTCATCTTTCCTTGATTATGAGGGAGCATTATCATCTCACCTCGATTATGATTGAGTGTTGTCATCGCGCCTTGGTTCCAAGGTAGGTTCCCCTTGCACTGCCTTTTAAAATTTATGTTTCATTTATTTCATGTGGTTTGAGCTGTATATATGTGCTAATTAATATTGTTTAACATCTGGTTAATTTTTTTATGATGCAATTTTGTAGTTAAATTCTGGTTTTGTAAAAAATAATGCTATTTTATTACAATTGCACACAATGTTTGTTTAATAAAATTTCTCATTAGTTTTTCAATTGATTTTCCACTCTTCAACCTGATTTTTCCATTTTAATATGTTTTTAGGTTGGAACTAGTTTTTTGGATCATATTGAGTGTTAATTAGAAATTTTTTTTGATAAACATTACATGTGATGGTGATAAATTACCTGATTTGATTTTTTTATTAAAATAATGTTTCATTTCAAGGTGTCTTGGTGTGTTTTCAACCCATTATGAAAAAATCCATGTGTGAGTGGGTAAATGTTGGTTTTGTGAAATATTTGTGAAATTATTTTATATTAATAGGAATATTTGTTGCTTTTTAATTTGTTTGATGTGAAGTGTTTAATTATAGTCTGGTTGGTGTGTGTGTGTGTGTAAAACAATTTTGTTTAGATGAGAGAACAGAATGTTTTGAAGAATGTTTATAAACGATTTGAGTCGAAACAGTTTTCATGACACCAATTTTGAACATGTTTTTTCATTTTGAGATAAAAAATTGATTGTGTATGTTAAAGGGCTCGTTTGGCCATTTCCTGATGTTTTTTAAAAAATATATATATTTTGGAAACCCTCGTTTGGTGATTCTTATTCCCCGATTACATGAATTGGTTGGGACATCCTTTTTGGGGATTCTCAGGATCCATTATTAGGGTTCTTTAGTGGGAATTATTTTTAATTTTTCTATCTTAAGGCATGATAATGGTCCCAGAGGAGACTTGGGGTGAGACCTGTTGTGCATTATTACTATTATATTAATTGTGATTTGATGCTCGATTGACATCGGTGGGCTCACTTCCTTTCTAAAAACATGAGGAATGGAAACTTAGAATATTGAGAGAATATTCTAATAATGATTGCTGCAATGGTAGGATATGGTACTAACAAGTGGCGCATAGAAGGGAAATATGTTTCGGTTCATTGCTAAGGGATTTTATATTGTCCAACCAGAGAAAGGATCGAGAAGAATTTGAGAATTTTGAGTTCATCATGTCTGACCTGTAAATGAGGATGACGTCTCATATATTGGTGACTTCTGGATTATTCTTGATCTCCTAGGATCACCCATGTCAATTCAGATTTTATTTCTTACAGTAGTGATTATTATGCTTATATATACATACATTACCTATGTTGTGTGATTTCTATTGTTCCCCCATGTATTTGTTTCATGGAATGTGGTGAGATGGTTTTGGTTGGGTTTGTAGAACTGGTATTCAAATGAAAATGTTTTATCCTCTTTATAAAAATATGAAAATGTAAACATCACATTCCCTTTTAAAATGTAATTGACACTAATGAAAAGAAACACGATTTTAAATTTGTTAAGGGAAATTTTTCGAACATTTTTTTTAAGTAAAATATGTCGAAAAAATAATTTTATACATTATAATTCAAACATGAAATGGTTTTTCTTTTATTTTAAAGGTAGTTCATTGGGAATAGAAATTAGGCTATCATACAGAGTTCTAATACTCATGCCTATAGTTCTATATTGTTTTTAGTATTTTTGTAGCATCCAGCTTTGGTGTGCTCGCCTTAGGTGACATGCTTGATCATTGGGTAAAGAGTGACCCGTGAGGTCACATGGACATAGTTCAGTCATAGTGTTTGGTTAGTGTCATCTTATTTAATTCTTGTTTAGTTGAGTGTTAGGTATATTTATTTTTCACTACTATTTATTATTTTTTAAGCTTTATTTATTTTATTTTTGAGAAAAGAGTCCCATTTGTTCTCAGCTGATTCCATAGCGCTTGTCACTAGCCTGGGAGGATCTGGATAGCCTCTAGGGCCTTCCCGCGGATCATCTCGGGTGACCGGTTCAAGGTCGACCCGGGTTGGTTCTTGATAGATCATGATGGGTAACCTTATAAGAATATTCTTCAGGTTTTCAATGAGTGAGGAAAAACACATTGTAAAGGGCATGTGTAGGCATGTGGTAACATTAATTTTCTAGATAACCCATATGGGCATGTGGTTGGTTCCTAGGATGGGGACCACGTGTCTGAGGGGAAATTGGCGGTACCTGGTATTGAGAAAATAAGTTTCTTTATTACATTTCCATTTCTCTATGTTTTTAAATCCAAAAACACATTTTCCTAAGGAAAATTATTTTTCTCTATGAATTATTTTCCTAAGGAAAATTTTCATACTCTAAGAAATGTTTTACCCTTACCATTTTATCATTATCATATTCATGGTCTTATCAAAACCATGCATAATTTTTCTAATTGAAAGACATCATATACATAGAAAAAACCTCAGAATTGTATAGTTTCTTAAGAAAATAAGTCTGACAATATTCAGAATCTGAAATTAACTCTCTCAATTCATTGAAATTAAGGCTTTGGATTTGATGAAAATTCAGACTACAAATTCCCTTAAATGCAATCTATGAATTATCCAAAATTTTGACTCTTGTTATATTAAATTCAGACATTAAATTATCTAAAATTCAAACTCGTAATTCTCTAAAATTCAGACATTGAATGCAATGATATTTAGAATTAGAATTCTCATAAATTTATAATTTGAATTCTCTGAAATTTGGACGCTGAATTATCTAAAATTATGTCATAGAATTACTCAGAATTTAGACTCTGAATTCCCGAAATTACAGATTCCATGTTACTTATAATTTAGACTACGAATTCTTTATAATTCTAACTCAGAATTCAGATTCTGAATTCATTATAAAACAGAATAAAAATATTCATATGTTTCTAGAATACAATTGTTTATAAGATTAAATTCTGAATTATATTCTTCCCCTATATTCATGATGTTTCATTTGGATAATCTACTTCATATTCCTTATAAATTTTTCTATTATGAAATTATGTCATACAATTTTTTCTAACTAACCGTTGGATTAGTGACACATGTACAGGTCCCTCTGAGATTCAATGAAAAATATGTTCATCGTAGGAGGGAGACAACTATTGGTGATTGGACTATAAATATAATCTCATTTGAAATAGATCATTATCTATATAATTGATCAATCTATTTAATGATAATCCTATAGAATAAATGATGTGATGTGATTTATAATAAGAGAAATACACTCTTGCCTTCTATGTTTTGTGAACATCTTTTTCAGCCATGAACACCATGTTTATCTTTCTTCGTGTGACTCTAATTTTTTCTGAGTACAATCAAGAGATTTAAGGATAGGACGATAGTGGTGAAAACTACCTTATGTTCAAGGCCTTACAGGGGATATCAATACAGACTCTGATATTCCTATTGGCGGATTACCTTGGTGTGGGTGAGACGGCCATTCTTGAATGTATAAATTAAGGGTCCTTTATCCATGGTTGTCAGATACCCTACTATTTGGGTTAAAATATTTCTTAAATGTTACTTATTCATGTTTTATGTTTTATATCTTCTAAATTTTGATAATGAAAGAATGTATATCATTCATATAATTTTGTGTACATTTACATACTCTGATAAATAAAATTCAATATGCTCTAATGAAGAATATTTTTCTATGTAAACGATTCTTAAATTTATTATCAGGACTCTTGTTCGTAAATAATAAGCATGATTGTTGTATAGTTAAGAACCAAATAGGGTTTTTGAATTTACCTAGTTTATCTTTGTTAAACCCAGTTTTCCTTATGGTTAAAAATTAATGTTTTTAAATCATAAATTCACCCCCCTCTTGTTATTAATAATCAATATATACTATTTAGATCAAACAATCAGTATCTGATGAGGTATCTAAAATAAATATTCTCATATATATGTTTTTATGGCCATGTTTTACTTATTCAAAAATCATATTACATAACTTTTATTCTTCAACTTTTTTCATAATGATTTTTAACTTTTTTTTAAATATTTTACTATTAACAAGTATTGTGAAAATGTATTTTGATATAGAATAGAATGTATGAATGTTGGTTCCATCGAAAAACTAAACCCTACCAGGTCACCAATTTTTTATAGCAATTATTACGACTACTGGAGAGATAGAATGATGGCTTTTTTTATAAACACTAAAGTAGAAATTTGTTTAATGCTCACTAGGGAATACCAAATTACAAACAAGGAAGTCAGAACCATCACCAAAAAGAAAAATTATAATATCAACTAAATAACAAGGTAAAAAATACATTGGTGTGTTCTATGATAAGTATTTTATATAGTAAAATATTTTATTATGAAACTGCCCACTGCATTTGGAAGAAACATGAAGTTACACATTTTGGAACTTCTATAGTGATAGAAACTAGAAGAGCTAGGTTAATAGATGATTATAATGGGTACTTATTTCCTTATGTATAACCTATTTGAAATGTACAATAATGATTTGTGACCATTATCAATATTATTCAATCAATGGGAAAGAAATGTATTGATGATAATGTTCTTGTAGATAAAATAATTGATGACATTCCCAACCAGTGGGAATCTAAATGGAAAACTATCGATGAGAACAAAAATTATCTAACATTATGCTTGATGAGATATTTGGAACTCTTCTGCAGTATGAAACAATAATGAAGATAGAAACTAATTCTAAAGAAAAATATTAACTGTAATGGAATTATATATTTCACTACTACATCTAAAGAAAAGACAACAGAAATGGTAACTAGAAATATGTCAAAGTAAGATGTTGTTATATCTGAATCAAGTGAATATGATCACCCTGAAAATGAATTATCCAATATTTCTTGATGGATTAACGATATTATTGGAAAGAAATATTTTTAGTATATTTATAGTAATAAATATAGAAAGGAAAATAATGATTATGAAGTAACCTATTATGAATGTAAAAGAGCTTGGAATATCATACCTAATTATTCCATGTGTACGAGAAAATATGATAAGGAAAATTATTTCTAAAAGAAACAGGAAGAAGTATTACATGTTTATGGCTATGAAATTAATGAGTTTTAATAACACATGGAGTGTCATTGGTGGTGACTCGACAGATGAATCTTCAGAATATGAATATCTTGGTCAATGGGATATTGGTCTTCTATCCATAGTATCTATAAAAAATCAATGAATTGTGGCTAAGGTACCCAATTCTAAATCCATAACCAATATTTCATTAAAATCAAATTTTCCTAATGATTAATATTATGAATCTTTTGATGATGAATCCTCCTCATCATAATAAAATACCTTACCTTCATTTAAAGAAGTTTCTATATTTTCAAAACATCATGATAATGAATATTGTATGATGAAAAATAATTTAAAAAATTCAAATTCTAGAATTTATGTTTTAACAAAATATGTATTATATCTTTGAATTGAACATAATAAAAAAATTTAATTTTGAATGATTTTTATTAAACCTTATGGATGTTAATTTTGGAAAAGATGATCTTTCTAAGGAGAATAAAAATAATTTTTCTAAGAAATATATTTTAGAGGATAATCCATGATCTAAAACTAACGACTTTGAGGATATGAATTTAGTCATCAAAGTGAAATCCAATTTTTTTCCATAAATAAACATTTATCAAATTTTATATTGGGAGGAAAATAATTTGATAAAATTTATTCACAACATTGTATTCTTATGAATTGTTCTGGATTTGGTAATACACATTCAAAACCAATTTTATGTAATAATTATTTTGATCCCCAATTTGATCCATTTTGTTCTAAATGTTAATGTGGTGGAAATTGCGAGAAAAATTGTTATTTAAATGAAACCCAATCCTTATGTTATCTTGAAGCTCATTTTTCTAAGAAAGTGAAGATTCCAAAAAAAGTACTTTTTGATATTTCCTAATTCATGAAAATATGTTTTCTGAAAGTTTATCTCTATTATTTACAAGAATGCAATGAATGTACCCAAAAAAAATATGTGGTACAAGGATAGTGGATTTTACTGGAAATTGATTGGTAACCCAAAAATCATTGAAAATATTATCAAGACAAATGGAGGAAATGTAGGTTTTGGAGATAATACTCTGGGAGAAATTATTGGCATAGATAATATTGATCTTTTTAGAAAAACATTGATTCCAAATATTTTATATGTTAATGGTATTAAGCACTACCTCACAAGTATAAGAAAACTACGAGAGGAAGGTTACATTGTGAATTTTAAGAATGATAAATGCTTAGTACACAATTCAATGGAAGAGTCTACTCATTATTCCCATAGGAATGAGAATGTTTATACAATTAACCTAGAAGTCCATAGGAGCCAAGAACATCCCTGACATATTGTAATAGAGAAGCATCCTTGGTTATGGAAAATAAGACTAGGGCATTGTAACTTTATGAACCTAATAAAACTCTCAAATAAAATAATTTTTGAATAACTACCAATGAATAGATTTGATTCTTACAATGTTTTTTATCCTTGTCAATATTGAAAACAACATAAATCATGTTTGATATAAATTGGCGAGTACTCAGATTCAGATGAATTATATTAAGTGATTAATGATCTTTTTGACCCAACACAAATTGGAAGTATCAAAGGAAAATACTATGTATTAGTTTAAGATTATGATTATACAAGATTTACATGGTTATATTTTCTAGCAAAGAAATTTGAATCCATTTAAAATTTTAAATATTTTAGATCCAAGTTAAAAATGGGAAAAACATTCCATTGATAACTATTCATAGTGATCATGGGGAAGAATTACAAAATATAGATTTAGAATAATTTTGTTGTTAAAAAGTAATTACTCATAAGTTTATTAGCTCCAAGAACTACTCAACAGAATGGCATTGTTGAATGAATAAATCAATTTATTTGCGAAAAAACAAGAAAAATGTTGAATGAATATTATATTGTAAAAATCATTTGGGCCGAAGTTGTTAGTAATTATTGTTATACTATAAATATATTTTCAATCATACCTTTTAGTAAAAAAATAACTTTTTTATTAGAGACTAGTTGAAAACCTAGACATTCTTACTTAATTTTGTTTGGATGCAAATTATTCATTCTGAATAATAATGACATCATATATAATTTCTCACCCAAATCTGATGAAGAAATTTTCTCCAGATATTATAATACATCTAAGACTTATAGTGATTAAAAAAATACTTGTACTTTTGAAGAATGAGTGCATATCAAAATTGATGAAACAAACCCTTTTGCTTTTAGACAACCCAAACGTACATATTCAGATGTGTTTAAAAAAAATTATCATCCTTCGATATATAATTCATTTAATAGGGAAAATAATCATGAAAATTCTTCCAATGTTTGTAACCTAGAATATTTTCTATCATATGATGATGAATAGGTTTTACAAAACCCAAACCAATTGTTTCATAAGAATTACACTAGTGATAATAACATTAGTGATGTAAATAAACTTGTAATGACTTGATGTTATATTAAATATTAAGTAGTACATTGATCATTCCATTCCCAATTAGAACCAAAAGAAAAAATGCATTTGTAGGTGATGGTGATTTTATTATAGCCATGCAGGATGAGCTAAATGAATTTTAAAGGAACAAAGTCTGAATCTTGGTTCAAAAATCAAAGGACACATCTATAATTGGAGTAAAATGGGTTGTCATAAATAAATGTGAGGAAAATTGAATCATAGTAATGAATAAAACATGATTTGTAGCTAATGGATATAATCAACAAGTATGAATAGAATATTAATAAGCCTATGATCCATTAGTTAAACTTGAATATATTTTTATTTTACTTTCCATTGTAGAATTAATTAATTTCAAACATTTTCAAATGGATGTGAAGTGTGTATTCCATAATGGATACATTCAAGAGGAAGTTTATGGTGAAATAAAATTTGTATTTGAAGACACAAAATCTCCATAACATGTTTTTAAACTTACCAAATATTTATATAGACTTAAACAAGACCCTAGAGCATATTATGATAGACATATACGATTTCTGTTACAAAAAAATTTTGTTAATGGAACCGATGATCCAAATCTTTTTATAAAGAATTATATGAAAAATGTTTTTATTGTTCAAGTATATTTTTATGACATTATATTCAGTTAAACTCATAAATCTTTAACTGATTCCTTTTCGAATGTAATGAAATCTGATTTTGAAATAAGTATGATGGGTGAGTGAACATTTTTCCCTGATTTTCAAATTTCTGAAATACCTGAATGAACCTATATATCTCAACATAAGAATATTAATGATCTTCATAAAAATTGTGGATATGACAACACTAAAAGTATATTCACTCCAATCAGTACCTCAAATACTCCTGATCTTGATGATGTTGGGAAACATGTAGATCCAACATCTTTTAGAGGTATCAAAGGAAACATATTATACTTAACGAATAGTCATACTTACTAAATAATTTAAGTATTCTTATATTAAAGATATCAATATAATCTAATGTAATCTCACATAAAATTAGTGAAACAAATATTTTTCAATTTTAAGGGAACCATGGATTTAGGACTTTTCTACAATTCATTAAATGATTTTGTTTTAAATATATTTTTAGATGGTGATTTTGGTGGATAATGAATTGATGAAAAAATTACATCAAGAACTTGTCATTTCTTAAGAGATTCATTAGATTATTGGTTATGCAAGAAACAACACTCAAAAGCACTTTCCACTACTGGAGCTGAATATGTAGCAGCTGAAAGTTGATGTGCTCAAGTGTTGTTGATGAAAAACACACACACTAAACATGGAATGAGTTTTACCAATAAACCTATATTGTGTGATAATACATGTTCCATTTACCTATGAAAAAAGCATGCTCATTAATCTCATTTAAAACACATGGATATTAGGCATCACGTTCATAGAGATCACACACTTAAAGGAGATATCATTTTTCATTTTATCAAAACAAAAGATCAACTTGTTGATATTTTACCAAATCTTTACCCTTTGATAAGTTTGAATATATTAACCAAAATTTAGTAAAGAAAAATGTATGGTAATCTTCCATATTAACTTGTTGTTGAAACAAATCGCTTAACATTAATAAAATCCTTTTCCTAAGGGGAGTATATTTATTTGTAACCAAAGATTTCATAATCTATTTGTTTTTTAGGGAATTTTTTTGTTTCATAATTAATTTTTAGAATCAAAAAATTCTTTTCCTTAACCAAATTTATCGGAATCTTGGTTTTTACCCGTATCATGGCTAATAATTCTTTCTAAGATATCTGGAAGGTATGTTTCCTTAAATTAATTTTCACATTTTTTTATTAGATAGTATTTTTTTCTTGTTTTAATAAAACACTAACAGATTCACATTCCTTAAATCTTATTTTCTATAAAAACACAAAATATAGGAATCTATCGAATCCTTCTTTGGCATTCATCTCAACCGTCACATCAGATCATGCTTATTTCAATAGTTAGATCAAATCAATAATTCAAACCATCACCTCGAAGCCTATATAAATCCTCCCTATTCCTTGTACCATATCAATTATGAAGACTTGGTGCGTCAAATCCCTAATCCTTATCAAATTGGCTGTTCATTTTTTTAAGGTTTATGACACTCTGAATGTCGCTGGAAGCTTCCATACGGAAACAGATGTCTTCAAACAAGGAAATTGTGGATTGGAAAATCTACCTGGAATGGTTGGTTGACCCAGAATTCTTTTATATGTATTATTCATTGATTATGAAGAATATCAAGCTGAATGGATTAGAGTGTTTTTATGTTTCTAATAAAAAGACTCATGATCAAATTTATTCTGACTTATAAAAATTTAAGATATATTATGTTTCTATGGAAAAGGTGGAAGGGAGAAATTTTCATTTAAAATCCACAGGAAAAAAAATTCTTCATTTATCAATATGGCATAAAATATTCATTGAATTACATATGAAGGTGAAGAAATATTATGCACTCACAAGATTCTAGATTAGTCAGGATGCATTGAGATAAAAAAGGAAATTGGGTGTCTTAAACTCAAGGGAGTAAAATCACAAAAGATAAACCTTATTTCATCAAAAATAATGTTATTAGAATTATGGGTAAAGGTTTTTCTCATACCAAGAATGGTAGAAAAGGATTCCCTAATGAAAAGTTATATCTTTATATTAAATTTTTTGTTTAACCTTAGAAAGCTAAACCTGGTGAAGTATATCCTTCAAAAAATATCCATAATAATGAGTGTAACTCTTAAGTCATAGATAAATATGTATCCAGGGATATTTTTGAAGATCATAGTTCTTTTCATAGAATCCTTTAAAATTTCCTACAGTTATAATCCTAGAACCTTCAAGATCATATTTCTGAGTGATGAAATAATGTGGATAGTTAATGTCCATTTTAGTTCTGATTATGAGAATTTTATGATCATTATTAATGAGAGGTGAATGATTTTGTTAAGAAATGGGATGTAGGTGAAATTCCAAAATTCACAGAAGAATTGAAAAAATAAGGGACCAAAAACCAAAGAAAAATCAATAGTTCTAGAAACTCAGTTAGCTCTTCTAAAGACAAAAAAATCAATAAACATACTCAGATGAAGTTGTAGAAATATGGATAGAGTATAAGATAGTGAACAAATTTTTGTTTTTCTATCTTTGAATATGTTAGTGAACTTAATTATATTGATTCATATTACTAATTTGAGATATTAGTTGCTTCAACATTATTTCTATCATAAGTCCATTTTGTTAAGAATGGTGATGGAAAATCATATCATGCATGAGGTAGATTTAAAAACATTTCATATTGGTTATTATACCAATTGGAAATTACATAATGAATTTAAAAAAGGACTAAAATAATGATTAATGATATCAGAATATTTGTTATCATTCCTGATTCAGTAAAATAATATTTTGATTAGTTAGAAGATAGAATAAAAATTTATTCAACATATCTTTCAGAAATTTTGAATCATGAGGATGTATCCCAGAAGAAAGAGGATAAAGATCTGAATGGGATGTTAAATTCAGTTTCCTTAAATTTGAAGAGTTAAAGTGGGCTTTGGGAGGAGATTGAAAAATGGACTATTAGAAAGAAGAGGTACTAAAGTATTAGGCATAAATTCTAATGTCTCAAGATAAAAATCAAGGCTCTGGAAAAGAAAATCATGGTAAGGAATAGTTTTTCAAATGTTTTGTGTATGATCATAAAGATCATAAGATGTTAAAGGAAACATTGAAGAAGATAATGTCGAAGGAAAATAAGGATGAATGATTTTCATTTCATTCTAATCTTTTTTTAACTTGTAACAATTTTTCCTATCATAATGAAAAAAATTTATCATTCAATTGTATAGTTTTATATTGTTCTAATATATAAGGTAGAATTTTTCCTTCTATTCCTATTTGAAAATCATGAAGGGGGAGAAATTGATGAACAAAAGAATTATAATTATAAAGAATATAATTTCCTAAGAAAGGGGGAGTCTTTTTAAAGATGATTTTCTTAATGTATAAAAATCCAATTCTCTAAGAAAGACACGAATACAATCCTTAGTGATTTAAGATCCTAAGGAAGAGTTATTCATATTCATAATAGTTCATAAGTAATGGGATACAAGTTATTGTTTTTTAGATTAAAAAGAAAATTCATTGTCCATTAAATAATTTTTTGAAAGGTTGTTTGTTCATTCCAAAAAGAAGTTGATTGTTGAGTCTATAAGGTTTCCTTATGACATTAACATTTTACTGTGTGTTGAAAATAAAAAAATCCTAAATAAAATATTCTTTCTCTATGAATTATTTCCTTAAGGGGAATTTTTTTACTCGATGAAATGTTTTACCCTTACCTTAGTTTTCATTATCTTATTTAATGTCTTCTCAAATACAAGTCTAATTTATCTAAAGTAAAAAATTAAGATCCATATAAAAAACCATGGAATCATAATGTTTCTTATGTAACCATCTATTACAATATTTAGACTACAATTTATCTGAAATTAAAACTTGTAATTTTTTTAAATTTAGAATCTGAATTCTATGATATTAATATTTCAAATTGTTTTAAATTCAATCTATGAATTCTCTAAAATTGAAACTCTTATGACTATAATATTTGGACTCCTATGTAAATAAAATTTTGACATTGAATTCCACAAAATTTCGATTCTGAATTACATAGAATTCAGTATTTGAATTCTTTAGAATTCAAAAATTGAATTATTTATAATTAAGATACCTAATTAATTAGAATTCATTTTCAAAATTCATTATAAAATAGAATACAAATGTCAATTTGTTTCTAGAATTCTATTTTTTATTTGTTTAAATTACAAATTCTATTTTCCCCTAGATTCTAGATTTTTCATTTGGTTATGCTATTTCATTTTTCTTATAAACGTTTTTATTTTGAAACTACATCGTAATTTTTTATAACAATCTATTTGTTGAGTTACACGTGTACATGTCCCTTTGATATTCAATAAAAAATATTTCCATTGGAGTGGGGATCCAACCATTGAATTTTATCCTATAAATAGGATCTCATTGTAACAAGCACATTATATATGAAATTGGTAAAAATATCAATTGATGATATTAAAGATTACATTTTGTGATCTTATTTTTAGAGAGATGATGACTATCATGCCTTGTGTGTTTTGTGAACATCTTGTTTGGTCATGAATATATTATTCATCTTGCTTCCCGTGACTCCGATTATTGCTGAGTAAAATCATTGGATTCTAGGGATAAGAAGAAGAAGGTTCCAACTAACTTAATGTTTGAGGGTGTACAAGGATTGCAAGAAAGACTTCGATATTCTTATCTGGTTCTTACCCTGGTGTAGGTAAGACATACGTTAAAGAATTTATTAATAAATAGACCATTATCTGTGGTTTTTGGATACCCTACTATTTGGGTTATATGATTTCTTACTTGCTGTGTGTTATTGTTTCATGTTTTATTTCTAATTTATTTTGATAAAGACAGAATATATAGATTTCTTATACATTCTTGTACTTTTAATTGCTCTGATAAATAAAATTCTATACACATTAAATATTAATCATTCTCTAAGTAAACTATTCTTAAATTTATTTTCTGGATTCATATTTCTAGACCCTAAGAAAGTTTATTTTTATATTTAAGAACCAATGAGGGAATGTGAATTTACCTTATTTAATATTTTTAAATATAGTTTTCCTCAAGGAGAAAAATCAATGAATTTAAATCTACAATTCACCCACTCCTATAACTGAGCTTCCACAAATACTATTTTGACCCTACTCGTAGCCTGGTAGGACCTTAAAACCATGTTACGGTAGGGTGTATGTGTTATTAGTGGAGTCTACTTGTCAAAATTGTTATTAGAGAAGGAAACCTGCCAAAAGTGTGGTGCACTTCCAGGGATGAGATGTTAGTCCCATAATGAAGACGTTGTGATCTAGGGGGGGGGGGTGAAAAGAACACCCCAAAATAATGATGGGTTAAATGCATAAATGATATTAATGATGTTAATAATGGGAACATTAATTTTTTTGGATCTTAGCTGATTAGAAATCCATGGTTAAGCGTCTTTGGACTACTGTAGTGATTAGGATGGGTGACATTTCGGGAGGCTACCCCAGACATGTGTGAGTGAGGAAGAAACACACTGGAAAGGACATGTGTTGGCTTGTGGGGACATTAATTATTTAGATGACATATTTGGCCACATTGGTGGTCCCAAGGGTGCAAACCATGGGTCAACTTGCCTACTCATAGTACATGGTGGTCCATAACCCGATGAACCTGTAATGGTGGGATGTTTGTGCTGTTATCGGGCCCAGTTGTCACAATGATATTCCGTAAATGGAGTAAAATAAAATTTATAAATAAAACATTCATAAAATGCAATTATGAAAGAAATAAATAATCTCTTATTATAAGAGTTGTAATCATAGTAATTTCTTATATTATAATCAAACTTTTTCACTAATACTGATACATGAATTTATGGTTGTATTTATAAACTATGAAACATATTTAAATTTAAAACATTCTGAAACCGATGTGATGTTTTCATTTATGAAATAATATATACAAGAAAAATTTTATGCAAAAAAACTACCATGATTTAAGAATATAAAAAAAGTAGTTATTTTTATTAAAAATACTATTAAACATTAGGATAATTTAAAAAACTCTAATATTCATGTATGATTGACTTAACAGGATTTTATTTAAAAAAAATACTATGGTAGGTGAAAACAAAAATAGTTTTATACAAAATTTTTTTATATATACCATCATTATTTATATTTAATTTGATGACATCATATATTGATCGACTAATGATATATATATCAACTTTTAGATATAACTTATGAGGCTTGGGTTTGAAGTAATTCAGACGATGAACTAACTCTTTCCTTGGATTTCAAATTTATCAAAAATTGGGGAACCCTTTCTTGCTAAATTAATTATAATATATATATATATACATATATAAGATTTGATTTTTGAATTATCTAATAATAAATAAACTACAACACCAACCCAAAAGACAATAAATCTGGATGAATATTTTAATTAATTATATAAAAAAACATTTAGTGGAATGACTCTATGATTATTATACCTTATAGTTTGTAGAAAAGATTTAATTATATCTAGTGTTTTAGTATAGTAGACTTTAGGATGACTAAATCAATCCCATTTGAACGTTATAATCAATATTTAATTATTTAAAATTATATAAATACTACATAATATTATATTCATAGGTAAATGATTTTGAAATACAGTATTTTTCAAATTGTGACATTGGTTCAGGTGAATTTGATAGAAATACTCAATCTATGACATTAAATTTCCCAAGATATGGTATAGTTTATTTTTCTTTTAATGAAGATTGTGTGTATAAGGAAGTTACTTTTAATTACATTTTAGTTTCATTCAATATTATTGTTTATATCCATATGCTAGAATAGTTTTCTTATGGAGTGAAAATTATTTTTCTTTATTTAATCTTTATCATCATATCATTGTCTCCATATTTTTATCGACTGAATAAATATATATCTACTTTTAGATATAACTTATAAGGCATGGGTTTGAGGTAAGCATGACTGATGAACTAAATATTTCCTAGGATTTCAAATTTATCAAAAATATGGGAACCTTTCATAGCTAAATGAAATTATAATATATATATATATATATACATATATAAGACTTGATTTTGAAATTTAAAATAATAAATGAACGAAAACTCCATCCCAAAAAACACTTGATCTGGATGAATATTATTATCAATTATATAAAAAAACAATTTACTGTAATGACTCTATGATTATTATATCTTATAGGTTGTAGACCAGATTTAATTATATTTAGAGTTATAATATAGTAGATTTCAGGATGTCTAAGTCAATCCCATTTTAACATTATAATCAATAATTAATTATTTAAAATTATCTATATATTATAGAATATTATATGTAAAGGTAAATGATTTAAAACTAAATTATTTTTCAATTTGGGACACTTTTTTAGGTAAATTTGATAGAAATACTCAATCTAGAACATTAAATTTCCTAAGATATGTTATAGTTTATTTTTAGTTTAATTAATTTTGTGGGTATTAGGAAGTTACTTTTAATTACATTTTAATTTCAATCAATATTATTGTTTATATCCATATGCTAGAATATTTTTCTAATGGAGTTAAAAATATTTTCCTTCAAGGAATGTTTATCATCATATATCGAAAAATGAAAAAATATATATATGTTTTCTACAACTCTGGGTAGTTGGGGTGGTTTTTAGGGGGGGGTGATGTACCATCAATCACGAGGTTAAATCCCAAGGAATTATTATTTGGAGTGGTTTGAATTTCATCTTTGTGAGATTCCATTGGATGTCATGACCTCTCTAATATGTAATATATATATATATATATATATATTCTAGATTTTATTTATTACATTACGAAGTTCAATTTAGTTAATATTTTATGAAATTATTTTTAAGTCAACATGATAAGAAATGTGATGGATACTAGTTTTTTTTTCAAACATTTTTCAAAAAAGTCCTTATCAATTTCATGTAATTTAAAAATACAATGAATAAAGTCCCTATTATCAATGAAAATTAATATAATTGATGTTTTTGAAGAAACATATAGGAAATAAGAGGAATCTGATACATTTAATAAGGAAAAATGGATTGAAGAAAGAATCTATAAGGATAGGAATGAAAAATATCAGGAGATTAAATTTAGAGGATTAAAAACTACCATGAACAATTTGAGATGGTAGAGGAACCTTCTCGATCACTTCCGATTATGAAGCAATTTCCATTGTCATTTATTTGGATTGATAATATATATTAAAAAATTATCATAATAGGTAAATTCCATAGTCTATTGTAAATGAAAAGGTAAAAATATTTTTGTATATTTTAGTTAAACAATTTTTGACGAGATGTGACTAAAAATTATAATATATTATCAATGTAGTTAAAAAATCTGATACACACACAATTTTTTCTCGATAAAAGTGGAAAATTAAGATTTTGAGAAAATAAATAGAACAAGATAATTATATCAGGAACCCTATGATGATGAATAATATTCCATGAAAACTTCGATGACATTAACAACTTTTTTATATAAAATAAGTGTACCTTATTTCCCGATATGAATATTTATCATATAGTGAATTGAAAGCTTCAAATAATAGTTCATTGGAACTAAATTAGTCTGATGGAGATGGGCATCTTTAAGAAGGTTCACAATTTTTATTTAAAAAATGAATATATTTCACTTTCATGATTAAGTTATGGTATCCTAATAAATTTTTCCTGGGATTTTACTTAAAATCTAAAAATTACGATGAAAGAAATTAAAAAATGATGATTCATAATTTTAATAATTTAATAATTCAAATTGAAGGAATAAAAGAAATATTTTCAGGCATACAAGATATATGAATGCATATCTATGTAAAAGATGATATTTTTGCGGGATTGAGATCTCTTATCCATGTATATGAGTGAATTATTTATAATTGATAATATGTTAACAATTTTAATGTGTAATAAATAGTGGAGTTTATAATGATAAATAACATCATCAATTAAATGAGTAAGACTGAAAAAGGTATAATATTCATCGATAAGAAGCATAATGGGAGAGTCGTGGAGAGAAGTTAATAATTAAAAATGTTTTCCTATTAAAAAAAATCATATATATACCATTAATATAATAATATGGAGTTTATTTAAGATGTTTTTGTGAATTTTGATTCAAATTAAGTGATTTCAGAGAAAATACAACAAGATCATTGGAAGATGAAATCCATAATGATGAAATTTTCTTAAAAATACTACTATTTGTACTTGAACTTTTGGAATATTTTAATAATTAAACATCCAAAATTTCAATTACACTTTCATTTGTTTTATAAAGGATTATTATTTTTTTTAAACTCTTATTTTTTCATTAAAATATTCCTTAATAGATTTTTTTATACCATTTTAAAAAATAAATATAGAAAAAAATTATTTCCCAAATATTAATTTTGGCAAATATAAATCAAGATAATGGTAGGGAACACACAAAAAATTAATTGATGGGAAAAATGGTTTTTTAATATTAACATTTTTTAGTTTTCTATATTTATCATTTCAAATGGGGGGGGCACATATAAGTTAAAAACTTTATTTATACCTTTAAATTTAAAAATAAAGGATTAATCATAATGTTTTCTACTATATACATTTATATCCTCATTAGAATAATATCTTTGCAGGAAGATTTTTTTTTTAATTTTTAGAGAAATAAAATTCTATTATAAAAAATATATATAAAGAATATGATATAGAATTATATTAATTATATCATAAGGAAATGTAAGAAGTAAATCTGACATAAAAATTTGTAGCATATTAAATGAATGGCTTATAGATTCCATCAAACATTATTTTTTAAATTCAATTAGATATTTATCTAAAATTCCATCAGATGGAAGAATATAAATTCTACATAATGAAGATTCACAATGACAACTAGATAGACATGATGAATTTATACAAAATTAGGATTTTATATTTATAAAAGATATGATTATTTAAAAAGTTAGTGTACTTCTAAATTAAATACTAATTCTTCATATTGTTGAGACATTAAATTTGGATGTTTATTTTTAAGATTTCTTTGTAAAAATTATATATATGAGTTGTTTTTTATTAATGGATTCATGCATATAAATAGAAATGATACTTCATGGAGAAGTAGTTACTAACATATTATGATCTAATGTAACATTTTATATTTATTCAAATTTATTTTATTGAGTGAGAATAATTGTTAATATTAAGTGTTTTTTCATTAAATCAATTTTGTCTGGTAATATTTGTAAATTGAATATC
Source organism: Viscum album (assembly GCA_963277665.1). NCBI lineage: Eukaryota > Viridiplantae > Streptophyta > Magnoliopsida > Santalales > Viscaceae > Viscum > Viscum album. The sequence continues at coordinate 247,562,694 of OY728127.1, forward strand.
ATTTTATCATTTTACATATTATTTAATTGATATGATGGATCGAGGGATCAGGGGGATAAAAAGACGATGTTTGGTCTTATTAGTGTGATCGAGGGACAACATTTACAAAGCGACAATGATTTGTCCAATCTACTGGATCGAGGGCTTATAAGGCTTGGAAGACATGTCATGTTGTAATTTAATGTCATGGATACAAAATTTATGATAACTAACTTCTTTATCACATTGTTTGAATGTGAATTAATTTATTTATTTATGGTTATGTGTGTTTTGTTATTAATTTTTATAAAATATTATTATTCAGTTCTAATTTTTTTTCAAAATTTCTTTTTACTTTTTATGTGAATTTTATGTAATTTTTATATTTTATTTTATTAACATTGTTACTAGGAAATTATTAATTATATTAAAAAAATATTTTTCCCATAGACATTCTTACAGTCATGTAGTTGATATATTTTATGTTGAAATTATTTTAAATTAAATTTCACCACTATTAAATAATTGTCATTAATTTTTTAAAACATTTATTTTTAATAAAAATCATTACATAAAACCGGAAACCAAAAATAGATAACACACTATATATAAAATCAACATGTATGTTGTCATCATGGAATTAAAACCATCTTATCCCTATTATCAAATAAAAAAATAAATTCTAGTTATTTAATTTAATAATTAATAATGTTAATTACACAATTTTTGAATTAGATATATCCTAATATCATTAAAATCACACTTAAAATAAGAGAATTAATGAATCCCTTAAAATAATAAATTTAAATCTACTTGAACAAGAATTGAAAAAAAGATAAAAACAATAATCACCTCTCCAAATAGGAATAAACAATCTCTATGGACGTCATTCCCTAAAAAATCCTCAAAATTAAAAGGAACTCCTTGATAAATGAATCCGATAAACTACCATGACATATATTGAAAAAATGTGGGAAAATACAAAAAAATAGATATGAACCCATAATATAATGTAGGAGAAGTTGCAAAAAGTCACCATTGATTGATCACAGGATTTTTCTAAGCAGTCCCATTCTAAGAGAATTTTAAATAATAATAAATATTACTATTATACTCAAGGATTTTGTAGTATAATAGTAGATATTATTTGAGTGAAAGGGTAAAATAGATTTTATAGACATTCTTGAAGAAAAAAATAAACTCTTTGTCTGGGGTTTTGATGTCAACAATGGATCAGGTCAAAGTATAATTGGAAAACATGATTCCTATATTCTATTCTTTTGGGATCAATTCACGTCATCATCAAAATGGTCATTCACTCATTTTTTTGGGTAAATATTCATAGAATTATAACCTCATCGTTTCCAATTGTGAACCATATATTATATTCTTGAATAAAACCAAACCAAATACCATGTATCAGGATGTGAATTTCTATTTAGGATGTAATAAGAGACTTTATTACATTATTGACATTTAATTACAAAAAATTGACATAAATATATATTTAATCAACCTAACTCCACCAAACATACTCAGAGTGTCCTCCAAAAAAATAATCTTCAAAAACACATAACCTAATGAGCTAGAAGGGTCAGTTTCCTTATATTGTATTACTCTAAAGATATTCTCTCCTAGATCCTTTAAAACTTAAAATGAGATAGGATAAGGAATTTCATGTCCAAAAAACCAGACCAAAATAGCTGCTTAAAAAATCTCCAACATAGTAGCACAACTATCACACTTATAGGGATAAAGTTTAAAATATACATCATTATCAATAATCTGTCAAACTCCCTCTTGGGGGAGATACCACTCAAATAAGATCATTGATGCAAACATGAAAAAAAGTAATAAATGTCTATTTAATAAGAAATATAAATTAAAACATCATCTATAGATATAAAAAATAGTTATATGGAGATTAAATAAATGAAGTAAACTGAATGGGCATCTGTAACTCTTAGTACAACGATAAAAACTCTACACCACTATGTCTTTATAAGAGGAAACTATTAGAAAAATACACACACACCCAAAAAATATTTGATTTCAGGGATGTATATGGGTTTCTCCTTGAAGAATACATCTCCATCAATTTCAATAGAACCAAACTTCATTTCATGGGTGTCTGAATTAGGATTGTGGGGAATCCATGATTACTAAAATACGTCATTGATATGGATCATCTATAGGAGAAATGAAGACTTTTTGTTGGTGGTTCCTACTAATTCCACTAACTTTAAAGGACCCATAAACTCGGAAAAAATCTTACATAAATGGAACATAATTCAACATGAATGAATAGTATTCACCATATAGAATATATGACCACCAATATCCAACACTATAGGAATCCTCCTATGGTTATTATGAGACTTCTAATGATCTTGTAACACCTTCATTAGCACAAAAAATCACTAATACCATTTCATCCATTATCTATACTATCTTTTGATAGTGCAATGATAAATGTTTTACACCAATCTAAAATAATGGAGAGTATAATATTGATCAATACAAATATTTAATTTGTTTCATACCAATGGTGGTTTGAAAACAAATTTTATCATAAAAATAGTAAGTTGGTGGATACTTCTCTAACAAATCCTAAAAATGTAGGATATGATTCCTTGTTGTTTTTTTAGTGTCTTGATGGTATGCTAAGTTTAGACATCAATTTTTGGATGAAATGATTTTATAAGGAACTACTAAGATCCAAAATAATTCTGAAGTCTTATCCACACTGTGGTGGTTAAATGTGGATTACAATTAGAGATGACCATCATCTAGAGACCATAAATCATCAACAAGTCATCTAGATACATCCTTAACAAAATATTCAAAGACATTGAATACATTACTTCAAATAAGTGATCCTATTTAATTAAATAGTCCATGATTTCACTTATTGTATCAAAAAATCCATGATGATGTGGTATGATAAGGAAATAATTCCAAAAAAAAAAATTAATGTCAGTTCAACTTGGGAAAATCAGACAGTTTGAGAGAACCACCATCAATTGGACCCTTAAAGAATGGTATTTATTTTTCAAAGAGGGATGTTCCCCCAGTGGAGATCATTATATGTAATGGTAAAATATCTCACACAGTTCTAAAAGAATAAATTATATCCCATAGAAAAACACCTAGTTTAGATCATCCCTTGTTCATCTAATATCACCATAGAAAACATAATCTCAGCAGAATTTGATCAAAGAATGCCCCAACATAGAATCTTTTGACTATTGGACTACTGAATAACTCACCAGAATATATTAAATAAATCCACTTCAACTATCCTTGCATGTAACCTGATGAATCACAATGTAATATTTGATTATTCTTTAAAAATATCTAAACCGAATCACTAAATAACTACATAAATTTATTCTTAGTTCATCATCCATAGAATTAAATTTTCACAGTGTATATGAAATTTCTATGTAATAATACTATTATATTGAAATGAATAATTTATAGATATTGTTCCATATTTTCTAGTTGAATATGTAACATAATATTTTGTGATTGGGGAAAAAAATACTGTCAATACTATAGTAATGAGGGGAATTATAGGATGAAAATAACATGATCAACATGAGATCATGTGTGAAATAGTTTTATTGATTGGGTTTTAACTATTGAAAATGAAAAATAATAATCCATTCCATTCTACATCAGAATATTAACCAAACCCTATGATGAAGTATCATAGTAACCCTCAAACTAACCTCTATTTTTTGGAAAAAAATTTAACTAGGGTTGGACCATCCAATAATTTAGATAATCAAATGTTTATTGTCCCTTTTGATACCATAATATTATATTTTCAATTGTATTAAAATTTTCAATGGTGTCAGAATCTAACATATGTCTTACACAAACCATATATAATATCCTGGAAGATCTATTAGACTTTATATAACTACATAATTATTGTGGGATATGCAAGAAACAAAAACATTGAACTTAAAAGGATCCATAACTAATCCATTCAGTGAAATGACATTCCCCATGAAATGAACACCATGATTTGATAAAAACATTTAATGTCTTATTGAATGGATATTAATGATGATTTACTCCCAAAAAGAACCAATAGATTCACCCAAAGAGCCTCATTTGACATGGATTACTAGTGGATTCCATAAATAAAAACCATTAGTAGTTAAAAAATCTCTTGGACAACTAAATTACTAAGTCCAAAAAATAAATTTGGAGAATTTATCACACCTTACAACATAAAAATATATTCATAATTCAAATATTGTCATCCAAAGGTAGTATTCATAATATCCTTAACCATTTACCACATCTGTAGATATAATGATATTAGATCGAGCTTATAAAACTAAATAAACCTCATTACATGATAAAATAAATCATTATTCCATGGAATTGGGTATTATTTCTTCATTCAGACCCAATTCATAGGATTATAAAGGATAAACTAATATAAAATTCATCTTCCTCCATTGTGATGAAAACCGATGAAACCTATGGTGACCTACTCAGCTAAATAAAACCACACTAATATATATATATATATATACAATATCTATGTTCATATCGTTCATAAAAAAGACATTATCCTCTATGAAGAAATAAATATCCAATAATTTCTTTACTATAACCCTATCCCAAAGCCAATCTCCCATCCTGGGGGTAACGCAATGTAACACCAGGAGATTTTATGAGATATATTATTTTTAATTTCTTTGATGTCTTCTATTATACACCAATATTAGCTTGTACTATATGCAACACTGTATTAGCTTGTAGTATATGCAACAATATTCTTGGATAGTGTTACACACAATTTCAACTTCGTTTTGTGGAAATTATTCTCCGCAACATTAAGTATAGATTTCGTTTAATGTATAAATGAAATAAGTTTTGATTATGTTATAAAAAACACCAAATGGAGGTTTCACTACATGCAACCCTGACTTGGCTTGCATTACATGCAATCGTGACCTTCCTCGATAGCGTGTGTAGTAAGCAATACCATGTTTCACTAAACGAGATATTATTGTAATATTATTATGAACTAGCCGTTATAAATAGTAATAACCACTTTTGGAAATTTTAATAATATTATCATTAAAAATGGACATCATTTTTGGATTTGGAATATCGAAATTATCCTAGGGTTAGTTTTTGGTATTTTTCTGAAAACATTCAATTTTTTATGAATAGTGAAAACACTATGTTACTATTTAAAATTAGAATTTTTATTTAAATAATTATTTTTTTATTTAAATATTTTTAGGTAAAAATTGATACATAATACCTATATAAGTTAAATGTAATTCAATGGAGTCATTTTATAACAATTTTAGATGTATAAAAATTTTATTGAACTTTTCACCGCCTTTTACCCACCTCCTAGGAGAATTTGAAAATTTACATAAAACATAATTCTACCACTATGTGAGTGTAAATTTAGAAAATCCGAGAGACATGGTTAATATGAAGGAGTAAAATGTGGTTCAATAAGATAAAAATAATTTTGGGTGAATAGTAACTTTTTACTTATAATTACCACGGTTACAAGTAAATAGGGTAATTAATGGTAAAAATTTTATTATTATTACCCTAACACATGTCCTAATTCTATTGGATAAGTTAAGTTAGACCAAAAACAACCTTAGGGATAAAATATTACCCTTTAGGTCCACTTGGATTATATTAGGACATTTATTATTATTTTATTTAAAGAAGAATTAAAATAGTCGAAATTAGAGTTTAATAACTAAAACATTTTTAATATTGGGTTATACATATGATAAATTCGACTATAAATATTCATTAGAAAAATAAAAATATTCATGAATAAGGGATGTTTATTTATAATTTTTAGACATTATATAATTTAATATATTTTTGACACAATGGTTATGCAGTATTTACATTATTAATGAAATATTAACATAATTGATGTTATAAATAAGCAAATAAATTTAATTTTACACTTTTTGTGAATTAAACTAATTTTATAGGTTAATATGACATGTTAGTATTTATTTAATTAACTTTTTTCGAACTAATAATGCTTTAATGATTACACAAAATATCAATTACCAAATAGTGTCAAAATTGACATCAAATAGTTTTTAAAAAACATATTATATTATTAGTTGTTATTTTATTCCTAAAAATCTAAGGATCGTCCAAATGACTTAGATAAGGATATATACATTAATAATGAATCACTTGGGGTTCTTTTGTCTTTTTATTGTAAGCTTATTAACCATATATTGTAAGAAAACAAAAAGACACGGTAAAAGTTAAATTATTTAACTTAGAGTTAAATCTAAATGATAAGGTTAAAATAGTAACTTAAACTTGTCTAAAACCTATTGGTTGAGAGTATTTATACCCATCCCCACCTTTTATTATAAATAAATCAATTTGTAGATATTAAAAACCGAATATGACTTTATTATAAAATAATATTTTAGGTTTTTCCTAAGGTGCCCCTCTCCTCCCGTATAAAAAGGGCACCACTTCACATTTCTCTTCACACCCTTTTGAGCCTCGAAGCTCGGCCAAACCATGACAATTCCTCTTTTCAACCTCTATAGTTATATCATAGAGGTTTTTTATTCTAAAAATACCAACTCTGGTGCCCTAAGAATGAGTTTAAAGGAGGTGCGTCGAGGGAGAGGTAATCTCTGCTACCGACTCTTTAAAGTTTCTTTCTTCTTCTACTTCCTCTTATTTAATTGTTTCATTATAAAGTAATAACATAATTATTACCTATATATTTATATGTTATTATAAATATGAAACAACCCTATTTCACCTTCTATCCATCTTACAGAAAATGAAATCATTGTGCATGCATACGTACGGAATACCGTCTCCACATCATGGTATAATCAGTTTTTCAACCACCACATTATTTGGATGGGTATAATGATGTAAAGAATAACTATATATAATTATTAGAAAATGATACAGATTCTCTGATATTTTATCATCCACTTGATTTCCATTCAATAAATATGGGAACGATATCATCGCTCGTGCATACGTAGGGATTACCGTCTCTCCGACGCGATGAGATTCATTTTCCATGTTAACAATTCAAGAATGATTATAAAGTATATATAAAAAGTAATAATGAAATATATGAAATAATAATGCTACTGGATTTATGAATATATATATTTATGTCATTTACTTAATTCCATTCAATTCAATAAGGAAACGAAAATCAGCGTTCTTGCGTACGTACGGCCTACCGTCTCTAGGAACGATGTATTTCTTTCCATTTATAGATCTATTATATATATATGTATATTCTGAATTTATATTATATATAAATCATGTTTTATATTCTTGAATTAATTAATCATGATCAAAGTGATCATATTATTAATTACAATTCAAAACACGAACGATAAATGAAACAATTTTACCCAAAACACTGCTTTAACATGGAATTGACAAATGATCGGATAATCTAAAGTCATAAGTGAAAAATATATGATATCATAAATATTATAATGGTTCTGTTACAAGTTAATAATATGTTTAAAACCACTATACATGATTCTAGGGAAAATATGGAAGAAATTGGACATAAGGTAAGGGATAATTTTGCAATCTCATTTTTATCTGAGAATTCTTATACGTAAGTATTTACTAAGGTTATATTTTTCATCCATGCCCATAATTTTTTTTTCATAAAGTGTTTAATATTATTCCATTTATGTTTAATTTCATGTTTACCCCTCTTTGCCTTTTACATTTTTTTATGGAAGGAATCATTCTTTTTTTATCATAGGAGGAACTTTTTGACTTTTCTGACAAAAGAACGAGGAGAATGTACTCTTTAACTTATACAACATGAACAGATTTTTACAGTTTTATAATGCTTTATTTAAATGATTTATAATCTAAAAGATTTCATGACTATTTTCAACAATATCCTTTTCTTTTAAAATTTCATGTCATTTAGTGAAATAAAAATGATTTTGAAGAAGAAAGGATATTTTCCTCAAGAATTAATTTCAACTGTTTTATCAAAACCATTTTCCATCTAAGATGAAATTGTTTCATATGTGTATGTTTAATGTATAATGTCTCTATGATTTACATGGATTCACTTTTCTTATGATGAAATGATGTCCTTTTTTTTAAATTATGTTATGATGGGATGATGTTTATGAAACCCATTTTATACTTTGGGTAATGATGAATGATTTATGTTCATGTTGTGGCACAAGCACGAATGATTTCATTATGAGATGGGTGGGACCTATATCTCCCTCCAAAGAATTGGGTAAAGATTTATATCTCATGAGATATACATGGCTTGAATGGTAAGTTAATCCGGTTCAGTGTTACAGGACTGAAACTAGGAGTGAACTCGATTCAGAAAGGGATTTTTCCACTAAGATGGTCTTGGCAGTAATGCCTTGGCTACTATGGAAATCATATCATGTGATTAATGGTTTTCCACAATTAAATGTTTTATTCCAATGAAATTTTATCACGATTAATGTTCCTTTGTGTCCTATTACTTTTGTACTTCCAAGATTTATTTCACAACTCAACATTTTGATGTGTAAACTTTATGTTCATGTTTTTAAGTTCAAATGTATATGGTTTGTTTTATTTTCCCCATGCATACCCTTACTGAGCATTTGAGCTCACCCTTTATATGTTTTATTTTCCCTAGGATATAAAGAATGGTTTTAGGTAAGAAAAATATGGGATGATCTTTATGAGAGATGTTGAAGATCTTTCACCACGATTAGAAGATTATGTTCCGAGTTTCCAAAGACACTAAACTATTACGGTCCTTCGGCGTTTGTTTTTGTTATGTATTAATTATTCCGCAAAATTAATGTAATTTCCATATTTTTCAAGCTTTGGGTCTCCACAGTTGGTATCAGAGGTTCGGTTTAGTCCACCTTTGGAAACTAGGATGAGAGAAATTTAGTGAGATCCCTAGATATATTTCTATGTTATGTCTAGGGATGTCCCTAAGGTTAAGTATAAGTATTGGTTATAGTCCTATAATTGTGGTAAGAATATTATGATTAACACTAAGATGTTATATATTGATGGTACTCCCCCTTTATTTTATTTTTCCCTAGCATGATTTTTTCCTCTCACACGATTCCTTTTGGGATTTTGAAAACGGCTGGAAATAGAAAGATTCACGATAATGGAGGATATAATGGACAATGGGATGATATTATTATTGAGAAACCAAATGAAACGGGATTGGGAAGTCCAAACATCGTTATTATGCTTAATCAGAAATCTCATAATATGATCAATAATCTCAACTTTGGTAAGATTCCCGACTCGGCTAATAAGAGAAAGATGGAGTTTCATGATGATCATAGAGGAAATTAAGTTAATTTTCCCTCATATAACTCATGTGGGAATATGCATCAAGGATAATGTTTCAAATTAATTGGAATATGTTTTGGGTGTGGAAAATAAGGACACAAAGATAGTAATTGTAAAGGAAAAGGTTCAGTTAACACCATGGACAAGGATAATGGTATTGCTAAGACATCAACAACAGTTAGATGTTTTAAATGTAGAATTTACGGGAATTATGCAAACCAATTCTCTAAGGGAAAATATCATGAAGAGAATCAACATGGTCATATGGGTAGTATTTATTTGGATGATGATGAGGAGAATAAAAATGATATATGAGATGAACTAATTGTTGAAGCTTGGTCAATGGTTTAAGAAGGTAATGGAATGATTGTATGTTTATCAAGAGTAATGTTGTATAATTAATTTAATGGTACTATGGAATAATGAAACATCTAAGGATTGTTACACTATTCCTTTTCCTAAAGTTTTTTAAAGTATATGTTGAATGGTACTGGTAACCCTGAAAGGTTATTCAGTTATTTTTGGAAAGAAGATGATATTCACATAATGAAGGGATAAAGAGAAAATGAAATTATGATAGTATTCATGAGATCATGTCTAATATAAGGAAAAAGTGATATCATGGTTTGAGTATATAGAAATTTTGGGATTTTGGTATGTGGAGTGAGTTACCTTTTGATAGAATTCATGTTTTCTCTATGGTTCTATGGTCATTCATGTTTCAAAAGAATACATGATTAAAGTATTCACATGTTTGTAATATGACCAACAAGATATATATTATGATAAATGAGAGATAAATGATGGTATTCACATGCTTAGTATATGACCACTCTAGTAGTAATTTTATTTATAATATGAGATTGGATAGATGTATTTTGGATAAGCCTAAATATTGGAATGGATTATGTTGAACATAAAATAGTATTATTTAAATATAGAACTATTTTTTGATATTATTTCTGGAATGTTATAATAGTATATTTTTATAAAAAGGAAAACCTATAGGATGGGTGACAAACCGTCGCGCCAGACAAGGCTATGAGAATCAAACCCAAAACTGAAGTAAGACATGCCTTTATCTCATACCACTGGCCTACAGGAAGTATCTTGTTAGTAGATACTAGTTTTATTATATTAAGGGGTATAATATATGAAGTATAAGTCCATTTTAGGAACCATATATGATTAATCTAACTATAGATAGTCTTAAGTATTTTTGATAAATATTTCTATAATTTTTTAGACAAATGGAATGACCCATCATTTTATCACATGATCTACTAACACTTCACAAATGACAAATTCAACCTCATTTCTTAATGAGATGATGGGGAAACTGTCCATGGAATGACCAACATTGAGATGGTACCAAAATCAAGAAAGTATTTCTTCTAATTCCAATTTCATAAATTTTAGGGAAATGGTCTTCAAAACCAAAAATGTTGTCCTAGTGCCCTTATATCTGATGAATTAGATGGTACCTTAGATCATCACAAATTTATGGCTTTTTGATTTTTTTTCTTTTTCATAGCCATGTCCTCAACCACTCTTCCTCAGAAGTTCGTGGATATATTTCTCTTCCACATCCATATTTTCAACTATGTTGACCTATGTGGAAACCCAATGCTGAGTTACTTTGGGTGACTGTAATGATTCTAAATTCCCTTTTCAAAATGAAGTTTTAGTGTTCCTTTTTATGATGTGGGTTTCTATGAAGGAAACGTTCAAGTAGTAAACCATTTATAACCCTGACGAATTTCAAGGGAGAAATTCATTTTAAGGGGGGTATAATGTAACACCATGAGATTTTATGAGATATATTATTTTTAATTTCTTTGATGTCTTCTATTATACACCATGATTATCTTGTACTATACGTAACACCGTATTAGCTTGCAGTATACCCAACAATATTCTTAGCTCGTGTTACACACAATTTCAAGTTTGTTTTGTGGAAATTATTCTATGCAACATTAAGTATATATTTTATTTAATGTATAAATGAAATAAGTTTTGATTATGTTATACACAACACTAAACGGAGCTTTCACTACATGCATCCCTGCCTTGGATTGCATTACACGCAATCGCGACCTTCCTCGATAGTGTGTGTAGTATGCAATACCAAGTTTCACTAAACGAGACATTATTGTAATATTATTATGAACTATCCGTTATGAATAGTAATACACAATTTATGAAATATTATAATTTTTATCTTTCAAAATGGACTTCACTTTTGGATTCAGAATATCGAAATTAGCCAAGGGTAAATTTTTGGTATTTTTCTGAAAACATTCAATTTTTGATGAATAGTGAAAACACTGGGTTACTATTTAAAAACTGACTTTTTATTTAAATAATTATTTATTTTATTTAAATTTATTTTAGGTAAAAATTGATACATAATACCTATATAAGTTCAATGTAATTAATTGGATTAAATTGACAATAATTTTTGATAGATAAAAATTTTATTGAACTTTTCACCGTCTTTAACCCACCTCCTAGGAGAATTTGAAAATTTACATAAAACATAATTCTACCGCTTCTGTGAGTGGAAATTCGAAAATTCAAGAGACACGGTTAATATCAAGGAGTAAAATGTGGTTGAATAAGATAAAAATAATTTTTGGTGTATAGTAACTTTTTAATTTTATTTACCATGGTTAAAAGTAAATAGGGTAATTAAGGGTAAAAATGATATTATTATTACCCTAACACATGTCCTAATTCAATTGGATAAGTTTATTTAGACAAAAAACAACCTTAGGTAGAAAATATTACCCATTAGGTCCACTTAGATTAGATTAGGACATTTATTATTATTTTATTTAAAGAAGAATTAAAATACGTAAAATCTATGCTTAATAACTAAAACATTTTTAATACAGGGTTATACATAAGATAAATTCGACTATAAATATTCAATAGAAAGATAAAATGATTTCCTACATAATTTTTTGTTTATTTATATTTTTTAAACATTAATTAATTTATTTTATTTATGACACAATGATGATGTAGTAATTACCTTATTAATGAAATATTAATATAATTGATGTTATAAATACCAAAATAAATGTAATTTTAGACTTTATATGAATTACACTAATTTTATAAGTTAATAGGACATGTTAGTATTGATTTACTTAACTTTTTTATAACTAATCATGCTTTTATGATTTTGACCAAAATGAATTACCAAATAGTGTCAAAATTGACATAAAATAGTTTTTAAAACAAATATTATATTATTAATTGTAATTTAATTCCTAAAAATTTAAAGGTTTGACCAAATGACTTAGATAAGGATATATTTATTAATAATTAACCACTTTGGGTTATTTTGGCTTGTTATAGTATGTTTATTAACCATATAGTGTAAGAAAACAAAAAGGCACGGTAAAGGTTAAATTATTTAACTTAGAGTTATATCTAAATGATAATGTTAAAATAGTAACATAAACATGTCTAAAACCTATTGGTTGAGAGGATTTAGACCCATACCCACCTTATCTTCAAAATAAATCAATTTGGAGCTATTAAAAACATAATATGACTTTATTATAAAATAATATTTTATGTTTTTTCGGAGGTGCCCCTCTCCTCCCTTATAAAAAGGAAACCCCTTCCCTCTTCTTTTCAAACCATTTTGAGCCTTGAAGCTTGTCCAACACATGAAAATTCCTCTTTTAAATCCCTCTAGTTATATCATATAGGTTCTGGTCTTTTAAAAATACCAACTCTAGTGCCCTAAGAAGGAGATTAAAGGATGTGCGTTGAGGAAGAGGTAATCTCATCTACAGACTCTTTCATGTTTCTTTCTTCTTCTACTTCCTCTTCTTTAGTTGTTTCATTATAAAGTAATTACATAAGTATTAATTATATAATGATATGTTGTTTTAAATATTAAAAAACCCTATTTCACCTTTTATACATCCTACGGAAAATGAAATCACCGCACGTGCGTACATACGGAATACCGTCTTCAGGCTGTGGTATAATCAGTTTTTCCACCACCACCTTACTTGGATGTGTATAATGGTGTAAAGAATAACTATATATAATTATTATAACATCATACTTATTATATTATATTATACCATCCACTCCAATTCCATTAAATAAATATGGGAAAAATATAATCACTCGTGCGTACATATGGATTACCGTCTCGACGACGCGATGAGATTCATTTTCCATGTTAACAATTCAAGAATGATTATAAAGTATATATAATAAGTAATCATGAAATATATTACATAATAATGCTACTGGATTTATGTATATATATATGTATTTCATTTACTTAATTCCAATAAATTCAATAAGGAAACGAAAATCAGCATTCATGTGTACGTACAACCTACCGTCTCCATGATCGGTGTATTTCATTCCATTATCAATATATTATATATATGTATATTATGAATATATATTATATATAAATCTTGTTTTATATTCTTGAATTAATTAATCATGATCTATGTAATCATATTAACAATTACAAGTCAAAACATGGATGATAAATGAAACAATTTTACCCAAAACGCTGCATTAACATGGAATTGACAAATGAATGGATAATTTAGAGTTTTAAGTGAATCATATATGATAACATAAATATTATGATGGTTATGTTACAAGTTAATAATATTTTTAAACCCACTATAAAGGAGTCTCAGACACATACGAAAGAAATTGGACATAAGGTAAGGGATAATTTTGCAATCTCATTTTTATCTGAGAATGCTTATTCATAAGTATTTACAAGGGTTATATTTTTCATCCATGCCAATAAAATGTTTTTCATAAAGTGTTTAATATTCTTCCATGTATGTTTAATGTCATTTTACCCCTCTTTGACTTTTACTTTGTGTTATGGAAGGAATCTTTATTTTTTTTACCATACGAGGAACGTTTTTACTTTTATGACAAAAGTACGAGGAGAATGTTTTCTTTAACTTATATGGAATGAACGGATTTTTACAGTTTTATAATGCTTTATTTTCATGAAGCTTAATATACAATATTTCTTGAATATTTTCAAAAAAATCCTTTTATTTTAAAATTTCATGGAATTATGTGAAAAGAAATTTATTTTGAAGAAGAAAGGATATTTTCGTCAAGATTTCATTTCACGTGTTTTATCAAAACCATTTTCCTTCTAAGATGAAATTATTTCATACGTGTATGTTTCAAATATATTGTCTCTATTATTTACATGGTTTCACTTTTATTATGATGTTATGATATCCTTTTTTTGTATGGATTATGTTATGATGGGATGATGTTTATGAAACCCATTTTATACTTTGGGTAATGATGACTGATTTATGTTCATGTTGTGGAACAAGTAAGAATGATTTAATTATGAGATGGGTGGGACCTATATCTCCCTCCAATGCATTGGGTAAAGATTTATATCTCATGAGATAGACATGGCTGGAATGGTCTGTTAATCCGGTTCAGTGTTACAGGACTGAAACGAGAAGTGGACTCGATTCAGAAAGGGACTTTGTCCTTTAAGATGGTCTTGGCAGTAATGCCTTGGATACTATGGAAATCTTATTATGTGATTAATGGTTTTCCATAATTAAATGTTTTATCCCCATGCTATTTTATTATGATTAATGTTCCTTTATGACCTATGCCTTATGTGCTGCCAAGATTTATTTCACAACTCATGATTTTGTTGTGTAAACTTTTTGTTCATGTTTTAATGTTCAAATGTATATGGTTTTTTTTATTTTATCTATGCTTACCCTTACTGAGCATTTGAACTCACCCTTTATATGTTTTATTTTCCCTATGATATATAAATAATGGTTTTAGGTAAGAAAAAAAGGGAATATAATTATGGGAGATGTTGAAGATCTTTCACAACGATTAGAAGATTATGTTCTGAGTTTCCAAAGACAATAAACTATTACAGTCCTTCAGTGTTTTTTCGTTATGTATTACGTATCCTGGAAAAGTAATGTAATTTCCATGTACGTAATGCTTTGGGTCTCTACACTCCAAATAATTTTAGGAAATACTATTGTACAGTCTTCCAAAACACTAGTATACACATCCATTTAAATATCCAATGAGCTCAAAATGAACTCGGTCTTCAAGGATCTCATAGACTAAAAACAATTGAACCCCAAAAAATGCATGAGTCACTAAAAAACTATAGTTACTTCATCAGTATTAGATAAAACAATTAAACTGATAGAGAAATATTAATATATCCGACACGGATTAAATATAGTCCATGCTTAGGATGATTCCATTTTGTTTTATTGGAAGTCATATGAATTATCCACAATCGTGTTGTTACCCTAGAACTAGACAAGAGTCTCTAAACACTACATACATATTGTATCAAATAAAAACTATTTTAGTTAACGAAATGGGACATAGAAGCCTCTCCACCTGATGTCGTAAACATTGAACAATGTTTTGTGACATGAAGGAGTATTTAGTTCCAGAATCAAAATATATGTGCATATAACTATAAAAAATGAAATGGTTCATTTAATGATGTATAAAATTCCTAAATATGGAAACATTGATACATGAATATGGCCAAGAGTCACCTTATGACCTCTTTAAAACTAATATGAATCACCTCAATGTCTAGTAAATACACTTTGAGGAAAAGAATCATTATGATGTTAGCCTTTTATAGTCCCATCTCTCTAGTGCTAATGATTGGATATATAACCCTACTACATCTACCTTTAATGACATTGATTCAATAGAGTAACCAGAAGCTCACCACCAACCAAATGATTTATACTTAGATAGGCCATCCACACCCATTGCTAATAACTATGAAATCCGACAAAACAAAATAATTGTTATCCCTTTATAGGCGTTTAAGAGTCTTCAACCCCAGTGAAATGAGATGAAGATGGATTTGGATGAACACCAGCTTCTTGAAAACTCATCAATATTGAATATTGTAACCTCAATACACAAGCCTACTATATATAGAATCATGGATACTCTCATCGGATAAAGATCACGGCCTCCCAATAATCCTGTAAATAACTATTTTTCTTTCCTATTACTTATAATTTTTGAGTTTCAATAACGGTGTATAAATGACTTTTCTATTTAGTTATGAATATTTTTTAGATCTCTTCCCACTAAAATCATAATATAATATACGGTTTTCAGTATATACAAGATGGTTCATAAAAGAAATATTAAAATATAAAATAAAATAGACAATTTTTTTAAGCATAAGATGCTCTTGGCGATCAACCATCTTCACGGTTATGAATAGAAATAAACATTGATCTGATATTGTAAATTCTCCAATAAGATGATCATCCTCCCATGATAATTGGTAAATAAAAACCACCATATTATGGATTAATTTCACATCATTGACACCATAATAGAGACATTGTTCTCTATATGAGTTCAAATTGATCTGAAGGATATCTCATCCCCCTCTAACAAGTCATTGGTCACTGAATATAGGATCGATAAGTCATTATCCCCTTAACTCTTGGAGTATCCACTTCTAAAATGAATTATTATTTACATCAAATCTTTAGAGATCTACGGAAATATATTATTGAACATATATTGGAAAACCCTAATGGGGATGTCATCCTAGAGCAAAAACAGAATATGAAAGAATGTTTAGAATCTTTTAAATCCAAAATACAAAATATTTATGAATAATTAATTAATTTTTAGTGAAACCCCAGCTTCTACTTATTCCAAATAACACAAAAAATAATGATTCATGATACTTACATAGGTATTTATCCAACTAAATGTATCACATACCAAAGTAGGCTCAGTAAATATGAAATTGCTTCATTGGAATGAAAGGGACCAAATAAACAGGGGTTACAATTGATCTCTCTTAGTAACATCGCATAATTGGATAATTTGACATAATATAATGAAAAAATATCATTACTCACAATTTCTTAAAAATATGTTCCATATCGTACCTCATTGTAGAAATTAACATTACTCTTTAATAACCCACTACAACCAAATGTACCCCTAAGGTGAAAAAAATTGAATAATTTACTATGACACATGAATATTATTTCTAATAGGTTATGGGTTGATGAATAGAACAAAAGGGATATCATAATCACAAATCAATGGCATTACCCTATAAAAATATTATGTGGGAAATGTTTTAATATGAGACTACAAAACAAATATTACTGACCGAAGATTAAGGATCTCAACACATGCATAAATCATCATAGAAATTAGACTACAAAAAAATATATGTACTGAATGAATTTAGAAACAACATAAATAATGATTCACAAACAACTCAAGAACAAACATCACAAGAAAATAAAAAATTAGCATGATTTAACATACACTTATAGACTTGAATTTTTTAATACAGAAAGTGTTGATCGTAATAGTGAATAACCATTGAATGTAACTCATCACCAATATGGTTTTATTAGATCAGAGCCTCAATATGTATATCTTACTATATATGCCATACATGTATGAATATAATATCCAACTATTATATAAACAAGAATTTAACATGCTACCACTTACCCTTTAGTTTTCTGCTCTCACCTAAACATCACATGTTCATATCAGTCTCTCCCGAATAGTCCACATATATATTGGAATATTTTATAAAAGTATATACATACTTCATTAGATAATGTCATCATATATATTCTCATCTCTAGAGAGTAACATAGTAGTTATCTGGAAGCCCCATAGATTGTACATCATGTATTACACCCCAATCATCCATATAACATAAGAAATATACCTATACGATTACTTATGAAATATTATATATATATATATATATATATATTCATTTGTGTGAAATAGACACAATTCATTATAAACCAGTACAAAAATATATTGTATTGTTACCCATATGCATACTTGTTTGTATCACTACATCCAAAAGAAGAGAATAGGGCATATATTGTACATAGCCATCGTTCCATGAAAAACTGGATGTTGAATAAAACACCCTCAGAGACAAATTACATTCATTAAAATGTCATAAATTTGTTTGGTAGAGTATGAAATCACATTACATAATGTGTGTCAGTGTGTGTGTGTGCAAATAACTCAAAAAATGATTCTAGGGGTTTTTCCTCATTATAGACACAATTGTATCTACATCCACTAAGACTCCTAACTTTCAATGGTGAGGTATATAAATCTTATAATCAGACAAACAAATCAATTAAATCTCCATATTATAAAATTCATATTAACAATTTACCAGAAAATTATTCTTGTCAACCATGGAATACCAAACCCCATGTGTAAATCGTATAATATTCATTACCATTTCGTAACTCCTAGTACATAATGAAATGTCCTATGCAACCATAAATGATAGATAGGTTAAATACAAATAGTTATGTTATGTTACTGAAAATATAATATTTAATTAAAACAACCCTTCAATTTATATTTAAATGAATCACTAACATTAACATGTATGACATTTATCTTTCAACATACATCATCAACCATAGTTCCATCCCTAACACTACTATGCATGTCATTTTCCATCCCACCATTAACAGAGTTCAGAAAAGCCACATTACTAGGCACCCCCATGCATTTTTCACCAGTTCTCTAGCAACCCTATTCTTACATCATGATACATAGAGAGGTTCCACATTTATAGAAATCACAGATTCTATAAAGAAATAAAACGGGGATCATGGACTATAGGCTGTGAAAACAAGTCATACAACATTTTGAACAAACATGCTCACTTTTTCAAGGAGAATTAGTTGAAAAAATAATCAATTGATTATAGTTTTTAATTAATCATTATTTTTAAGATTTTTTATAATAATGTGTAACATATGGAATTGACTATCAATAATTGAAAAATTATTTAAACATTCCTCAAGTGTAACTTTTTATTTCATTCAATTATATGGATGAATAGAAGAGGTTCAATATGACACTTTATTTTGTTCAATATACATTAAACATTTTTAAATCATTTATCCAATTTTTGAGAATATAAATAATGATAATCAAAAAAATCACTAATTGATAAAAAACTATCTATAAAATCTTTTGGCAATCCATAAACTTGTTATAAACACATGTATCCACTATACATGAAAATAAAAAATCATTCCATAAATTCAAAAGAAATATTAATAACGATTAATTCAAACATTACCTAACGAGATAAAAATTATAACATTTTAATATCATTTAAAATAGTATGAGTAACAAAACCCCTACTTAATGGAAGTCATCAATATTAAGGAAATAATTAATTAGCAATCACAAATCTCTGACCACCTCCCTTATAAAAAAATGATTTTCCATATGGACACAACTTAATGAGGATGAAAACAAACATCTGAGGAATTGTATGAGAATAAATGTATATGTAAAACCATATCATTTCATGGTATAAGGTCAAATCTAAAACCAAAAGATAATTACTATTAATGGAATCTGGGAAATATAATATTAGATCCTTGTAGATCGATCATGGGAATCATAATATCTATCCCAATTGAATGAGATTAAAAACAATATAATGTATGACCACAGAACACCTATAGATTAGAAGAAAATAAATTCCATTGAGATAGTTTGAATGAGAAACATAAATTAGTGTAATTTTCATAGATTAAAATTGAAAACATTATTTTACTGAGTCCAAGAATCACTGAAATATGTGTCACCTATATCCATAAATCATGGGATAAATTCATATTATAAAAAAATCATCACAATATTAAATGATCTAATACAGATTCATCATATACAAAAAATCCTCAATTCCTATTATGAACTATGGATTCATCACTTGAATCATATCATATAAAATACCCCCACTTGAGATACGATTAATCAATCAGGTTATGAGAACCCATTCCAATCCATGAACAATAACATATTCAATAAACTTCTCCACATACAATATTTATTCTCCCAAAATCACCTAAACCTACTATGATCTTCTGAAAAGTAAATAAGGGCCTAGAATGAGGTAAATGAATGGAATAAAAGGGTCTTGACAAATAAATATATATATTATGTTGTGAGACTTCATGAAACACCCATATCAATATTCTCTATTTGTGTTTAAAATTTTATTTAAATATTTTGGAGGATTATCTTGGTGGAATTAAATATATATCATATTACTTGAATTAATTTCAATCCTAAAATAAAAGAATACTATAAAAAGAATATACAACTATTTGATTATATGTTAATGTTATAATATCATGACTTACATGGATATTGTGATTAGTATTTACTTCTGGTTGTATTCTAAAATAAAAACATTTACCACTCCAAAATAAAATTAGAAATATATAATGAATTTTATAGAATTATATTTCAAACTATAACACGGTGAAATAATGTTTTAAAAGTATGTTTTTTGGTTGAGAAAAAAATAGATGAAACACAAGATAATGTATGCTCAATCAAAGAGCACACTGATGGGGGTTAAAGGATAAGTATAATTTTTCCTACAAAAATGAAGAGATCTTGGAATTAATGATGGAGAGATTGTATTAGTAATTATATCTCTATAGAAATGTATAATGTTATATAGAATAAAGGTGAATCCTTTCGCATGGTATACTATGAAATTTGAAATATTAAAAAATATGGGAATTATGGAATATTATTTGGACATTTAATCAGTTATAAGACAAGTACATTACATATTCGATGAAACTCTTTAAAGTAATAGATTATAGATGATACCAATTTTCTAATAGTGGATAATGTTCTATTTGATCACAAAATTTCATATAATGAAGACCTCAAATAGGTTCATGATATGAGAGGGAATATGATGTAGAATTAAATGGCTAGATGAGGGATGGTTTATGGGAGGTATGATATATATGATGTGGAATCTAGAGATCTAGAGGAAAACATGATATTATTATACGCATTTTAAATGAAATTATTTAAAATTTCTATGAAAACATTTTTTATGATTGGAGAATAAAATAAATGAGAAATTATAGAAATGAATATGAATGTTTTAATCAAATGTATGATGTAAAAACATATGTAACTATTACAGAAAAACTATTAAATTAAATTAAAAATAATTATTAGTACTATTGCCATAAATCAAGTAAAGGTGTGAGTAAACACCATGATCTTTTACAATATAAGATTATACTATAAAATAGATAACAACTGCATGAGGAACACTGTTATTTAGGGGGAAAAATTGGAATATATATGTTATCTATGTTAATGATATCATTGAATTTAGATCTTAAATAATGTGTATACATAAAAGATAATTTGACCATTGTAATATGATCCAATAATTATAAAACTTATATTACCATTAAATATAAAACTTTATAAAAAAATATCAATATTTAATACCAAATTATAGAATATACACATGTATGTATATATATTCATTAATTAAATGCAATTTAAATATATACCTAATACTTAGACATGAGTTTGTTTTGTTTTTGAGAAATAAATACATGATTTTAGAGTAAACATGTGTTTTAAAAAAAATTATTTTTTAATTTGATGTAAAATCACATTCATTATATAAATATTATATTTGGAATCAACAAATACATGTTTTCCCATCGGGAGGATTTCAAAATTTTAATAGATAATAAATTTTTGATATAAATAGTAAAATATAATATAAATTTTCTGTAATAATTATTACATAATTTTAATAAAAAAATATCTTAAAATTATAATAAATAAATACTCCAACAAAAATATTTTATTATAAAAATATAATTCATTTTATTTTATTAATTATTTTCCGAAAACATTTAATTGTATTTGGAAATTTATAAATAAAATTTGAGGTTGTTGAAAATTTTATTTGGTCGATTTTTTTTCTCATCCATATTATTATTAAATAAAATGATCTTATTTTAAAATTCTATTTAGTGAAAATCCAATCATTAAAAACATAAAACCATGAACCAAAAATATGGGAAATACAATGGTTTTTCAATTGGTAAAACCTAGATTTCATTGAATTATTTTTAGAAATTATTAAATAAAAAATGATGATTTTATATAAAATAGACTACATTAACTAATTTCTCCCCATAAGGAATCTTATGAAATTTAATATTTCCTCATGTTCTTTCTTAAAAATAGCTCCAATGAGTTTTAAGGCTCTATAGTTCTCATATAAATCAATAAGTAGATACCATTCAAGGTAAGTATTATTAGCATCTTATATTTTTTTATTTTCCAAATCCATTCCAAATCCATTTCATTTCTAAGATATATATAACTACAATTAATTTTTAAATTTCATTATTATATGATTAATTTTGATAACATAATTCCCAAATATAATATTACATAATTAATCCATTATAATGGTAAATCATTACAATAAAAATAAATTTGATGTTTTTGTAACATTAATTGTGAGTTGTTTTCTAGAAAATGAAATCCCAGTATAAATTTGTATTGGTGGATTAAGGAAATGAAATTGATTAATTTTTGGGTAAAAATACTAAAAAATGAGGGTGGGTTAATATTCCAATCTTAACTATGTAATGAATATGTGAGCCTAAATACACACCCAATTTGATACTCTTAAATTATATACATTAGATTGTTCAAATGAAGGTTTTAAAAAATAATAAATGATATTAATATAATATATATAAAGTATGTAAATCCTTTCTAAATAGTGGTATCCTATTATTAGAAATACATATATTATATTTTTGAATCACTTTGATCTTTCATATTTCTGTAGGAATGAAATAACATTAATTTTGTATTCATTTCTTTAGATGGGTGAAAATTTGAACTTTATGAATATTATGTTACTCTTTATATGATAGAATAAAATTATTTTATATTTTCATAGAATGTTTTTATCTATGAAATTTTTTTTCATACAATATAATGAATTTTTTTATACGATAATATCATCTAATGTATGAATCATTGAGTATATATGACAATATTTTTTTATATATTTTCCATTTTTTCATATATAAAAAATTATCATATTGTTACGACTCGTCCTCAGGCCCCGTGCAGTGACTACCCCAAGCCATCCTTCCATAGGCCAGGGGCTGGCGACTAGCACCAAAGGATTAAATCCCATTAATAAGGGAAGGAATTGCCTTTATAAAAGTAAACAACACAACCGAGTGCAAGCAGAAGAAAAAACTAAGTAAATTAGTAAAAAAAACATGCTGAAAGTACAAGGGCCCAGAAATACAAGCCCAAAAGAAAGGTGCAGCTACAACCGAATGAAAAGTACAACTCAAAATGGAAACAACAGAAAGGTGACAAGCCGCTCCTGGATCGTCCTCCGCGTTCCTACCTGAAGGGTAGGTACAGATCTCCTCCTCAACACTCCACGTCCGTCCGCCTCCTCCGGGTACCGACTCATCGTGAAATCCACCTCCGGGAAATGACTCGACATGATATCCACCTCCGGGCACCGACTCGTTGTGGGATCCTCCTCCGGGTACCGTCCAGCTCTACAAGACTCAACCACGATTAGTGATGTCCGTCGTCTGCGACCAACACAACGTAGTGCGGGCGAAGCCCGTGCAGGGATGAGTATACGATACTCATTAGGGACATCGAGACCCCCGAAGGTCTCCCAGAATCCACAAAGGATAATCCACGAAGGAAAGATACAATCACGAAGTAACATCCAACACTACATAGTATATGCCCATACATTTACCTAAGCCATAAAATCCAGTTCAAGTTCGATCACGTCCACATAGGATAGTACAATCCAATCCACACAAGATAACACAACCCAATCCACATAGGAAATCAAGTCAATCATAACAAAGATAATGATTGAAAGTCAAGACTCAGCTCAAACCAGGATTTAATCATGATGTCGAAACCGTAGATGTTGGGTAACTCCTCCTCTATCGAGTACAGTGGCCATGCCGCTACAACCAAGCGCTTCCCACTAACCTTGGACTGTTGTAGTACTATACCTGTCGAGTATTGTGGGCCTACTACTACAACCAAGTGATTCACACCATGGGTCTACATCTACAATCAAGTGATACCCCTCATAGCCTCTAGAGGTACTCCTTCAATTGAGTACCGAGGGTCTACCCCTACAACTATGCGCTCCTCCGTCGTGGGTCTGCCACTACAACCAAGAACTCCCCACTGGGCTATCAGAAACACACCGAGTCGATCGATCAGAAGTCGTCAAGTCTTAGCCAGCTCTAGGGTTTCATAATGATTGAAGGTACCGTAGTCGTCACCGCCGAACTCACAGAGGATTCCTGTACAGTTTTCATCATCGTCGAACCCATGGAGGATTCTAGTAAGAAAGTCTTCACCGTCGAACCCGCGGAGGTTTCCAATGTGGTTATCATTGTCACCAAACCCATGGAGGATTCCAGTACTAATGTCTTCACTGTCGAACCCACAGAGGATTCTAATGTAGTTATCATCGTCGTCGAACCGACAGAGGATTCCAGTATGAAAGTCTTCACCATCGAACCCATGGAGGTTTCCAATGCGGTTATCATCGTCATCGATGTCGCAGCTAGCTCTAGGGTTTCCGCACACAGCACGCTCATTCTGGGAGGGTCCACTCCACGGGCCAAGAGTTCGATACATCAACTAACACATAGTCCGGATTTGATGTATCCCCATGTTCCGTCTCGTCAAAAGGAATACAACGCGATATACAGCGCGTCAATCGGATGCCCAGTCCGAGAGTTATTGGATTTTTCGTTCCAGGTTCCCGGTTCGTTTTTAAGTAAAAACCAACAATACGATACTCCAACTACATCCAAACCTCAAGTGGAGTAATCCAAAAGGTCATTCTCACTAGGAGGAAACCAACAAAGTCGATGGTACATCAATCGGACGTCCGGAGTTCAAGTTATAGGCGTTTCCGCTCCGAAGGCCCGGTTGGTTTGGTGTTCGATCCAACCCAGCCATACCCAAAGTTCATTGAAACATTGATTTTATTATACCGAAATGACCGTCTCGATCCAAGGATCCCATTTCAACTGACGGTGCATCGATTGGAGGTCCGTAGCCCAAGTCATGGGCGTTTGAACAAAACTGCCCGATAATAGGGGGGTTGAGGCCCTGTCCTACCCAGCCCGATACCCCCTGGGTCTGCCCGAACTAGGTCGACCCTACCTGAGTCCGGGTCCGGCCCAATAGGGTGCGGCCCGGCCCGGCCGGCGCGGCGCGGCCCGGCCTGGGCGGCCGGTTGGCCTAGCGCGGGGGCGGCCCGCGTGGCCAGACGGCTCGGCCGTTTCGGCCGAGCGGAAAAATGGGGGGGCGGGGGCTACCCCCCCCCCCCCACCCCGTGTCTCAAAACAGAGTGGAATTAAGCCGCGCCCTCCCCAAAACCCGGAACGGCCCGCGCCGGGGTGGCGCGCTGCGACCACTCTTTGTGGACCACTGGACGCGCACTGGTGGTCCGTTTCGCCTGCCGTCTCCGCCTGGAGTCCTTACGGGACCCGAACATCACTGCAGAGTCTTCAAATCTCCTATGTGGCCCGTTCCTTCATCGACTTTCGATCCACACATCAATAAACAATCTGCGGAGTCTTCGAATCGCCTCTGCGGCCCTGACTCCGGCCGCGGTTTCGTTCATCCTCAACGGCGCGACGCGACGTCGCCGTGCTTCTTCGCGATGTTCCTTCTTGTTTCCACGTGGTGCCGTTGCATTGAACCACCTTTGTTCGAGCCGCAACGAACACAACATCAAAGGGGGAAGAGGATCAGCCGTGTTCGTGTGGTCCAACCTCCTCCCGTTAAATTGATAACATGAGGACCAAATATTAAATGAAGAATGCAAAGAATTATTCACGAACAAAACCAATACCCTACCTCAAGGAGTTGTCGAACGATGGTTGTCGCGGAACAGTGGTGTCGCGGAAGACAGCATCGTGGAAGACAGAGTTGCGGATCGATGCTTCATAAGCGTCATCGGCGTTCGCCCGATGAAAAAAGCGGCGCGTCGTCATTCTCCGGAAATGGCGTCTTTCACCGGTAGCGGAGAGAAGAGAAGGTGTCACGGCGGTCTTCCCTTACAGTGACGGCATTCTTCATCAAGGTCTTGACGTTCTTCACATTCTTCAACATGGAAGACGATGTTCTTCGAGACCATGGTTATTTTCTCCCCTGACTCCACACAACGAACTAACTAAAAACAAATTAACACTTTGTCTTAATTTCTACTCACATGCCAACATTTTGAAATTCAAAAACCTCATTCAATTAATTAACGAGATTCAATTAATTGAATAGGTGTGTTGGCATTAAATTAAAGAGAGAGGGAAGGTCATAACATATGGGGGGTTTCCGACATTTAAGAGGGGGGTTTGGGGATTTTAAGGGGTGGGGACTCGTGTGGGCCCCACCTCACTATTAACCTCACATGGGTGGTTAGTTCCACCCAACCTACATCCTTAGGATTTTAACCACTTAAAAGACTTAAAATTAGTGGCACAATTTTATTTCACCGTAGTCTTAATCCACAAAAATTAAACAACTCTTTCTGAGCAAACACAACTATGGAAAAGGTCTTCTTAAGCAAATATCGGCGTTGCGGTTTCAATGGTGCCGTCAGATTTCAATTCCGAGCACCGGTTCAAGAGTTAGAAAAAATCGCTCGTTCGTTCACTGAACGTACCTGAGCTAAACTTCAGAAAATGATTCCGTGCACACCGGGCCTCGGAATCAGGTGCCTTCAAAAGCCAGAGACTCGCAAAATTCCAAATAAATTAAGGAAAAAAATTCTATTGAAATTTCTGGGACATTAAATTACTCCCACCTCAGGGCCTTATATCCCTGTAAAGCTAAAACACAAACTAGGGAAAAAAAAGTGGTACTGAGCACGCAACTGAGCCTCTCCCTTCCATGTGCACTCCTCGAGGTTCCCATGCTGCCAGTGAAAGCGCACCTAAGGAATCGACTGTCCACATAGGACATGGTCATGTTGATCCTCATTCTCCACTAGAACCTATGTGAATTTCTCCCCATCATCGACGTCCAACTCCCTGTGGTCGATGATGTGTGAAGGGTCATGAACGTATCTCCTTAGCTGAGATACGAGGATGAAATCGTGCACCCGGTGCAACTGAGGTGGAAAGTTCAAGCGGTAAACCACCTCTCCTACCCTGCTGAGGAACTAGAAAGGTCTGTTGAACCTCGAAGATATATCGCCGCCTCAGATACATCTCTGAAAACCTCGTCGAGGTGAGACCCGTATAAGAATGTGGTTGCCATGCTCGAACTCTAGAGGCCTCCATTTTCTGATTAGAACTTAATCTCAAAACTCCTACAACCACGAGGGTAAGGTTGGCCGAACCAAGAGTGATCAGCTACACCCTCCTAAGAAAGAGTTAATCCTGTGCTGCCTTGGGTTTCCTTTTCGCCGACCAAGGAAAACCCATCTCGAGGTTTTCCTAATACCGTCAATTTGTGTATGAACTGTGATTGCCCAGTTTATACTCAAACTAACGTCGTAAGGCCTCAACACTTCCACCAATAAGTTCCAACCGAAACTCTCACCTCAAGGGTCAGATCACACCATCAGTGCAAGTGTGATTATCGAGTCTCCTCCCAACCGTATATCCAGAAGTGAGGGTCAATTCAACGGCTTAACCAGAAACTCTAGGACTGGGACAAGATTCAAGGAAGGAAGGATTGATTTGTATCGATGTCTGTTGTTACGGCAGCTAGTAGAAGACATAGTCCGTACATCGAATCATCCTTAGAGCCCTTCTGTCCCACTCCTTGACCGCATGCAGCTACTCATTCCACTACCCTCCAGCTCCCTGAGCCTAGCGAGGATTACAAAGGTGGGTGGGTGCAACATGTCAAAATGTTCACCACACCATGTTGCTCTCCTAACTCTAATTCCACGTATGATGCCTTGCAGATTCATCTGTCCTTTTTTACTTCCTCTACTTGAAACATTTTATATGCTCATGTTTCTGATACTTGCGCCAGTTTCATGCTTTCCCACTGCAAACCTTCACTGACTGCATCCATAAACCAAATAATTCTCTACCACAAAGGTTCTCCCTAGCACCCTAGTATAAGTAGGGATGCATAGAGAAATAAGTGTTGGACCAGATTTCCTTTAGTCACACCTCACTCAGAAGTCCGAGCCCTAAAGCACTGATCGCATTGTAGTCATCAAGTACCAGGTATGGTTTGGTATGCCTCGATGAATGCTCAGCTACCGACATGTCATCCTGCCGAAGCTGTATAAGCTCTAGGAAAATATCAGCCACCTCCTCAAGCCAGTCCTCAGCCTCCTGTGAGTCGGCCTTGCATTGGAACTTGAGGGATATATGGTGTGGAAACATGTAAGTCACTAAGCCTAGAAGTGTCCTCTACCAGTACCACCGGTTGTGCCTGCTGACAAACAGGTTGTGATGTAGCTGACACACTACCCGAAGTTAATATCTCAGGCATCAGTCCACATACAAAAGCCTCTTCACTAAACAGACCAACCTCGTGGCCACTCATTGTAAATAAGTAGTAGCTAAGTCCACTATCCGCTCTACTAGTGTCTAAACTAGCCGTAGAAATATAGCAATTGCCTCCATCCAATCCACTGCTGCTTGGGAACTGTCTCGCCTCAAAATCTCGGAGGCCTATGCTACCCAACGGGTGGTGCTGCTGCTGGTACACCACCCAAAGGTTTCAGCATAGTTAGAGGTCACCGCACTGGAACCTCATCTCTCGGTGGGCCATCATCTCGTACAACACTCGGAACCCTAGCTGGCTGCCATCGTGGGGCCATCCTGAAAAGAGACAGGTGTGCCACGGTCAATGATTTATACCTGGTGAGCTGACACAATGTAATCACAACGAAAACTTTTGAAACACACATGCAATCAATGTATTCGTGCACTGAGTCAGAAATCATAATTCAGGGTCCTAGTGTACAGATACGTCATCCTCCGAACCGACACTGGACTCCCTGGACTGATAACCACACTCAATACCCTTAACATTATTTCTTCACACATAAGAAAGATCAGAGTCCTGAGTTCCGTGGTAGAATCGAACTCCTCTGATACCAATTTTTCATGACCCATCCTCGGGGCCTGTGCTGTGACTACCCCAAGTCTGCCTTCCATAGGTCAGGGGCTAGCAACTTGCACCAAAGGCGTAAATCCCATGAATAAGGGAAGGCACTTCCTTTATAAAAGTAAACAACACAACATAGTACAAGTGGAAGCAGCCACTAAGTAAAGTAGTTAAAAAAATGTTCTAAGAGTACAAGGGGCCATAAATACAAGCCCAAAAGAATGGTACATCTACAACTGAAAGAAAAGTTCAATTCAAAAGGGAAACAACTGAAAGGTGATGAACCGCTCCGGGATAGTCCTTCGGCTTCCTACCTAAAGGGTAGGTACAGATCTCATCCTCAGCACTCCATGTCCGTCTGTCTCCTCCAGGTATTGACTCATCATGAAATCCACCTATAGGCACTGACTCGACGTGATATCCACCTTCAGGCACCAACTCTTTGTGAGATCCTCTTCCGGGTACCATCTAGCTCTAGAAGCCTCATCCACGACTAGTGATGTCTGTCGTCTGCAACGAACACAACGTAGTGCGGGTGAATCATGTGCATGGGTGAGTATACGATACTCAGTAGGGACCCCGAGACCCCCGAAGGTCTCATAGAATCCATAAAAGATAATCCAAAAAGGAAAGATACAATCACGATGTAACATCCAACACTACTTCGGTATATTACTATACATATACCTAAGCCATCAATTCCAGTTCAAGTTCGATCACGTCCACAAAGGAAAGCACAATCCAATCCACAAAGGATAACACAACCCAATCCACATAGGAAAGTAAGTCAATCATATCAATGATAATGATTGAAAGTCAAGACTCAGCTCAAACCAGGGTTTAATCATGATGTCGAAACCAAAGCTGCTGGAGAACTCCTCCTCTATCAAGTACAGTGGGCCTGTCGCTAGAACCAAGCGCTTCCCACTAACCTTGGACTGTTGTAGTACTCCACATGTTGATTACTATGGGCCTACTTCAACAACCAAGTGCTTCCCACCATGGGTCTGCCGCTACAACCAAGAGCTCCCCCACATAGACTCCAGAGGTACTCCTTCTATTGAGTAACACGGGTATGCCGCTACAACCAAGCGCTCCTCCGTCGTGGGTCTGCTGCTATAACCAAGCGCTCCCCACGGGGCTATCCGAAACACACCGAGACGATCATTCAGCAGTTGTCAAGTCTTACCCAGCTCTAGGGTTTTATAATGATTGAATGTATGATAGTCGTCACCGCTGAACCCACGGAGGATTCCCGTACGGTTGTCATCATCATCGAACCCATAGAGGATTCCAGTATGAAAGTCTTCACCGTCGAACCCATGGAGGATTCCAATGCAGTTATCATCATCGTCGAACCCACAGAGGATTCCAGTACGAATGTCTTCACCATCGAACCCATGGAGGATTCCAATGCGGTTATCATCATCATCTAACCCACGGAGGATTCTAGTATGAATTTATTCACCATCGAACCCACGGAGGATTTCAATGCGGTTATCTTCTTCGTTGAAGTCGCAGCCATCTATAGGGTTTCCGCACACAGCACGCTCGTTCCGGGAGGGTCCACTCCACGAGCCAAGAGGTCGATACATCAACTGACATGTAGTCCGGAGTTGATGTATCCCAATGTTCCGTCTCTTCAAAAGTAACACAACGCGACAGATGACACGTCAATCTGACGCCCGGTCCGAGAGTTATTGTCTTTTTCGTCCCAGAGGCTCGATTGGTTTTTAAGTCAAAAGAAACCCATCCATACTCCAACTACATCCAAACCACAAGTGGAGTAATTCAAAAGGCCCGTCTCACTAATAGTAAACCAACAATGTCGACGGTATGTCAATCGGATGTCCGGAGTTCAAGTTATAGGTGTTTCCCCTCCGAACGCCCGGTTGGTTTCGTGTTCAAACCAACCCGGCCATACCAAAATTTCTCCAAAACCTTGATTGTATTATACCAAAACGACCGCCTCGATCCAAGGATCCCATCTCAACTGACGGTGCGTCGATCGGAGGTCTGTAGCCCATGTTATGGGAATTTGAACGAAACTGCCCGAGAATAGGGGTGTTCGGGCCCGGTCCGCCCCGGGTCCTGGTCCGGTGCTGCCCGGCCCAGTGCGGCCGGTCCGGCCCGGGCGGCCGGTTGGCCTGGCACAAGTGCAGCCTGCGTGGCCAGACGACTCGACCGTTTCGGCCGAGCAGAAAAACGGGGGGGGGGGGGGGGGGCTGTCCCCTGTTGTCTCGAAACGGCACGACATTAAGTCGCGCCCTCCCCAAAACCCAGAACGGCAAAGTCGGTTGCTGGCGCTGCCACGCCGGGGTGGCGGGCCGCCGCCGCTCTCCGCGGACCACTGGACGTGTACCGGTGGTCCGTTTCACCCACCATCTACGCCGGGAGTTCTTACGGGACCCGAACTTCACTTCAGAGTCTTCAAATCACCTTTGTGGCACGTTCCGTCATCGCCTGTCAATCCACACATCAATAAACAATCTGCGGAGTCTTCGAATAACCTCTACGGCCCCGACTACAGCCGCGGTTTCGTTCAGCCTCAATGGCGTGGCGCGACGGCGCCACGCTTCTTCGCCGCGTTCCTTCTTGTTTCCGCGCGGTGCCATTGCACCACACCGCCTTTGTTCGAGCTGCAACGAACACAACATCAAAGGGGGAGGAGGATCGGCCGTGTTCGGGTGGTCTGACCTCCTCCCATTAAATTGATGACAGGTGGTCCGAATATTAAACAATGAATGAAAAGAATTATTCACGAACAAAACCAAACACCTACCTCAAGGAGTTGTCGAATGATGGTCATCGAGGAACAGTGGCGTCGCGGAAGACGGTGTTGTGGAAGACGGCGTTGCGGATCGATGCATCATAAGCGTCGTTGACGTTCTTCGCGTTCTTCAACGTGGAGACGATGTTCTTCGAGACCTTGGTTATTTTCTCCCCAGACTCCACACAAAGAACTATACAAAAAAAAATTTAGATTTTGTCTTAATTTATTCACTCATGCAAACTTTTTGAAATTCAAAAACCTCATTCAATTAACTAATGAGATTCAATTAATTGAATCAGTGTGTTGGAATTAAATTAAAGAGAGAGGGAAGGTCATAACTTATGGGGGGGGGGGGGGTTTACCACATTTAAGAGGGGGGTTTGGGGAATTGAAGGGGTGGGGGATCGTGTGGGCCCCACCTAAATATTAACCTCACATGGGTGGTTAGTTCCACCCAACCTCCATCCTTAGGATTTTAACCACTTAAAAAAAATTAGTAGCACAATTTTATTTCTCCGTAGTCTTAATCCACAAAAATTAAAAAACTCTTTCCGAGCAAACACAACTCTGGAAAAGGTGTTCTTAAGAAAAGATCGGCGTTGCGGTTTCAATGGTGCCCTAGGATTTCGATTCCGAGCACCGGTTCAAGAGTTAGAAAAACCCGCTCATTCGTTCACTGAACATACCCGAGCTAAACTTCGGAAAATGATTCTGGGCACACCGGGCCTCAGAATCAGGTTCCGTCATAAGAAACAGACTCATATAATTCCAAATAAATTAAGAAAAAAAAATTTCCTTGAAATTTCTGGTTCATTACACATATAATGTGTTAAAAAATAAATTTTAATTTTATATGATGTGTGTGGACCAAAATTATATATCCCATCATCGTATTGCTTGGTTAAATTTGATATATGGGATAGGGTAATGAGAGTGTCATTTCCCTTTATTTATAATTTCTTTTCAAAATCCCGGAGTGATATATATTTTATATCTAACACTATTTATTACAAAAATATTTAAATTTATGTGAGAATTTTTCCACTTTTTACCATATCCATCCATATATGTTTTCTTGTATCCTTATTTGTTTATATGTTCTTTGTATTTTTCCTATTCATTTTAAGCGTCCACTATACTATATTCATTACTCAAAATTATAGCTTAGGATTTAATTTTGTTTCTTATTACCCCTTTTATTGAGGAGTAATGATGCATATGATCACCCTTCTAGGTAAAACTATAAAATAATGACTTATTACAAAAAAAATCCATCCATAATTACGTATTTATGTATTTATTCATGTGGTATAAATTTAAATAATATAAAATCAAATTGGTAATTTAATATCATGTATTTTTATTACAATTTAATAAATACCATACAATATTCTGGTGATTAGGGTTGGTGGCATTACATTTTATTTAAGAGAAATTATTTATATGGAATTAGGATCGGGATTTAAAAAACATAGGAATATGAATAATAATATATTATTGAGAATTCAAATATATTATTCTGTATTATTTTTTTACTATACTATATATTGAAGACCACATTTTAGAGTTCCCAGATGTATACATATGTTCTTATAAGAGTGTATATTTTAATATTGGTATGAAAGAAAAGTAATTTGATCGAAAATGGAATCTTCTAGATTTTTCAAAAAAATTTCCAAAATTAAAGGTAAATGTTGGGGTTTTTTAGACAATCCAGTTAATGTAGTTAATGTTGGTGTTTAGTATATATTAATATTCAATTAGAGTTGAATATGGTTCTAAAAAAATACACTATATAAATAATAGAAACCAATTTATATTCATCTTGAATAAAAAAAATTAGATAATTTTATAAGGAAACGATAGTTATCATCATCTGGGGGTCCATAACCTGATTATTGGCGATTAATGGATTATGTTAATTTAGAAGACCTTTATGGGAACTGAGTGGACTCGGAAGGGAAATGTTATCATGGATGGGTACTGTTTAAAAATATAAACTATAAAATGGTATTTTTTTCATTCAAATTACTAATAAGGCATGGGAGAATGAATGCATGGAGTTGAAGACATTTATTGTGGGTTTTTAGAGAAAATATTTTCAAGAGGAGAAACTTATTTTGTTTGAATTATGGGTCTATAATTTCAAAAAATGAATAAGAAATGGTGGATTATTCTATGGAAATTTATACAATATAAATGATGTTTTTTATATATTAACTATTCAACTAAATATATTTAAATACACAAATTTAGTGATATAAAAAAATTATATTAAATATTTTAAAAATTGCAAGATTGTTATACATTATCCTATTGATAGTGAGTCCTGAAATCTTTTTTACATTAAATTAAAGAAACTAAAATTCATGTTATTCATATACCATATTCATTGAGACAAATTATTAATTCTTCCTATTAACATTTTGGGGATCAATATTCCATTGATATTCTATTTATTGATGTATCAAAAATAATGCATGTGTCATTGAAGTACCAAGGAAGAAAATATTGTGTTCATGTGTAATTGGGGATACTATAAAATTGTATCAAATAAATAATCTAGTCGATTTACTATTAGTGGGACTAGTGTGTATCAATGTACAATATGACTTAACTGACATTGATAAAGTCATAGAATGCATACTTATTTATATGAGGGCATTTATACCAATATTATCACATTGATTTTTCCCAGAATCATTGGGGAAAATAATTACCAGATAGATATAGAACCCAATGAATATAATTTTTTACACATAGGTGGTTTAAAATTTTATGTATTTTTAATGAAATATACCAACATGAACATTTTTTAATTTCATAAAAAACATTATTAATATATAGATAATCAATTCAATGACATTTTCACATAAGGTTTTATCCCAAAATGCGTGAATCATTAAAATCCATGAATAATACATGTTAAACCTTGAAAACATTACAAATTGTAAATGATTGAAGGTTTCAGTTTCTAAAAATTGTAAAATTTTAAATTTTATCTTTATAATAATATTTATCATGTGGTATATGTCAATTAGTTGTCGTTAAATATTTGAAATTTTCATGGATCTCAATTAAATATTTTTAATAGACATTATTTATATATATCAAATTATATTTTTTACCATGGTAGTATTGCACAATATAATATAATGAATTTGTTTATCATAATCCCTATAAATATTTCATTGTATTAGTGTATTTATCAAGATATTTTTGAAACTAAAATATCTCTTATATTTTATGTGTGGATATTTTTATAGATTATTTATAGATTTCTGAAATATATCTTATGATAAACCTCAAATATACATTCCCTCATTATACATACAATAAAATGACTACTAATCATTTTTTTTCAAAATATTCTTAAAATGAATATTTATTCAGAATATTTTTTTAAAACAAACTTTGGTAGCTATTGTTAATATTGTTTATTCTAATAAATTAATAATGTTTTCGATATAATTTTATTAAAAAGTTATTATTTTTAGGTTTTTCTATACATAGGTAAAAAATTATATTACACAAATATACAATTCTCGGGTATATGTTCATGATGTTTGAAGTTATTTTTTCTAAATATTGATTTTTATTAAAATTATTTTTAATTAAATATTTAATTATTTTAACATTTTCATAATTAATAATTTCAAATTTGATTACTAGGTTTTTTATGGACCTTTATATTACATTAACCCATAAATAAATACCCATTTAATTTATCATATACAAATAATATTATACCCTAAAAAAGAAGATTAATTATATATCACCTCTTCCTAGTAAGTCAAAGAGAACATGTTTTATTACTATGATTTCAGGTATTTTTATTTATTAGAATATAAATAATCATGATGGTCCAATGAATAACTCTAAAGAGATTTTATAAATTTTTTAATTTCATTAATTAGTGTCATTTTCGTCAATTACTTATGTTTATATCTTTTAAACCGATTTTAATGATTTAAGATTATTTTGTGTTGAATTTTTGGATATCAATGTATATTAACAGGTTAGAATGATAATAGTTTCTTATTAGCTAATATTTTGAAATGTATGTTTATTATTTGTACTACAACTATTTTAAACAATGGGATTATTGGGTTAATTCATCTCAATAATGTGATATTTTATTTTATATATCCATAAAATCAAAAATTTCATCCTTATTATAATATATAAATTAAATATATTCGATTGGACCTATTTTATTATTTACTTAACTCATCATGAAATCTTATTTTGTAGTTTGAATATATAAATCATAATGTTCTTTTCTCAATTTTCTCTCTCTCTTGTTTTTGTCAATTATAGGATTACAGAACTTGAGTTGATCTATTCATTTTGTTATATAGTTCCACTAATATATTGTTTATTTCGAACTCGGTATTTAATATTTCTCCTATAATAATACAATTTTATTCACTATCCAAATCATATTTCCAAAAAATAGTTTAATATTAAAAAGGATTTTTTATAGGACATTTCATTATACATAGTGAATATAATATTAATTATATAATATTTTTCTGTCACTCTAGAATAAGAACTAGTTTATACAATATTATATAATAATTAGGTCATTGTTATACCATATTAAACATGTATTCGCAGAGTCTATAAATAAAATAACAAACATATCATGTATTTTTTTCGTTTATGATATTAATTGATGGGTTTTATATAGTTATTGATGTTAGTATAATTCTAAAACATTTTCATAATGTGTCCCCATTTAGGAGAAATATGTCTTTTAACAAAATATTACATTTTATATCCATTATACAAATAATTATGAATATTAATTTTTTTTAATATATAGATTCAATTTCCACAATGATTAATGTTTTTAAATTTAATGATTTTTATTCATGATATTCCATTCATGTATAATAATAGTTTTTTGATATGATAGAAAATATTTCTACTATATATATAGAATGTGAGAATGAATATAAGACAGTGGGTGCCTCTACCCACTTTCCAAAAATATTATAGGTGATAGATACACAAATTAAAGAAAATGAAAATATACATAATGTAAAATTTGTAAATCTCTAAATATAATTTCATTAATCCACAGGATAACGTTTTATAATTATATTTTATTAAATAAAATAATAAAATACTCGGTCTTTATAATTATAATCCCAACATCATTTAAATTCAATGTATAAAACTAGAAATATTGTTAGGTCTATAATATCGTATTTAGAAAAAAAATCATAAAAACCCATATTTAATAAAAAAAATTGACCATGAAATTTTCTACACAATACAGTCCTTATTTAATGATAAAAAACATCATTTATAACTTCCAAAACATAGATGGAAAAAATTTTAAAATATAATCTTAAAATTTTATAAAAAAGAACTATTTAAATACATTTTGGATTAAACAAGTTTTTTATGAATTTTTATACCATTTTTCTCATAATAATAATAATTATACCCATCCCCAAGTTTATATATGATTTTACTGTTAAACAGAGAATGTAGTTTCCATAGAAATAAAATTATATTTATTTTACTCATATCGTAGATATGAAATCAATTAAAACCCTTTAACCCTTATAATATGAGAATTCATAAATTTTGAAACATACCAAAGAATGAACCTATAATACTTTAGAAAAGTAGAAAATCAATTAATGTCTAAACAGAGATCACACATTAGTGTATCATGTTGACATATTGTGGAAACGTTCTAACCAATGATGAATATTTTCTCATTATAAATAATAAACATAACCTTTAAAAAATGGAATTGGAAATTAAAATCCATACACTCCTAGGGAATGTTATAAAGATCATGTATATTGTTAATGTTGTTATAGCTCCACAACGAAATAATGAAAATAATAATTATAATAAATTTATTATGATAGATCATAATCATAATACAAAATCGTTATTCAATTATTGAACCTTTTAAATATTTAATTATTCGACCCCATAAAATGAGAATGTGTCATGACCCCCTCCCAACAAAGATACCTTAATTAAGGGAGTAAGATGATGACTTCCTTATTCCCAACACCATTGGGCACCATGTTGGTATCTAGCACTGGGGTTATAAAAAACCTGCATATGGGAGGCATTAACCTCAAGAAAAAAATATGGAAATAGATAGATAATAAGGATAGACCAAAAAAACATCTAAGAAAAACACATAAATAAATATATAAATAAATACCAAGTACATTTATTCATTGTCAAAGTATACTAAAACAATTAAAAGGAAACTAAAAGTACCAAAAAGGTTAAAATAGAAGAAACCAGAAATCACATGTAGCTCCTAGAATACCATGTGGTGGTAATATCCATCTTAATTATGAAACTACTCTAAATCACTAAAAACTATGTATATATATATGTTGGGTCAACATTACAACATATGCAGTAGGATCAACATTAAACCCTATCATTTAAGGATAACTAATCCACGTTAAGTCATAGAGAACAATTGTGAAACTAAATATCACCTAAATACATAATCTATGATCCCAAATTAACAATGGATAACTCTTATCAAGTTTCAAATACAAAAGAGAGTGTAATATCATAATAAAAAATTATGGTTACCCCGCTTGTGCATCCGGACTAGATTTCTTCTCTTCCCTATCATCGCAAGTCCTAATCCTTGTATCTATAAATGTAATCCGTCCCAAAACAAATGGAAAAAAAATCATAACATTAACCTTGTGCATCACATAATCACAAAATCTCATCCAAATATCATCATATAGAAACCAAATAATTTATCTGATCTACAATAAAATTTATGATGAATATCAAAAAACTAGTATTATACATGAATACATTAGATCTCATACTCTGAGTATGTAGCTCAATACATCACAACCTATACTGGTGATATCTATAATTATTCATTCAATACTATATATATTAATATATGTGTCTGAAATAACCAAAAGATATTACAGCCTCCTACACAGACATATGAGAAAATAATCATGGTGAAAAAAATTAAATATAACTACTAAGAGGAGATATATAGGTTAGAGGGGTAGTCATCCATCGATTATACAATAAGGATTTGGAGGAAACACCCTCCCAAATTCCATTGGGTGGTAGTATCCCTAACTAACATGGGAGAGATAGCATATGAAATAAAAAACTATACATTTTATAATATATATCCTAACCAAATTATGGGTAAAACCAAGTCTTACACAAAACTATATCCCAACCACATTATGGAAATAACCTAGTCTTAGACAAAACTACATCTTCTATAACTCATATTCCCAGCTTCCACTTCTAGTACTATATATCTAATAAACACATGCACATATAAAATAGCTACACATATTACATATTTTAATTTTATTAATTTTTTTGCTAGTTAATTAATTATACATTAATTAACCATTAAAAAATTTCACATTTCATTACATTAATCATAATATCAAACTCAATTTCATCTAGGCATAATACAAACGAGTCATTGGTTTATCAATATTGATAAATTTTATGCATTTTCATTCCACAATCAAAAAACCAAAGTGCAATGAATTATTCAATTGGTATTAGAATTATTCCATAGACCTGTATTCTTATAAAACCATCTTTAGAAACAAAAAACAGACACATGAAACAAAGCACATCCAACTGCATGATGTAGTGATGAAAATAATGTAGATAAAATAATCCACTACCAGCATCCATTCAAATGATTCATAACTGATTATAAAATCTCCATTTATGACATAAATAGATAATAAAACCTTTACCTCATTCCATTACCTCTGGTTCAACCCTTAACAACCAAATTAATATAATGATGCATCTCACCATCACAGGAATCTACTACTACCACATCATCCATGCCTTCCTACCCAAATATTCTATTATCCATTCCAGGCTCATCCATACAATAACCAAATCATATATGGTCCTCCCCACCATATTTTCTTCCATCCTAGGATCTTATTTTTATTCTCATATAACAAGGCTCATATCTATATCACATCAAAGAAGGAGTGGTAAAAAACAATCAATATGGAAAATAGACACACAAAACAAGGAAAACATCCTCAACACATATACGGGCTCCCATAGCTCCAATACATGGTAGTCAACCTTCTCCAGAAATTGGAAACTGAGGCCCATGAAAATTTTCATTATCACAGAACATGTTCTTATTCAATATTGAATTATGATATTAAGTATTTAAAGCTTTCAACTATGGGAAACATAAAGCATTAAACTATAACAACCTACCAATGAAAAAACATGCAATTAGAATTTATTTATGGTTTCAACAACCAATAGAAGTATCACTATCAATTAAAATTCATTTTGTATTATTATCATCAATAATAAACTTTTTTCAAATTATCTATAAATAATATTAATTATTTATAGTATAATTTCATCTAAATGTCCTCATTGCATCTATTTTATTATCAAAACATTACAATAGACACTGGATTAAAAACATGACTCCTTTTTAATTCCACATATCTAATTAATTAAAAACTATTTCTTACATTAGGTTCCTAATAAATTATAAAATGATACTCCAAGAATTAAAAAAACTATCAAATCAAAAAACAATGAAATTACACAAAATAGGAAAACAAGATGCAAACATTTATTAAGGAATAAAGAAACAAAATTGTCAATATATGATCACTATGAAATTTCATAATCTAATTCAAAATTTCTTTATTCAATTTAATTTACATAAAAATTGTAATTCATGATCAGTTTATAATTTCATGTATATAAATAGAGATGAAATGAAACTACTACCTCAATGGTGTGAATTATCTTTAATAATAACTGACCAATGCTGTGGATCTCTCGATCAACTCTCCCATAAAAGCTGCATCAATACGAGGATTCCAAAGAACAACTACACTTATTAAAAACCATGAAAACCACATTAGAAATATGGGAGAGAATCCACCAATTCATGGTGAGAATATATGGGAGGAAACAAGATCAAACAATTTGAACATGATGAAAAATAAAGATTAAATTTTCCTTGGATCACCACATATCAAATAAGGAAGCCCAATGATTTTTTTCCATCGAAGGAATCTGATAACACCAAGGGGGGTTTTCTGGATCACCTATAATAGTGAGCGTGGTGCCACTGGATAGATGATTTAGGAAAATACATGAGAGGATGAATCATTTAAAGAACATATACTTTGCAAATTTACCTATCCTATTATACATATACATTTCAAGTAAATGTATGGGTTTGTTTTTAGTTGAAAAACATATCTCCTTGAAGATTTTAAACCCAAATGAATAAATGTAGTTTAAGATATTTTTATCACGCCTTAATAAGTTGTAAACAAAAATTACATAGACTATTAATATTACATTTAAAGAACCTCTACTCAGGAAAATTACAACCAGGTCCTAAACACTCTCTTGGGGGTACAACTCAAATTAGAATAAATCCAGAACAAGAAAAAAGTGGTATGCATTTCATAACCAAGAAATCTCCATATCCATAATGGAAGAATGTTACATAAGAAGGTATTAACATAAAAAATCTCTTCTTAGTCATTTATTATCTATGAATCACGTTCCTAGGTACTATCCTACAAATTTTCAATTATCCACAAGAAAGAAAACAATGGTATATAATGTTCATACAACACCTCATTCTAGAAATCATGGATCTCCACAGGCTGGCCCTCTACGATCATATCATCATCCACATTAATATCAACCAAATCGATCTCATTAAATCCTCCATGATCAAAATAATGGTTATGTGACTGTTGAAAAACAATGGTGTATCCAACTCATCTATGGGAGAATTACAATCATATTTTCCATGACTCCAACAAGAGCCAACACCTTGAAATTCCCAACAAATGATGGAGAAATCTTACTCCCAGAACCACAACTTCGTTATAAATGATGAGGAGTCACCTTTAGTAATATTTGATCCCGAACATCAATCACTAGTGGTCTCATCATGTTATTAACATAGGATTTCTAAAAATCCTACACTGTCTTAATCCTCACGCAAATTCACTAAACCATCTTGGTCATGTTCTCTTCCTACTATGGCATGTGGATTGTTTTCTCTATGACCATTATCCAGCATAATGTATAATATAATGGTCAGCCATTCAAGGTTTCTAAGGGATTTATACCAATGACAGAGTGCAAAATATTACTATATAGAAACTCAACCAAGGGAAGGTGCCTCAACCATGAAAATTCAAAATCATAGAGAAATTTATGGATCCCTATATCTGATAATTAGTCTTTGGATGAAAAGATGTTCTATGTCATAAATAAGAACCAAAATCAAGTTTTATATGTCTTCACTACATTGAAGTAAAACTTGTTTCCTCATATGAGATTATCATCATTAGGACCCCATAGAGTCACTAATCCTCCTCCAAATACTACGTCAACAAAACATCTACTTAAATCTAATCAATGATCACTATAATGATGGATAACATCATAAAAAGATCCACTATAAAAAATATAGCAATGTAGCCTCTGTGAGATCAAGATAATCTTGAAACGAAGTCCCTCAAGATTTCATCCCACTTCCACAAGGTAATATCTAAATGATGAAGAAAAAAACCAGGATCATTGGGCTTGGACTTCACATTCATACAGACCAAACATCATGAAAAAACTCTAAAATTATAAATATCAACTGAGGATACTAAAAATGACCCATAATTTATCATTACATAGTGGTCAAGTAGGGATACATTGTCAAATTTGAACAATAAAACTCCCAAAAAAGTATCTCAAGCATCACTAAAGGAATTAATATACTTCCCCTGAATAACACCAGATGTTATCCATCCACCGTCCAATCATAAGGGGAATAAAAAAACAAATAGAAATCTCCATAACTACACATCAGTATCCCCCATATGATAATAATTCCCATTATCCAAAAAGGATTATTACACTTTCATCAATTGAAGACAACATCTACCTCCAAAATCTCCCATATCATGATTAATCCCTAAGTGTTCTTCCATAACTCCCTAGGATTCCCCATATACATGCATGGAATCATTATGTGACTTCCATCATAGAGAATTAGCTATAAAATTTCACTTCCTATGTTTATCTGGATTCATATAGTAATAACATTCTGGAATTATATCCACCAATGTTGAAGCACGTTCACATCCTACTAGAAGAATTCATACCTCATTCCCCAGAAGTCAGAAAAAACCAAAATATTCTCACTGATGAGGTATTTCTCAAAAAAATCAAATAAAGCACCACTTCTGCCTTCTCAAGATCATGTATTAAAATGTTATTTTCAAGGTGTTGTAACTATCAAGACATATATTAAATAATCAATCTCCTATACAGTAGAAAATACAAAAATACAAGAAGAAAAGTGTTATAGAAACCTCAAACTAACATCCCCCTACATGAATATATAGGATTGGAGTCATGAACTATGTCTCCTTTATGTAAAAAAAAGTTATGGAACTATTCATCAAACAATAAATACTAATCATTATAGGAAATTTTTTTCATGATGATACAAAACATAAGACAAATCATATATGAATATCCTATAATAACATGAATGACCAAGGAATAAAAGCACCTCTTACAATAGCTTGGTGGTACCGATGACACAACCACCTCTATCATCGAAGGAGACATATGTAATACCAATTGGGATACCAAAATCCCACAAAATGTAAATTTTTAAGCAAATATCACTCATTACAATACATATCAAACAACTTATCATGATTAAAAAAATCTCAAAATAGAACATGGATGTTATGTATGTTCCTCCTCATACACATAGTGAAAGTGGATTTCAACGACGAATACAACCATAAAATTATCCAATATCACTCTAAAATCAGTGTTCATAAAACCATGAACAAAATAGGATCATTAGACACATTGAACGGAATCACAAAAAAATACAAAATTACCATGAAAAAAATGGAAATATATCTTTTGATCATCCCAATCATTCACTTGCATCTTATGATTTCCTCACTAAAAATATATCATCACGATCCATCATTCATCTTTCACCTAATTTAATGAATAATAAATATATGGAAGAGGATAATGGTTCATTATTGTCACATATCATAAGTTAAGGTAAATAATTGAAATACATAAACAACAATCTATGTTCTTCATGAACTAAATAGTTTCACACAAAGGTGACACATTCGGCCAAACAAAACCTCACTTCAACAGATTATCGATGTATACATGAAACTCTCGGAACATAGAAGGGACCCTACAATATAGATGCATTTATATTGGAGACCTTCCTAATTTTAGATCAATCCCACACTCAGTTTATCTTTAATGGATTAATTCTACAACTTCCTCTAGAAATGCATTAGTGTACTATTCGACAACTAATCAAATCACCAACTATTTAACCTATTATGAGATCATCATAAACATGTCCATCAATTATGAAAAAGAAGAAACATTACCCACACCCATATGTGGTTCTCGCTTACCCAAAATCACCACAACCACATCATTATCCTCATATAAAACAACCTGCATCCAAAAGAAATCCATGATATCCTTCAAAAAATAATACCAATCCAAGTTAGGGTTGATGTTATATTCCAATTTCCATGTACATTGGATGTCTCGCTAAGAATAGTGCTTCCCCAACATTAGATCACAGTCTCTACACACATAATACAATTCATATTGACCTCCAACTTT
Source organism: Viscum album (assembly GCA_963277665.1). Classification (NCBI taxonomy): domain Eukaryota; kingdom Viridiplantae; phylum Streptophyta; class Magnoliopsida; order Santalales; family Viscaceae; genus Viscum; species Viscum album. The sequence continues at coordinate 247,607,599 of OY728127.1, forward strand.
CTTTATAAATGCCTTGGGCGGTTGAATCATATCCACCTCATTTCCCGAAACAACGAAGGGGACTGGTGATATAATGGAGGGGGAAACTATTAAAATAAAAAATCAATATCGCCTATGGAAAATGATAAAAGGGTTCCTTTAAAATTGTTTAGATTTCCGATTAATTGAAATTCTAAATATTGAATATGACAATGATCTTCTCAATAGCATCTCTAACCTTCAGAGTGAACAACTCCACAATTGAATTGTACTCTTTGAGAATTAGTAGAGTCTCGGGGCTGCACACTACCTCCCACATCTCCCCTCTTTCGATACTGGATGTTAATATCCTAATTTCATCCCTCAGCTAAAACATATATAATGGAGGAAGCCTATGGAGAACACTTATCCCATGCTGACCGATTAGAATGGTTAGGAACACTCATTACTCATGACCTTTGTCTTATTAAGAAAGACAAGTGTTTGATCCCATACCATATTTATTAGAGTATTTTCCCATATTTAAATGAAAAAATATGGGATAGTACATAAACCTTTTGAGAAAAATATTTTCTATCCTGAAAAATAAAAACCTCAGACCACATCTCTTCATTGTTAGGAATCCTAACAAATCCCCACCAATAATAACCCGGTAATGACTATTATCCTCTTGTTAACCTATGCTCTTACCAGAACCACTTGATATGTATTAATCATAAATGGGACAAATTGGTATATTCCTCTATATTAAAATCCTCCTCTGAATAACTCTACTATGCCTCATCATATATAAATAGTTTTTATGCATTTCACAAAATTCTCCCCAAATGTATTTTGAAATCTCGTACACTTGAACTCCCCTTCAAAAGTGTAAAAAGATGTTGGGGACATGCCCCCGTAATGGACAAAGAAATAAAAACATCTAAAATAGGTCTTGAAACATATCCAATGTGACTACCAATGCCTAATGACATTGAAGGAATAATAACTACAACCTCCTCATTTTTCCATGCATCAGCATCATATACAACAAACCCTAGTGCTCTATTCAACAACAGATAGACCAAAAACCTATCTCAACATCCTCCAACCAGTATTCTATGAATGAATATAAAACAGAGTCCCCATAAATATATAGACTTAGTTGATGGAACACTCATAATTTTATTAGTTATGTATCATCATCGTCATCCTCTACTCTATGGAGATCTTCTAGAACATCCTAATGAACATCAATAGTGTGGAGCTGACAAAGATGTTGATCTAGAGACATAAGCGAAATAATAACAAATTTCTATAACTCAAAAACATGGAATATAGAATGTTTAATTTTAATTAACTAATTAATTTATTAGCTTGTTATTGTATTAATCCACTCAAGGGACTACATATTTCCAAAAAAGGTGTAAATAAGAATGAGGCATAATCCTTTAAAATAACTATACTCTGCAATCCGTATCTATGTATTTAGTAAGATAACTAAACATAATGGTTTATTAATTAGATCATTCGGGGGATAAATACCCATGTCTCAATAGATATTTAGCATTTACTTCACATATTATACTTATCTAAAACTATTTTCCTACCAACCCATGCATCCTCACTCCTGTCAACTCCAAACACCATCATATCCCTTGAAGCGGAACATCTACTAACACACTATTCAAAACCCCTCCACACAAAGATACCTCAATGTGGGGATAGATATAGTGACTTCCCATGTCCCACCTCTAGTAGGCCCCAAATTGGAAACTAGAATCAAGGGTATTACAAACTTTTATCTGGGAGGCATTATCATCTATTAGAAAAATGTTGAAGTAAGATGTATGCAAGATAAAAAAACATACTCATAAATGTATATATTTAAATAATTCCCTTTTTCATAAATGACATTTCATACAGTAATAATAAACTAAAAGGAAACTATAAGTATAAACAAGGTAAATACAGAAGTGTCCAAAACTCACAAACCACTCTTTCAAAAACCGTGAGCTGGTAATATCATGCTTGATCTCTAATATACTCTATATAACAAAAAAAAATTTAAATATATTAAGCATGATCAAAAAATTATTCTCAGTATGACCATCACCAGAGCCTCCTATGAAAAATAAAAAAACCATGTTAAATCCCAATAAACAACAGAGAATCTAACTACTCACCTAAACAAGTATAGTATGTTCCCACCCCATCATCAATAACTCCCATTTCCAAGTATCACATATAATATGAAATATAATATAATAATAAAACTTCAAGGTAATCCTTATCCATCTTCTAAAATTGTTTTCAGAACTGTCCCAATGTTTCACATCATGAGTCGTCCCTCCCCAAAATGATGCCGATCTAAAAATACTGGGGTGGGGGATTATAAAAATAGGCACTCCATGCATCACATAACCACATCATCCCATAAGAATAGAGATTTATTATCACCAAGTAATTTTTAGGAGCCAAAATACCCCATATGTTGAATATCAAACATCATGTATTATACACCAATCCATTACATCCCACACACCGAGTATGTTCCTCAAGTCATCCCAACCTGCACAAGTCATGAGAATAATAGTCCATTGGAAATATATCTGATAATTAATGTGTGTAAAATAAGAACAATATATCAAAATCTTATAGAGACATATATTGGAATCTAAACACCGTGCATACCAGCACATGTCACTAACAGTAGAATAGAGCAGGGCTAGAGGGGGTAGTAATCTATCCATTCTCCAAGTTTGATGTTGGGAAAACAACATCCTAGAGACCTCTAAGTGTCAATCCCCTTATCCTAAATGGATGGTTTAGCATATGAAATCCTAAAAATATACATTATGAAATATAGTTTACATCCACAATATGAGAGTAACCTAGTCTTAAACCCAACATTAACTAATGTTACTTTAACTCATATATTCCAATGATAATACATGATATCCTAGAACACAAGAATATAAGAGAGCTTCATTAATTACTTCATTAATTTTTTTAATTACTTTAATTAATTCATTAATATTTTATTAAATAAAAGTAAACAATTTTCCTCATTAAAATAATTTAATCATAAGAGTAATGTCCATTACTTATAGAAATAATACAATCCTAGCCCATGGTTTATCAAGATTAATATATATTACGAATCTGCACTCCATTATCAACCAAGCCCATGGGATAATAAATAATCAAACATTATATTAATTATTCAATATCTTGGTAAATTATGAAAATCATTATAAACAACCACTAATAATAATACCGAAACAATGAACAACCGTCATCCTCATATTGTGGGGAAAGGAATGCAGATAAAATAATAAACTCCTTAGGATCATCCTCCATAGCATGGTGTGAAGATACTATAATGACTCGAACAATTTAAAATAATATTCACCTGGATTTTTTATTAAATTTATTATTATATAATATTATTATAAAAAACAATGAACTACTTATTATGCCTATTTGATTGAAAATACCATTATGTGTCATTACCTTTGATAATACAGTCATTGGAAAATAATATCATTATTTATACAAATATAGATGTTTAAAAAATCCAATTATTACAAAAAATTGATTTGATGGCATCAACTAGTAGGATCGTACACTATGATGCCTCTTTATTAGAGATTATGAGAGAGATATCATTTTTGGGATTCTTCCCTTAACCAATACCAAGATGAGTACCAACAACTAATGTATGATGAAAACCATTTATGATAAAAGTTAGGGTCCTCGAGATGACGGTTGAAACCATATTCACTGAACCACTGCATTAAATTCCCACTAGTGTGATCCTTACCCATAAGGTGTTTTTTGGTGTATTTAAGGTTTATGTATAGAGACCCTACAAAATAACATTATGTATATTATTATATGTATAATAATGAATATATTTCCATCCAATTATTGTGACTTTATAAATTATTATCATAATGATTTTATAAAATAGAAATAATAATTTTGTTTAATTTTAAAATTCAATTAAGAAACATTTATTAATGAATTAATTAATTTCTAAAATAAATCATATTTCGATAAAATGTTATTATTATTATTAGTTTTCATATAATTTTTATTAAGAATTTTTTTTTATAATGATTCAGGTACTTTTATTATAAAAAAACAATCATTTCAATAAATGTCAGTTTATATTTTAGAAGTGAATATTCACATATTTATAAAAAAATTATATTAAATGAATTATATTTTAGAAATTAGGATGTAAAAATTATCAAATGGTGAATTTTACAAAATTTTCTAAGACAAGTGGATTTCGGGTAAAAATTAAATATCGTATAAATATATTTTCTGTTTTATGACAACATAACGAATCAAAATTGATGTAATAAGTGATATAAATACAATCCAAGACCAAATATATGTTTCCATTTAATATAATGATATTTTATGTCTATTTTAATTATTTTTTAATGACATTATGAATCATCCATGAATGATAATATATTTTATGATTTTAAAAACATTTTTTTAAGAGTATGACTCACCTATACATGAAAAAGGTTAATATTTTAATAAGATATTACTTTAGAATTATAAAAAAAACAATCCTATTGGTAGAAACAATGGGAATAATCTATGGTATGGTTTGTGGTTTTGGACATTTGATTATGTAGAAGCCAAAAGAAAAATAATAAATAAATCTCTCTCTTTTCATATAAAAACCCTCGAATGATCCATGTTATCTACACTAAAGGTCCACGGAGCATGTAATTACTCTTCCCCCCACTCCCTACAGTAATCCCAAATGATTCCCAAACATAATGGAACCATCTCTAAAGGAATTTTGAGACACACACTCTAGGATTGGATCCATACCTTCCTCTCCTCCTTTTTATTTTAGCACTTTCTTTAAAATAAGTCTTCTTGAACTAAATTTGCTGTATTTTAATTTATTTCAATTCATTAAATTAATGTATAATTTATTTTATATGAATGATATATTATTTATCATCTCTCATTTTGACCCTTACCTACGCTATTACTATGAAGAAATTTCATAACGGATCTTCCACTCTACCTCTTTTATCAAACACTTTATTTTGTTATGTATTTTACTTTTCATTTTATTATATTGGAATATACTATTCCATATTCCCCACACTATCCATTTTATTTATAAATTATGATATCTTACTTTCAATCTCATTATTCCTCCCATTATCCTTTATGTACACCAATTTCCATGGTGATATTCCGTAAGCATTATTTTCTCGATCAATGTTTCTTCATTATCTTAAGCCTTCTATTTACAAATTATTTATGTTGGGATATTAAATCTAAGGTCCCCAATACTTAAAAATTTATTTATAAATAATTACAGAACCCTTTCCCTATCATCTACCATTTTTATGAATTATTTGGTAATTTTGTTATGCAGCTGATATTAAACAATGATTTTCCATATCAGAAAAACTATGTAGTGAATACCATACACATTATTCAATCAAGGGTATTCACATTTATAAACAAATATATATTTATTGTGGAACAATATTTTTGAAATACACATTCATTGATCATGGAATAATTTATTATGATGACTGAATCAATTTCATTTGATCAATGGGACACACATAAACATACGAATGAAATAATTAAAATGGGTGTGACTATATAGTGATTCAATGAATTTTATAATTATTAGTATCCTGATACGTCATGATTGGACATGGGTGTACAAGATTATATTATTTGACTTTTTCACCATGAGGACATTGTGGCTTACCCTTGACATATGTTTATGATTTAGTGTTTTATGTTTTCTCTACATTTCCCTTTATATGATTAGCATGATATATCATTCCATATTATTAATGATCCATTTATATCTCATTGATAAGCTTATTATCTAAAATGTATTACTTATTCAATGTTTATTCAGTTTCTAGTCTTTATAACTTTCCCCTTTAATATATATGTCCATAGGTTATCCCATCAATTTTTATGTTTGATAGAATATGTTCAGAATGTTAAATGTTTTTTCAATAAATAATATTAAGTATGTTTTTAATAATGTTGTCATATATAATGTTCATGATGTTATGTAATGTACCTAATTGACCAAGAAACTAGAATTAAAAATATTTTGGGATGTATTATGTCTATTTTTGTTTAATTAATCACCCATTAATGTGTAGTAAAGAGGACGGTTATTATAGATACAATAGGAAATGGGATTAAATTAAGAGAACCATCTAGAAAACGAATATGGAATACACCATATATAACTATATAATAGTGTTTTAATCATAATAATTGATCCCCATCACAAGAATATAAATAATACATGTGGAGGTCTTCTGGATGGTCTAGATTTGAGAGAGAGGTTTCAATAGCTGTAGGGTTTTATAAAACACCTGGTCAACTAAACCTATTAAAGATGTACTGAAAAAGGGAAATTACATAGTGTATAATACATTTAAACATCCTATAACTGTAAGGGTTCATTTTTTGATTAAAAATCCATCTCCTTGAGGATTATATCATAAAATTACCAAACAACATATAATACACCAAAAACCCTCTTTAACATGATGTGAACCACACTTAAATTGTGTCTAAATATTACATGGTGTGTAATATCCCTATATCCATATTTTTTGTAGCCAACACCTCCCAGATAACTTTATGCCTCCTCTGAGATCCAAAACCATTAGAAACACACAAAGGGTATGAAAACATGGATCTGATCCCTTAATTAATGTGTATAAAATGGTTATAAAAATTTCATATCTATATCATATAAAAACTAAACAGAAGAGGTATCTCATAGGAACCATTGTCACATATGAAATTAACATCGCTTTTTAAATTATGAATGATAAATTTCTATGATTTATCAAAATTTATTTTATCTATAATGTTTTAGAAGACCATATTGTTGTCTCTTAGCATATATATTTTATAATAAAATAATTAATAAAACCCATGGGATAATTTTGGTCATTCTTATTTCTATAAAACATCTTGTGGTTGTTTCATAGGTATTTTAAGTAATTATCTTCATATCAAATTTCCAAATTTAAAATGTGTAAAAAATTATAAATTTTTTAATTTTTACCTCATGAAAAGTTATGGGAATTTTTTTTCATTCCATATACCCACTATAAATCCAAAACAATGGGTGACATACATTTTGGAATATGATTTAGAACTTAATAAGGAAACCAAGAATTTATATAGTTTACCATTCATGGACACATATAATACGTTGTAAAGGTATCCATAATCAATCATTCATATAAAATTTAATTATTTATAATTGATTCTTCATTGGGGGGATTTTAAGGGGCTGTATTCTCGTTAAATTCTTAAATTTATTCCTTTTAGATATAATATTCAATGTTTAAATGTATATGTCCAATATTTAGTCTGATTACATTAAATTTAATTTATCCCTTATTTTTAACCATAAAAATATACATCATACTTATTGGATTAATATTGTATCCATGTAAATTTATTCATTTCTATTTTTTCATCGAAGGACTCTTGTTGAATTTTATATCGTTATTTTTTGAGCCTATGTGTTCACTAATGAATTTATTATGGAAGGATTCTATACATATTTTTAATTATTTCTATCAATTGTACAATGATTGTGAAAGTGTTTCTCCTAAAATAATTAGCTGGTATTAATATATATATAATTTAATTTTATGATTATTATAAATATTTTAAAGTGGATAGTAATGGGTTAGGCATACTGGATAATGATGTAATATTATTTTGGGTATGGAAAATTTTCGATATTAAAATAATTTATTTTATATGGTTGATTTTTAATGATGGATTAATTAATAAAACTGAGTTAGTGGTTAAATAAGGATATCCATATTAATAAAAAATTATGATAATTGACCCATACTCTCAAATAGTGACTATGTTGCGGTTTTATTTTGAAACCATAGATATTAGGACATGTTTTACTCCTTAATTTGGGTAAAAATAATTTTATTGATTTTTATCTTTTCTTTCAAAACATAATATATTGATAATGAAATCATTTATAAATAAAATATTCTAATATATCAAAATTTTATTCACTGTTATTAGAAACTTACAAAAATAAACACATCTATATAATAGTTATATACCTTAGATTATCAGACATTATTTATTATTACCACCTATAAAATGTCATAAATTGGAATTTGAAAAAATAAATGAATAAAGTAATTATATCAATGATATCATCTAGATAATATTCAGCCATAAGAATCACTATTAGTATAACTAATCAAACAAAATGAATGAAAAAATTGAAAAAATAATTCAGTTTTGAGATTATAACATCCAATGATTTTATTTGTATTATTTATATAAAATTTTGATGTGTTCAGAAACATTCTATACAGACAACCAAAACATTGAATAAACCATGATATATTAATTCTTTAATGACATAGATTTTATATTGGTAGGTATTAATATGATTGAAAACATTTTGAAAAACATAAATAAACATTTTATTTAATTTAAATATATAGTTTAATTACTAATTAATAATAATTAAATATTATCAAAATAATTTTAGGATTACATGTAATATTTATCTATTTAATATTATTATTCTTGAAAAAATATTACCTATATTAAAAATATTTTATTGGGAAATTTACTGGTAATGTATTAATATCCATTCATACATTAATTATACAATCCTTTTGATGATGATACAACCAATGGATTGTTAAAAATGTGTTAATTTACAAAAAACTGTTTCCTACATGCAATGTACATTTTCATATTAAATTAGATAAATAACATTTTATTAATGGTTCTAATAAATTCCTTATATATTATATTAAATATAATATAATAGTATTCATATAAATATTTAAAATATATAGAATGAATGTAAATCGTATTTTATTACAAAAGAAGCTTTAAAAATAACTAATTTCATTATAATTTGGTTGATTATTTTAAAATTAATTTCTTGAATAAAATAATTAAAATTTGGTAAAATTAATACTTAATTTTGAATAAGAATTCAATATATTGTTAACATGTCCAATTTCCTTTTTTCCTTCAAATTAACTATTACAGAAAAAAATATGTTACCAAAGTTTATTTAAAATATTTTAATCATGGTAGGGACATATACAATTATATAAGGGATAAATTGAAACTGAAAATTCATTAAATATTATTGGTTGAATTTATTGAGACATTATATTATATTGACTATAATTTCATTGACATTTAATGCCACATTGTTGACAATTTGAATTGAAATTATTTAAATATTTTTACTATTTATGTGTTTATATGATCCCAAACATATAAAATCAAACATACTCTCCATCCCTAATCAAAATATTGATTCCTTGTTTCAGGACCCAGACATCCTTGGTCCATGAACCTATTATTATGATCCTATTGGTCTCCTATAATAAATTTTTTCCTTCTAAGAACACTACATTATATAACCCATGGAGGTCACATATCATACTAATGACTATCCCCAAAGTCCAACACATTTTCATTCAGGTTTTTCAATACACACACACACCATGGAAAACATACCCAAAGGTCACCCATCATGATCACTATTCCGGGCCAAGAATGCTTAACTATAGAGTTCGATTACGTAGGAACCATAAATGAATCGTTCTCCTTGTTGATATGGGTAGTAACATTTATCCTTTTAACTATCAATTTTCAAAATGTGTTATACTCTCCACCCAAATAATGATAAAATACCTCATTGTAGACCCCAATCCTCAGAACTATGGAGTTCCTCTACATATTGGCTACCTATTGGATATGAAGGAATTTCTCATGAAATGAAAATCCCAGGGCCATGAACCTAGTCATCTAACCCCATGGGTTTCCTGTAATACCATGGTTTCCATCTGAGCACAACACATGTTATTTTCTATTTGACATCATTATTGGAAAAATTATTATCCCACATTCCCAACACATTTTATTTTAGTGTTTTTTTCCTCACTCACACACACCAGGGGAAATGACCTATAGGGTCACCTGTCATGATCACCACTATAAGAAAAGCATACATTACATTGGATTTCATATCTTGTAGGATCCAAAAATCATGGTGCACCTTGCTGACAAGTATAGAGTCCCAGGATAATATTCATTGATATTAGTCCATTGAAGATGAATATTCATCCCATTAAAAAAATACATTTTGTAGGATTGCAATATTTTAGTTTCTTTGGAAACATTAATACATAATATTTTACCTTAGTGAATGTTATTAAACATCTCCCTTAATGATATTCCCCATTAGAAATCCCTTTTAAAACCACTATTCATAACATAGAGAAACGAATCATCAGAATGGGGTGTGTTCAGATGTCGAGTAGGGGTAAAAAAGGAATATGTGTAATCATAACATGCACATAAGGGTACAAGACAATGATAATATCATTAGTAGTCCATAAAAATCATATCAAAGATCATAAACACTAATAATGTAATAATTATTTCCAGTTCGTAAGACCTAAATCGAAAGATAATAATGAAAATATTCCATGAAATCATAACATTGGAATAACATAAGGAATTTTTTAAGTCGCCTAATCATATACAATCATTCTATATAAGTTAAGGTTCATTGAAAAACATATCAGTAAACCTCACAGGGGTTAAAAATACTGGGAAACATAGTCTACCATCACCAATAGCATCTCGTTGTGTATAATGGATCATGTTAGACATTCATCCAATAGTGGATCAAACCCATAGACCAGTTCCAATCATTGTCTTATGAGATATTAATATTTATCCATTTCATAGGAATTAGATATAGGTACCACACATCAGATAATGAAATCATAGATACATGTTCCATAAGATATTAAAACATTCAAAATATCTTGACACATAAAAAGAGTTTATTTTATTAAACATTATACCATAGACCATGTAATGAAATTTGTATAATAAACATCACATCATAACCCATGAAATGAAATGAGTATCATAAACATCATATCATAACTGATGAAATTAATTGTGTTTCATAATCATATTATCCGATATTAATATGTGGAAATGACATAGATTCCATAATTATTTCATAAAAACATATCCCATGAAAAGAATCATGTTTCAAAAAAAATATAACTCATCGATGAAAAATTGTCCCCCTAAGTAACATATGCCAAAAATTAGAAACCATTTAGATAAATAATAAAAATGGTGTCCTTAGATCATATCCCTAGTAATGTATAAACTATATAAAAGGATGTTATATTATATAGAGAACAATTCTGAAATATCAATTGGAATATTTATTATGGAAAATAGCTTTATTTGAAAATAAAATAAATACATAAAACCTTTTCAGAAACCCTTTTTAGAACACATGGTTTTATGAATAAAATAAATTTCCAACCAAAGAATGAAATAAAGTTGGAATTTCATAAAAAAACTTTCTAAATTGTCATAACTACCAATGTGTGTAAAAATGGTACCAATACATAGAGATACAATGGATAACTATTGGAGAATAAAATTTTGATAGTTCATGAGGAATGTGTAACATCCCAAATTGTTAAAAGAGGAAACTGTGTTCGACAGTGTATGTGATATGTAACACTGATCCCAAAAAATGATGATTATTTAAATATGAAAATTTTAAAATTTAATTAAATACATGGATATGAGTACGATAAAATCAATTATGAAATATATATTAGTCCAAAATATAATGATAAACTCTTAGTAAATAATCAATAAATATTTGGTATTGTGTTTTCACCCTTAAAAATATGTTTTCCTCAAGAACAATTTTTATAAATAAGATAATTATATTTTAGATCATTTATGAAATTTATTTGATTGAAATATTTCCATTTTTTATATCATTATATGAAAATTAACTTAGTGTGAATATTTTATTTTTCAAAAATGTATATTTTTTAATGAATTATGAAAGTTACTATTATATTGTAAATTTTCATTTATTTTGATGAATGAAAAAATTTTAAGGTTTAATCATTACTATAATTTTTTTTCAAGGTTACATACATATTATTTGTTTTTATATTATTCAATTAATTAAATTTAAATCACATTAATACCATATTTTAATACATTTTTTTAATGATTAAAAAAATTCCAGAAATTTGTTGTAAAATAAATAACGGTTCTCTAAAATAATTCATTCAAATAATCACTAAATAGAAAATATTTAAATTAATTTATTTAATATATCTATATTTATGAATTTAAATTATATAAATTAAAAATTAGAGTTATAGAGTTAATGTGATATTATCTTTTCTTAGAAGAGTAATTGTTTTGGAACCTGCAATCCATCTTGGTTTTGGGTTTTTTCAATAAAATTCTTCCACATCTATGAATTGATTTTTGATAAAATTGATTTCAAATTTGGAATCATCATATTTAATATTAATTAATAATGAAGTGTACATTTTTTTCAGAATATTAATTGTAATTGTAATAAATATTTAATACCTCTGTGAGAAGAAAATAAGATTATCAAGTGTAAAAATAATTTAAAAAAGACTAGATACAATGTAACCATATTAGTATGAAAATATTTATTTTATTTTCAATAAATTTTTTATTATATTATTTTCTTATGCATTTACATTATTATTGATTATTAAACAGTTTGAAAAAAATTATACATTTATATGATGAAACACATATTGTATTTCGCTGTAATATAAAATTTCATTTAAGAAATTTTATTTTTCGAATTAATGGATATTGAAATGAAATAACATTTTAATAATAATTTTTATTAACTAATTTATATTAGATTCTAATGATCATTAAATTTTTATGAAGTCAAATGTACACTTTATAATAGTTCATAAACTATTGTTGTCAAAAATTAAATATTTCTCAATTAATTTCGTTTCTTATATTACAAGTGAAAATACACACATATATATAATTATTAGCATATAAGAAATATTTTTTCTGTAATCATAATATAAAAATTATCCAATGGTGAATTTTTCATATTTTACGGAGTCCGTTTAATATTTGGGTAAAAATTAAATATTGTATAAATATAAGATGTGTATTATGACATCATATTGATCCAAAATTCATGTAAAATAAAATAAACGATATCCAATACAATATATAGTTTCCCCTTCAAAATAATTTATTGTTATGTTTTTTTATTAATTATATAAATCCATTTTGATTTTCCAAAACAAAAAATATTTTGGATGATTTTAAAATAATTTCATTAAAGTCATGACTCACTTCCACATCTGAAATTGTCTTACATTAATAATATCGTCCCTTTTACCAATAAAATAATTAAAAATAGCTATATATTTTTAGTAAAAATGTGAATAAACATGGGAATGGTGTTGTTTTTGGTTATTTTTTTATATATAGTCAAAAACCTATGTTTGATAAAGGAAAAATAATTCCTCAGTTTTTACCAATATAAACCCACAGAAGCTCCCATTTATCTTCATTATTTTTTTTATAAAATTATTACACGACCATCCTTTCAATGGATTCCTCCCATGGTTCCCTCATGCTCTCAAGAAGCTCATTGCATGAATTTGGAATCACACTTTCAAGGTTGGGGATCTTCCATTGTTCATTTTATATAAGAAACTCTTTTATGTTATTCTTTTTAATCACCATTTTTTCATGTGGTGGATATATTCTTAAATGTCACCCTTACTATCTATTTTTTTCTACATTATCGTTTATGTCGTTCTCTCTCCTTAAATCATTCCTAAGTACCTTTTTGTACACTTGATACCATGAAAATATTTTGTATGGGATTTTCTCTTTATATTCTTTATTCATGTATATTCATTAATCATTGTATTGTATTATCATTTACTATTATTGAAGTATTGTTTCCCATATCCCCTATAATTTATGTTTGTTTTATAAATTATTAAGTACCCCTTTCACTGTCATTAATCCCTATAATGATCCTTTATGCACACAAATTTTAATGCCAAAATATAGTAAATGATCCTCTCCGTCTACACATTATTAAGGATTATTCATTGTCTTGTGAATTATATTTCCATTTATAATTTTTAGTATATGTTTTTACATGTAAATATTAATTTCAATTTCAATCCCAATGTATGAGTGGCCCATTTCACTTTCATTAACCATTTTATGAATCATTAAATGAAGTCATTATGTTGTCGAAATTTCACAAGGCTTTTACATGCCAAAATAATTATGTGTTGAAGGCCATACCCATCTACTCTATGGTTTTCCCACATTACAAAATTACAGTTTTTTTATTGGGGAACTAAATTTACGTATTCAGAATACCTTGATCATGGACAATAATTTAATGATAAATGAATCCATATTTTATGGTATAAATGTAAACTCGAAAATGGGAATGAAGTTAATGTGACATGTGTTTCATGAATTATATGCTTCTATAATCCATTTGGTAAATCTTTTGTCTCAATAGATATCATGAAATTAATTTTGGGAGTAAAAAAAATCAATCAAATTACATTTTCATCCTGATTTGTTGGATTTTATCATTGGTCTATGAATATGATATAGTATTCTATGTTTTTCCCCAATTCCCTTGATGCCTTTTATTATTATCATTTTATATTGTGCCTTATTGTCCATGATTGTGATTATATCTCCTTTTATAACCATTTTGTATTCATATTTTCTATGATTTATTACATTCTTTATGTCCTGAAATTGTTATTCCCTTACTTGAATTTATATATCATCCATTTATTATTTATATCCATAGTTTATCTCATACAATGTTAAGTATGAAAGAATAATATGATCAGGTAAAGAAAATTTTCTATAATTATGATGTATTCTATATTTTAATTAGTTATGTAATATACCTTATTCCCAAATAAACTAGAAATTTTTTAGTTATTATGTAATAGTATGATCATTTTGGTATCAAAATATGGTTTATTTATTTTTCAAAATAGGATTATAAAACTCTATAGAAATACTTAAGGATATAGATATGTATAAGAAAACCTCTATAAATTTTGGTAATGTGTAGATTATGTGGTTTATCAAGAGAATAAAACAATTTCTAGATACTTCAAGTTGATGTGGCTCTAGCACCCATGTACAGGGGGATAAAACCCAAAACACCACGTTGAGCTATACTCATTCCAGAACTTGTTCATGAAAATGGGCAATGCTATATAACTAGATTGACACTATCAAGGGAAATTATTTGGTAAATTCAAAATCAAATTATGAACCACTATTTTATTAGAAAAGTTGGGGTTGAACCCCTTTATTAAAAATAAAATGACACACAAACCCTTTCAAGGGAAAATGGAGAACCCGAAAGCCCATGTCAAGCCAATAGGGTTAAAGGCTTGAAACCATAAAATACATTGTCTCAAGAGCCCAGTGAGACATAACATGTTACAAAACCAAACCCCAATCCAGATCCTATGAAAAATAAGCCAAGTCTCTATCATCGACGCATCACCATCGTCGCCGCCCGGAGGAAAATTCCATCCCCAAGACCATCGATCCATGCCTTCATGAACTGAAGGACATCAAAGGCTGCAATGACTAGATTTCTAGAGAGCTCAACAGTGGCGTCTCTTCTCCAGGTGGCGGTTTGACATCGTTTCTACGGGCGGGTTGGAACTGCTTCAAAGGCGACTTCACCCCCATGGAGCCTCGGTCTGGATTGGTTGCATCGGAAGAACTTGACGTCGGTGGTGATGGATCTGAATAATGGCTGTGGTGGATTTATGGCTTGTTGGCTCATATCTGGTTGCAGTGCATCTTTTTGGCAGCCAGATTTGAACAGATCTACAGATCTGGTGGCCTTGGTGGTTTACTGAAAGTCCTAAAACCCTGGTGATGTTTCTGGGGTACAATTTATTCTAAGGTAAAATTTCATGAATTATATCACAGATAACATAGGTTAAATCCTATAAATTTATTGGGTAAGGAAATACATTTCATTTATATGTTAACCAATTAATGACATTGAATTTTAATTTTTGTTTTTAATAGATTAAAAATTATCAACTATATTATTTTCTTTATATATGTATATGGCATTATATATGAGGAATATCTTGTTATTTTTTGGAGCATTATGTGATATGTTAAATGTTTATTCATGTGCCTCAGAAATAAAATAAAAAATATATTTATAATTTAGAGAAAAATATTATATTTTAATTGATATTAACTAAGGTAGGAAATTATTCCTTTCAAGTAACTATATTTCATTATGTTCTTAATCAATATGTTAAAGTAATCCCTTAACTCTTGGAAAATAATCACTAATCAAAAATGTATTTATATTTCTTTCATTTCTGATGAATTGTTTGATGTTTTACAAATAAAAAATTCATGGTTTCATAAGTCATGAACCCTTTCATGGATATGTTATCTATCTCACTATATTATTAAGTTAGTGTATTTCTTCTCTAACATTACTAATGTTTCTCATCCTATTAATGTTCCCATACAAGGAAACCATGTTATGTGAAGACCATTGTATTTCCCAATCATTTATTTCAAGTGGAAGCTTTATTAACCATTTTTATGAATTGGATTATATAAAATGATATCTTCAAATGTAAAAACATTTCCTACCAATAACAATTTTAAAATTTGAGTACACAGTTTATCAATATTGGGAATAATGTGATGCCCTGGGTTTGTAAAAGAGAATACTATGTTCGACAACGTATGTGATAAGTAACACTAATACCGAAAAAACCATAATTATTTATGTACAAAAATTTTAAACATTAATTAAATTAAATAATAATTGTAAAATTAAAAACTTTATGAAATATATGTGGGTCCTTAAAAATTTACATACTCTTACTAAATAATCAATCAATTTTTGGTAATGTCTTTTCATCCTTTAAAATATGTTTCTTCAAAAAATATTATCTATTTATCTTTATAAAAATATTAATTTTTAATAACATTTAATAAATTTATTTGATAAAAAATATCTATTTTTATATAATTACATAAAAATTTACTTAGGGTGATGATTTGCGACTTTTCAGAAAATATAGATTTTTCAATGAATATTGAAAATGACTGTTTTTTATTATAAATGACAATTCATTTCTTAAAAAAATTGATTTAAAAGAAGGTTAATTATTTTAATTTTATTCAAAGCTGTCTTAAAAAATATTTAGTTAAATTTAATTTAAATAATTAAATTTAATTCATCTTCATACTATATTTATATAAATTTTTTTTGGATTAAAAATACATTTTTCAGAAAACTGTTTTAAAATTCATAATGTTTATCTGTAAAATTTAATTAAATTAACCACTAATGTGAAATTATATAAATAAATTTTTTAGATTCTATATATATAAATAAATAAAAATATATATATATATATAAGTTTTTTTTTTGAAATTAATTTAATGATTAATACAAGATATTGTTTTCATTTAAAATACTCTTTTATTTGGAAACTGAATTTTCTTTATAACTGATTTAAATTATGCTTGGTAATTTTATTTAAAATTATATTCTTCCAAATGTATGAATTGGTTTTGATAAAATATATTCATTTTTTGGAATCATCATATATAATATTTTGTAATAATGTCAACATAATTTTGGAACAATATGAATCGTAATTATGGTAAATATTTATTACTTTCGTAAAAGGATATCATGTTTATTAAGGGTAAAAATAATTTAAAAAACATTTGAAACAAAGTAAAATTAAAAAAATAGAATATTAATATTTCCATTTAATTGAAATTATGATTATATTTATCTATTATTTTTTCAATTTATAAATTATTATATAATCTGTATGATCATTTTTTTATATGATGAAACAAAAACTGTATTTTCGAGTAATATGAAAAATAATTTATGATAATATTTTTGATGAATTAATGGATTTTTTAAATAAAATATATTTGGAAAAAATTTTAATTACTAAATAATATTTATTTATTAAAAAATGACATCTATTTTTTAGGATGTCAAGTGTAATTTTTATTAGGGTTCAAAAAATAATATTATAAATAACCATCATTTGTAAATAAATGGAGATTCTTATTTTAAAAGTGAAAATAAAATTATTTTGAAATATATTTGAATAAAATAGATATTATATATTGATCAAAAAAATATAAATTCTATAATTCATAATATCAAATAAAATTATATGAGTGTTGAATTTTCAGGTTGAAATTAAATTCAGTATAAATATACACTGTGTATTATGACATCCTAATGACTAAAATGTGACGTAATAAGTACTATAAATTGTATCCTATAGAAATATATTTTCTCAGGATAATTAATGTAATATTATGTATATTTTATTAATTTTATAAATACATTTTGAATCCTCAAAAACATATTATATATTTTATGTTTTTAAATTCATTTCTCTAAGGACATGGCTCACATCAACATCATTGCAGGTATTATTTAAATACGACCAGCCCATGGAATATTAAATGAATGAAATCCAGCCATATTTTTTATAATATGTTGGAAGAAATATTTCTTTTATTATTTTTATTTTATATAATCCTTAACCTATGTTTAATAATGTGTAAAAAAATATCATTCATTTACTATTTAAACTCACTCAAAACTCCATTTATCTTTAATAAAAAAATTGGAGGAAGTAATTACTCTTGTCTAACATACATAGAGTTCTTTTATGTTTCCCCAATCACTTTGGATGTTCCTCTAATGAATTCGGAATAACACTCTCAAGGTAAGGGATCCCCCCCTCTGTTTTTTATTCAGGATCTGGTTTTCTGTTTTTACTTTTAACAATAGTCTGTTCATTTTTGGATATGTTCTTCCATATCACCAATAAATTCCATTTTATTTCTAAATTATAAATTTATTATTTCTATCTCATTAAATCCATCCCATGAACCTTTATATACACCTATTACTATGCCTTAATTTAGTAAGGTATCCTCACTTTATCCTCTTTATTCATGTATCTACATTATGCTATTTATTTTATCATCGCTTATTAATGTGGTGATACATTATTATATATTTCATATACATTCAATTAGATTTATAAATAATAAAATTTCCTTTTTACACTCATTAATAAATCCCATGAATCTTTATAAACAATCTTTTCTATGTCAAATTTATTAAGGTATCTTATCCTTTTTACTCTATTCACGTTTATTAGTTATCTTCATAATATTATTTTCAATTACTACAATTGTAATATTATTTTTCATGTAACTATTAAAATATAATTCATTTCAAATTTATTAGAGACCCCATTTCTTTAATCAACATATTTAATGAATCTTTATGTGATGTCATTGTGTTTTCAAAATTACACCATGATTTTACTACCAGAAATTTTTTGTAGCCCATACCAAACCCTTTTCTTATTAATGGTGTTCACCATTATACACACATACATATTTTATTTAGGACCTAGATGTACGTATTCCGCACTCCTTGATAATTGAATAAAATTCCTTGATAAACTATTAAAAATCTTATGATCTATGTGTAACACTTAAGCATGATAAAGGAATTAATGTAATGGGTGAGTGATAAATTATATGGCGTTATAATGCATCGAGTAATATTTTAGTTTCTTGACATCTCATGAAAGGCATATTTGAGTGAACCAAATCCACCAGAAGACTTTTTCCATCATGATTTCATCATAGAAAACCTTGAACAATGTTTATGATGAAGTGTTTTATGTTGTTGAAACATATCCTATGAATGCATTATGATTTTCATGATATGTCCTTCCTATTTGTTCATGATTACGATTCTTACTCCTTTAATGACCCATTGATAAGCCTATTTTATAATATATATTTATTTCCTCATGTTATATAAATTTTATTATCTTACTAGTCTCTATATCTCAAACAATTCTTATATATGACCCCATGTTATCCCATGAATTGTTATGTATGGTGGAATAATATGAGCATGTAAAGGACATTTCCAATAATGATAATGTATTCAATGTTTTATGTTGTTATGTATTATACCGAATTCCCAAAGACACTAAACATCTCATTATTGAGGGATATATTTTGTATACATTTATGTAATTAATCATGAATTCATATGTAATAATAATATGGTTTTTCATAACATGTATTTTAATATTTCATCATTTAAATCAAAATAATAATAAATAATAATGAATGTTGAGATAGTAGCAATTAATAGTTGACACTTTGGTAACATTGAATCACAATCCAATGGAAAAAATAACATTACAAGAGACATAAAATACATTAAAAGAATAATAATCATGATATATTATTTAAAAGGGGAATTATATACACCTTATTTAAAAAGTAGGTTTATAACAAGGAATTTATATCAATGTAGTAAAATTGAGACAAAATTCCATTACAGATTTAGTAATTTTATAACCACAAACCCGCTGAAAAATATCATCAAATGGATATTTAAATTCCATTAAAATTTGCATAAGAATATTATAATATATTTATAGGAATTATATAAACCAAAAAATAAAAAACTCTGAAATAAGGACAAATTATCGTTGAAATAAATATTAGACAACAAATCCTCTTACTACATCGGAAACATTTTAAACATTATATCTATGAAATAATAACATAAATATAAACATTGTATTTCATGAAGTAAATGATATTGATGAAATAATATCTCATAGGGAAGTACATAAACCACAAAAAATTCATGGTTAATATAGAATACATTTAACAGGTATAAATGTGAGATGATAAAACCCATACCATATGTCATGACATATCTCTATACATGTTCAAACCTCATATTCTTTGAGTAACTCATTTTGATTTGCACTTAAGGTATTCATTAGATGGATTTCTACTAAAATGGAGGGTTATAGTTTGATGTTAGTGATTTTTGGACATGATTTTTTAGAGGTTATTTGTTCGTAAATACTTATTATGTGTTGATAAGTGAGGGTTGAGTGGCCTTTTATAGTAGGGGAGGGGCATTCTATTAAATATAAAATGAAGGACATTATTGAGATGTCAACCTTAAATAATGTGCCAGAAATAATGGTACATTTTAATAAAATGGAGTATATGGTCAGTACAAGTCCAAAAAAGGGATTCTGTAAAATATTCTAGGTTATTTAGCCTTTTATGATTAATGTTTAACCATAAGTAATCTAGTATTTATATTAATAGATGTAATAAATTTTAATTGCCTTCACTAATTATTTTTTTTCAAAAATTATATTTGAATAATTATACATTATAAATTATTCTGCTTCCAAATAGGTAATCCATTTTTCCAAATTCTATTCAGATAGGTGGCATAAATTAATTTAAATTTAATCTTGTAGATGGGATGAAAAAACAGGTTTATAAAAGTGAAACTGTTAAAAAGATAAAATAGTTTTTATATGAAATTTAAATTATAAATTGGCTCCAATGACCTATATTTCATTAATTTATGTAAAATTTACCTAAATTTACATTAAAAATTATAAAATTTTAATTTTATCGTATAATTATATTTAAAAAAACAAGCTCATTTATAATTCAGTATTTTCACTATTCATAAATAAATAAACATCATAGAAAAATACAAAAAAATCATGAATAATAATATTATATTTCTTCACATAAAAATTATAAAAGTGTAAAATATTGGATATAATTTTTTTTTTCAACATTATATGGTGGTAAAATGTCTATTTTGAAAATGTAAATTTTGGTTCATAAAATAATATGTATTCTTATGTGAATCCTATCAAATATATTGGATGAGTGTAAAAAATATTTGAATGAATATATAATATAAAAAAATTTAAATAAATTCATCAGAATTGGATTATTAAAATTATTTAGAAAAAAATTTATTATACGTATGTGGCTAATTTTCATATAAAGGAATATCATTATTTTCAAATAGTTGTTACATTAATTTCTTTCTAATTGATATCAGAATGAATCATTATTATATACATGTGTAAATAATATTTTTACACTTTAGTTCATCTTATTATTTACTTCCATTTCAATGGAGAGTGGTTAATATAATAGTAGATTAATAATAATATTAATAGTAAACTTTTTTTGGTAAAACTATGTATTGAAAGTAAGGGAAACTATCGAAGGAAATAAATTTTTTTGAAACAAAAGACAAACATAGTGTTTACTATTAATATATGTGTTCAATGTTGCATTATATTTACTTGTGATTTCATATAATTCAAGAAAAACATATTGTATTAAAAAATCTATATTCAGTGTTCTGTGAAATGAAAAATTCAAGTAGTTTAAAATAATTTGAGAAATATTCAAAAAATATCATGTAGTTATATTATACCACTTTAAAATCAATTTATCCCTTGAAATTTGTTAAGTTTATCAGTGTTTTAATACATATATGTTAGTGACATATAATCCTACAATGTCAAAATGAATTCTAATACATGATTTTAAATGGCCGTGTTTTAAAAATAACGATTACAAAACTAATTCATAACTAAGATTCCACATAGGAGAACATATGTTGAAATTGAAAATATGAACATGGAAAAGAAATATAACTATAACATTCTGATGGATAATGAAATGATTCATGGATTGGTGAATTTTAACAATCACAAATCCATAACCCAATGAGGCTTCTAAAAGATCATTAATATCAGAAAAAATGATGATAACATGACAATATTTTATTTCAAAAAATATTTTCTTAAAGATGAAGAATTTTAAAGAAAAAATATACATATATAATTTCTTGATTACCTCATCGTTCATTGTACTATGATTAATTTCCACATCATCACACTCTCCAGGAAATGAAGGTTAATATTACATTCATAATGTACAAAGAGATAATGAGTTTTAATGATAAGAACATCAATCTATATTTAGATATAATCACAACAAAAAGGTTTTCAGAAGTTACCCAATATTAATTAATTCTTATATGGTTAGATAAACCATGAATCTCTAAAACCTCATCAAAAGTTTAACATAAACTATTCTATTAATTTTTATACTTATAAAACTTTTGAAATTTGTAAATCTAATATTGTAAAAGGTCGTTAAAGTAGCTTAACATTTAAACCCCATATATCATATTGTTTAAATTGGTTTTCACAATCAAATCATGTGACTAAATTTAACTTGAATTATATTGAAACCTAAAAATGACCTGAATGGGAAAAATCACTCATTTAAAATATTCAGTCATTCTTATTTCAATAGTTTTTGGATATATTCTTTAAATTTAATTAGTTTTGAACTACATCCATGATAACATATACACTTTGTCAAAAATAAATAACTAGTTACAAGGTAATAAATTTCATCCAATTTTCTCATTTATATATAACATATCATTATCCAATCATCGTTATCTCAAATGATGTAATATAATATGGGTTATTTATCCATTAATATTTCATTTTCTATGAATAATACATTTACATTAAATCATATTTCTAGTATATCAGAAATATTCAAAATGTCCATTTCAATCTTTAATGAAAGAACATATACCAAAATTAATTTTATATTTCATGATTTTTATGACATATTATTTGAATTGCAAAACATATACAGTTCAATCATTCATGATTATTGTTAAACCATTAATCAAACAACATAATATTATTCCATAATAAAACATTCCTATTATATAAAATAAAGACCATGTCATAAAGTTCCTCATCCTCTATTAATCATTATTCATACATTTAATGTAAAATGATTCAGTTAGAACATCCCAAATATTTCACATATAATCTTTTGGCCTCTTTGACCCCAATAGTATATAAAATACATGTACTACCATATTGATTAAAATTATTTTATTTCAGTTTAAAACATATATTTGTATAATGACCATAACGTTCACATCTAAAACATTAAATGTTAACATTGTTCCATTTAGTTTCCACTATTGAATAATACCAAAATATGTAGTGTGAGAATATCTAATCATAAAATAAATAAATAAAAAAATAATAATAGGATTCCTAAATCATGAACCCTAATTTAAGATATATGTCAGCATATGATTATCTTTGCGTAGATCAATAAAAACATACTTAGAATTAGCCCTAGGGATCTAACTAATGGTTACTCACCCTAGTTTATAAAGGATGAAAAAACCTTTCCATTCATTACAACTATAGAGACCAAATATTTACATACATGGATATTAAATTATTTTAGGTGAATATTCGTTACATTAAAAAATAATTTCTGGAGGATAGTATTTGTTTTTTGTCTTCGGAAACATTTTAAAATAATACTATATCCTGGTTAATGATCATTAACATATCCCATGAATATCATCCCCTTTAGTTCTAACAATTTAAAAAACTCATCATAATCTAGGGAAAGTAACCATAAGAAATGGATGAGATTAGATTCTTAATAAGGGTAAAAAGAATGATATTTAAACATTACATTTTCATAGGGTTATGATAACTCTATCATAATAACATAATATGAAAAAATAATACGAAAAAACATTAACATGGACCATGGGAGAATGATTTCTAGTTCATAAGACCTGAATCAAAAGATAATAAAGGGAACAAGACAAGAAATAATAACATTGGAATAAGACCTGGATATTTTGAATAAACATAAGAATATAAAATTATTCATTAAAAATGAAGGCTCATTGAAAAAATATATCAGGGCACTTAATGGGGGCTACACCTACTGGATAGGACACGTTAACATCCCTATTTTCATCCCTTTCCTTAGAGTGGATCAGGTTACACCATCATCCAATATTGGATCAAGGCCGTATACTTGTTCCTATCATTATATTATGAGATATAAATCTTCACCAAAAGAATTTGAAGGAGATATAGGTCCCACCCATCAAATAATGAAATCAGACATATATATTCCACAAGAAAATAAAGCATTCATAATATCATGACTAACAAAAGTTATGGAAATCATAAATAATATATCATAGCACAAAAAAATAAATTGTTATCATTTAAATAAAATAATTTCTAATGAAATGAGATGGGTATCGTAAACATCATATAATAACGCAAGAAAATAAATTTGTATCATGAAAATTTCATCCTATCATAACCAATGGAAAAGATACATGTTTTATAAAAAATTATTAAAAGAATAACCCGTTAAAACAAGTGTGATTCAATTGAATATATGCCATTAAAGAGAAATTATTATCATAATAAATATTTCATAAAAATAATAAACCATTAAAAATATTAATAATAATTCATTCCTAATATATTATCCCATGTAAATTATAAAATATTTCAAAGCATGTCTTCCTATATGGAGAAGGATTTTGAATGATAAATTGGATATTTTCTTATGGAAAAAAAGTTTCATTGAAAATAATTTTTTTGATACATAAAATAATACCATTTTTTTAATAAAACATTGTATTTTGAATGAAGGAAATTTATGACTGAATAGATAAATAATGTTGGATTATTTTGAAAAAAAATTAGTATTTATCTTAAGTACCAAATATTAAGAAAATGGTGCTAATTAATTGAGATATCACGGATAAGCATAGGAGAAAAAAATACATCACAGTTCATGAGATATGGATCATTATATTTTGTAAATGGAAACATATTCCCAAAAAATCTCTATAAATTGTGTGATTTTAGAATTAAAATGTTTCCACATTGGTAACTTTTTATCATAATCCTATAGAAATAATGTCATTAAATGAAGCATAATATAAATGAAATTAAGAAGATTCATTATCTAATAATTAAAATGAAATTATATAAAACTTATAGAAAAATATTGGTTCATAACATGGATTTTATTTCTACAAAGTCAAATTGAGACAAATTACTTTATGGATTTAGTAATTTCTTAAACATAAACCCCACGAAAGAATGATCATCAAATAGATATGAAAATACTCATAAATTAAATTATAACAGTCATCTCATAAAATTCATGGGTAGTATATACACCACACATAGAAAATGAGTGGTGAATAAGGCATAAGTCTCACATAAATAAATGTGAGACTATAAATCCCCTTTCTACATGAGTATCTTATGAATCGTAAGATCCATGAAGTAATAACATAAATTTAATCTTTCAGAATCATGAAATATGGCATATTCATTATATAATATTTCTAAGGGTAGTATATAAACTAGGGAAAAAATCTATGTGGTGATTATGGTATATATCTCACAGATATATATGTGATGTGAGAAAATTATTATCTTAAGTCATTACTTTTCATTGGACTCGTTAAAACCTCATTTAATTTGAGTATTTCTTTTTTTTATCCTAATAAAATACATGGTTGGATTTTTCTTAAAATGGGGGATTCTTGGATGATGTTAGGGAAGCTGGCAGGAAATTTTTTCAGTGATTGAATGAGCCTATTGGACTTATTGGTGAGACAATGTGATGGGGTGAGTACCCCTTTATAGTGGTGGAGGAATGAAATTATATTAAATATAAAAAGTAAAAAATTATTGAGAGTTATACAATATCTCATGTACCTCCAATGATGGTCCAAATTTTAGGAAAATGCGCATATGGTTTTGATATTTCCTGCCAATGGCTTTTGGAACTATTTATAGTTCATTTAGAACATTGATATTAATGGTTAACCATTATGTAATCTTGTTATTACCTTAGTAACTATAATTAATTTTAATTACATTCATTAATCATTTTTTGTGAAAAACTATGTTGACCATATTATAAATTATAAATTAGGATTATTCTAAATTTTGAATACATTTTTGATAATCTTATAGTAGAAGTGGTAGAAAATATTTAATAATTATTCTTCTATATGGGAGGAAACATGTTTTTTAATGTAGTTTTTTTTAAAATATGAATTTTTTATATACAGTTTCAATATGAAATTGAATCCCATGAACTAAATTTTACTAGTTGATGTAACATTTTTCTAAATTAATTTTATATATAATTAAAAATATAAATTCTCTATATAATTAAAATAGAAAAAATGTAGTATTCAATTAAAATTAAATATTTGTCACTATTATTATAAAAAACATTTTAGAAACATACCTAATATTCACCCATGATAAATATTGATATTCTCATTTAAAAAATATAGCATATTTTTTCGAATAGTTTTTTTTAATGTTTCAAAAATTTAATTAAAAATGTGTTTGCTATAATAAAAGTAGTAAATTTCCTTTTTTGAAAATTACATATTTTAAAAAAAAAATTGGATTTATTCATATCATTAGGAAATAAAATATATGGGATTTGGGTAAGAATGTTGATTGAATTATTAATAAATGATTTTCAGAGATAAATTTCATCAAAATTGGTTTTTTTAAAATTTATTGATATTAAAAGAGATTTGTACATAGAGGGACTGATTTTTTATAAATGTTATTTCATTATTTTCAAATAGTTCATACATTAATTATATACTAGTTGATAAAAAATGGTTCATTTAATATACATGTCTAATTTATATTTTCCCAATTTAATTAATCTAATTTGGAGCTTCCATACCAATGACACGGTGGTAACTATATTAATACTTTATTAATAATATTAATATTACATTATAGTTTGGTAAAATGAGGTCTTTTATGTAATAAAATCTTTTTTGGTAACTTGACATTGTGTGTAACACAAAACAAACATACAGTAGAGTGTACAAAAATTAAATCTCTTTTATGCGTGTAGAATAATCCTATATTGCTTTTGTGTATAATGAAAGCCAAAAAATGTGAATTCATAGAAAAAAACGAAATACATAGTGGTTTGTGAAATTATAAATTTGGAAATGATTAAATTATTTTGAACCAAAATATTTACTAAATCATGGTGTGTTACAACATGGGTTGCGACATTTATCCTTTTAAATATAAATTTTCCAATGGTGTCACAATGTCTTCCTCACCATGTAACCCACATTGAAATAAATCCCTTACCTTACTTTTTTCTACATTAATTGGTTGCATATTGGGACACCTAATGATAGAGATCCTTTTTTGGAAAAAAAATGTTTAGGGATGTATATTCATTTGAATTAATAGAGTCATGGTATAAATGTGCTATTTATTAATGGGATATATCGATCTTTGGGGAACACCAGATGTGGTTTGGGATTTTTCATGTAATAAACTGGACTTTTTGGAGTATGTAAGTGAAATAAACACCATGTAATTGGAGTGAACAATATGTAAATTTATATAGGGTAGATTTTAAGAACCTGGTACACACTGCATATGGAAAACTTGTTTTTCATGGTTTACATGCATTGTAATGTTAAAAATTTGCATTCATAATTTAAATGTGACTTATGATTCATGATAACTGACCACCATGGATTACATGATGAGTAAAGTGGTTAAAATATATATAAATTTCATGAATTGAATATTTAGGGAGTGCCAAAGATGAAATTTTATACATTATTTGGCATCCTTCGTCCCTTTCATCCTAGTGCTCCCAATGATAAATATTAGGGACCACCTCTCAATCTGATTCACATTTTTAGATCATGATCATCATTATAGGAGGGTATAATCTCTCTGAGTGAGTTATCCTTTCTACTTCTTCATTGCCATTGATCATGGTATAATAATTGAATTTTGTTATCAGATCTGTTGATACAGGTTATCAAATTTTATCTATTCCAGGCTCATTGTTTCATCTTATTACATGGATTGATTCATTATTGGTTATGGTTTAGTAGGGGTGTGTTCTTGATGTATGATTTTTTCCCATTCTATGACAATTATTTTCTAATCAAATAAATTCTAAAAAGTATTTATTAGTACTAGGGAATATGTATTCTTGTTTTTGTCTTATATTTTGGTGGATCCTATTTCATTCATGTGTGACAAGCGGCTTGAGGTAGGGGGTTTTATATCAAGCATTTATTTAGGAACATCAATGATCTAGTTATATTTTAAATTTTTAATAAAAAAATTTCATATTTTACTTATTGTATTAGTCTTTATGGAAATGAATTTTTCTAAAATATTAGTTATTCATGGTTATAGTAAATTGTAGAGGGTTATCAAAGCACTGGTAATTGGTTTTGTTATGTTGATTTTTTAAATCATGTTTTAATGATATTGGTATGATGAATTGATTTTTCAAATTGATAACAAATAAATCATTAGTTACACAATTGAAAGGTGTAGTAATATAACACATATACTCATATAGGGTTTTACCATGGGGATTTACACTTCTCTGTAGTCCAGTTATTCTATGTACTTTGTAGACCCTTTATGGGCATCACTTTATAGGGTGATCATTTTACCACTAGAATCAATTCTTATGTCTACTGAGTTTTTGTGCATGATATTATCTATATTATGTATGCATTTCCTAGAAACTATACCTTGTGTGATCTTGGATTGATTTTACCATTTCATTTAAAAAATTGGATCTATTTTGGTTTCAAATATTTTGGTTTTACATCCATATATTTTATGTAATATATGTTACCTTTTTTTGATTTATTTGATATATTTATTATGATTTATGTATATGAAATTATTTGAAACTGATTTACATTATTTATTTGAAATTGTGGGAAGGGGGGAATTAAATTATTTTCAATGGATTTTGATATATAACTAGAAAAATGTATATCATTTCTTATATCATTATAGTTTTCCATTCTTTTACTTTTGAATAAATACAATTTATGGAAACCTAGGGGAGACATTGCTGGTCCTATTAGATCACACCAAATGCACCCCATAGGTTGTTCATACCCCTTGTTATGTTTTTCGATGCAGGGAATGGTATGGCATAATTGTGAGGCATAAATCTTTTCTTTCAGATGGGTTTTTTAAAGCTATGGGTGTTATGGTTTCTTTTTTTCCATGATATCACATAATCCTATTAAAGTAGATTATTTAGTATTATCATTATTTTAATGGACTTTCCTTTTGGGTATTTCTTCAATACCTTTTAGTTTTATCACACATTTTTATTTAGTTTTTATAGAATATAATTATACCATATATTGTTTCTATACATTATGGTTATATATTTCATGTCTTCTTCTTTAGGTTAGGTGAAATAAATCCCTACAGTTTTTGTCTGCTGCCCTAGTGCTAGTCTCTGTCCCCTTGGAATCTTGAACTCCCATCGTGTTTTTGGTGGATCAAATGAGGATACAATATTAAGAGGGTTCCCTTTTTGGTTCATTACACCCCATGATCTTAAATTCCCATTTAAACAACTACTCATTATTTTTTGTAACTTTATCGGAGATATTGATATTATCCAAGTGTAATCTTATGAAAGATTAAGATATAGTCCAAACGAGTTCTCTAAAATAAGAGATAATCATATCCATGGGACCATTCAAAGATTACTTACTACTCTAAAACATTAAAATATATTATAAAAATATTTACATTATGAATAAATTATCATCAATAGAGTGAGATGTTATTTTTAAAATGGTATAACCATTTTATACCTCCATTCCAACCAAATTGAAATAAATGTATCAAATGTTTGTACTTGTGGAATTCCACATCGATGATGTGATCTGATTAATTTCACATCAAATCCAATAATATTCTACTTTAATGATCAATTAATGGAATATATATAATATTTATTATATATTTAGTATTTTTGGATTGATAAAATATTATTTATAATTTTTCATTATTTTCATCAGAAAATGAATGCATCATTCATGTGAATGTAGGGATTACTTAATATACAAACGATCAAACTAAATTTTCAACCTTTTGAATTTATGGATTTTTATAAAATTATATATATTAAATAAATGATACTTATTGCATGAGTAATATTTTATAAATTTTATATTATGATTATAAAATTTCATGCTCCAACTCATTATCTCATTAAATCATACTATTATTTTGGTAGGTTTTACCATATAATTGAGTGATGTTATAAATATTATGACATGAATGATTTGTGAATGTTTAATACTGTTGATGTTATGAAATAATATGATATAGATTTTTTAATTTTATTTTTGTAATGATGGATCCATGTACAATATTTATGTACCATAATAGTTGAACCATAACATAAATAAAAAAAGCAGTTAAGCCCAAAAATGATGACGATAATGAAAAAAAATTATTGAATATGTGATAAAATTTTAAAACAAAACCATGTGGTGTATTACATGATTTTATATTCTTTATTTGTAGATTTATCATAGTTTTTTTATTTTTTATACAAGAACTTACAAAGAAAATCCAGACCTAATGTATGCAATTTTTTTCACATTTTTTTATTTTAAATATATGTTATATTCACAAATTATATCATTCATGTGGTGTATATATTGAAATTTTTAGATTCAATATAACTTATATATTTATATTAATGGTTTTAAATTATTCATTTTAATTTATTTCTTTCTAGCTGGTTATGATTCCATAATTACAAATGTGGTCTCATTTTTTTCTTATAATATTATATCTATTGATATTGCCTATTCATATATTTTTATGAAAAAATTATATACTAATCTGAAATAAGGCCCATTTATTTTTGTATAAAAATGTTATTTTTGTTTTTTATATGTTTTGATTTAATTTTTCTCTCTCTTTGTAATAATAATACAGATAGAACTTGGTAATGAAATTAGACTTTGTTATTCTATTTGAGAAGGAATATTTTCCTTCAATGTCATTTTTTTAAATTTTTTGAGGAATAAATTTATTATTCAAAATTTAATTAAGAAATATATTTTATTCATATTTTATGTTTTATCAAAATTATTAAAAAGTAATTTTTTCAAATGAGGAACTTATTAGAAATGGTTTTGAATGAAATATTTTTAAAACATATTCAAACCAATCAAATTTTTTAATCTAAATGATTACAATTCAACATTAGTAATATATTAAATGTTATGCTTATTGTTTTATAATAAAATATTTATATAATTTTATTGAATGATCCTACTATCAAACAGCTAATTTCAAAATATAGGGTGTATTATCATCAATAAATGTTTTTTTAATCTTAAATTCAGGTTTACCCAAGAATGGTTCCATTTATGCTTCAAATTCATGAATGGGGATATCATCCAAGTATAAAATTCTTGTTATTTCCCTATGTGATTATTTATTTTCAAGATGACATGTTTATAAAAACCATATTCTTATATATAGGATAATCAATTATTAAGACACAATTTTTTATGATCTAATTCCCTATATGTGAATGGATAATGACTATGTGGCCAATGGGTTAGTTATACCTCCATTTCGTTAGTAATATTTTATGATTGTGTGGCTAATGGGATAAAAATAGGTTATCCAAATCCGAAGAGAGGGTACATGGGAGGTCATCCCATGCTAAGAGCCAGTACATGGAAGGTTACCCCATTACCAACTTCTTCTGATTATCTTGGTAGATATCCTTGATAAATTATTTAAAAGTTATGATTATTCAATAGATTTTATACAACTCTATATGAAATGTTCTTAATCTTATGATATATTGTCCTTTCATATGATCACTTGTTCTTCTTTGACTATGAATTGTGATTTATAATGTCTCTATTGAATGATTATGACTAATGAATAGAAGAGTATGATTTTCAATATTCCTATACCCATATCTTCATGTTAACATCACGCTTAATCATTGACTAGTATCACATATATTGACACATAATAAGCATCAGATCTCACCATTATTCATTCATCCAGTCATCAGGGTTTGATGAATGCTTTTATGATGGGTATGAAGAAGAAGATAACTATGGGAGAAGATATATTTAGTAAATATTAATGATATATCATGAAATATGAAGATAATATACCTAGTATTGAAATAAAATAAACAATAAAGAGTTTAGGTTGTGTATTATTGTGTGATGTGTTAAATATTTCTATATTATATGAATGGGTAACCATTGTTGGTATTAGATGAAATCCTAGTTATTTTTCTGACTGGGGTTATAAAATATTAGTGAGAAGATTTAGGATAATACTATGTATATGAAAATTTAATAATTTTTGGTAATTAAGGGAGTGAATATTTCCATGATAATATATCTCTTTTGGGATAGTATAATGTTCATTTACCATTTAAATAAAACATAAAACATGTAACAACTCTAGAAGTGGTGTATCGTGTGTTAACTAAATCATCCTTGGTGGATGCTGAGTCGGGGAATGGTTTAATATATAAAAATTCACACTCAGGGGATAAGTTGAGGATAATTAATATGTTCATAATGAAACAATATGAATGTTAAAAATACAGAATTACCAATAATGACATGGGTTAAAAAAGGTGTCATAGATGTAAAATGGTTTTATGATTTCGATTTTATAAGAATTTTTTTCATTATAATAATATTTCTGACTACGATTATTTTCCATCAAACTATATTTTAAGGTTTTAGTAAATGGATGGATCTAAGTGGAATCATCTTAACATTTAAGGAAATAGAAAATACCTTGATTGCACTCATGAGAAAAAAATGAAATAAAATTTGGAATGAAAAAACTATATCATTATTCATGACATGTTATATTAATATATGATTAAATAACCCAACCATGGTGAGTTTTTTTTGAAATAGAGGGTGTCATAAACCCAACTATTCAGTGATTTTGACAACCATGTCATTTATAAGGTTAGTTACACATGATATCATATTACAATTATAGTGTATACTATTCGGTATCAACTATGGTAATGGTAATATAAAAAGACTAATTGTCATATCAAATGGTTATTTTAGATCTAATGAAATAATGAGAACCTTTAGATACTATGAAATTAAACATAAATATTGGTTCTATAGTCTAGATAAATCTAATTGATTAGACACAGTAAATGTATGTCAATCAGTTGTTGCGGGATTAAAAGCATTGAGGCTTCGTCTCATGAAGTTCACACTTGGGGGTGTCTTACACTGAGGTCATGAGGACTGAAACTCCATTATGAATGCCACATGTTTCTTGTGTCATTGGATGTTCCTTTTTATGATCATGTTTAATGGTATCCTGAAATTAGATCATTTCCAGTGTTTGTCAATTGATCATATACTTTCATAAAAGACTAGTACCATGAAGTTGAAATAGTGTGGAGGTAGTTTGTGTTGGATGCATCATTGATGGCATGACATTGGTTGAATGGTCATGAAATGATTTTTCAATTCTAGTTTATGAAAGTAATTTATCTTAGTCCATGTTGATGTGGATGGTATACCTTTATAAGAACATGGAAATGGATGTCGAGGGTATGTCTGTCCAGTTATATCAAAAATTAATATTGTATGTAAAAGGGAGATGACACATGTGTGAAACTAAATTTATGAGATATTAATGACAAAGAGATTATATTACACATTTTTGGTTTGTAGGTTGACTGTCACTACTGTAACAATCCTTATCTGTTTAGTGGCCATGATTGGTTTCTAGATCCTTCTCTTGGAATTTAAATAATATTAACTACTATCGAGATAAGGTCCTAGAGGGTCACACACAATATCATATTCATAAATCTTCCCATTTTAGTAGAATAGGAGTTTTGGACATCGGGAGCCCCACCACTAGGGTTCAAGATTTGTCAAAGGATAAATGATCACTAATGCAATAAATAAATTCATACTATTCATGTTTAGAATAATGAGTACTGAATTTATTTTCTAAATTTATTTAAGAGTTTTAAGTAAATACATGAAAAATATTAATGTAAAAATATTAAAAATATTTAAGGCTCAATTAATATTTATAGGAAAAACATGTCATGTTTTGTACTCAATTATTGTAATTTAATATATTTAATATATGACAAGAAAATTATAATAATATTTATGACTCATTTTAGTAGTAATAATATGTTGTTAATAGTGCGTTGATTATTCCGGGGTTGGGTGTGAATTTTTAAGTAAACACATATCACACTATAAACAGAGGAGGATGGACATTGACAAAGAAATATTAATTGGACTTCTCTCTCCTATCCTCTCTCCCATGTTCTTAAGAGAGATGATCTATATCCAAAGAGCTTGGATCATTCTCTCTCTCAGGCATCACAAGTGAAGCGATGCATTGATTGTTGTAGCATTGAACAGTTTTTCATATCTCCACTATAGCACTAAGAATTCATTGATCAGTGCTCCAACGGATTTCTTGAAGCACATGTGTAAGATCAAGAGGAATATGGCTTCAGATCCTTTGAGCTTCTATGACCAATGATGTCAATATGTCATATGCGTATTTAGATCAAAACAAGGTATTTTAATGTTTAATTTGGTTTTTAAAATTATTAACACGTTATCCTAGGATTTAACTGGGTATCGTTTTTCTGAATTCAACAACATTACATCAATTTTCGGTGGAAAATATTAATATCCCACCTATTGGAGGCTTCCACAACATTCCCATTTCATTCAAGTGTTTGTAATGGGATGCATGTCGATTTTAAGCCAAATTAATTAAATTTTCAATAATTATAAAGAGGGGATGATTAGGGTCACAACGTCATCGACCGAATCTGAATCTGAGATCTGATGGCCAATCTACGGCCATCAAAAGTTTCAAAATTTGATGAACTCCTCATACCCAATGGAATTCTGGTCACCGGAATAGTGTTTTCTAGGACTAGATATTTTTCATGAGAATTTTAATTATTATTATTATTACTATTATTTTATTTTTTAAAAAATAGTATAATAATAATTATTATTATTACAATAATTAATTATTATAATATTATTTATTTAATAATAATAATAATGATATTAGAATATGATTATTATTTCTCTAAATCCTACATAGGAATTATAAAAACAATTAAGGGTGTGGAAAATATTTAAAGGGGTGGGTGCAATCGTGTCATACAAGCCAAATGAATAAAATTAAAAGATGCTGGGATTTTAAATGGGGGTGTGTGGGGACACCTAAAAAGCAGGACCCAATTTACGAAAATAAGTGTTTGGGTTGTTGAGCAGCCCACCCTATTCACATGTGACATCCCTGTTGGGCCACCTCGACCCACCACACTACAGCGGCAGTGAGCAGCCGTCGACCAGACCTGCGGGCCCAGGTGCAGCGCACTAAGTAGGCACCGCCCTTCCATCGGCCGCTTCTTCTCCTGTCATAGAACCAGGCACAGCTGGTCACCCTAGCACCCCTGGGGCCACATCTTCCTTGGAATGCTTCTTGTAGTAGGAACCTAAATCCCCTTATACCTAAACTACTTCGCATGTCATGCCACCTCCAGTGGGGTCCCACATAGCTGGCCAGCCCCTCCACCCTCTCCCTTCATCTTTTTCCCCATGCCATTCTCCCACAAGTGTCCTCCTCCCCCAGTGATGCCCTACCAGAGCTAGTAGTGGCCCATCATCTAGCTCCCCTCCACTCCTGGCCGACCCCTCTGGCCGCCACCTTCCCGGATTGGGCCAACAACACACTGCCTCGCGCTAGAAACACATCCAGCCGGACCACCTCCCTACAGCGGACTGCATCGGTTACATAGAGACTGCTTCCAACTGCGACACTCCCTTTTCATGACCTCCAACTATGATGGCCTTTTATCCAGAATCATATGCTTCTCAGTAGACCATGTGGGCACCCCGTAGTGGGGGCCTTTCTTCTTAATTAGTAGCCAGACCACTGTGAGGTATTATTTTGCGGGTTCTATTTGGTCTGTGCAGCCTGATTTTGTCCCATAAGGGGTTCATGCAGGTCTTCCCAACCCAAAAATGGCATGAGCAGACCTGTGTGGGCTAGTTCACCCATTGTAATGTTGGAATAGCCAGGGAGATATAATCATGGTTCTGACATGACCCGCAAAGGCCTTGCCTGAGGTTTTCGGGGCATGGGGAAAAAATTTAATGAACAGTTATTTAAAATAATTAATTTAATTACATATGATAATTATTTTTATTAAATATTAATTTTTTATAAATAAATGTGTCATAATTAATATAGTATGGAGTTTCAAATTAAATTTATTAATTAATTTAATTTTTAGTTTTAAAAGTAAATTAATTAAATGGGAACGAATCATATATTTACATTGAATTAAAATTAGAGTTAAATATTAATTAAATAATATATTTCCCTTTAATTATTTAATGCTTGTTTAGTTTTATTCTTTATCTTGTTTATATACATGAGTTAATGCATATGCTTATCATGAGACGGTGACTGACCAATGCATGTTTGGTGCTTGATTATTTTATTTATATATTTAATTATTGATTGGTTTTGTAATAAATATATTAATTAAGTTATAAGGTGAACTATTTTTTGTCTCTATGTAATTATATATATATTGGATGGCACACCCATTTTCAGAGTTGTAATGTATACCCCAATACATCTCACCTACATGTGATAATATTTGTATAATGATGAGATGAGATGTGGCATAGTTCATGACAGATCATGGTTTATTATTTTGTGAATGAGAAGTTAATGCACAATCACATAGAATAATAATAAACCAGCTTTCATAGATAAAATGAACATTTGACATAATAAATTCATTATTTACAACATTCTTATTTGTGAGTGCGATCGTATAGAAAAAATTATAAAAATAGCAATAGATAATTATTTATTTTGTCACCTAAAAATTAATAAAACCCTAAAAGATATGTTATGAATAAACAACCTTTCGTCATTCACATTTGGAAAAAAACTGGGTGTTTGGGGGTCAATCATTCCATAGATGAGGGTTCTTTTTACTACTATGGAATCCTTATATGAGTGATGGTCAACATACCTACTGTGATATTGAGGATTATCCAAGACTAACATGATTTCATTTTAGAGGCAATCGTTTAGTAAACATGTTCTTGGTTTAGAAGCTGAGACACCACTCAACCAATCAAGGAACCTCAAGTTAATGTGAACGTCCAGCCGAAATCCTACCTTGAACCCTCTATGTATTGGCCTAATCACAACTTCTGGACCATAAGGGGTGGTTCTGGGAACCTTTCTACAAGAATACTCTAGGGAAAGAGTGTTCTGATTCAATAATAGAGGGTTCTTTAATCTGAGAAAATAGTGGGAGAAATTAAATGATTTATGTAATTAATTAAAATGTATTAATTGGTAATCATGATTGGATAACTAATCAGATAAAATACATATTTTTAAAAAATTGTATGTTATACCACTTGTTTAAAAACATCTATACTTTAATGGAAAAAGAAAATATCCACACTTACATGAGTATCCATGAATAATACAGGTGCTTGGGAATAATATTATGATATAGGAAACTCAAGGATCCAGTGTCCTCAACACTATTAAACTACCGCAAGATGCAAGGGTAAAATTGCCTACAGAATAGTAATGTACAAAGCATATGATAGTTATATCATTATGCTTTAATCAATGTCTAGTGTCAGTTTCAGTCACTAGACCGGGATGTAGATGATAATAACATGAATTATCATCTCTGATATGTTTTTAAGGAGAAATCAAAGCAATGATATAAACAAAGCAATATTACATCGACATGTGTAAATTGAATGATTGATCATGATCATTATATGTCTCTCTCTCTCATATCATTTTCTCCACATTACTCATATTTCTTTTTCTTTTATAAAATGAACAAGTTTTGAGTAAATGCTGTCATTAACTATCTAGGTATGATTCCCCAAGTGAAAAAATAATAAATAATAGTTTCATTTTTAATTTTTATGGAGAATTAATTCAAATACAGGGTGAAAAATTTATAGGCATGTAATTTCAATGACACATTTAGAAATTTTCTTCAATGGATG
Source organism: Viscum album (assembly GCA_963277665.1). Taxonomy (NCBI): domain Eukaryota; kingdom Viridiplantae; phylum Streptophyta; class Magnoliopsida; order Santalales; family Viscaceae; genus Viscum; species Viscum album. The sequence goes on from OY728127.1 coordinate 247,646,297, forward strand.
GGTATTAACATGAGGTTATTTGTACTATATATTATGAAATAAAACTATGAGTGTTTAATTGCAATAAACTGATTCAAAGAATCATGTTACTACTTCTACGTCACTCACATTCATCAATGTGGTGTTTATTTTTTATTACATTGGTATTAAATACAATATTTTTGTAAAATAGGTGTATTTAGATACTATAACCACATATGTATGTAATCCATACTAGATGTTAGGTGTATTCTATGAGTGGCTTCTAAAAGGGTGATACCTAGGCTTCTGGTGATAAGTAGAAAACATCATTATAGCAAAGTGATTGATTCTAGTTGAAAAATTTGTTGAGTGTAACTAAAAATATTTATCTAACATTCCCTATAGTCACAAGGAGACATTAAGGATGGTAATACCTTCATAAGAAAATTACCATAGAAGTAAAGGGTATGTCTGTCCAGTTTGATCAAAAAATAATAAAGCATTGAAAAGGGTTATGACACATGTGTGCGTAATATTTTATGAGGTATTAATGAAAAAATTATTTTATTACACATTGCATGTTAGTAAGTTGGTTGTCGCTGCTATGACAATCCTTATCTCTTTAGGGGCCATGATGGGTCTCTATATCCTGCTCTTTGTCTCTGAGTAGTATTCACTACTATCAAGATTATGACCTAGAGGGTCACACACAATAGCATATTCATGAATCATATCTATTCATTTGAATAGTATTTTTAGACATAGTGGGGCCCACAAATGGTGTTTCAGATTTGTACAAGGTGAAATGATCACCAATGTAATTAATAAATTTATATTATTCATGTTTAGAATAATTATCATTTAATTTATTTATTAAATTTATTTACGAGAATTATGTAAATACATGAAAATATTAATTGATGTATATTAAAAATATTCTTGGTTTAATTAATATTTTAGGAAACAAAGAGTCTTGTTTTGGACTCAATTATTGTCCTGTAATTTATTTAATATATTAAAATAAAAATAAAAAAAATTTATGACTCCTTTTAGATGTCAGAATATGTCGTTCATAGTGAATTGATTATTTGGGGGCTAGGATAGAATTTCTGGGTAGACACATAACACTATAAAAATAGAGAAGGATGGGCTTCCAAAATAAACTATTCATCGGAGTTCCCTATCCACTCATATCTCCCATGATCTAGAGATAGATGCTCTGGATTCAAGGATCTAAGATCAATTCTCTCTCAGGAATCTTAAGTGAAGTGATGCAGTGATTGTTGGAGCACCGAAGAGTTCATCAGATCTCCGCACTGGCACCCAGAATTTGATGATTGAAGCTACAATGGATTTCATGAAGTAGGTGTGGATGATATAGAGTATTTAGGCTTCATATTCTTCATGTAGTGATCATCAACAACCAGAATGTGTCATGCACAGATTCCAATCCAAACCAGGTAGTTACAGTTTAATTTTCTTCATAAATTTTTTCATGTGTGATACTCGACTATAAAAGGGCATCGTTTCACCGATTTCGATAAGATTATGTCGATCGCTAGATTAAAATTGTAAAATCCCACCTCTTTTTGGTTTTCAGAGGGTTTTTGATTCTATTAGTTTCATAGTAAAGATAAAAGGATGAGAATGGTGTTCCATGGGTTTATATTTAATGGAGCCATTGATGTGAAATTAGTTAATATCCTTGATGTCATGAATGTGGGATGAATTACACATGAAAATGTCTCAATAGAAACGTTATATGTTTTATGTGAGAAAAAATGTAATAGATAAATTATTCGTTCATGAAAAATGATGTTTTTCATTGAATGAAAAAAATATCATAAAAACAAACATTTTTTAATATAATGTACTAGGTTTTTTGAAATAGGGAATTATATGGGTAAAATATTTAATCCAGATAAATCCACTTAACCAAAAATGATACTTATTATGTCAATGATTGAAGTGGATTATGATTCATATATAACAATTACACTGCACTAAAGTGTTTCTGAATTCATTTTTATGTTTTTAAAAATATTTCCTATATAAATATTAATATTCTAATATTAGTATAGTTCTATTTGATTTTAGTCATCGATTGTGTCTCGTTATATAATGATCATAACAATTTCTAGGATTTGGTAGTCAAATGTTTTATTATAAATTAAATAATGTTTGTTTATTGGTGAATGTAAAAAAATCATACAATCAATAGAAATTGCAACCATTTTGTAGGCATGATTACCAACCACGAGGAGTATTTATCATAGATTGTTTGGTAAAAACTCTTAATCAAATATATACTTGTTCTATGTGTGTTTATTGACAGATTTACCAAATATTTTCTTAGTTTATTAATGAATGAATAGATAAATATTATCAATGTAACTCATACATGGTGATACACCAATTTAAAATATAATATATAGAATGATGTCAAATAACCTTCATGAATGGAAGAATAAAATCTAGGAGAATCAGTCTTAGGGATTCAATCATCAAAGTGCATCACCATAGGGACTAATAGTTAATTTTTTGGGTATAATGATGGATCATTATGACACAAAATTGATTATAAGAAACATAATAAGATCACGATCAAGAATAAGAATCCATATCCCTGAATTGATGAACTTTTTGATGAATTTTTAAGATCTAAGTACTATTAAGAGACTAACATTATTTCTGTATACTATAAATTCTGGTTAAAAAATAAATGACATACATAAGAAAAAACTTCTTATGGGGTATGTAATTTTTTTATTTATAGTGATTCCATATAGCCTTACTAATACCACAAATATGTTTACAGATTCAATGAATAGTTATGTTAGAGATAACCTCAAGCGTATTATTTCATTATTCAAACAATATATTCTTAGGTAATATAGGATAAAGATGATGAATTGTGATCAAATTAAAATTCTATTTAATTCCACAATGATGGAGAAATTATAAACCAATTTCATCCAATGTAATTTTGGGTAACAAATTGTTTCATCAATTGAATAAGGGATCCCCCAAAATAGTATATCATTTGATTTTTTAAAAACATTGTCTTAGAATAATATACTAAAAAACCATATATGATTGGGGTGCATACTATTTTTTTATTGGAAAGAAAATATTGTTTACATCTAAATAATTTCTCATTGATGTCTAATCATGTCAACAAACTAACATGGAATAGAGTTAATTTATTTTAGAATAATGTGTTGGATGAAATTTTCAATGAGACAACAAAATAGTTAGTCATTAAAAATATGGACACACTGACCTATAATTGAAAATTTTTCGGGGATCTATATTGATGAATCTCAGAAGGGATTGTGATGTGTTAATATGAATAATGCCACATTTATACCTTATACCTCTCATAAATTAATGTTTAATGAGAATAATTAACTAACCTGTGACTTGGTGTTAGATATACTAATATTTTAATTAACATTATAAAGGAATTTCCTTCTTGATAAAATTTGTGAAATATATATTACACTTAAAATTAATGAATTTATTTACCTAGTAATAGTTGAATATATACCAAAAAATATGGTTGAAGATAATTAATTATTATTACTACTCAATATAATACTTACATTTTAAAGAGAAAAAGGTTTCTAAATCATTGAGCCAAAATAATCATACTATTATATCTATAATGAGGAACATAAAATTTTCAATAACATTGGATTTGAAAATGATATACCTTGAAATTATTATTAAAGGTGATAAATCATACCTCGTTCAAATAGGTGTTCCACCATCTATCCATGTGAATATTGACATGAATTAAAGAAGGATTTGGAGATATAGTAAAAGGTGGGGAGTGTTCTTAAATTCATTCAAGATTCTGAAGGAATGATAATGTTCAAAACAAAATATGTATCCTTTTTATACAATAATTGATATAGGAGATGTTTCATATAGCTATTTTCTCTTCATTATTAATTTATCTAAGATGTATAATAATGTATAAGGACCTTATTTACTAATTATTTTGTGAAATAAAAAATGGAGATACCATATAGTATGTTTTCATTGAATGGTATGCCAACAAGTTATGTTTTTTTGATGAATTATAAGAGTATGTCAGAACTGTTTCCCACACATGTATGAAAATGTAAAAATGTAACAATGGTCTTTTCCAAAGGACTACCATTGATGAAAAAATGGTAAACTTCTATATCAGTTATCATCAATTTCATTATTATGTCTTCAGATTTCATTTCTATTAGAGAATAATTCATTTTTAATGATATTAGTGGATTTAAATTATATATTTCATAAAGATTCATAGATAATGAATATCTATTCAATTTAACCATGATACAATATATTTAAATGTTTTCTAGGGATATCCATTGAATGTTACACATATGGATTCTTATTTCAACAAATCCAATCATCCTCAAATCGATAACATGTTTGGGATAACCATTCAAAATATTGATTATATGATATGATTTTGTTATCAATATTTCAAATGTTTTTTTGATCAGTAATAATATTTCTATGAATATTCTTATACACTAGAGTATTCATGTGGATCTTTAGGAAAACCTATATGGATATAAGTGAATAAATATATCAAATTTGGATTCATGTAGATATTGAATGTCATTGGGACCAACTCTAGTTTAGAAAATGTTATAGAAGGCCAGATCCATTTAGTATCACATCACGAATGCTAAGATTTTATTGAGAACATATTCTAAAAATCGTCAGTGTGATCTAGAATTCATTGTTGGTGAGAAGGTATTACTATGATTTTTTCCATGTAAAAATATTAATTTGTTCAATAATAATGGAATATTGGCCCCTAGGTATACATTCCCTTCATGTTTATTTCTCAATAAGGGATGAGAAATTATCATAAGACACTGCCACCTAACAACCCCAAGTTCATGATGTGTTCCATGTATCTTTTTTTGGGGAAGTACATAACTGATCATTCCCACAATCTAAACACATATTTATTTCTACAAGAGAAAAATCATTCAAATGATGAAAATCATGTATAAATCCTAGATCGTTGTTATAATATGATAAGAAAAAATATTATCATCTTGTTATGATTATATTAGCGGAATAAAAAATTCAAGTAAGTAGTTGTAAACCGAAGTATGTGATAAATAAACTGTATACTAATTTAGTTTCATTATGGAAAAGTAATTTAGGGTTTTTAATTCATTTTAATTATTAAATAATGTAACACCCAATGATTTTATATGTATTCCATTGAAATAAATTTGATGTATTTTATAACATACTTTTGACACAACCCATTGTGTAATGAACCTTGTTTTGTAATGGAATTAATAATAATATGATTGGTTTTATGCTATTTGAATTATTCTAATCGCATCAAGATATATATATATATTCCTTATTTAAAAACAATTTTTTAATTATTATAAAATATTCATTAAAATTTTGAAAAATCATTATATGATTAAATGATATATCATTCAATATAAATGTTTAATTATATGATCAAATATAATATTCCTTATTAAAATTCGATTTGAATAAAATACATTGTCATTTTATTAATTATCATTCATAAATTTGTTATTAAATGATTAAAGGTCAATAAAAATTTATATAAAGGTACAAATTGTTTTTTTTTTCAAAAAACTAGTTGAATTTCTACATTGTCTTCATATATATATAAATTTGAAAATTTATTCTTCATTAGTGATTAAATTAAATATTATTATTCAAAATTACATAAAATATATAAACATTAATCTAATTTTCTTTTTAAGACATGGTATGAATTTAAATCATGCTTTTAGCTTAAAAATACATGTTCTAAAAAAATGGTTATCATTTCATATTCAATGATTATTTTAAAATAATTTTATAAAACATATAAAAATTTAATTTGTTTAAATATATTAAATATTTTTATTCATAATTTATAAATTTGTTAATGTAGAAATTTTTTAGTCAGGTCATGATGAATAGTAAGATTTGTACATAATTGTTTCCACAATTTAAGATAAATGAGTTTACTTATTGATAAACTACGAGATATAGTTGAAAATACTTAATATTGTAGTATTAATATTTTTGCGGGGATAATTTATACCATATATTAATTATAATTATAATTTTTTCCATTTGGTTCCACATTGACAATATTGTGAGATTATATTATGTAAATGTTTTATGTAACTATATTTTTCTCTAACCTCCCACATATTATATAGAACTAAAAAAAATTTGTTTAAAATTTATTGAGTAAAATATCTCATCAAATCCACCCCTAATAAAACTCATATACTCAATGAATTAGTCTTTATCTCATGGTCTTACCCTAAAAAATCTTATGGTGGATTAAGATGTAAGACGAATGTAGTCTTCCAAAGGAGAGGTAATTTCTTTCCCTACTCTTTCAATGTTTGTCTCTTATTGTGATTCCTATTAATAACTATTATCTATCATAAAATAAATAGTTTTTTATAATAAATATTTTAATATGTTATTATTATTAAGATACTATAATATTTAACCACTATTCCAGAAAAATTGTAATAAAATTATATCACGTGCATATGTGGGGACTACGGCCTCGTCGTAGATATATAATTCATCTTCCATAACCTCATATCATTAATATTAATAATGATATACATTATAAATATATTTGATATATATGATATAATTAATATTCTAAAATTATAAAATATTTTTCATCTTTCAGTCATTCTATTTCATAGAAAATGAAATTTGTGTTCTTTAATACATTATGACTTCCATATCCAATAACAATGCAATTCATTTTTCAATATAATACATTTATGCATGGATACAATGTGATATATAATAAATTTTTGTGATACCCATTTTTTAAAAACCTTATATAAATGTTATAAATAATGTATTTTTTAAAATGATATCAATAATATAAAACTTATAGTAAGATTTCCTTTAGTTCAGTTTTATCTCTAATTTTTTTTATGTGATATGGTTTGAAGATTGATTTATTATGGAATGCAATGCATGAGTGATATAATTATATATTAGGATATTAATATCATAATTTAAATTCTATAGATGGTGGAACCATGAACATGGTGCAAGGGTCATTACTGTTTAACCAAAACATAAATAACAAATGAAGCATCTAATTAATAAAATAATAAGGATAATGAATGATTATTAATTAATGGGTTATATGATATTTTTAGTGAAACACGTATGGTAATATATGTTTGAATATAATGATGGTATGTATTTTAAATAAATTAATATTTATTATAAAAGTGTAAAATATAACAAAAGAATAATGTCTAACCAACCATATGGGTTTCTCATCTTACTTTTATTTTTGTGACAGTTATCAAATATTCCCCACATGTTTCATTAATGTTTTGTTTAAAATTACCATATTATATGTCATATTTTGAATATCATTATATTAATGTTATTTAATTTTTCTTTTGAATTTATATATTTCATAGAGGTTATGATTCAAAAGATAACAATGTTGTAATGCTTTTATATTATAGTCTCACTTTTTATCTAGATTATTTATGAACAAATATTCGATGATGATTGTATAAAATATATCTCTAAAGAATATTATTTTTTATTATAATCCTTTAATTTTTTATACTAATATTTTTTCTTTCATTTTCCTCTCTCTAGGTAATCAAATTTATGAATTATTTTTTATGGAAAACTACTTGAATTATTTATTTTATTAGTGATAATTTTATAATAGGATCATATTATATTTACATTATTTATAAAAATATTTTCAATAATATCGTGTCATTTATTGAAGAATATTTTTACAAAAATATACATTAGATAAAAATATCGTAAAACTAATATTAATGTGATTTTGAAATGATGAATGTTTTTTAAATGATGGTAGAAGAATATTGGTTTTAATGTATATCGCTCAAATGAAAATTCACATCTTCAAGCATCTTTTTATTGAATATTTATTTAAATGTCTATGAGATTATTTTTGATTAAATGTCATTTTCTCATATTCTATGAAATTTATTAATATTAAATATTTGATTTAATATTTAGAAGAGTAATTTCCTTGAGTAATATCACAGGGATATATTAATTATTTTTGCTTATATGGAAACATCCACTTATAATAATTATAAATAATAATATATAAGATTAAATGATATATTTTAATTAATTAAATATATGTTTAGTCATTATTATTATTAAATCTTGATGAAACCTGTTTTGCTTTCAACTATTTGTAGTATGAATAAATGATAGACATTTCAGTGATTTTTTTTGTATACAGATATATTAATTATGATTATATGATGTCTGGGTATATTATAGAAATATGATTCATTTTTAAATGATTTATTTCATGATATTAGGTGGAAAATTATAGGTTATTCCAATCCTAAAATATTGTACAGGAGATGTTATCCCAATCCCATAGAGGGCACACTAGAGGTTATCCCAATCCCAACATGTGATGAATACCTTCGAATATGGCCTTGAAAAAATACTTATAAGACTATGATCATGAAACAATAATGATGAAAATCTACAGAAAAGTTTATTATTATTATGATATGAACTCATGACTCATGATCATTTATATTTTAAAATTAACGACTTCTGATATTCCAAATATTTTTATTATGATTATGTTATATGAATTGTAGGAATTATTTTCAAATTTTATTATCATATTCTCATACCCTTATTATCAAGTTAAGCATACATATGATCATAGACTGATATATAAATTTATTACAGTACTTGAGCCTCAAATCTCACACAATCTTATGGTTCATTTCTCATGGTTCTGAATAATGCATGTAATTAGGCTGTGGTTAAAAATGTACTATTGAAGACGAATATTGTAAGAGATGTCAATTATCATTAAAAAAATAATATGATTATGTATCTAGTTATTAGAGACAATAATGTTTTATATTTATTTGTAATACCATTTTATCATATTTATTGATCATTAATCTAAAATAACATAATATTGTTGGTATGTAGTTATATGATTTTCGAAGCTTGTAACACAATAGAGTGTAGTTATTTCTGGGGTTTAGGATTAGAAATTATTTTTTATAAGTAATATGATAATCCAATGTATAAGAGAGAACCCTATGAAATAATTAATAAATAATTTTTTTCATATTATATGCATTCATCTCTGAATAGTGGAATTTGGATGTGGGTTTGGGATATATGCCCATAGGTGTAACAACACTGAAATTGGAATATTGAGTATTAACTCTATTATAAATGGTTCATGTTGTATGTGAATAATATTATACAATAGGCTATACAACCCTTATGGATATGATTTAGTTAATTCATATTTCTTTGATGAATAAATATAATGTATTTAAATATATGAGGACCAATAAATGACCATGTTAATCATTAGGTGCCATATATTGGGAAGTTTGTGTTAAGATTTATTTATAATTTGAATTATTAATCATGATTATATGATTCCTCGTTCTTATTATTGATTATGAAAATATTATTTTTAGTTTTGGGAAATGTATAGAACCATGTGGGATCAGGTTAATGTTAATGGGTGGGAAAAATAATAATTTTTCATGATGAGCTAAAAATTTAAATTGAACATAAAATTAAATAAAATATGACCATTCAAAATATTATATATAAAAATATTATTAAAAATCATATTGGATGAGTTTACAAATGCATATATAATGATAAAAATAACGTTTCATGCTATTTATGTAGAATAGATCCATGGATGATGGAATATTTTTCTTCCAAGATGCCAATAATATGGGAAGAAACACTAAGGAAAATATATCAAGGGAGAAGGAATGTGTTTTATATATTTAATATGATGTAATTGAGAAAGTAGTCTAAAAAATTAATTATTTCATTGGAGGGGAATAAAATAATCCTTGGATAACAATTATATTACAATGTTTTTGAGTGAGGGAACTTATGAATTATCAATGTTATTGTTAAAATCCTGAAGTCATACATATTCTATGAAGGTTAATGATATATATATTGCCTAATATGGTTCTTAATGGTTCTAGAATACTTACCATAAACTCCATAGTTGGGGTTTCATGATGATATTTATTCAAATGTGAATTGTAAAAAATTATTAGTCATCCATTAAAAAAAATATGATTTCAAGCATGAATCGACGCCCATTTCAATATTTATCATATATGTGGATAACTGTTTTCAATAACCCCAATTATAATGTACTATATTGTGTTTCCTGAATTGAATATGGATATCAGGGATAATATTTAAATTGGATACATTTATCGATCTGTACCACAATGTGGTGACCATATTAAACTTTTTAATTAGAAAATTGATTATTGTGACTATGAATTGATTATCGGGGTCATAATGATCATCATTGAATTATATATTATGTATCCCATACTGATGAACTTTTTAATCAATTATGAATATTTTATCAGTTATTCATTATTTTCCATTATCCTAGATACTATCTAATGAAGTATGAAATTAATTATAGGCATATGAATGCTTTCCAAATGATGTATAGATATAATGAATTTATATTGATTCCATTTTTACGTACTAATGGTATTTATCTATTCTCATATATAATGAATATATTATTTATATAATACGTCTACCAATAATGGGTAGTGTTTATAGAATATAATCTTATATACTCAAAGTAAATGAAGATAATGAGAATCACATAGGAATAGTATATAAGATCATGACCGAAGTCCTGCATGATCTTCAGTGGCACATCTGAACTGAACGGATCCATAGAACTGCTAAACATGTTGGTTGTTGACATGAGGAATCTTCTTGGTGTGGATCCTGCTAAGGATTTGGTCCCCGGGATGTAGGATGAGTCAAACAGTGTGGCTGAGGAGGCTTTAGAAGAAATTGCGCGCAGGAGACATGGTATAGCTTCAGGGTTGAAGAAGTAGTTCCAACTTAGATTTGATGTTTCTAAGGAAGGTTTATTGGGGAAGAAATCATTTTTAAATATCAAAGGAGGGTCTTATTCTTCCATTTGATGGAAGGAAAATATTGCACATGTCAAAGCTGATCAAGATGTCGCTTCATAACATCTTAAAATGGGTGAGTTCTCAATTATTGCAAGAATTTTTCTTCATAAGGGAACACGACCTCTAAAAATTGTTGAACTCAAGGAGTGTGTTTCAATTATTTGGGGCTTCTCAAATTTGAAATGTGTCTCAATTGGTCAAGGATATTTTTATATGCTTTTCCCCACACAATAACTTAATGTGCGAGCCTGGGGGTTCGGTTCCATTGCAATCAAACCTGGGATTATGAATCTTCGATAATGGGATAAAAAATTCAACAATTTCGAGATGAGAAACACCACTGCAAAAATATTGGTTAGGGTTTATGGATTAAAATATAGATTTTGCATCCCAAAATTTTTATGACATTTCATTGTATATTGGAATCCCAATTAAAATGGAAAAGGAAATGAAAGTTGCTCGCTTTGGTCAAATCACAGGGTTCTTGGTAGAGGTTGAACTCGGCGTGACTCTATTTGACAAGGTAATTTTGGCCACTAATGATGATATTATTTTGTTAAAGATCATATATGAAAAAATTACAAAGGTCTAAAATCAATGTAAGGTTATTGGACATGAATTATCTTCCTGTATACGCTCTATTATATGCATCTTGTGTACAATGCGTGGACATGATTCCAACAACTGTCTTAAGAAGTGAAATCCTCCTAAGAAGGCTGATATTATTCCTCAGATATCTAATGATAGTATTGTCCCTTCCATGAATGATGATGATATTGGAATTGTTGTTGATAATGTCATGCAGAAAAAATATATTCCAAGACTTATTTTCAGAGATTTTTCCAATCAAAGGATTCAATATGGTAGGCCCCATGAATCACATCCTAGGCTCATGACGATGTCTTGGGAAGCCATTTTCTCTGAAGAGGAGAATGTCCAAAATGATAAACCTTCCAAAAAAGGTAAAAATGTTGATTTGCAGCAAATCCCAACCTCTCAAAAATTATGCAGTGACGATGAATTGATGGTTGAGCAAGTAAATGAGGAAGAAATTCTAAAAGAAGGTTGATCAACAGCTCTCACATGAATGTATGGATATCATTCAGAAGGGTAAGAAAATTTTAGAATCTAACTCACCAATGATTTAATAATAAAGTCCAAAACTAGTTTTGGATAATTTGGTATTTGTTCTTCTTCCATACAAGAAGGATAAGTCTCTGATTGTACCACCAATGAAATTGATAGAGGGTAATCCCACATCCCAAATTATTGATTGTTCTATGGAGAAACATGATACTACTTTGGGCCCCTCTTCAATTAATGAACTAAAGGGGGATTGGATGAAGACTCCATTGAAAGGAGATACATCTCAAGACAAATGTGAGGTGCAACCAGAGGATAGATCTGGATTTGATATTACTGAGGTTGTGACACTACTTGAGAGACATAAATCCATTCCTCCATGTATGGGGAGATCGTGCGACATGGGATGTGGTCAAGGACGTGGCAGAGTTAGTTGGAATGATTTTAGTGAAGAAGAAAGGTAGCTAACTAAAATAATGAAGAAATATTTTGGAATTTAGATTCTTTTTGGTGTTTTTTATATGTTTCCCATTCTCCCTTGGACTTCTTTCCTTTTCTTGTTTAATAAAAGAGGCACAACCTCCGCCATTCTGAAAAAAATCAATGAATTGGAATGAAATTACAATATATTTATTATCCAATAATTTTGATAACATTTAAGGGGCTATGTTATTATGGATATATGAATGTGAGGAATATTCTATAGATTCAATGATTAATTTGTATACTGAATCTGTTCTCACGTTATAATATATTGGGTATGGGTTTGTTAGTGGTGTATCTATGAATTTGTTGAGATGTTTTCTTATGCTAAATAACATGGGCATATCTTATTCCTCTCATTAATTATAGGCTTGGGAGAAAAATTACCAAATCCATGACATAGAGTTAGAAGTGGTGTTTTTATCATTGAAGATATTTATGCATTATATTTTGTGGGAAAGGTGTGAGATATATAATATTAATATTAGTATAAAGTATATGTTTACCTTACAATTATTGAATATTTTCTGGATAATGTTATTTGAGTATATTAATGATGGTTGAGTTTATTTTCACCTATGGAATGGTTTTCTAATATCACTTTTGTTTATAAAATACAAATTCCATATTCCCCACTTGGTTATTTCATATAGTGTAAATACTACTCCATTCATATGATTTGTAGAAAATATATTTATATTCCCTATATTTGAAGATTAATTTAATTTTATTTCCTTCATGGGGGTTATCTTTAAAAGTTTACCAAATTGGTAAAGGTTTTATGTTACAATTTCAATATTTAAAATAATTTCTTACTTATAGCTTTCCCCTAATGAAATCATATATTATATATTTCATAAATCTGAGGTAACAAATTCTCATAAGTTTTTTTTGATGATTATATATTTTCTTATCATTTTCTTGCCTTTGAGTACTCAAATATCTATAAGACGGAATGTAATAATAAACCCAATATTTTTCTTATTAAACCGTGATTTTTTTCTTCATGGAAATATTTTCATTAAAACAATTCATGATTAACATTATAATTCTCTATTGAGTTATTTACTTTATACTTACCCATATTTTACAATTAATATAATTAGATTAAATACATTCATCTTATTAATTTTTAAAGGGGTTAGATTTTACTAATTTAGGGAATAGAATATCTTTTATAATATATATTACACTAGTGATATTTTCCATAATTATAACTAAAAATATCATTCAATATTACTTTATAACATTTTATTATTCATATAAAAACCTGATTTTTATTTTGACAAGTCTATCATTAAAATTTTATTTAATCATTTAAAATATTAAAAAATTTCATTTTACCTTGGAAAATAGTTATTTTTATTGGAAAGTGTGGTCTCATAAAAGGTGAGGTATTAATTATTATTCATGTAATACAATATGGGAAATATTACAGTGCAACATGCTAGTCAGTAGTTTGGTGAGAAACAATCAAGAGCTATTGAAATCCCACTATCCAATTAGTGGAATCCTGTAAGTGTGGGATTTCTTTGGAAATCCAACCATCCATTTGGTGGGAATCTTAGAGGTAAAAGAAATATTCCCAGAAAACCAACTAGATGGTTGAGCCAAGGTGGTATGATAATTGTGGGGCAAGGTCATATTTCTCCCCCAAAAACTCATGTCATTGAATTCTAGTCCCTTATATTGACCCAAAATTTGGTTTAAATAATTATACGGGTTATCTAGGAAGTCATGGACTACGTCAATGTCAATACATGATCCCCAGATTAATTATTCATTCTAAAAATCTAGTTTCATGGACTATTTCTATAAATTTGAGATATCCTCTTATTTTCAACCTTGGAATGTTTCATCCATCCCAAAGAGATGAGCCAATCACTATCCATGGTGAATATTTTTTTTGTACATGGATCTATACATTGTATATATTTATTGTCATTCATTATATTTAGAAAGGTAGTTTAAAATATATCATAATAGTCTGCATTGATTTTCTTATATATGTATCACGTGAAATCAATTAGACACATTAGTTATGTGACCCAGACTAATTGAAAATATATTTTATGGTCTGAGTCATCATCATTATACCTCCCATAAATTTTTTCAGTTCCCTTGGAAAATGGGACCCTATATTTTGGTACAAGTGATAGGTATGTCTGTCCTCAACACTATGTGGGGATCTGAAATTATGTACCATATACACTTAAATAGAATTATATAATTGTGGGTAAATGATAAGATCATACAACTATTGACATGTAAAATGGAAATTTTGAATAAATGTTATTTTGATTGGAATTGTAAAAATAGATATATTAATTGGAAAATTGGATGAAAATTTGCCTTTTGTTTTTAATTGGCATATTGGAGTAAAACTGGGAATTGACATAAATGGGTAGTAGAGTATAACTAAAATTGGAATGATATCTTATAGTTGGAAAAAACTATGTAATCACACATATGATAAATTTTTTGGAATGTATAATGACATGATATGTATTGGCTCTTATTTATATTGATATTTAGAATGTGAAGTTGACCATACCATTGGAATTCACAATTGGTCTGATGTCCACTGAATATGTATATAGACCTAACATTGGGAATTATATATGTTATATTAATAATTAAAATATTTGACCCATCCTTCATATGGGAAACTTCCTCAGTTCATCAGTGAATTAAATTTTCGATTGTTCCTTAGAATATTCATACACATGGACTCAATGATGAGTATGGGTATAGACATATTTCATCATTCCATAGACTGTTTTGTTGACCCGAGGTTGTCAGGTGTATCTCGAGGGTTTATGTGATTATTTACATATTATGCATTCCGTTTTAATTAATTCCTGAGTATATTGTACTTTTTCATAAACTATTTCCCACACATGATTTGTTTAGCCACTATTTTCATATCATATTGATTTTTACCCCCTCCATATTTAGGAAACCATTTTTAACTGAGTATACTTCATGGATGATGTTCTTTATAAGGTAATATGGTACTCTTCTTGATTGTTTCATATTCCTGTAGGAAATGGAGAATGGATATGGGACCAAACATGTGTTTGGATACCGGTGATACAAGTTTTCACATTTGGATTCTTTCAATTATTTTTGCCTTTATGAAATTTTCGTATGACTTTAGGTATGACATGATTTTATATCAATGTGAGAATACTCTTTAATTATGTAATGTGTCAGTTATTAATAGACCTACAATGCAGTGGGTAATCTTTAATGTCAACATTTTCAAATGGTAAATAATTTTTGAACCCATTCAGGAAATATGGTATGTAAGAGGTTATCTGAAGAATAATGAGGGCTCAATGATAATGATCATTAGAAAAACGTTTTATTATTATCCTGGTACACAAAAATTACAAATAATTCAAATGATAATGATTATTTCATAGTTTTTATTTTCATCTCCATGAAATTTTCTTATTCTGATGATTTCATCTCATGGATCGTGATCTTTGATTTATCTACGAATCATGATTTTTGATAGATCAAATCCATTTTCCATTATTGTGATATTTCAATTGATGGGTATGATTTTCAAATGTTATGATCATATTATCAGTCCCTTATGATCTTATTGTACTTATATATGATCATTGAATGCTTTAGAATCTATTTAAAATTACAAATCATATGATGTCACCTATTTTCTGATTTCCCATCCCTAGGTTATGGGGAATGATTTTATTTAGATGAATAATAATTAGTATACTATTTTTGATGAAGATTGTGATAAATATTAAAAATTCTTCACATAATAATATTATTTGGTTTCTATCCTTCAATGACATTAAACCATTACCATTTTTGAGAGTGTATTGTTGTGATATGTGTTTACTATCCATCAATTAACCATAGAGATATGTTCATTTGGATATAAATTTATTTCAAATTCATATTGATGATTTTTTGAAATAAACAGAAATATTATATTTTATAAATAATTACTAAGTAATAAATAAAATATTTAATTAAAATTTTGTATATGTCCTCATACATTATAGTATTATTGTTATTTAATAATTATATGATAAAATTAAAATATAGAACCGAATATTTTTGTGTATTAAAAATAATTTTTAAAAAATATCAATAAATATATTTATTTTTATTTTAGTTAGGATTGTATAATAATATTTATGTTAATAAATTATTTTTCAAAATGTGATTTTTTTATATTAATGTAAATAGTCACTAATAAAGAATAATTTTAATGTGTTTAATTTCTTGTATATAAATAGAAATAAATTAAACATCATTTTATTGTCCCGGGTAGTCATGTATAAAAGATAAATTCATTTTTTTTTCTGAAAAACGTTATTTTTTTGTAAAATTTACTTTCTATAATTTTTTTCGCTTTAATTAAAATAAATTTTTATAAAAAATTGAAATGTATGATAATAAATTTATTTTATTGTTTTGAATCAATATTTATAAATTAATTATTATTTGAAAGTAAACTGGTTTCCAAAAAAATAAGTTGATGAATTAAATTTTTAATTGATATGGAAAAGAATATTTATATTTAATATTAAAAATATATTTTTTTAAAAATATAAAATTATATATATATATTGTAATCATTTAAATTAATATTTTTAATTATTAATATATTGAAATACATAAACATTATTCAATTTTTGGAAACATAAAATCAATATTTTGTATGATGTGTAATCTTATGTTTTTAGTAAAAAATAATTACCTGTGTATATAATTGTTATAAAGGGTATCTTAAGTATCTCGTGTCATGATAGGTTAACATGACACATATATTTTTAATAATACATTTTATTGTATTTTACTTTAAACAACCATGTCTCACATAAGTTTTATCACATATCTCACCACACTCCCATGATTTTACATCTTTTCCCTTCATATAATAACCAATTTCAGTGAAAAGTCCATATTTATTACATATAAACGAATATCACCACCACCCTCTTCAAGAGACTCTATTCAATGAATTAAACCTTTAATCCATACCATAATTATTTCCCTATAAGTCACTAACACCTTTTCCCCTATTAAGCATAATATGTTCCCAAATCCTTCATTTACAAGAGGGCTTATATGAGAAGACGTAAACTCCCAATTCAAATATTATTCACTCATTAATTTTTTTTTCAGTCCAAACTATTCATCCTCATCAAAAAAATCTATTAAATGTATAAATCGATATCTTTAGTATATTTAAATATTATTTTATTTTTGGAAAACCATGTTTTATTCCATTGACATTAAAAAGAAAAATAAAACTATTGGGCTTAATTTTTTTGGACTACCGAATCATTGACAGGTCTATTTTGGTAATTGTATATTTAATAAATATTGAGAGGGACATTTTATTATATACAAAACACTGATAGGGGGATCAGTGTCTGGATTTTTTATTACAATTTTATTTACTTCTCCCTATACCTCTTAAACCATTTATGATCATGATTCACAAATTATATTTTACATGCCGTTTTAATTTATATAAAATAAGTAAATATAACCCATGATATTTTTACTAGTTTCAATAATCAATAAGAACATAAATTCATTCAAATTTATTTTAATATAATCTTAACAAAAAAACCTCTAGAAAATAATCCTTATAATGTGGTTAAAGTGTGTTTGATATTCTATTACACTCACGTCTAACTATGTAATAAATCAAATAGTGCATGTTTTACATCACATGTATTGATAATTATATGGCTTATAAATATATTATCCTCCTTATTTAAAAGGGTTTGTAACACCAAGAAAGCCCTCCACGTATTGAGTCTAGTATGATGTCATAGTTCTTTTTTTCCTCCACAACTTTCTTCATTACTTTTTTACTTGAACATAAATATCCAAAAAATCATATTATATCTTCTAAAAGAAAACATGGTAACTACAAGATCATATAATTTCATCATTCACAATACAATTAATCTTCTATAATGAATAAATGAATTGTCCATATCCTTAAATGATGATCAACTAATATCAATTTGGGTAGTCACATTCCCTTCACTCTTTGATCTGTCACATAATAATATATAAAATATTGTATTGTAGTGTATTTATCACTTTTTTATATTTTCTACGAATCAAAATATAATTAATAAAATTCTTCAAATAATTCCTGAATCACAATACATTACTCTAATTATTTAATCAAGGAATATTACCTCAACATAGAATCATAACAATTTTTATTCCCTGAATAATAATCAATATTTATATAGAAAAGATATATTCTACATTGGCGTAGAATAATGTGAAAGGGTATAGAAACTATCCTAATCTCTTCCTTCAATTTATAATACAAACACATGATTGTTTTGGTTTTTATTTCTTTGTTGATGTGCAAATATGAACTTAGGTGCACGTCTAGGTCATATGTACACGAACAGACATTGTGGGTATTCCATTTCCTTTTTATTGTGCATCAAAATGGTATATACAATTTTTTACAATGACATACACTATGGGGGTATAATA
This sequence comes from Viscum album, assembly GCA_963277665.1. NCBI lineage: Eukaryota > Viridiplantae > Streptophyta > Magnoliopsida > Santalales > Viscaceae > Viscum > Viscum album. Next base: position 247,665,376 of record OY728127.1, read on the forward strand.
CCTAATAGTTGGTTAATCTAAACAATATAATTTAAACATTCATTCATAAATCTCCCCCATGCAGATCACAAACATTACGAAGAAAACTACCTCTGTAGTACAATCTACATTCACAAATCTCAATGAGGCAATTCAGAATACCTCATCATAATGAAATACCCATTACATAAAATCATTTTAATATTTCATGTCATTATAAGTCTTTTCTCAAAGCTCAATATCTCATAGGGAGACAGCGTCTTAGATCTCCTCTACCTATATGAAATGTATGAAAGTAGTTTTTCTATTATTATTATTTTCATAAATGTTTTGGGGTATTATTATATTTATATTCTCACTCTTTTTAAATTCTCTACCCCTTCTGAAAAATTTAATGATAACTCAAAAATATCAACACGGTACACCCCCATTCATGATGTTCCTTTGATATTTGTCATTGTCGTGGAGATCACCCTCAAACCATCATGCACTCTCCATGATACAATTCTGTTAATCACGAAGATTATTATCACCATTTGCGATTCTACAAATTTTATTGTTCTCCTATATTTATGAAGAACTACATATCGTAATTGAAGAGATTTCCAAAAATTCCATTATTCCTTCGCGAAGCACCCGTCGTGAAACACAATTTTTAAGAAACTCATTCGTTTGATATATTTTCGTAAGGTCTTAAATGAAATTCATCTCTATTTATGATATTTCTACCTATTATGTTAGAGACCAATAATATGGAAAGCAAAGGGAAATGACACCACCTTCAAAATCTACTTCTGAAATAGTAACCATTAAGGTTTTCGGTCATCTATATTTGTTAGAAAACAAAAATTGATACATTAGTAATTCTTCATCCATATTCATATAAAAATCATCCAATTTCATTCATCCTAAAACACAAATGTCATGATATTTAACATCTAATCGATCATATTTAGCAACATTAGATTTACTATAGAGTTTATTGTACCTTAACTATATTTTAAAAACATCTTTCATATCAATCAAACCAGAATACGGTTGGAAACTACTTTACTCCCACATTCCATTATAAGGATTACATCAGAAGTTATACATTTTTTTTGATTTTTGTGAAATAATAATCATTTAATAAACATAATATTTTACAAAGGGGAATTATTTGACCCTTAAATCCAATGTAATAATATGACTCTATAACAATTTTCAATGAATATACTTGAAACTCAAATTACTCAAACCATTCACAAGTTTCAAGGATTATCACGAGGTAGGACATCATACGAGATCTACTAACATTGGAACTACTTCATCCTATTTACCTCACTGTGATCTTCTTACCACATTGAATGCTATTGATAACTGATGAAAACAAGTTGAAAACAAATACAATACATATAAAAACTAGTATTTTGAATCAATACATTTTTATTTTATCACAATACCATTAAAGTTCATTCCAAATGAATGTGTCAATATGTTGATCTATTATATCATCTTTCCCCGTTACATTTAAAAGCATCATTTCACATTACCTCTATTTATTTTACAGTAGGTTTTAACATGCACATAATAATTCAAGACTTAAGGTATGTGATTTTTATCTCACATTTATTTATACAAGACAGATGCCTTATACACTAGATGATTCTTCCCTACGGTATATATAATTCCATGAATGTATTTTGTGAGTTTAATCGATAAAATTATTTTATTTTTATATCCTAATAATTTTCGTTCTATCATACATAACGGGATTCTTCATATTATAATGTGTGGAGTATTTATATCACAATATCGACAAAATTTGTGATTGATTCATTCTATGTCTCAATAACCTAATATTCGTCTTCCAAATCAATGATTTTTAAAAAAATTAAAAAAATTATTTTATTACCCTTCTTTGTTTTTTAATGTAAATTTTACCCTGTTTTACTTTTTACCAATGGATTTTAAATGAATCTTTTTATTACAAATAAGTTACATTGTGACTTTTCCTACAAAAGTATAGAAGGAATGTTTTTTTAATTATATAAAATGAAAACATTTCCACAACCATGATAACTTATTTATATTAAGGGTCTCTTAAAATTTTACAAGGTTATTTGTTAAATTTTTTAAAAAAATTATGTCACATTTTAAATAGTAAAACGTTTTCAATGTATAAAGTACGTTTTCCGGGATAAATTTTTTCAAGTAATTTATCAAAATTGTTTTCCATACATCGTAATATTATTTGAAGTTACTATAATTTTTATTGGGATATTATTTAATGATACCATCCTAATTATTCCTTTATAATGATATCAATGTATTATGGTATGATATTTATGAAACCCATTTATTTTCCATGATTTATGTAATAATTGAATGATGATAATGATACCCATTTCATTCCATGAGTTCTTGAGATGATGAATGGTTTATTTACTTGTTACATACATATGTATGGTTTTAAATATCTGATTTATAGAAACTATATTTCCCTACAATGTATTGGGTAATTATTTATATCTCCTGAAATATACATTGGTGAAATGTGTATAAAACATAGTTTTATAAAAGGAAATTGTATTCTATGATAGTCATGGGAGTGAAAAATGACAACTAATATTTTTATAGGAGGGAAATGAGACTACCAAGATGGTATGGGGAGTGAACACACACTTCTATTACTTCCTTTTATGTGATTCCATGATTACTATGTAAACCAATTCATATTCTTATGTGTGTTCCAAAATTTAATGTGTTATTAATATGTTAGGATTTCAATAATTATTCTATTTATTCCCTTATGATTCATATATTATGAAAATATAATAATTATATCATGAGTCATATATATGATATTTCTGATGTAAAATATTATCTTAGAATTTTATGCTTCATTTATCTTTCCCTTATGTTCATGTTATTCTTACGATTCTCAGTTATTTACCTTTACTGAGAATCTGAGGTCACCCCTTCTTATGTTTATTTTCCCCAGGATAAAAAGAATTATATTAAGTATAATATATAAAAAAGGATATATTTATGATGTAATTGGAATGAGATGAAGTACATTTGTTATGTATGATTTTTTTGCATCAAATTTAACAAATGAACTATACAATTATGATCTTTGGGTATGTGTTTGGGTAATGTATGAAATATTCTATAAAAATGATGCAATTTCAATCTAAATTAAGCTAATATCGTTATAGGTAATATAAAAAATTATATATTGTAATATCTTAAAAAATATTGTTAAAAATATCATATATATTAATTGTTTATATCATTATAACCATCCATGTAAAATTAAGATGAAAATGAATTACACTGTTTTCCGAGATAAAAATATGAATGTACAAATGAGAGATGTTTTTACATTCAATAGTATTAGAAAAATATGGGAAATGGTTTTCAAAAAATCATATTTTCATTTAATTACATGTAATAGTTTTTTGTTTTTTTTGATGGGTACAATTGATTTATAAGAATTAAAAGAAGAAATAAATTCAAAAGGGTCAGTAAAGTTTGTTGCCTTTAATTTGGTAGACCACATTTAGATTACTTTATATGGACCCTTAGAATGGTATTTTACGGGTAAAATTACTCATAATTCATGTATCTGGAGGTTTTTAAGATAAATATTTTTGGTTTTGATCCAAAGAGGATTCTCTATGTACTGTAAATATTTGATGGAGTGGTATCTTTCAATAATTGATTAGTTGGACACCTTATGAAATTAATGAAACATTGTAATATAATATGTGTCAAAATAATCTAAAATGGTCCTTAAATGATATGATATATAATATTAAGGGAAATTTAAAAAATTTAATCATTCAATAAATTTAAGAGTAGTTAAAATATCATTATAGACCTTATCATTTGGATGGACCAATTTGATAACAATTTTTTTCCATAATAGTAGTAATGATTTTTTCAACATTAAACAGTTATAATTTTACAGAAAATGTGATAACTAGAACATAAAAATATATGTTATGATATAATTTATCATATCATAACCTTCTCATACTATTGAATTTTTTCATTAATTTATATAATTTAATAAAATAGTATTTTTCCTAAAATATTATTATTTTAATTTATGGTAAAATTAATTTAATTAAAATTTAAAAACATCATGATAAAAATGAAATTGAATATTACAATTTAAACTAAATTGTATTCATTTTTATTTTAGATAAAATTTATGTGACAATATAAGTCATTAAAGAAAAATAATACTTTGGTGGTTTTCAAAGTCAATAACTATGATTTATCAATATTTTTTACAAGAAATGTTCCAACATTGTCTATGAATTTAAGGTAATTATACATTTACAAAAAGTTAATTAAATTTTACCATCATAAAAATAAATTAATTATGATCAAAATAATATTTCTTATACACTCGTAACATATACATATACCTATGTTGACATAAAAAATAAATTAAATTCAAGGGATTAAACTTTTTTAATTATCATCACGTAAAATAATATAATGGTAATAAATAAAGATAAATTCAAATAGGTTTCCTTATTATAAAAAAATTGATTATAATGGCTAGATTAATATAATTCAATTGTATAATGGATTTTATTAATAAAATTTTTGTTCCATATATACTAGATTTAAACATTTTTTACCGGTTTTACCCCTACCGAAGTGGAAAGTAATTACCAACGTTACCTTTCGTAATGAAAAAAGTTGACCTATTTAAAAATTTAATTTTTTTTTCAAATATGTAATCCCTTTTTCCTAATTCATTCTCTATATGTGGTAGAAATTAATCTAACAGAAATTACAAAAACACAACTCAAATGAGTTTTTAATAAACTAGTATTTTTAGTATTAAAATTGTCTTATATCAAAATCATGAATATTTTTAATTCAAATTGAAATAATTAGATTACTATATATTAAATTATTCATATATCAATTTAATAAAAAAAAATTATAACGGTGCCTTTAAATTACTATATATAATGAAATTAGATGATATTATTTGATGAATCAGTACTTTTTACTATTCAAAAAAATAATTCCTTCCATAAAAACACCAAATATTCCCATTCTGTTAATTTTTATTTTCTTATTAAAAAATTTATGTCATAATTTCTATCTTAAATTCATAAATTTAGATGGAATTATTTAAAATATTTATTATCATTAGGGTGTAAAATGACTTTTATGGAAACAATACTGTAAAATAATAATATATATTTTTTGAAAAATGTTTACAAATTTCATAAGAAAAAAATAAAAATGTATTAAAAAATTATATATATCTATTTATAAAAATATGTGTTATCATTTTCATACCCTCAAAATCTATTATCTAGGATAATACTATAACATTGTAATATTTCAATAATATTTTATGGTTTATTCATTATCAGTGTCGTGTAAATAATAATATAAAAAAAAATTAAATTTATTTAAAGAGACATATGTCATAAAATCTCAGGGGTTTAAAAGAGATAATATGGATAGTTAATATGATATAATTAACTGGAATTAAATTATTATAAATTATAAAAAAAATTAATTAACATGTGTTATAAATAATATTCTCTATGAAAAAAATAATATTCATGAAAAATGTGAACCAAGTGAAATTTTTTTATTTAATGACATATGTAATGTTTAATGATACAACCATTTATTTTCAAATTAATTTTTTCATGATTTTCCACAAACTGTATGATGCCTTACATAATTTTATTATGATTTTTAAAGGGTTTATATTGAATTATTCTAGAGAATATTGATCCTACCTTGTTGAAATGTTATATTTATTTTCTTAATGTTTTATTGGAAAAGAAGAATATTTTTCATGGGTTTTCATGTTTTTTCACTAGAACTAAAGTGATTATATTAATTATATATTCATTAAAATAATTTTTTATAAATAATCACCTTTAATCATTACATAATCATATTTGTTTACGAAAATAATTCATTTTATTGCATTTGAGAATTTTATACGATTCAAGTTTTATAGATTTAGTTCAAAACCCATACATAAAAAAATCCACAAATTACAATGTTTAAACCTTCTATTAGTATCCACGTTCCCAATAATGTAAAATTTTTAAAATAAACAATTCATTATTTTTTCATGATAAATCTTCTTGACTATTAACAAGAATTATTCCTCTCATATATCCACCCTTAAAAATTGTGAAAAACAATTTAAAATATAATATTAAAACAAAAATTGTAACCCCCAATCTTCCATGGTACGCACCTCATTGAATAATACAATAGCATGTGTTGTACGCAACATCATGTTCTAACACACCACAACAAATCAAACTAGTCGTTATGAATAGTAATACCCACTTTTTGAAATTTTATAAATTTTATCTTTCAAAATGGACTTCATTTTTTGATTCGGAGTATCAAAATTATATTGGGGTTAATTTTTAGTATTTTTCTGAAAACTTTCAATATTTGATGAATAGTGAAAAACACTTAGTAGTAGTTTAAAAACGAATTTTTATTTAAATAATTATTTATTTTATTTAAATTTATTTTAGGTCAAAATAGATTCATAATACATATATAAGTTCAATTTAATTCATTGGTGTTAGTTTATAATAAATTTAGATATATAAAAATTTTATTGAACTATTTACCGTCTTTTAACCAACTTCTAGGAGCATTTGTAAATTTTCCAAAAACATAATTTTACCACTTCTGTGAGTTGAATTTAAGAAACTCCAAGAGACACAGTTGATATCAGTAAGTAAAATATTTTTCAATAAGACGAAAATAATTGTTGGTGAATAGTAACTTTTTTGCTTTTATTTGCCATGGTTAAAAGTAAATAGGGTAATTAAGGGTAAAAAAGATATAAATATGACCAAAAAAACACGTCTTAATTCTATTTTATAAGTTTAATTATACCAAAAACATCCTTAGGAATAATAGATGATTCTTTAGGTCCATATGGATTAGATTAGGACTTTTATTATTATTTAATTCGAAGAACAGTTAAAAGTGTTAAATTTGATGTTTAATAACGAAACCATTTTTAATATAGGGTTGCAATAAGATAAATAAGACTCTGATCATTAATTATCAATATAAAAATATTTCCTTCATAATGGTATTTTATTTATATTTTTTTGACATTCAATAATTAAATTTATTTATGACATAATGATGATACAGTAATTACCTAATTAATGAAATATTAAAATATTTGATATTATAAATATCCAAATAACGGTAATCTGAGACTATTTATGAATTAATCTAATTTTATAGGTTTATATGACATGTTAGGTTTGGTTAGATGAATTTTTTTCTGTAATAATTATGTTATTAATTTAGCAAAAATGAAATACCAAATAGTGTCAACATTGACATAAAAGAGTTTTTAAAACAAATATTATATTATTAATTGATATTCCAATCCTATAAATCTAAGGTTTGTACAAGAGACTTATATAATGATTTTTTTATCATTAATGAACCACTTGGGGTTCTCTTGTGTGTATATAGTATGTTTATTGATGATATAATATAAAAATAAAAAGAGGCATGATAAATGTTAAACTATTTAACTAAGAGTTAAATCTAAATGATAAGGTTAATATAGTAACCCAAACCTATCTAAAACCTACTGGATGAGTGTTTCTCGACCCATCCCCACCACAACCTTTAAATAATTAAATTTTAGCAATTATAAACCGAAAATGGTTTTATTATAAAAGTATATTTCTATCCTTTCCTAAAGTGCCCCTCACCCCTGTTATAAAAGGGAAACCCCCCTACTCTCTAATTAACACCTTAAAATCCATTTGGCCTAGCCAAAATCTGCCCAAAAACCCTCTAAATAGTCCTCCCTTCATCCTAGTGTCCTTCCTTTAGTCATAAATCCATCCTATGGAGCCCTTTTGGTCAAATCAAAAGGAAGAGCCTGAAGAAGAGGTAAATATTTCATCGGCTCTTTCAAGTTCATTTTTTCTTCCAATTCCTATTTATTTGTTGTTTCTATTCTAAAATAATAACTCCAGTGTCATATATATACTATGTTGTTATTATAAATATGGTACAACCATATTCATTATTCTATCCATCCTTTGAATGAAATTTCACCATACGTGTGTACGTAGAGCTTACCGTCTCGACGTCGTGGTGTAATTGTTATTAAATATATTATTATTTGGATGGGTAAAATAATGATTTGTAATTGATGTAAATAATAAATATAACATGATATTGATTCTTTGTATATGATATACCATCCAATTATATATTATTTTAATATCAAAAGAATGATATTATCGCACATGCGTACGTACGGATTGTCGTCTCCACGAACGCGATGATATTCATGCCCCATTTTAATCTATTGAAGAATGATTTTCATTATATGATTAAAAATAATGTTTAAATACTTAATATCATTATGAATATGAATAATATACATCATATCCATGACAAACATTACTAATGTAACAAATCATATAAATAAAAACGAATGAGTTAACAACAAAAATGACGATAATACTATGATATTATTAAAAAAGTAATGTTAAATGATAAAATATGATAACATATTAATGTATATTAATCTAGTATATTTTAATAAAAAATATTTCACCATTATACAGGAGGTTAAACTACCCATGACCAAGGAAAAGTACAATTTAAGGGATAATTTTACAATATCATTATTATCCGAGGTTGTTTTTACGTAAGTATCTACATGGACCACTTTATCATCAACATCCATGTTTCTTAAAATTGTATTTCAAAACATTTTTACTATTTTCTAGACAACGGTGTAAATTCATTTATACCCTTATTTTTCCTTATATGTTTTGAAAGGAATATTTCCTCCATTTTCCAAACATGGTACATTATGAAATTTTCGACAAAATTAAATTAAGAATGGTTTCTTTAACTTATATGGAGGGTGAGGCTATTTTCTGCCGTCATAACATCATAGAATCTTCCCTTACAAGAATATAATAATATTTTCAAAGTAAATGTCTTCATTATAATTATATGAAATTTAAATGATTTCAAAATAGAAAGTGATATTGCTCTAAAAAAGGTTTTGATTTCATCTATGTCAACATACTTTGATGGATTTGAAGCTTATTTTATGTTGATTTATTTTGATACAAAACATCCATTTTGTATTGAAGGTTTTGTTATATGTTTGACTATAGATATGTTATTTTTACACCATTCATTGTTTATGGATAAAGTATTGACATTTCGTATGCTAGATTTTATAGGAATTTTTATGTTATGTTTAAACCTTTTCATATGAATAATTCATTGGAAATAGTATGTGATGGGTGGATCCCGTTGTAACACTCCATGATTTCATAACATGTTATTTCATCAAAGTAATTCAATAACTTGCACTACACGCAACACTGATTTCAGGCACACCATGAATTATCAAACTAGCCGTTCAAAAGCAGTTATGAATAGTAATTACTAAATTTTGAACATTATATAATCCTTATAATTTTAGAATCCATATTTTGAGTTTTTTATACATAAAGTAAGAACAAATTCATTTTAAAAAAAATGCAATTTTATCGCCTTTTAATGGCGATCCATTTTTAAATCCAATATTTGAAAATTTTATATACTGAATTTGAGAAAATAAACTTTTTCCTTATAATGGGTACATAAGAATTTAGTTTCCATAAAATTTTGTCAATTTTTAATAACATTCATTTTTGGGTGAATAGTGAAAAATAGTATATTTTAACTAAAAACAACTATTTTAATCAAAATAATGTATAGTGTATGTAGAGACCCAAATCGTGAAGTACATTTACATTACATTACTTTTTCCTAATACTTAACACATAACAAAAACAAACACCGAAGGACCGTAATAGTTTAGTGTCTTTGGAAACTTGGAACATAATCTTCTAATTGTGGGGAAAGATCTTCAACATCTCCCAAAAAGATATTCCCCTTTTGTTTTCATACCTGAAACCTTTATTTATATCTTGGGGAAAAGAAAACATAAAAATGGTGAGGTCAAATTCACAGTAATGGTAAACATAGGGAACATAAAACAATCCATAAACATTTGAATAAAATCTAAACATCAAAATCTTGAGCAATGACATAAATCTTGGAAGTACGCAAGGAATATATCATAAAATAACATCAATCATGATAAATAGAATGGGAATAAAATATGTAATTTTGTCAAAACATTGAGCACTTGATATGATTTCCATAGTAGCCAAGGCATTGCTGCCAAGACTATCTTAGTGGACAAAGTCCCTTTCTGAATCGAGTTCACTCCTCATTCCAGTCCTGTATCACTGAACCGAATTAACTTACTGTTCCAGCCATGTCTATCTCATGAGATATAAATCTTTACCCAATGCACTGGAGGGAGATATAGGTCCCACCCATCTCATAATTAAATCATTCTTACTTGTTCCACAACATGAACATAAATCTTTCATCATTACCCAATGTATAAAATGGGTTTCATAAACATCATCCCATCATAACATAATCCATACAAAAAAATGGATATCATTTCATCATAAGAATAGTGAAACAATGTAAATCATATAGAATATATACTTGAAACATAGACATATGAAATAATATCATCTTAGATGGAAAATGGTTTTGATAAAACACTTGAAATGAATTCTTAAGGAACATATCCTTTCTTCTTCAAAGTCATTTTCATTTCAAAAAATTCATTGAAATTTTAAAAGAAAAAGAATTTGTTGAAAATAACCATGAAATCTTTTAGTTTAGGCTTCTTGAAAATAAGGAGTTATGAAACAATAAAAATCCGTTCATACTATATAAGTTTAAAAAAACATTCTTCTCGTACTTTTTTCGGAAAAGTAAAAAGGTACCTCGTATGGTATACAAAAGAAATATTCCATACATACCTCGTAGTAAAATTAAAAAATGGGAAAAATGGACTTTAAACATACATGAAACCATTTCTTGAAAACAGTGACTTGGATGATAAATATAACCCCAGTAAATACTTACGAATAAACAATCTCGGATAAAAATGTGATTCAAAAATCATCCCTTATCTTAGGTCTGATATGATTCGTACGTATCCGAACATCCTGTATAATGATTTAAATAATGTCATTTACTTATTACATAATCATATTAATTTTTATGATATCATATATGGTTCACTTATGACTTTATATTATCCGTTCATTTGTCAATTTCATGTTAAAGTAGCGTTTTGGGTAAAATCATTTCCTTTATCGTCTAGGTTTTGACTTGTAATTATTACTATGATTACATAGATCATCATTAATTAATTTCTGAATATAAAACATGATTTATATATAATATATATTCATAATATAAATATATATAATATAGATCGATAAATGGAAAGAAATACATTGTTCATGGAGACGGTAGGTCGTACATACGCATCAACGTTGTTTTTCGTTTCCTTACTGAATTGAATAGAATTAAGTAGATGCCATACATATATATATATACATAAATCCAGTAGAATTATTATGTCATATATTTCGTGATTACTTATTATATATACTTTATAATCATTTTTGAATTGTTAACATGGAAAATGAATCTCATCGCGTCGTGGAGACGGTAATCCGTACGTATGCACGAGAAATGATATCGTTCCCATATTTATTGAATGAAATTGGAGTGGATGATATAATATCTTAGAATCATTAAGATGTTATAATAATTATATATAGTTATTATTTACACCATTATACTCATCCATGTAAGGTGGTGGTGGAAAAATGATTACACCACGGCGTGGAGACGGTATTCCATACCTACGCACGCGCGGTGATTTCATTTTCCGTTCGATGGATAGAAGGTGAAATATGGTTGTTTAATATTTATAATAACATATAAGTATATAATTAATACTTATGTTATTAATTTATAATGAAAAAACAAAATAAAAGGAAGTATAAGAAGAACGAAACTTGAAAGAGTCGGTAGAAGAGATTACCTCTTCTTCGACGCACCTCCTTTAACCTTCTTCTTAGGGAACTAGAGATGTTCTTTTGAGAAGACCAAAACCTCTATTATATAACTAGAGAGTTTGAGAAGAGGAATTATCGGGGTTTGGCTGAGCTTCAAGGCTCAAAAGGGTCTTAAGAGAAGAGGGAAGGGGTGCCCTTTTTATAAGGGAGGAGAGGGGCACCTTTGGAAAAACTTAATATATTATTTTATAAAAAAGTCATATTCGGTTTTTAATAGCTCCAAATTGATTTATTTCTAAGATAAGTTTGGGATGGGTCAAAATACCCTAAACCAATAGGTTTTATACAAGTTTAGGTTACTATTTTATCATTATCATTTAGATTTAACTCTAAGTTAAATAATTTAACTTTTACTGTGTCTTTTTGTCTTCTTACACTATATGGTTAATAAACTAACTATAACAAGCAAAACGAACCCCAAGTGGTTCATTATTAATATATATATCATTATCTAAGTCATTTGGCCGAACCATAGATTTTTAGGAATGAAATAATAATTAATAATATAATATTTGTTTTAAGAACTATTTTATGTCAATTTTAACACTATTTTGTAATTGGTTTTTGTGAAAATCATAACAGCATGATTATTTCAAAAAAATTTAATTAATTCAATAATATCATGTCATATTAACCTATAAAATTAGTTTAATTCATAAAAAGTCTCAAATTACATTTATTTGGGTATTTATAATATCAATTATGTTAATATTTCATTAATAAGATAATTACTTCATCATCATTATGTCATAAATAAAATAAAATTATTTAATGTCTAAAAATTATAAATAAAATACCATTATGTAGGAAATAATTTTATCTTTATAGTTAGTATTTATACTCGAATTTATCTTATGTATAACCCTATATTAAAAATGTTTTAGTTATTAAACATTGATTTTAACTATTTTAACACTTCTTTAAATAAAATAATAATAAATTTCCTAATCTAATCCAAGTGGACCTAAAGGGTAATATTTATTCATAAGGTTATTTTTGGTTGAATTACACTTATCCAATAGAATTAGGACTTGTTTTAGGGTAATAATAATATCATTTTTACCCTTAATTACCCTATTTACTTTTAACAGTGGTAAATAAAAGTATAAAGATACTATTCACCGAAAAGTATTTTTCTCTTATTGAACCAAATTTTACTCCTTGATATTAAAAATGTCTCTCGGATTTTCAAAATTCCACTCACAGAAGCGGTAAAAATATGTTTTATGTAAATTTTCAAATTCTCTTAGGAGGTGGGTAAAAGACGGTGAAAAGTTCAATAACATTTTTATATTTCTAAAATTATTATAAAATGACTCCAAAGAATTACGTTGAACTTATATAGGTATTATGTATCAATTTTGACCTAAAATAAATTTAAATACAATAAATAATTATTTAAATAAAAAGTCAGCTTTTAAATAGTAACCCAGTGTTTTCAATATTCATCAAAAATTGAAAGATTTCAGAAAAATACCAAAAATTCACCATAGGCTAATTTCGATATTCCGAATCCAAAAATGTAGTCCATTTTGAAAGATAAAATTTATAAAATTTCAAAAAGTGGGTATTACTATTCATAACGGTTAGTTCATTATAATATTATAATAGTATCTCTTTTAGTGAAACTTGTTATTGCGTACTACACATGCAATCAAAAAATGTCTTGATTGCGTGTAATGCATGCCAAGTCAGGAATGTGTGTAGTTAAAGCTCCGTTTGGTTTTGCGTATAACATATCAAAACTTATTTCATTCATACATTAAACAAAATCTATACTTAATGTTGCGTAGAATAATTTCCAGAAAACAAACATGATTTTGTGTGTAACACGAGCCAAGAATAGTGTTGCGTATACTGCAAGATAATATAGTGTTGCGTATAGTGCAATATAATATTGGTGTACCATACAACACAAGACATAAATGAAAATAAAAAAGAATATTTTTCATAAAATTTCGGGGGGTTACATTCTACACCCCTTAAAATGAATTTCGCCCTCAAAATTCGTCGGGGTTATAAATGGTTCACTACTCGAAAGTTTCTTTAATAGAAATCCACAATGTAAAAAGGAATACCAAAAATTATCTTTAAAAACTAAAGTATGAAACGTAACGGTTTCCCAAATTAACTAATCACTAGGTTTCCACATAGGAGAACATTGGTGAAAATATGGATACGGAAGAAAAATCTAACCATCAAGTTCTGATGGAGAGTGGTAGAGGACTCGGCTATAAAAAATCCAAAATTATCAAAGCCAAAAAGTTGTGATGATCTAAAGTACCTTCTGATTCATCAAATATAAGGGCACTAGGACAACATTTTTGGTTTTCAAGATCATTTCCCTAGATATGAAGTATTTGAATTAGAAGAAATACACACTTTATTTCAGTAAAATCTCACTGTCGTTCGTGCCTGGAAGAATTTCCACTTCATCTCTTAAAGAAATGAAATTGAATTTTTCATTCGTGAAGAGTTATCAGATCATGTGATAGAATGATGGGTCATTCCATATGTCTCAAAAAAAAAGGTTATAAAAAGTTATCAAATACACAGAAGTCCATCTATGGTGAGGTTAATAGTATATGATTCCAAAAATGGACTTATACTTCATCTATCATACTGCTTAATAAAACTAGTTTCTACTAACCAGGGACTTCCTGTAGGCCAGTGGTAGGATATAAAGGCCTGTCGCTCTTCGGTAGTGGGTTCGATTCCCACATCCTTGTCCGACACGATGAGTTGTCGCCCGTCCTGCAGGTGGTCCCTTTTCTTAAAACTACATTATAATAACATTCCTGCAATAAAATAGAAAAATGTTCTAGCCTTAAATAATAAAATCTTATGTCTAACTTAATTCATTCCAATATTTAGTCTTATCCAAAATACTTTTTTCCAGGTTCAATGTATAAAGAAACCAATTACTAGAAATTTCATCTACCGAGGATGTCAATACCATCATCTATCCCCCATATATCATAGGATATATCGTGTTGGTCACATTCCAAACATGTGAATACCTTAATCATGTATTCGCTATAAGCATAGTGAAAACATGATTGTTGTCATAAGGTAACTCATTCCATATACCAAAATCCAAAAAATTCTATATACTCAAACCATGATATCACTTATTCCTTGTATTAGTCATGAGCTCATTAATACTATCAAACATTTCATTATCTTCTTAACCCTTATTTATGCGCATATTAGGTGCTTTCCAAAAATATCTGAATAACCATTCATGGTTAGCGATACCATTCAACATATACTTTCAAAAACATAAGGAAAAACAATAGTGTAACAATCCTTAGATGTCTCATTATTCCATAGTACAATGGGATTACTTATACAATATTACTCCTGAAAAACACGTAATCATTCCACTACCTTCTTAAACCATTGACCGATCTTGAACAATTCATTCATCTCACATATCATTTTTAGTATCCTCATCATCATCAACATAAATACTACCCATACGACCATGCTGAATCTCTTCATGAGACTTTCCCTTAGGGTATTGGTTTGCATAATTCCCATACATTCCAGATTTAAAACATGTAATCATTGTTGATGTCATAGAAATACCATTATCCTTGTCCATGGTGTTAACTGAACCATTTCCTTTGCACTTATTTTCTTTGTGTCCTTCCTTTCCACACCCAAAGCATCTACCAGTTCCTTTGAAACATTCTCCTCGATGCCTCTTCCCACATGATTTACATGAGGGAAATTTAACTTTATTTCCTCTATGATCATCATGAAACTCCATCTTTCTCTTATTAGCTGAATCGGGATACTTACCAAAGTTTATATTGTTGATCATATTATGAGATTTCTGATTAGGCATAATAACGATGTTTGGACTTCCAAATCCCATTTCATTTGGTTGCTCATGATGAATATCATTCTATTGTCCATCATATCCTCCATTATCGTGAATCTTCATGTTTCCAGCCATTTTCTAAAAACCAAAAAGAATTGTGAGATGAAAAAATCATGCTAGGGAAAACAACATAATAAAGGGGAAGTACCTTCAATATATACCATCTTAGGTTTAATTCTAAGATTGTTACCGTAATTCTTGAACTATAACCTATAATTATACTTAACCTTATGGACATCCCTAGACATACCTTAGAAATATCTATAGGGATCTCACTAAAGTTTTTTCATCCATGTTTCCAGAGGTTAACTAAACCATTCCTATGATACCAACTACAGAGACCCAAATCTTGACGTACATGGACATTACATTTCTTTTGTGGAATAATTAATACATAACAAAAACAAACACAGAAGGATCGTAATAGTTTAGTGTCTTTGAAAACTCGAAACATAATCTTCTAATCGTGGTGAAAGATCTTCAACATCTCCAATAAAGATATTCCCCGTTGGTTTTCATACCTAAAACATTTATTTATATCCTGGGAAAAATAAGACATAAAAAGGGTGAGTTCAAATGCTCTGTAAGGGTAAACATAGAGAACATAAAACCATCCATAAACATTTGAATAAAATATAAACATCAAAATCATGAGCAATGACATAAATCTTGGATGTACGTAAGGAATATATCATAAAAGAACATCAATAATGATAAAATATCATGGGAATAAAACATGTAATTGAGGAAAACCATTAATCACTTTATATGATTTCCATAGTAGCCAAGGAATTATTGCCATGACCATCTTAGTGGACAAATTCCCTTTCTAAATTGAGTTCACTCCTCATTCCAGTCCTGTATCAATGAACCGGATTAGCATACCATTCCAAGCATGTCTATCTCATGAGATATAAATCATTACCTAATTAATTGGAGGGATATATAGGTGCCAACCATCTCATTATGAAATCATTCTTACTTGTGCCACAACAAGAACATAAATCATTCATCATTACCCAAAGTATAAAATGGGTTTCATAAACATCATCACTTCATAACATAATCCATACAAAAAAATAGATATCATTTCATCATAAGAAAATTGAAACAATTTAAATCATAGAGACATTATACTTGAAACATACACATATGAAAAAATGTCATCTTAGATGGAAAATGGTTTTGATAAAACACTTGAAATTAATTCTTGAGGAAAATATCCTTTCTTCATCAAAGTCATTTTCTTCTCAAAAAATTCCATGAAATTTTAAAAGAAAAGGATTTTGTTGAAAATATTCATGAAATCTGGTAGAGTAGGCTTCTTGAAAACAAGGATGAAACCATAAAAATCCGTTCATACTGTATAAGTTTAAAAAAACATTCATCTCGTACTTTTGCCGGAAAAGTCAAAAATTACCTCGTATGGTAAACAAAAGAAATATTCCTTACATACCATGTAGTAAAAGTACAAAATGGGTAAAAAGGAATTTAAACATATGTGAAACCATTTTTAGAAAACAGTGACATGGATAATAAATATAACCCCAGTAAATACTTACGAATAAACAATCTCAGATAAAAATGAGATTGAATAATTGTCCCTTACCTTAGGTCTGATATGCTTCCTACATATCTGAATCTCTTGTATAATGATTTAAATAATATCATTTACATATTAAAAAATCATATTAACTGTTATTATATCATATATGGTTCACTTATGACTTTATATTATCCGTTCATTTGTCAATTCCATGTTAAAAAAGCGTTTTGGGTAAAATCGTTTAATTTATCGTCCGTGTTTTGACTTGTAATTATTAATATGATTACATAGATCATGATTAATTAATTAAATAATAAAAAACATGATTTACATATAATATATATTCAGCATATTCATATATATAATATACATCAATAAATGGAAAGAAATACACCGTTCATGGAGACGGTAGGTCGTACATACGCATGAACGCTATTTTTCGTTTCCTTATTGAATTGAATGTAATTAATTAGATTCCATACATATATATATACATAAATTTAGTATAATTATTATGTAATATATTTCATTATTACTTATTATATATACTTTATAATCATTCTTGAATTGTTAACATGGAAAACGAATCTCATCGTATCGTGGAGACGGTAATCCGTACGTACCCACGAGGGATGATATCGTTCCAATATTTACTGTACGGAATTTTAGTGGATGATATATTATATTATAATCATTATGTTGTTATAATAATCATATATAGTTATTCTTTACACCATTATACCCATCCAAGTAAGGTGGTGGTGGAAAAACTGATTACACCACGGCGTGGAGACCGTATTCCGTATGTACGCACGCGCGGTGATTACATTTTCTGTTGGATGGATAGAAGGTTAAATAGAGTTTTTTCATATTTATAAAAACATATCAGTATATACTTAATACTGATTTTATTACTTGATAATTAAACAACAAAATAAGAGGTAGTAGAAGAAGAAAGAAACATGAAAGAGTCGGTAGAAGAGATGACCTCTTCCTCGGCGTACCTCCTTTAAACATCTTCTTAGGGCACTAGATTTTGTCTTTTGAGAAGAACAGAACCACTATGATACAACTATATAGGTTTCTAAGAGTAATTTCTAGGGGTTGGTTGAGATTAAAGGCTCAAAATGTTGTGAAGATAATAGGGAAGGGGTGCCCTTTTTATAAGGGAGGAGAGGGTCACCTTTGGAAAAACTTAAGATATTATTTTAAAAAAAAGTCATATTCAGTTTTTAATAGGTCCAAATTTATTTCTTTCGATGAAAAGGTGGGGATGGGTCCAAATAATCTCAACCAATTGGTTCTAGGCAATTTTAGGTTACTATTTTATCCTCATCATTTAGATTTAACTCTAAGTTAAATAATTTAACTTTTACCGTGTCTTTTTGTTTTCTTACACTATATGGTTAATAAACTTACTATAACAAGAAAAAAGAACTTAAAGTGGTTCATTATTAATATATATATCCTTATCTAAGTCATGTTTCTTGATAATTTGATTTTTGTGAATAAAATAACAATTAATAATATAATATTAGTTTTAAATACTATTTTATGTCAATTTTGACACTATTTGGTAATTGATTATTGTATAAATTATAACAGAATGATTATTTCTAATAAAGTAAATTAAATCAATACTATAATGTCATATTAACCTATAAAATTAGTGGAATTCATAAAAAGTCTAAAATTACATTTATTTGGGAATTTATAACATCAATTATGTTAATATTTCATTAATAATGTAATTATTGCATCATCATTGTGTCATAAATAATTTTAATTATTTAATATCCATAAATTATAAATAAAATACCATTAAGAATGGAATATTGTTATATTTATAATGAGTATTTATTTTAGAATTTATCTTTTGTATAACCCTATATTAAAAATGTTTTAGTTATTAAACTTTGATTTTAACTCTTTTAACTCTTCTTCAAATAAAATAATAATAAGTGTTATAATATAATCCAAGTGTACCTAAAGGGTAATATTTTAATACTAAACTTGTTTTTGGTTTAATTAAACTTATAAAATAGAATTATTACATGTGTTAGGGTAATAATAATATCATTTTTACCCTTAATTACCCTATTTACTTTTAACTGTGGTAAATAAAAGTTAAAAGTTACTACTCACCAAAAATTATTTTTATCTTATTGAACCACATTTTACTCCTTGATTTTAACCGTGTCTCTCAGATTTTTTAAATTCCACTCAAAGCAGTGGTAAAATTATGTTTTATGTAAATTTTCAAATTCTCCTAGGAAGTGGGTAACCGACGGTGAAATGTTCAATAAATATTTTATATATCAAAAATTATTATAAAATGACTCCAATGAATTACATTTTTATTATATAGGTATTATGTATCAATTTTGGCCTAAAATAAATTTAAATATAATAAATAATTCTTTAAATAAAAAGTCTGCTTTTAAATAGTAACCCAGTTTTTTCAATATTAATAAAAAATTGAAAGATTTCAGAAAAATACCAGAAATTTACCCTAGGCTAATTTCGATATTCTGAATCCAAAAATGTTTTCCATTTTGAAAGATATAATTTAAAAAATTTCAAAAAGTGGGAATTAATATTCATAACGTCTAGTTCATAATAATATTATAATAATATCTCGTTTAGTGAAACATGTTTTTTCATACTACACACGCTATCAAAGAAGGTCTTGATTGCGTGTAATGCAAGCCAAGTCCGGGATGCGTGTAGTGAAAGCTCCGTTTGGTTTTGCGTATAACATAATCAAAACTTATTTCATTCATAAATTAAAAAAATCTATAATTAATTTTGGGTAGAATAATTTCCACAAAACAAACATGAATTTGTGTGTAACACGAGCCAAGAATAGTGTTGTGTATACTACAGGCTAATACGGTGTTGCATATAGCGCAAGATAATCTTGGTGTAGCATAAAACACAAGACATCAATAAAATTAAAAAATAATATTTTTCATAAATTCACGGGGTGTTAAAATGTTAAATTATACATTTTAATGGTTTTTAAGTTTAAATAGATTAAATTTTTACCATTTAATCCAATGATGGTCATTTTATGTAATTTCACTTGGAAATTGGACAGAAACAAGTGTCAATCTTTTGAGAGTTATTATTTCATAAAAATACGCATTTTGGTTAGACAACAGGAATTAATTTTAAATTTATAAATGCAACTTTAACGTTTTTAATTTGGTAAAATGGACTTCATTTTTGAATTTAGAATATTAAATTTATCTTAGGGTGAATTTTTGATATTATTCTGAAAAATTTCAATTTTCAATGAATAGTGAAAAAACTGAGTTATTCTTTAAAACCGACATTTTATTTAAATAATTATTTATTTTATTTAAGTTTACTTTAGGTAAAAATAGATACATAATACCTATATAAGTTCAATGTTATTCATTGGAGTCATTTTATAATATGTTTTGATAAATAAATTTTTTGACCTTTTTACTGTCTTTTACCCACCTCCTAGGAGCCTTTACAAAATTGAATAAAACATAATTTTACCACTTCTGTGAGTTGAATTTAAAAAATCCAAGTGACACGGTTAACCTCAGTATGTAAAATGTGGTTCAATAAGATGAAAATAATTTTTGGTGAATAATAACTTTTGACTTCGGTAAACCACAATTAAATATAAATAGGGTATTTAAAGGTAAAAATGATATTATAATTATCATTACACATGTTCTAATTCTATTGGATAAGTTCAATTCAACAAAAAAAACCTTAGTAATAAAATATGATCCTTCAGGTCCACTGGTATTGGATAAGGACATTTATTATTATTTAATTTAAAGAAGAGTTAAAAGTGTTAAATTCAAGTTTTTATAACTAAAACCTTTTTAATATAGGGTTATACAAAAGATAAATTCGACTATAAATATTCATTATAAAGATAAAATAATTTCCTACATAATGGTAGTTTATTTATAATTTTTAGACATTACCTAAATAAATTTATTTATGACATTATGATGATTTAGTAATTAACTTATTAATAAATGATTAAATCAATTGATATTATAAATACCCAAATAAATGTAATATGATACTTTGGATGAATTTAACTAATTTTATAGGATAATATGACATGTTAGGGTTGATTAAATTAATTTTTTTCAATGTAATAATGCTATTATGATTTTAAAAAAAAAATACCAAATAGTGTCAAAATTGACATAAAATAGTTTTTAAAACAAATATTATATTATTTGTTGATATAATATTCTTAAAAATATACGGGTCGGAAAAAGGAAAAAAATAATAATATATATGTCATTAATGAACCAATTTAGGTTCTCTGTGATGTTTAGAGTATGTTTATTTACCATATAGTGTAATAATACAAGAAGACATTGTAACAGTTAAACTATTTATCTAAGAGTTAAATCTAAATGATAAGGTAATCATTGAAACCTAAACTTATCTAAAACCTATTGGTTGATAGGATTTAAAACCATAACAACTGAAGGCTCTAATTAAATTCATTTTGAGCCATTATAAAACAAATATGATTGTATAATAAATTAATACATTAATCTTTTCCTAAAGTACCCCTCACCCCTCTTATAAAAGGGCACTTCTCCTTCTCTCAAATTCACACCTCCAAAGCTATTTGGATCGTCCAAACCCAACCCAAATATCCTCCCAAATATCCTAAATTCATTATAGAGGCCTTAATGTTTTTAGAAAGCAATCCTATGGATCCCTTTTGGTCAAATCAAAAGGAAGAACCCGAAGAAGAGTAAATGATTTCATCACCCTCTTTCATGTTCTTTTATTCTTCCACTTACTCTTTATTTGTTATTACCTAACCAAAATAATAATTCCATTTCATTATATATATTGTGATGTTATTATAAATATTTTTTATCCATATCCATTATTTTATCCATCCTATGAATGATAATGTAACCATACGTGCGTACTTACGGCTTACCGTCTCCACGCCGTGGTGTAATTTTTATTCAACACTATGTTATTTGGATGGATATAATGAGGGGTAATATGTATATAAATAAATAAAGTAACATGATAATGTCTACGTAAAATTAATATACCATCCAATTCAACACCTTTTTGTAAATGATATTGTCACTCGTGCATACGTATGGATTGTCGTCTCCACGACGTGATGATATTCATTTCCACGTTCACCATTCATCGACAGTTATAAATATATATATTAATAGTAAGTATGTTATATATTATATAATAATGCCAATGGATATATATATATATATATATATTTATGTACTTACATATATCTTATTCACCTACTTCTGTTCAATAAGATATGAAAACAGAAACAACGTTTATGCGCCCGTACGACCTACCATCTCCATAAACAGTGTTTTCCATTTCATATATCTATCTATTATAAATATTTATATTCTTAATATATATGATATATGAATCAAGGATTATATTATGGTATTATTTAAATCTTTATCTAACTGATACTGTCAAGAATAACAAGTTAAAATACGTACGATAAAGAAAGCGATTATTACCCAAAATGATAATTTAACATGAAAATTTTTATTAAATGGGTAGTATAAAGTCTTAAATGAATCTTTTATGATATAATAGATATTAATATTGTTATGGTATAGTCTAATAACTTACAATGGTCATTATATAGGAGGGTGCACGTACCTTCGACCAAAGGATTGTGGAAGGTAAGGGGTTTTAATCTCACTCCTTATTCCTGTGAGATTCATGCTATATTGCCAATATTTCATTTTCTATGGTGTATGTAATTCCCATAATTGTATTATTTGCGTAATACACTTTAATTTATGTATATTTTCATATTCATTGTATGGCACTTCTTTCCTAGGTTTTATGTTTCATATGTTATTAAAATGGTAAGGGTTAATTCCTTAATTTCATTATTATTTAAGATTGGTTATGTGTATGTTTTTACAAGGAAAAATTTATTATACATGTCCATGTTTCATAAAATAAATTTCAGAGGGATTATTTTTAAGGGATTATTTTACTAAAACATCATTTTAAATGTTTTGAAAGATTTATTCTTCTAAACCATTCTCATTAATGTCTATGTTTTTAAAATGGTTTTAAGGATATATTTATATGGACATGAATGTTTTGAAATGATAATTCTGTTAAAAAGTTAAAAAGTTTTATGGGACACTTTGATTAAAAAATTACTTTTAAATGAATACCTTTATAAATTGTGATAATTTTAAATGATTTCATGAAAAAGGGGTATTTCTCTCAAAGAAGTTTACTGATCATTTTAATCTATGTCAACATCCTTTAGTGGATTTTAAACATGTTTCAAGTTGATTTATTATGATAAAAATATTCCAAATTGTATGGAATGTTTTGAGATATGTTTTAATGTGGATGTTTTATTTTTATACCATTCATGTTTTATGGATAAAGTATTTATATTTCATATGATAGTTTTAATACGAATGTTTATGTTATATTTTAACCTTTTATTATGATGAATGTATTGGACTAGTATGTTCTGGGATGGGGAATAGTAAAAGTAAGCCCTCCTAGCTGGGGTCCGGTTATAACAGACCCTCCGGGTTGGAGTCCGGTTACAGAGGCTCTCCGGGATGTAGTCGGGTTACAGAGGATCTCCATGATGGAGTCCGTTTACCGAGGCTCTCCTAGTTTGGGTCCGGTTACTGTTATCCCATAGGTCCCGGCACGAGGCCTTAACACAGAAATTAATGTTTGGTACTATACATTTTCTCATTTTGAAATCGGTTATTACATGTGATTATTCTACTAGTATAATATCCACGTGCATGTTTACATGGAAATGTTTGATTTATTTTTTCCATGTAAAGTTCATGTTTATATTTGTAATTATGTTGTATTTATTACACATATTGCCTTAAAAGTCTATAGGTTCCACTAAATTATTTACCCTTACTGAGCATCTGAGCTCACCCCTTTCTAATGTTTTATTTTCCTAGGATCGCAGGAAGTGCTTAATGTTTGAGATGTAGGGTTAAACTAAGGAAACAAATGCATTCTCAATGGATTATTTTTTTTATATGTTAGAAAGTGTAATGTAACGTTCATGTATGTAATCTATTTTCCAAGACTGCTAAACTTATCAATCATCCGGTTGATACCTTATAATCATGGAAATGTATTAAAATATAGCCCTGACTCTGGGATTCTGGGGTCAGAGCATGACAGTTGGTATCAGACGATGTTTAGAAATAACCTTAGAAACTAGATTTATATAATCTCTGATTAGAGAAAATTACCCAAACAATGATTTGAGGATTAATAGAGAAGAACATTCCTATAATTTTGGTAATATAGTGATTTTGTGAGGTTTCCAAGAAAATACATCATTTTCTAGATATGAGCTGGTATAGGCGGCTCGGGAACAGATGTACATAGTGGTAAAACCCGAATACACCACTTTGAGCTAGACTCGAACGATAACTGGTGCACGACAACGAGTCTTGCTACACTTTTGGTTACAACACTCCTAGGGGATATGCTTAGTATAATTCACATTTTCATTACAATCCATTATGAAGGATTTAGGAGTAAATACATCCATAAGGAAAACTTTTTTATGATTATAGATTATATACCAAAACTGTTCAATTTTCATTATGTATTTTATTTGTTTGGAATTATTCATTGCGCTTCACAAACTGTCCTAGTGTATTACATTGTTTAGAAATCACAGACAGTAGAAGGAATAAGAACTCCAAAAATATGTATGATCCAAAGAGTAAGAAGGATCACATCTTTCACGGTACTGAGCCAACATTTTTAAGGGAAATAGTCTCCCACATATTCTCAACATATGATTAAATAATATCTTTTGTTAAAAAGATAAGTAAATAATTATCTGAGTCCTATATCTTTGAAGGGAATCAAGAGAAGAAAAGTATGTTATAGGGAAATATAGATAAAGGTAAGAGGGGAAAGATGGATTTTCTCATATGTGATAAATGTGGAATGAATCACCTTGGGAAATTTTTGAATGGAATGGGAGTTTGTGATAAGTGTGGAGAAAAAGGACACCATGTATGTGAATTAAAGGGTAAGAAAAAGGTTTCAAATGTACAATGATTCATCTATAATAAGTTGGGACACTACACGAATCAATGTACTAGTCATCATAGAATTCTACAAATGATACTATTGGATAATAATCAAGTCATGATACAACTATTGATGAATAGCAATGACTAGTGTTCTTATGTTGTTATTATAGAATTATTTCATTTGAGTGTTGTATAAACAATATACTGGTTATATTAATTATAGAGATAAATAAGGATTGTACTGCAATAGTATTTTATTGAGGATATGAGATTATATGATTCTAATAAAATTGACTTAATTATAAACTAAACGTTTTGGAAAATACATGGTTAAAGGAAAGGTAATCCTTCATATGGTCCTAATAATGAGGTAGTGATTTTGGAATAAGAGATGGTTGATTCATATAAAATATATTGTACATTCTTGACTTCCTTAGAACTAATTAATAGTTTTTTTATTTCATCATTGTTGGAATTTTTAATAAAATTGGATATAAAGAAGAAATCTATTATTATATAAAGGATAAGTGAGTATGTATGTAATAAATAAGGTTTTATGGTAATTCCAGGTGTTACGATGTTTTAAAATAATACATTATGAAGGTGTTCATATGTTATTACCTGAAAAAAGGATTTTCATTGTGTTTAACACCCTTATAAATTTTGGACTGTGAGTTTGGAATGAAGTATTTTGGATAAGTATAAATGTTGGAATGGATTAAGTATGAAATTTAATACTATTGTTAAGGTTATTTTTGGATTGTTATGAAAAGGACAACACGCAGACTAGGTGACAATCTATCATGCCGGACAAAGCTGCGGGAATCGAACCCAAAACCATAATGCGATTGGGATTTATCGCCTACCACTAGAATACGCGAAGTCCATGTATTGTATAATATAGATTTCTTTAATGGGTCTGATAGGTGAATTATAATTTCATTATTTTTGGAACCCTATACGATTAGGATAAATAGAATATTTTTGTTGAAATATTTTAGAGTGAAAGATGAGTTTGTGGTAGGAATTAGTTGAATGATGAAACTCTATTTGTCAAGTGTATATAGATATACTTATTTTCCTCTTATTATATGGCTAAATCATTTCTTAAACTATAGGGAAGGGATCTTAAAACCAAAAAGTTGTTATCCTAATAACATATTTTTTTTGAAATAATGGTATTTTAAATCATTACAAATTGATGGATTTGAGACCCTCAAATTTACTCTTGTTTATGATTAATGACCTCAATCAGTCCCCATAAATATGTATGTTTTCCTACTATTATGTGTCTCTAATATCCAACAATGTTCTCTTAAATGAGGTCATAATTTGGTGGTGACCCTTTCATTTCCCTTTTCCTCTTATTAGGCCTAACATTTATTAACCCGATTTCCGAGGTGGGTTTTCCCACAAAGGGATTCTGTATTTTCAACCTTTTATTTTTGAATAATAATTTCAAATTTCAAGGACGCAATTTATTCAAAGAGAGAAGAATGTAAGAACCCATGATTTCATAGTACGTTATTTCTTCAAAGTAATTCAATAACTTTCACTACACGCAACACTAATTTCAAGCGCACCATGACTTACCAAACAAGCCATTCAAATGTGGTTATGAATAGTATGAACTGAATTTTTAACTTTATATAATCCTTATAATTTTAGAATCCATATTATGAGTTTCCTAGACATAATTTAAGAACAGATTCATTTTTTTAAAAATGAAATTCTACCACCTTTTAATTGAGAACCGTTTTTAAATCCAACATTTGAAACTAATATATATTCAATCTGAAAAAACAAACTTCTTAATTATAATTGGGACATTAAGAATTAAGTATCAATAATTTTTTTTGTTTTTATTGATAACTTTCATATCTTGGTGATATTGAAATATACTATATTTTAACTGAAAAATCGTTTTTTAATCAAAATTATTTATAGTGATAAATTATAAATTTTAATTGTTTGGAATTATAAGTATATTATATTTTTACCATTTAATCCAATTCTGGTCATTGTATGTAATTTTACTTTGAAATTGGACATAAACAAGTGTCAATCATTTGAGAGTTATTATTTCTTAAAAATACACCTTTTGGTTTTGACAACGTGAATTAATTTTAAATTAACAAATGAAACTTTTATGTTTTGAATTTTTTAAAATAGACTTCATTATTTAATTTAGAATATCAAAATTATATTAGGGTGAATTATTGGTATTTTTCTGTAAAATTTCAATTTTTGATGAACAGTGAAAAACATTGAGTTATTTTTAAAAACTGAGTAATTATTTAAATAATAATATATTTTATTTAAATTTATTTTAGGTAAAAATAGATACATAATACCTATATAAGTTCAATGTAATTCATTGTAGTCATTTTATAACAAGATTAGATATATAAAAATTTTATTGACCTTTTTACCGTCTTTTACCCACCTCCTAGGAGCATTTACAAATTTGCATTAAACATAATTTTACCACTTTTGTGAGTTGAATTTCAAAAATCCGAGACACACGGTTAACCTCAGTAAGTAAATATTGGTTCAATAAGATGAAAATAATTTTTAGTGGATAATAACTTTTGACTTTTTTTAACCATGGTTAAAAGTAAATAGTGTAATTAAGGGTAAAAATGATATTATAATTATCCTAAAACAACTCCTAATTCTATTGGAAAAGTGTAATTCGACCAAAAATAACCTTAGGAATAAAATATTTTCCTTTAGGTCCACTACTATTAGATTAGAACATTTATTATTATTTAATTTAAAGAAGAGTTAAAAGTATTAAATTCAAGTTTTTATAACTAAAACCTTTTTAATATAGGGTTATACATAAGATAAATTCGACCATAAATATTAATTAGAAAGATAAAACGATTTCCTACATAATGGTTTTTTATTTATAATTTTTAGAAATTAATTATGTAAATTTATTTATGACACAATGATGAGGTAATAATTACCTTATTAATAAAAGATTAAAATAATTAATATTATAAATACCCAAATAAATGGAATATGAGACTTTTGATTAATTGAACTAATTTTATAGGTAAATATGACATTTTATGGTTGATTAAATTAATTTTTTTCAAAGTAATCATGATGTTATTATTTTAGCAAAAAAATACCAAATAGTGTCAATATTGACATAAATTAGTTTTTAAAACAAATACTATATTATTGGTTGATATAATATTTCTAAAAATATAAGGTTTGGTAAAATGACTTAAATAATATTATTTATGTCATTAATTAACCACTTGAGATTCTATTTGATTTTTAGAGTATGTTAATTAACCATATATTGTATGAATACAAGAAGACATAGTAAAAATTAAACTATTTATCTAAGAGTTAAATCTAAAAGATAAGGTTAAAATTGTAACCTAAACATGAATAAAACCCATTGGTTGAGATTATTTAGACCCATAACCACCTATGTATCTAATTAAATTCATTTGGTGACATTATAAACCGAATATGATTGTATAATAAATTAATACATTATTCTTTTCCTAAAGTGCCCCTCACCCATCTTATAAAAGGGAACTTCCCCTTATCTCAAATTCACACTTCCAAAGCTATTTAGATCTGAAAACTCCTACCCAAATATCCTACCAACTATCCTAACTTCATCATAGAGGCCTTCCGTTGGTTAGAAATCCAACCTATGAATCCCTTTTGATCAAATCAAAAGGAAGAACCCAAAGAGAAGGTAATGATTTCCCCACCCTCTTTCAAGCTCTTTTATTCTTCCACATACTCTTTCTTTGTTATTACCATACCAAAATAATAAATCCAGTACCTTATATATACTTTGATGTTATTATAAACATTTCATAACCATATCCATTATTTTATCCATCCTATGAATTATAATGTCACCATACATGCGTAGGTACGGCTTACCGTCTCCACGACATGGTGTAATTTTTTATTCTACACTGTTATTTGGATAGATATAATGATGAGTAATATGTATATAAATAATGAAAATAACATAATAATGTCTCTGTAAAATTAATATACCATCCAATTCCATACCTTTAAGGAAATGATATTGTCACTCATGCGTGCGTACAAATTACCATCTCCACGATGCGATATGATTCATTTCCACGTTCACCATTCATCGACAATTATAAAAATATATATTACTAATATGAATGTAATATATTAAATAATAATTCTATGATATATATATATATATATATATTTACTTACATATATCTTATTCACTTACTTCGGTTCAATACGATATGAAAACAGAAACATCGTTTATGCGTACGTATGACCTACAATCTCTATAAACGGTGTTTTCCATTTCATATATCTATCTATTATAAATAATTATAATCTAAATATATATGATATATGAATCATGGTTTGTATTCTGTATGTATTTAAATTATTATATAAATGATACGGTCAAGAATAACTAGTTAAAATACATACGATAATGAAAGAAATTATTACCCAAAAGGTTAATTTAACCTGAAAATAATTATTAAATGGGTAGTATAAAGTCATAAATGAATCATGTATGATATAATAAATATGAATATGGTTTTTTATAATACAAAAACATACAATGGTCATTATACATGAGGTTAAACTTACCCTCAACTAAAGGAAAATGGAAGGTAAGGGGTTTTCATCTCACTCCTTATTCCCGTGAGATTAATGCTATATTGCCACTATTTCATTTTGTGTTGTGTATGTACTGCCCATAGTTCTATTATTTATGTAATACACTTTAATTTATGTGTATTTTTATCTTTATTTTATGGTACTACTTTCATGGGGTGTATGTTTCATAATTTACCAAATTGGTAAGGGTTAATTCCTTAATCTCATTATTATTTGAGATTTTTTATGCTTTAGTTTTTACTGGGAAATATTTATTATACATGTCCATGTTTCATAAAATTACTTTCAATATGATTATTTTTAAGGGATTATTTTACTAAATCATCATTTTATATTTTTATAAGATTTATTCTTCTATACCTTTCTCATTAATGTCCATGTTTTTAAAATGTTTTTAAGCATATATTTATATGGGCATGAATTTTTTGAAATGATATTTCTTTAAAAAAGTTTCAAAGTGGAATGAGAAACATTGACTAAAAAATATTTTTTTAAATGAATACCTTTATAAATTGTGATAAATTTAACCGATTTCATGAAAAAGGTGTATTTATCTCAAATCACTTTACTGATCATTTTCATCTATGTCAACATCCCATAATGTATTTTAAACTTATTTGAAGTTGATTTATTATGATACAAATATTCTATATTTTATTGAATATTTTTTGATATGTTTGAATGTGGATGTGCTATTTTTATACAATTCCTGGTTTATGGAAAAATTAGTAACATTTCATATTCTAGTTTTAATACGAATGTTTATGTTATATTTCAAAATTTTATTATGATGAATGAATTGGACTAGTATGTTCCGGGTTGGGGACCTGTAAAAGTAAGCCCTCTGTGTTGGGGTCCAGTTACAGCAGGCCCTCCGGGTTGGAGTCTGGTTTGAGAGGCTCTCTGGGTTGGAGTCTGGTTACAGTTGATCTTCGGAATGGAGTCCAGTTATAGAGGCTCTCCGGGATGGAGTCCATTTACAGAGGCTCTCCAGGTTTGGGTCTAGTTATAGTTATCCCATAGGTCCTAGAACGAGGCCTTGACATAGAAATTAAAGTCTCGTACTATACGTTCCAACATTATAAAATTAGTTATTACATGTGATTATTCAACAAAGTATAATATCTATGTGAATTTTTATATGGTAATGTTAGATTTATTTTTTCCATGTTATGTTCAAGTTTATATTTGAAAGGCTGTTTTTTTATTACACATCTTGCCTTAAAAGTTTATAGCTTCCGCTAAATTATTTACCCTTACTGAGCATTTGAGTGCAGCCCTTTATTTTGTTTTATTTTCCCATGATCCCAAGAAGTGTTTAATGTTTTAGATGTAGGGTTATTCTAAGGAAACAACGACATTCTCAATGGATTGTTTTTTTGTTATATGTTAGAAAATGAAATGTAACGTTTTTGTATGTAATCTATTTTCAATGGCTGCTAAACTGATCGGTCATTCGGGACATGATTCCTTGTAATCATGCTAATGTATTCAAATAATGCACTGACTCTGGGCTTTTGGGGTCGGGTCGTTACACCCTCTTTTTCTCCTTGATGCGTCGGTACGTCTCATGAGACAATCTAGTGTCTTCGCATAAGTCCTTGACAAAATATAATTTATAGTCTTGGAACAAGGCCTTGAATATGTTGTTATGAAAATATAGCATTATACATTCCATCATTATGATAGTTTCTATTGATATTGAATGTTATTATTCGACTTGTAGAATATCCATGTGAATAAGTAAATGGAATTATTTGATTTTATATTTTCCATATTATGCTGATGCTCAAGTTTAAAAGGCTTTTGTTTTAGACTTATACATTGCCTTAATGTAAACAATGTTTTTGTACATTTCCATTTTTTGATGTAATGTAAACCATATGAATGTATCTATTACTTCCAATGCAGCTACAAAAATCGGTCATTAGAGACTTGATCTTTTGTGATCATGCCAATTATACGTAATAATACACCGCCTTTGGGCTTCTGGGGTCGGGGCGTTATAGTTGGTATCAGAGGAAGATTAATACAAACCTTGGAAACTAGATTTAGGTAAACTATGATTAGAGAACATATCCCTAAGATATACATTGAGGATTCATATATAATAACTTCCTAAAATTTTGGTATTGTAGTGATTTTGTGAGTTTTCATTGAAATGCCTCCCTGTCTGGATACGAGCAGGTAGAGGCGGCTCTGGCACAGATGTACCTAGGGGTAATACCTGAAAACACCAATTTGAGCTAAACTTGAACGGGAACAGGTGAACAACAATAATCCTTGTTGCACTCTTGGTTACGACAATCCCGAGGGATATTCTTATAATAATTCTCATTTTCGTTACAAACCATTATGAAGGTTTTATGAGTATATAACTTCCTCAAGGAATTTATTTTTTTGATTATGTGTTATATCCATAAACTGTTCAACTTATGTTAATTATTTTACATGTTTGGAATTTTGTATTTCGATTCATAAACTAATCTAGTTTATGAAATTGATTTGAAATTGATCCCAGTGGAAGGAATGGAACCATATCAATGAACGCACTCCATGAAGGGATTTCCCTCCTGCTCATAATAATTATAGTGGAGCTAGTGATACAAATGGTGCTGATCATCTTATCACTATATTGGGAAAACTCCCTCAGGTTATGAATAATAACGTTACCTGTATGGAGCACCTTGATCCACAGCATGGAGGATCAATGTTAGATAGCTTCATGTGGTAAAAACCACAAAAATTCAATTGGGGTACAAATACACTAGTCGTTGAGAAATAGATAAATTATTAGAGAAAATATTCCACACCTTGGGGAGTAGAAAAAGGGAAAATGTTTTCATGGTGGTTTACCGCCTCACTAGAGATGATGATCTAAGGTGGATAGTTATTCAAAACAAAAAGGAAGATGATAAAGTATCAAATATGGAATAAAGGGTGTCTAAATAATTTTTCTTATAAAAATGTTTTCCTCGTGACTATCGAGTGGATATCGAAAGAAAATTTCATATTATGAGGAAAAAGAAGGATGAGAATGTCACAAAGTATGAAGATAACTTTATAAGGTAAGTAAGGAATGCTACGAATTATATAAATAACCGAAGAAGTAAGATTGATCCTTTAGTTGATAGGTTAAAAACTTTTCTCCGATGAGCATTAGTCTCACAATCCTTCTTGTCATATGAAGATATTGTCTCATGTGCTATCAAGATAGAAAAATATTTCTATAAGTCTTATGAATTTAAAGCAAAGCTAGAGAAGAAGAGATATACAGAACACTCTGGAAATGGAAATAAGGGGAAGAAGGGAAATGTTGAATATCTATCATGTAGTAAATGTTGGAAGAAACACCCTGGTACTTGTCTGAAGGGAATGGTAGTCTGTTACAAGTGTTTTGAAAAAGTCCACAAAGCTCGTTATTAGAAGGGGAAGAAAGAGGCTATCGATGTTTAATGCTAAAATTGTAGAGAAAGAGGGAATTATGAAAATTAATGTCCTAAGAATCATGGGAACTTACCTCAAAAAATGCCAATGGATCGATGCCAAGCTTAATCGATCACTACTACTGAGGTTGAAACTATGAAAGATGTAGTGACAAGTAATTTAATGGTTTCCCCATGTTCAGATAATGCTTTAATTGATTCTAGATCATCACATTATTTCATATCACCCCAGTTTGCTAAGAAAAATAGATATTTACAATTTTTTTAACAAGGATGTGGTCAATCAAAATTCCCAATTGAAGTATCATGGCAATAAAGTGTTTTGAATCAATCCCCTTTAAATATTATACATGTTCTTTATCTGCTGATTTCATCATCATTCCCATGATTGAATTTCATACAATCCTCAGTATGGATCGTCTTTCAGATCATGATGCAAAAATTTATTGTATGAAGAAGGAGGTTACTATTTTTGTTGATGATGATAAATAACACCTTATATTTTGAGCAGAATCGTCACCGAATAATTTTTATCTAGATCCACCCCCAGTAGCTCAACTAAATTAAATTATTGGGGTGGAATAGAATAAAATAAATTTGGGCGAGGAATGGAATCTTTAAATAGAGTATGTACCTATTGTAAAAGAAATTGTTTATGTGTTTCCATAATATTTACTTGGACATCCTCCAGAATGAGAAATTGAGTTTTACATTGATTTAATTTATGGTTCAAGGCACATATCGAAGACCACGTATAGAAAATACACTATGGAATTTTTGTAACTAAAGAAACTACTATAGTAATTGAGTAACAAGGTATTTATTATCCTTAGTGTTTCTCTATGGGGATCCCCTGTATTTTTTGTTAAGAAGAAATATGGATCTATGAGTTTGTGCGTTGACTACAGGGAGATCAATGCTATAACAATAGAGAAAAAGTATCTCATACCTCAAATTAATGATTTATTTGAACAACTTCATGGAGCTCAATACTTTTCAAAGATTGACCTTCGATCTGGATATCATCAGTTGTGCGTGAAAAATGAAGACATTCCAAAGACAGTATTTTGAACCAGGTATGGGCATTACGAGTTTATAGTAATGCCTTTTGGATTGACTAATGCACCCTTTGTCTTTATGGACATAATTGAGAGGGTTTTCAAAAAATATCTTGATGAATTTGTAGTGGTATTTATTTTTGATATCTTCATAAACTCTAAAATTTACAAATATCATGAAAATCACTTGCGCATTATTCTAATGAATCATAGAAGACACGAAATATATGAAAATTTTAAAATATGTGAATTATGGATTCAAGAGATTTTGTTCTTGGAAATAATGTCTCTATGGATTGAATCATTGTGGATTCTTCTATGATAAGATCAATCCTAGAATCTCCAGAACCAATGAGTATAACTGAGGTATGTAGTGTTATTGGTTTAGGAGGTTATTATCAGCGTTTCACCCAGAATGTTTCCAAATTGGCCAACCCATTAACCAAGCTCACACATAAAGGGGGTAAATTTTTTTTGGACAAATCAATGTAATGAATTTTTTGAATAATTGAAGAGAAGATAAGACAATTCTCTTATATTGACTCTACCAATAGGGAATGATGGGTTTTTTATTTATAGTGATGCATCAATGAAAGGACTTGGTTGTGTCCTTATGAAAAATGATATGGTTATTTTCTTTGCATCACGACAGCTAAAAATTCATGAACAAAACTATCCCAATAATGATATTGAGTTATCAACTGTAATATTTTCTTTGAAAATATGGAGAAATTAAATCTATGGTGAAAAATGTGAGATATATACCAATCAAGAGTGTTTTCAGTATATTTTCTCACAGAAAGAACTCGTCGTGAGGCAAAGAAGATGGATTGAACTACTCAAGGATTATGATGGCCTTATACACTACCACCTGGGGAAGTAAAATAAGGCAGTATATTCTTTGAGAAGAAAATATCATGGTGTTTTGAACAAGATGAGAGTTGAAAGGGATCCTATATTCATGGATCTAGTAAATATAGATATCAGAATAATAATTGAAGGTGATACATTAATTCTTTTTCAAGTGGTCAACGAAACATGATTTCTATAAAGGATAAAAATTTCTCAGGTTGATGATGAGGAGTTTCAAGAGAAGATTAAATCTGTGA
Organism: Viscum album; assembly: GCA_963277665.1. NCBI lineage: Eukaryota > Viridiplantae > Streptophyta > Magnoliopsida > Santalales > Viscaceae > Viscum > Viscum album. The sequence continues at coordinate 247,701,178 of OY728127.1, forward strand.
ATGATGAGATATTGCGTGACTTTTTGTATGAAGATAGAATTTTGAAATTTGGGAAGAGACATTCTTTTCCCGATATACCTGATCTAAAAAGGGAATTTTGGGATGATGATCATAGTACTAATTTCTCTATAAACCTTGGTGGCACTAATATGTATATAAATTTGAAGGAACATTTTGCTGGGAATGCATTAAGAGGGAGATTTCTGATTATGTGACAAGAATTATTGTTTTTCAACATGTGAAAGATAGAATTCAACAACCTGGACGAGTCTTGAAACCTCTTCCAATACCTGAGTGGAAATGGGATGATATCACGATGGACTATCATGGGGCAACTGAAGACTCCTAGAAGGAATGATGCAATACAGATCGTTGTTGATCATCTTACCAAGTCAGATCATTTTCATGCTATAAGAGAAGATTTTCCACTTGAACGTTTAACAGGACTATATATTAAAAAATTTGTAAGACTTCATAGAGTACCACTATCGATTATTTCTAATCGTGATCCCTATTTTACCTCAATATTCTGGAAAAGTATTCAGAAATCCCTAGTTACTGAACTTCATTTGAGCACTGCCTACCACCCTCAAACTGATGGAAAATCATAATGGACTATTCAAACCGTAGAAGAAATGTTGAGATCCTGCTCACTTGACTTTCAAGGTATGTGGGATCAATATATAACTTTAGTAGAATTGTCCTATAACAATAACTTCAATTCAAGTATTCAATTCGCACCATATGAAGCATTATACAGAATGAAATGTCACACACCAATCTCTTTGGATGATGTTGGTGAAAGAAATCTCATAGTCCGAGAACTTGTTGAGGAAATGACGGAAAAGGTGAATGTAATCCAATCCCGCAACAAAGCATCTCAATGTAGTAATAAGATCTATGATGATAACCGAAAGAATGATATGGAATTTCAGGTAGGAGATCGTGTTTTCTTGAAGGTATCACTATGGAAGGTGATTATATGATTCAGTAAGAAGGGTAAATTGAGTCCCAAGTACATCATACCTTTCAAAATTCTAGAATAAATTGGGGTTGTAGCTTAACATTTGGCAATTCCACCAAGTATCTCCAAAGTTAATAATGTGTTCAATGTACCACTATAAAGAAAATACATGCCTAAACCAATGCTTGTACTCACCTATTACAAATTAGAACTAGAACCCGATCTATCTTATTGCGAAGAGACTGTTAGTATTCTTGATACAAGAGAAAATGTTTTGAGAAACCGGATGACTCGTTTGGTAAAAGTTATATGGAGAAACCATAAGATGGAATAGGCAATGTGGGATCCCAAGGAACATATGATAAAGAACCACAAGATTCTTTTAATGAAGTAATATTATAAGGACATGTCCTTAAACATTACATAATCTGGAATTAAATGAGTAATTCACATTGGGGATCTTTTCAGGATTTGAGTTTTATACAATTACGCATAACAATTACATTACATCTCAAAAATTACAATTTAGAAACTTCTACACAGTTTCAATTTTTTCCATAAAATAAAAACTCTTGAATAAATGAGACATGTCTAGTTCCATGTTTTAGATAGAATTAATTTTCCATGATCCAGTCCTTGACCCTATTCCACTTTATGTCCTGTGAAAAACATTTCCAAAACTTGTGATGAGAATAAAAAATCTTTGTATGGGATACACAATAAAGGAAAACTATTATATTTTCAAAACAACAAGTAAGGCATGAATACATTATCATAAGTAATACATTTCTCCTTTATGAAGTAGAAAATACTCTTTACTAAATAAAAGATCATTTATTACCCTTTTGAAACCAAAATATTACCATAAAACCCATATAAAGAACACATAACATATAATGTAAACTTGGGACATAAGCATTCTTAAGTGGAATAACCATACGGTCCACTTCCACGTATATCACTAAATAGAATATCCATACGGCTGACTTCCATACCCAATGCATTGGAGGTTATAACGTAACTACCCATCCTGGTTTATCAGAACACCACCTTTCATATGGTTTATCACGCAACAACTCGTCAAATGTCCAAGTACCATCATAACACATAAAACATTGAAAATATAAAAATTTCTCTAATAACATTTCATTTTAAATCACAATAAGTAATTTCATGATATTGAAATAATCATTCCATTTTCATAAACCATTCAAAAATGTATTTTTGAATCAAAGTGTCCCATTCCACTTTGAAGATTTTAATGGAATTTTAATTTTAAAACATTATTTTCTATAAAAATAAATACTCAAAACCAGTTTTAAAACATGGACATTACAGATAATGATTTAGAATAAAAAATCATTAAATCATTTAAAATGATATTTTAGTTAAAGAGTTTTTAACAAAATGAGAGACTCTTGAATACAAATAATTGAAAAATAACATTTAATTTGAGCTTTATAATATCAAGAGAATAAAGGGATTCGTGATATTATTGGACAAAGGATAGTGTATACACCATATAATTGTGAATTGGTGTATTACAACAATGATGTCTCAATGGAAATTTAAATTGAGATGAAATCCATTGTAAAGACAATATCCTTAGATTATAGATAAATCAATCACATTATTATGTATTAAAAATATAAATACACCCAATATAAGTGGATATCAACTGTATAAAAATTAGAGGTCATTCACACATATTCATAGGATGACAAATTCAATAAGTACATGTTTAACTCAAAAATTTGATATTGGATTAAGAAGTTCCCTTGCAAAAATTTGACAGCCTAACAGTGTCACTTTAAAATTAAAAAAATCGGTTGATGAGATTAAAAGGATATCTCATCACTTGAACAGAAAATTTACATCAATAAGGATATATAACAACATATCCCAACATAATAAGATGTAAATTAAAAGACATAACAAAAAGATGTCTTTGAAAAATAGGATGGTGAAAGGTTCCCTTACCGATTTGGTAACTTACAAAAGATACGCCACATAAAATAGGAACCATAAAATATAGATTTAAATACCCAAAAATAAAATTATATTACTCAAAAAGTAGAATCATTTGAATTACCTACACCACTCAAAGGAAATAGCAATAAATACAGCATGAATGTCACGGGAAAAAAAAGTGAGATAAAACCCCTTACCTCATTGTAATCAATAGAGTAGTGTGACCAAAAGATAATAACCACAAAATGAATCACACAATACCATGAATATAAAAATAATCATGATAATAGATATCAATGGAAATATACATTACACCACATGAAATAAATAAGTATCGAACAATGGAAATCTCACAGAATTAAAAGTGAGATAAGAAATACCCTTACCTCATGTCCTACTTGACTCGTATGTTCCATGTTCTTCCAGAATAATAAACATAAGTTAATATCTACTTCATTAAGAATTTTATTGAAGTTTTTATTCATTTTATATAACTTATTATCTTGATATAAAAACTTCTTAATTATTTGAGTTCATATTGGATATTTTTTCGATGTTTGGAACTTGAGTCAAAAATGAACTTGTTAAAATTACAATTTGTCAATGTGGTCAAAATTACATTATCTCCAGAATGAAATTATTTCTTTATATATCATATATATCATATATATCCAATGTATATTTATTTATAATATTCCATATCATTTGTAGTTAAGAAATTAAATGCACCGTTCCTGGAGATGGTAAGCTGTATGTACGCACGAACACTACTTTCCTTTCTATTTTTTATTTAAAAGATTGAAAACATAATGATACATTGTTATATTATAAATCCAGTATAATATCATATTATATTTATGTTACATAATTTCATTAACACTATCTTTTACACGTTCCATGTATGTCATGAACGAATCATTTCACCTTGAGGGGGCGGTAGTCCGCACTTCTGGAAATGAAATTATCATGTTTACCAGAAATGGAAACCATAATGGTATAAGATAAATGAATAATATATATGAATAAAGAAAAAATAAAAAAAATATAAATCAAATATAAATATAGTTTCATCTTAATGGCCACCATGTTAGGTGGTAGGATATTGGTGAACATTCATTGTTCCGTGAGGCGTTAGTTTGCCATCCACTGAAACAATATGTTCCTCACCAATTAGATGTAGGTGTGTGTAAGTGTTGTTCAAATATGTATTATAACAACATCCTAGAATAGTTAGTATACTGGTGTTTTTATAAAATAAAGGAATAAAAAATGTTTAGGGGGATAGAGAAGCAAAATAAAACAAAATTAAACAAAAGAATTTATGAGAAACGATTACCATTAATTTGGGTAACTATCATTGGTTTGAACTAAAAGGACTTCATGAAGTTACTTATGCCTAATGTAAGACTTCTAGGAGGAAGAGGGGGATTTTGAGAGATTATTTGGGCAGGTTTTGGATGATCCAAGGGGCTTGAGAGGCCTGAGGACTGGGTTAGAAGTGGTGTCCTTTTATAAGGGGGAGGAGGGGCTCTTTAGGAAAGTGTCAAAAAATTATTTTATTATATAATAATATTTATTTTCAAAAGGTCCAAAACTAATTAAAGTTGAAGATAAGATGAATCATTTTCTAAATAAAATCATTCAATAAAAATTGGAATTGTTGTGGATATTGTTTTAATATTTATAATCATATTTATTTAAATGATTTATTAATAAGGTAAATACTACACCCTTATTGTGTCCAATATAATTTAATTTATTTCATGTCTAAAAATTATAATAAAAATATCATTATTTATTAAATCTTTTTATATTTCCAAATAATATTTATAGTCTAAATAATGATATAAATATCTCCAAGTAAAAAATTTATTTACTAATATTTTTTTTTGACAATTTCGCCTTTAGATTATGTTAATTAAAATAAAGTGTCATTATAATTCATAAGTGACTCCATGGGGTCCCAAAATAGACCCAAGAATGACCATGGTCGGGAATTACTCATCCAATATGGTTAAAACATGTGTTAAGGTAATTTGATATTATTATCATATTCTTTTTACCTTGAATTACCCTATTTACCTTTAACCGCGGTAAATAAAAGTCAAAAGTTACTATTAATCAAAAATTATTTTCATCTTATTGAACCAAATTTTACATACTAATAACAACCATGTATATCATAATATCAAAATTCAATTCACAGAAGTGGTAAATTTTAATTTAAATGAAAAAGTCAGTTTTCTTAACTTCTACCAAGTGGTTTCACTTTTCATAAAAAATTAATGTTTTTTAGAAAATTAAAAAAACTTCAGCCTAAGTTATATATGATATTATGAATTCAAAAATTATGTCTATTTTACCAAATTCAAAACATATATTTTTCTTTAATTAATTTAAAATTAATTCATGTTTTCAAAACAAATAGAATGTTGTTACGAAACAATAACTATCAAAAGATTGACACTTGTTTATGTCCAATTTCAAAGTGAAATTAATTTCAATGCCCACCATTGGATTAAATGGTAAAAATATAATATAATTACACATTAAACCCATTTAGAAAGATAATCTAACCATATAAATAAATTATATTAAAATTATGTTTTGAATTAAAATACAGTATATTCACTATTCATAAAAAACTAAATTTTATCACAAAAATACCAAAATTTTACCCAAATGGAATTTTGATGTCCCTGTTCTAAAAAAGAATTTTATTTATCAAGAATAACATATAAAAGTGACCAAAATAGGATTTAAAGAGGGTTCTCCATCAAAATGTAGTAAATATACTTTTTAAAATAAATTATGCTTAAAATTAGATTCATTCAAATTTTAAGCCTCTAACTTTTATTAGATAAATGTAAAAACATTTAACAAAATTGTATAATCATATTTTAGTTTGTTTTGTTCATTCTCCCCAATACAACATCTATGAGTTAAATACTATTTAAAATAATAAGATTATATTATTATTTTTTTAGTTATACTCATCATTGTGTGCACTGTAATATGTCAAAGAAAACCATTCTTGTGTATAGGGTATTCCATCAAATCATAGTGTCCCCTTTAAAGTAAAATTAATATTTAATTCACAAATATTAATAAATATGAAAATGTATTATTAATTATTTACAAGGTATGTTAAATCATTCCTCTTTTGTAAATTGCATCCTCGCAATTTAAAACTGGGCTTGGAAACATAATCGAAAGTCCCCCATCAGAAAAAGAGTCAATAAATATATCACTATATAAGAATGAAAGAGAAGTACAAAGGTCACCCGAGATAATCCCATACTAGAATAACTTATATGAAGAAATGGATATGGAAGTGAAAACAAACCATCATGTTCTGATGGAGTGTGATAGAAAACATGGTTATGAGAAATTTAACCACTAGAAAATCACAAACTTGTGAAGGGTTAAGCAGTCTCTAATTCACCAGCAGGAAAAGGTAATGGTTAATGTTTTTGTTTTAAATTAATTTTAAAAAAGTTTCGGAATTTATTTTTGAGCTTAAATAAAAACATAAGGAAACATACATACTTTTCATGTTGGCATTCATCCATTATTAGCTTTTTAACAGACACTCATATTTTCTCCAAACGATGAGTATTCAGGATGCCTTTTTCACATTAAAGGCGTTATAATCAACTTTGCGAGAATAAAAAAATCCAAAAAATATGAACCATATATTTCCCATGTATTTAGACCATAACCAAAATCAAAATGATTACTACAAGATCAGATAATCCCTAAAAAGGATAATTATTTATAAAAAGAGATATTATTCCTAATATCAAAAATTCAACAAATAGTACCCTATATTCAAAAAATACCATTAAATAAACAATATTCCTTAAAATTATTCAATATAATCCAAAATGACATTAAAAACCAAAACTCAAAATAATTTAATCCCATAGTCTTCCATAGTAAATATTAACATTTATCGCATAATAAGATCGATAATGTTTAAAGTCTCATACAAAAGTGTAATTAACCTAATCACATATTATCTATGATTGGTTAATAATTTCCATAAATAACCCAAAATATACTTATTCATAATATCTTCTACGAAAAAATAATTACTCATACTATCCAGGGACTTCATGCAATGAAATGGTAGACGATAAATCCAAGTTTCACTTTGGTTGTGGATTCGATTCCTACAACTTTGTCTGACGCGATTGGTTGTCACGCGGTCTGCATGTTGTACTATTCAAAAAACTATATAATTTTATAACATTCCCAAAAAGAGAGAAATTAATCAAAATAACCATAACATATTTTAACCACAATGGTTATCTAATAACTATAATTTTTCATCCCAAAATGTATTAACCTGTAATTTCCTCAAATTCAGGGATCATAAAAACCCAAATGGTTCTATATTACTATATCCAAAAAAGAAAAGATAATTATTAATTGAATAAAATATTAATATATCAAACATCAGGGTTACACATACTATAATAAGTGTTCTAATGTAATCCCATCAACAAAAGAGCCTTAATACTATTAATCATTTCACCATCATAAAATCTACCATAACTGTTGAATCCCTTATATGTTGACTTTTTAATCATTCAAAATTCTTCATGATCTATTAACCATTCTTTACCAAATTATTCTGAAATACTTCTTTCCTAAAAAAACATGAATCATATCCTGAAAATCAATAATATCAAAACATATGTTAAGAAATAATCTATACCATTCATTGGTCATTTCCAGTTTCTTCATCCTCAACTAAAATGGAATTAGGTATTGGTAAACATATATTTGTACGATCCTGGTGATCCCATTCCTGAAACATTGTTGTAAGAGATCTTTTTGTATAATGTCCTTGCACACTACATTTAAAAAATTCAGTTGATCCCTTAGAAAGATCATAATTCCCTTTCTTAGAGTTAACAAGATGCTTCCTTTTTCCATGGTATGTTCTTGCTTTATGACCTTAATTCCAAAATCTATAGAAACTTCCTATCCATTTGAAGAATCTTCATAGTTTTTTCTTTCCACATCCTTGACAGATAGGTTTTCGGACATACTTACCATTATGATTATAACCTGAAATTTTGTATCGATTTGTTTCTCGCATATATAGTTCCTTATAAAAATCAACAAGGTTCAGGTTGTCAATCATGACTCTAGATAGTTGGTTGAGATTAACCACAAGAGTTCTCATTACAGCTCTCATTTTATTCAGTATCTTGTTCAGAAAACCGTCACAGTTTTCTTCACATGCACTATTAATTTGGTGCCTGCTAGATCCAGCCATTTCCTAAAACCAAAAAGGTCAGTATGAGTATGTCAGTAAAATCATCATATAATATATTATTACGAGGGTAAATTATTATTCATGTAATATTAAACTCATTCAAAATAACTATGAATATTTCTAATATCCTCACCATTATGGTTATGTCACTTACACTAAGATAACACCCTAACCTCTAAAGTTATCTAAACCGACCTCAAATACCAATTATAATGACCCCACCTTAAACATTACAAAATATTGAATTAAATGAATAATTCACATTCAGGATCTTTTCAGGTTTGTAGTTTTAGATAATTAGGCATAACGATTACATTATATCTCAAAAATTACAAAGTAGACACTTCTACTCAATTTATATTTATTTCATAAAATAAAAACTCTTGAATAAATGTTACATGTCTAGTTCCATGTTTTAGATGGAATGAATTTTCCTTGATCCCATACTTGACCCAATTCCACTTTATGTACTTTGAAAAACATTTCAAAAACATGGGATGAGCATAAAAAACTCAGCAAGGGATACACAAAGAAAGAAAAACCGCTAGATTTTCAAAAGAACAGGTAAGCCATGAATACTTTATCATATGTAATACTTTCCCCTTTATGAATTAGTAAATACTCTTCACTGAATAATAAATCATTTTTTTACCATTTTGTAACCAAAAGATTACCATAAAACCCATATAAAGAACACATAACAAATAAAGGTATCTTGGGACATAAAAATTATTAAGTGAAATAACCATACTGTCGAATTCCACAAATATCACTAAATAGAATAGCTATACCACCAACCTCCATACCTAATGCATTGAGGTTATAAAGAAACCAACCATCCTAGTTTATCACAACACCACCCGTCATATGGTTTATCACATAACCACCCATCAAATGTCCATGTACCATCATAACACATTAAATATTGAAAATATAAACATTTCACTAATAAAATTACATTTGAAATCACAAAAAGTAATATCAAGTTATTGAAATAATCATTCAAATTTCGTAGTCCATTTAAAAAGTGATTTTTGAATAAAATTGTCCCATACCACTTTGATGTTTTTAATGGAAATATAATTTTTAAACCATAAGGTCCATATAAATAAATTAACAAAATCATTTTTAAAAATGGACATTAAAAATAATTATTTAGAATAATAAATCTATAAAACATTTAAAATGATATTTTAGTTAAAGAGTTTTTAACAAAATGGGAGACTCTTGAATACAAATAATTGAGGAATAACATTTAATCTGAAATTTATAATATCATGAGAATAAATTGATTCATGATATAATATGACAAAGGATAGTATATACACCATATAAGAGTGAATATGTGCATAACAACAATGAATTCTCAATGGAAATGTAAATTGAGATGAAATCCTGTATAAAGACGATATCCTTAAATTAAAAATAAATCAATCACATAATTTTGTGTAAAAATATAATTACACAAAATATAAGTGGATATCAAGTTTAAATCAATTAGAGGTCATTCACACATATTCATAGGATAACATATTCATGAATTACAAGTTTAACCTAATGAATTAAAATTGGGTTAAGAAGTTCCCTTGAAAAAATTCGAAAGCCTAAAGACATCACATTAAAATTCAGAAAATGTGTTGATGAGATAAAAAGGTATCTCATCACTTGTACATAAAATTTACATCTATAACGATATTTAATAACATATCCCAAAAAAATAATATGTAAATTAAAAGACATTACAAAAAAATTCTTTTAAAAAGAGGATTGTGAAAGGTTCCTTTACCGATTTGGTAACTTACAAAACATACGCCACATGAAATAAGGACAATAAAATGAAGATGTAAATAACTATAGATGAAATTATATGACAGAAATAGTATACTCATGGTCATTAAATACAACACTAAATGGAATTAGTGACAAATATCGCATGAATCTCACCGGAATAAAAAGTGAGATAAAAACCCATTACCTCGTTGTAATTGATCGAGTTGTATGAAAAAAACATAATAACCACCAAATAAATCACAAAATACCATGAATATAAATAGTATAATGATAATATATTTCAAATTCTGTATACTTTACACCACATGTAATAAATATGTGGTGATCAATATAAATATTATGGAATTAAAAGTGAGATAAGAAATCCCCTTGCCTCGTGTCCTACTTGACTCGTATGTTCTGTGTTATTCCTAAATAATAAACATATGTTAATCTATACTTAATTAAGAATTTTATTATTCATTTTATTATTCATTTTATATCACTTGTTATCTTTCTATAACAACTATTTAATTTTTTGAGTTCATATTGGATATTTAATCGATGTTCAGAACATGAGTCAAAAATTGAACTTATTATAATTACATTTTGTCCATCTGGTCAAAAGTCCACTATTTCCAGAATGATACACATGTTTTATGTATTATATATATCATATATATACAGTGTATATGTAATTATAATATTCCATATCATTTGGAGTTAGGAAATGTAATGCACCGTTCATTGAGACGGTAAGACGTATGTACGCATGAACACTACTTTCATTTCTATTTTATATTAAATGGAATGAAAACATAATGATACATTGGTATATTATAATTAATTTATAATATCATATGATATTTATGTTACATAATTTCATTAAATCAGTCATTTATACATTCCATGTATGTCATGAATGAATCATATCACCTTGAAGGGGTGGTAGTCCGCACTTCCTCGGATGGAATTATTGCGATTACCCATAATGGAAACCCTAAAGGAATGCTATAAATGAATAATACGGAAGAATAGAGAAAAAACAAACATAATAAAAATGAAATATAAATATATTTCCATTTTGTTTTTCACCATGTTAGGTGGTAGGAAGTAATTGAATAATCATCGTTTCGTGAGGCGTTTGTTTTCCATCCAGAGAAACAGTATGTTCTTCAACAAATAGATGGAGGTGTGTGTAAGTGTTGTTCAAATACATATTATAACAACATCCTAGTATATTTAGGATACCAGTGTTGTTATAAAATAAAGTAATAAGAATAGTTTAGGGGGTTGGGGAAGTAAAATAAAAACAAAATAAAACAAAATAATTTAAGAGAAACTGTTACCTTTAATTTGGGTAACATCTGTTGGGTTGACCCAAAAGGACATCTTGAAGTGCCTTCTGCCTAAGGTAAGGCTTCAAGAAAGAATAGGGGGATCTAGAGAGATTATTTGGTTAGGTATTGGATGAGGCAAGTGGCTTGAGAGGTGTGAGTAATGGGTTATAAGTGGTGTCCTTTTATAAGGGGTGGGGGAGGGGCTCTTTAAGAAAGTGTGAAAATATTATTTTATTATATAATAATATTTGGTTTCTAAATGTACAAAACTAATTAAAGTTGAATATAATATGACTAATGGTCTAAATAAAATCACCCAATAATAATTGGATAGGTTTTGTGTATTTTTTAATATTTATAATCTTATTTATTTAAATCATTTATTAATGAGGTAAATGATACATCATTATTGTGTCATATATAATTTAATTTATCTGACTTCTAAAAATTATAATAAAAATAACATGATGTATTAAATCGTTGTATCTATCCAAATAATATTTATTGGAGAATATATGACTTATATAACACCATTTAAAAACTTATTAACTAGAAGATATTTGTTTTTGTCAATTTTGCCTCTACATTAAGTTAATTAAAATAAAGTGTCATTATCATTAATTATTTGATTAATGGGGTCCAAAATCAACCCAGTGATGTACATGGTCATCCATTACTCATCTAATAAGGTTAGGATAATTTTTATGGAAATTTGGTATTGTTATCATATTCTTTTTTCTTTGAATTACCTTATTTACCTTTAACCGCGGTAAATAAAAGTCAAAAGTTACTGTTCACCAAAAAATATTTTCAACTTATTGAACCACATTTTAATTACTAATAACAGCCATATATGTCGTATTTTATAAATTCAATTCATATAAGTGGGAAATTTTCATTTAAATGAAAAGGCAGTTTTCTGAACCACTACTAAGTGGTTTGACTATTCATAAAAAATTGAAGCTTTTCAGAAAAATACCAAAAATTCAGCCTAAGCTATATTTGATATTATGAATTAAAAAATGATGTCTATTTTAAAAAATTAAAATCATAGAAGTTGCATTAAATAATTCAAAATTAAATCCCGTTGTCAAAACAAATAGCGTGTTTTTAAGAAACAATAACTATAAAAAGATTGACATTTGATTATGTCAAATTTCAAAGTGAAATTAATTATAATGACCACCATTGGATTAAATGGTAAACATATTTCGTATTCCACTTTAAAACCTATTAAAACGATAATCTAACCATATAAATAAATTATATTAAATGGTTGTTTTGAATTAAAATACAGTATTTTCACTATTCATCAAAAAACTGATTTTTAACAGAAAAATACCAAAATTTCACCCAAAGTTAATTTTGATGTCCCGGTTCTAAATAAGAATATTTTTTATCAAAAAGTAAAAATAAAAGTGACCAAAAGTAGATTTAATGAGGGTTCACCAACAAAAAGATGTAAATCCACCCTTTAAAGTAAATTATGCATAAAAATAGAATCATTCATATTTTAAGCCTCTAACTTTTATTAGATAAATGTAAAAACTTTCAACAAACATGTATAATCATATGGTAGTTAGTTTTCTTATTTACCCACATTATAATAGCTAGGTGTTAACTACTCTTTAAAATAATAATAATATATTATTATTTTACAGTATGACTTATCATTGTGTGCAACATAATATTTCAAAGAAACCCATTGTTGTGTATCAGGTATGACATAATATAATTGCGTCCCCTTTAAAGTAAAATTAATATTTAATTCACAAATATTAATAAATATAAAAATTTCTTACTCATTATTTACCTGGGATGTTACAAATATTTTGGAAATTTTGAGGACAAAATAATTTGAAGGAGGGTAGAATGTAACACCCCAAGCTTCAACGGTACAATTCTCTTTGAATAATACAATAGCATGTGTTGTACACAACTTCGAGGTCTGACACACCACAACAAATCAAACTAGCCATTATGAATAGTAATACACACTTTTTGAAATGTTATAAATTTTATCTTTCAAAATAGACTTCATTTTTGGATTCGAAATATCGAAATTAGCATTGGGTGAATTTTTTGTATTTTCCAGAAGACTGTAAAATTTTTGATGAATATTGAAAACACTGTGTTATAGTTTAAAACCAAATTTTTATTTATATAATTATATATTTTATTTAAATTTATTTTAGGTCAAAATAGATACATAATACCTCTATAAGTTCAATATAAATCATTAGAGTCAGTTTTTAATACATTTAGATAAAAGAAATTTTATTGAACCTTTTTACCGTTTTTACCCACTTCCTAGGAGTATTAGAAAATTTACATAAAACATAATTTTAACACTTCTGAGAGTTGAATTTCAAAAATTAAGAGACACGGTTGATATCAGTATGTAAAATGTGGTTTGATAAGAAGAAAATATTTTTTGGTGAATAGTAACTTTTTTAATTTTATTTACTACGGATAAAAGTAAATAGGGTAATTGAGGGTAAAAATGATATTATTATTACCCTAAAACATGTATTAATTCTATTGGATAAATTTAATTTGACCAAAAAACCCTTAGGAATTAAATATGATACTTTAGGTCCAATTGGATTAGATTAGAACTTTTATTATTATTTAATTCAAAGAAGAGTTAAAAGTGATAAATTCAATGTTTAATAACTAAAATTTTTTAATATATGGATAAACATAAGTAAAAATAGACTATAAATATTCATTATAAGGATAAAAATATTTAATACATAATTTTATTTTAATTTTATTTTTTAGAGATTAAATAATTTAATTTATTTATGACAAAATGATGATGCAGTAATTACCTAATTAATGAAATTTTAAAATATTTGATATTATAAATATCCAAATAAATGTAATTTGTGACTTTTTATGAATTAAACAAATTTTATAGGTTAATAAGACATGTTAGGGTTGGTGAGATGAATTTTGTTCGAAGTTATAATGCTGTTATGAATTTAGAAAAAACAAAATACCAAATAGCGTCAAAATTGACATAAAAGAGTTTTTAAAACAAATATTATATTTTTAATTGATATTATATGTATAAAAATATATGGTTCAGACAAAAGAATTATATAATGATATTAGTGTCATTGATTAACCACTTGGGGTTCCCTTGGATGTATATACTATGTTTATTAACCACATAATATAAAAATTCCAAGTGACATGGTAAATGTCAAACTATTTAACTAAGAGTTAAATCTAAAAGATATGGTTAATATTGTGACCAAAACCGATCAAAAACCTATTGGTTGAGTGGTTTTTCACCCATAATCACCCATTACATTAAATAATTCATTTTTGAGCCATTATAAACCTAAAATTATTTTATTATAAAATAATATTTCTAGCTTTTCTTAAGGAGCCCCTCACCCCTCTTATAATAGGGCACTCCCCCTTCTCTCTAATTAACACTTTCAAAGACAATTGGATCTGCCAAAATCTACCCAAATACCCTCTCAACTATCCTCCCTTCATCCTAGCGGCCTCACTTTAGTCATAAAACCATCCGAAATATCCCTTTTGATCAAATCAAAAGGAAGAACTCGAAGAAGAGGTCAAAATTTCATCACCACGTTTTAGTACCTTCTGTCTTCCACTTACTCTTTTTTTGTTGTTTCCATTATAAAATAATATCTCAAGTATCATCTATATAATATGATGTTATTATAAATATGGTATAACCATATTCAATATTGTATCCCACTTTTGAATGGAATGTCACCATATGTGCGTACGTACGACTTACAGTCTCCACGTCTTGGTGTAATTGTTATTCAATACCTTATTATTTAGATTGGTATAATAATCAAGTTTAATTGATGAAAATAATTAATATAACATGATAATGACTATTAATATATGATATACCATCAAATTATATATTATTTTAATATCAAAATAATGACATTGTCTCTCATTCATACATACGGATTACCGTCTCCACGGACGCGATGAGATTCATTCCCCATAGTAATCCATTCAAGACTAATTTTCATAAGATTATTAAAAATAATGTTTAAAGACATAATAACATTTTGAATACTAATAAGATAAATCCTATCCATAACAAACATTACTTATGTAACAAATCAAATTAATGAAAATGAATCATTTAACACCCGAATCGATGATAATACTATGATATTATTAACAATGAAATGTTAAAAGATCATATATGATATCATATTAATGTATATCATTAAAGTATAATTTAAAAACAATTATTTCTCCATTATAATGGAGGTTATCCTACCCTCATCAATGGAAAAGTACAAATTAAGGGATAATTTCACAATCTCTTTATTATCCGAGGTTGTTTTTACGCATGTATCTACTGGGACCTCTTTATCATCAACATCCATGATTCATAAAAATGTTTTTGAAATTTTTTTTACTATTTACCACACAATTGGGAAAAGTCATTTATACCCTTATTTGACATTATATGTTTTGAAATGAATCATTCTATCGTTTTCCAAAAAAGGAACTTTATGACCTATTTGACAAAATTAAGATAAGAATGTTTTTTAACTTATACGGCGGGTGATGCTAATTTCCACCGTTATAACATCGTCAAAGCTTCCCTTACAAGAATATAATAATATTTTCAAAATAAATATCTTCTTTATAATTATATGAATATTATATATTTTTCAAAATATAAAGAGATATTTCTCTAAAAAAAGGTTTTGAATTTATCTATGTCAACATCCTTTGAAGGATTTTAAGATTATTTGAAGTTGATTTATTATGATACAAAACATCCATTTTTATTGAAGGTTTTGTGATTTTTTACTGTGGATGTGTTATTTTTAAACCATTCATGGTTTATAGATATAGTATTGACATTTCTTATGCTAGTTTTAATACGAATGTTTATGTTTTGTTTAAACATTTTCATATGAGGATTGCATTGGACTTAGTATGTGATGGGTGGAGCCTGCTATAGCCCCTCGATGCATCAGTATGTCTAATGAGACAAACTAGTGTCTTGGCATAAGGCCTTGAAAAAATCTTATTCATTGTCTTGTAATATGGACTTGACTAAGCGGTTTTGAGGTCTCGCATTATGCATTCCATCATTATGAAAGTGGATATCGATATTGCATGTGATTATTTGACTAGTATAATATCCATGTGAATAAGTAAATGGAATTATTTTATATTATCTTTTCCATATTATGCTGACGTTCAAGTTTAAAAAGCTTTTGTTTTAGTGTTATAAAATGCCATAAAAGTTTATGCTTATTTATGAGATTTTTCACTATATTGTTATCCTAACTGAGTATCGGAGCCCACCCCATTCTATGTTTTATTTTTCCTAGGATGTGATGAAGTATATTATTATTGAACTATCGGGATTGTCTATGGGATCTCAGTGTTGTGTATGGAAAAAATGTTGTTGTAGTTTTCCATTTTATGATGTAATGTAAACCTTATGAATGTATCTACTACTTCCTAGGCTACTAAACTAATCGGTCTTTAGGGACATGATATTTGGTGATCATGCCAATGATACATAATAATAAACTGACTCAGGGCTTCTGGGGGTGGGAATTACAAAAATACTAGTAAGGGGGCTAAAAAGAAGCCTTCTATTAGTCCAATGAAAAACATGAGACCCTAATAAAATCCATTAATTTTGGAAAATAATTTTTTCCTAAGAAATGGAATATTTTTCCATTAAATATATACAATTATCTTATCTTATAATGTTAAAAAATTTCCAAGAAAATTAATCTTATATCATAGGGAAATGATGTAGATTCCTTCATAAATCGTCTCATAAAACCCTTAAATAACCAATATACTTCCCTTTCAAATTGTAAAAGGCATAAGACCAACTTCAAATGCAATTATTTTGAGAACATATCATTATCAACTATATTGTTGCACTATCATGACACACCTATCATATGATTTGTAATAGGCATGACCATTAACTATAATAGGGATCATGCAACCATAGACCATTTCTATGGACTATATTATAAGTACAATATTTTATTTCATCAATTATTCATCATAAAACATTGTGAAAGCGCTTATAAAAAACATATGTAAATCATTATCAGATATCAAAATAGCCAATTTTTTAAAACTACATTTTGAATTCCCAAATATCATGTTTATCTAAACCCCCGTTTTAAAAAAAATTATTGAGAAAAATTAAAAGAGTGTTTTTCATTAAAAATTAATTCTTGTATATGAATCCAAACATAATATAATATTTATGGTTGAAGTTCAAGTCATTTTTTCATATTTCTTTAAAATAGGATATAACATTTTTCATTTCTAAAGAATGCCAAAACATTATAATCAAAATCTTTTTGAAATCATTGATTGGAAGAAAAAAATATTATTTTATAAATCAGTCAGGTTTGTATTGATGTTTCCCAGCCAGGATTCATGTATCACTATGAGTGATATGTTTCCCAGCCAGTATTCATGTAGTTACTCAACAAGAGTATATACATCCTTGTTATGAATTTGAAACAATCCAATAACCCATAATTCACTTGAAAATATTCCATTTATTAAGAAAAAAACTAGTTTGATGTTCCATTACACTTGTGTAGCACTAATGAAAACATTCCAATTGGGTGTGTTCTTCTTCTAAATCAAAATTAATACAATTATATGATACTTATTGATCTGATTCAATATATTCTATATATCAAAACATGTATTTTATTTCCAAACCAGATGTTGGTAGGAACTTCCTTGAGTCCTCTGTGAAATATTTTTCTTCCCCCGCGAACTGAGATACATCATGTAGTTCGAGTGCTTTATAGAAAACCTCTTCTTCTGTTGGTTGTCTATTCTCTGTGGATGGAAAATATTCATGGTCCAACTTCCTTAAGAAATAATTTTTTAGTTTTGGTATATAGAGCCCCATAAAACTCTTTTGTGATCTATTTCCATGAATTACCACCTACATTGAAATCATTTATTTGGAAACTATTCTTATTCCATAAATTCTCCTCTCGAACTACCCCATACATCGCCAAATTTTTCCTGCTATGATGTTAAATTCAAATAAAATTATCTCCACATAATTATGGGTTTAGAATAAATTATATTGGAAAATAAATCTTGAAATCCAACTAATATTATTTACCCAATTTTTCAATGTGGTACAACTTTCATTGTAGACTATGCCCCTTTCACAAGTAGTTTTTCCCTCTACGGTCCATGTAGTTCCTTTCTTCCATCATGGAGAACAATTACATCTACAAAAACATAACTATCTCTATTTAAAAAATGACAAAAATCCTAAAAAACCTATTAGGGACTAAAATCCTACCATCATCCTTTATTCTTATGCGGTAGGTGTACCGTGCTTCGTGGTCCACATAATGTTATTATGCGGAAACGTTCTTCTGTTGATTTTCCATTACCATTATCCATATCTACAATTGTTCACATTAAATATATACTTTGGAAAAACAACCATATTGATTCAGGTTCATCAATATTTTTCAAAAAACAGATTCTTTCATCATGAACATTATCAGCTATGATAAATAGTATTTAAATGATCAGCTTTAGAATCATCAATTTTACCATGTAAAATATTGTAACTTCTATGTATTAAAACAATATCATTCTTTATAATAAAATATTAATACAATTCCCAAATCCATTTCTCCCTCATTCCATTATATGGATATCAACTCATGATACCCAATTAACATATTATATTTGTTAAATATAAACCATTAAATCCTCGTCATATTTTCTCAGAACCTTTACAACATGAATTGATTTATACTTTTAGATAAAAAAAGTAAACACTAATGAAGAAAACATTTCTTACTTCCAAAAAAATATCCATGAATTTTTTTCCAAAATTTATAATAAAAATATTACTAGAAAACATGAAAATTTATGTAAAAGAGAATTTTTATTGAAAACTATAAGGGAGTATTTTAAATAAAATTCCTATTACAACATTGGAAACATTTTTATCACAAGACCCATGAAATAGTAAATTTAAAAACATTAAATATATGTAGATCAGAGAAATTCATTATATAACATTTCATTGGGGCTTTATATAAACCTTATAAATGAATATAGGTGAATTACATCAAAAAATTCATCAATGAATGGAAATTGAGATGAAGTCCATTACCTTGATAAAATTTATCATGTTTGTCCTTTATAAATCTTAATAAAAAAACCTATGATAAATATATACAAACTTAGTAACCATTATCTTATTTTTAGTAATTTTATTTAACTAATTTACATGTCATTTATAAATACATAATAAATTCATATTATATCATAAGGCTCGATGATATTTGGGTTATCTATAAAGATGGCATCGATAGGTAGACTATTGGTATAAGTGGACACAATTACAATAATTACATAATAATTATCATGATACATTTGTCATATTTAAAATTTAATTATACTTTTAATACTAATCATGAATTATAGTTATTTTAAATGAATTACATTATGATATTAGAAATGGTAGGCCTTACAAATGCAAGGGTAATGTTTCATGTCTATAGAAATCCTTACTAATTTGAGGTATATATTACTTTATCTTCCCATAATAATCATAACAATATATAAAAATATTTTTGGTTAAATCTAATTATATATATATATATATCATTATTGTGATGTGTTGGTTATGAAAATAATCCAATTATTTCATGGAGGCGGTAGTCCACTCGTATATGAACGATGTTATCATTTTTTTGTGTAAGAAGGAAATTGATATATTATATTTTAATAATGATTAATATTGAATTAATAAAATAATTTTTTCTTTTATTTAACATATATTAATTAAAATTATCATTAAAAACTATATTTTAATATGTTAGTGAAGAAGGAATCACATCGCTTCGTGGTATGGTAATCCACCTATCACATGTGTGACATTATCATTTCCCCCAGCAAATGAAAATTAAAAAATTTATCTAATATAAAATCTCCATATGTATAAATATAGTCAAAATATCATATATATATATATATATATAATTTAATTCCATCATTAAAATATGTATTGGTAGGTGATGATGGAAATTAAATGTCATTGGTACGCATTGCGGTGGTCCTCCGTACACACGAATAAAGATTTTATATGCCATTTGATTGAAGAGAAGATGAATTTAGTTTATCCCATTCACATAATAACTTATAATTATATTTTAAATATTTATTTAATTATATATTTATAATTTATGATGATTTTAATGTGGTGGTTGAATTCATAAAATAAAGAATCTAGGTTCTCCCTAATACCTTTTCATCAGGAAACCTTCTTTATTAAAAAACATAATACATCCTAAAATGGATTTATGATCAATCTAAGAGATATAGGTTATGTTTATGGATGTATAGTATATATTTGGGACATTATTTTCTAATTCAAGGTAATTTTATGGTGAGAATAGAATATGAAAGAGGGTGTCCTTTTATAGGTGGGGTGAGTGGTACACTTGTATGTTTCTGATAATAAAATCATGTTATGATGTTTTCAAATTAAAAATTGATCCATATTGTACCATTATCTAACCATATACATATTAGGTCTCAATTATCTCATAAAATTGATTTTATAGAATGTTTTTGGTCACTTTTACCCTTATATATTTAGTTTAACCCCCGGTAAATGTGTTTTCACCATAACATAAATAATAAAATTTTGAAGTGTATCCAGTATTCATTGGGGAAAACAATTAATATAAAAATATTAGATAATTAAAATTATTATCATAAAAAATATAGTATCCATTCTGAATAATTAAATTACAGAAGTGGTAAATTTTAATTTAAATCAAAACCCAGAAAGGGGATAAAAAAGTGAGTTTTCAAGAAATGTATTTTTCAAGAAATAAATAGATTTCATATAACTCTAGGAATAATAATAATAGTGGTGTGAATTGTAATTAATATTTATTTGAATAATATATATATATAATTAATCTTTTTTTATTATTTTACTTAATTAGAATGGATAAAAAATTATACATTTGAAAATATTTTTCCGAAAATCTCATTTTTAAACAAAAAAACATATACAAAAAGCCGATATGAATATGATAAAAAAATATAGGTGGATTAAATATAATTATAGAATACATATTTAACATTAAAACCTATTAAAAACACATCGGGATTTCAAGATTAATTAATTATAATGAAAATTAATTTTTTGTTCTATAAATATTGGTATCTTTTTCTATTATCTAAAATTCTAAAATTGTCTAAAAATACTTAGTTTCAACCCTAATAAAATTTTGATATTTTAATATTAAAAAAAGAAAATTATTTTATAAAATTATGATTTCCAAATTTATAACTGAACATTTTAAATAAATACAAATAATAAACGTGTTGAATAAATAAATTTAATTTTGATTTAGAAAATATGTTATCATATTTATAATAAAAATAAATGTATTAATATATATGGATGTGATTTATTCTTTCATTATTTTGGTTGCTACATTCTCCACCACTCCATCTATAAATTTTTTCCCCATAATATTATTCACTAATTAAGTAATTCGTAATAACTTTCATTTATTCAATTTTGAGATTCCAATGTTTCCTTGTAAACCCTTTTGTTTCTCCAAAAAACCATAACATTATTAATCCCCTTATTATACAAAAAATGTTCTAGAAAATTTACAATATGAATATTACATTGTTATTATGAAATGTTCTCTTCAATCTGAACTATTATAGGTAATTAAACATGACTGCAATCTGGAACATATTTTCTTATCAACATGACATGAAATATTTTTTCATCCTAGGATAAACTCAAGGGGAAAACCACTTGGTAGGAAAACTATCCAACATTATATGGGATTTCATAATGAATAATTTTTTATTTATATGTATTATCTATTTTAAGAAAAAACATACCAAATTTCCATGAATATTCATTATGGAAACTATGTTTACCTACCTCAAAATAACGTCCATTCCTCAACCTATCTACCTAAGTTTTCTACAATCTATAGACATGAACATATATTCTTATATCAACTACACTTTTTTAATCATTTATTATAATAAATATAGTCTCAACAACATCCATTCTTCTACTTCATTCCAATAATATATTGTCCTCTATTACATTCTGTATAATGCCTCTAATCATTCCCTCTATTTAAAATAATGAAATATATTTTCCTAAAAAACAGGACAAATAAAAATTTTATACCATAACAATACATATAATACATTGAGAAATAAAGAATCATATATTACTTATTCAGAATCATTATCTCCGACTAAACAATAGTTTTAGGATAAAATTTCTTACAAAAATTTAATTCAGCACCAAATTTTTTATGATGTAATTTATGAAAAATTATATGTCAAATGAGATAACATTATAATATAATAGATATTGTAAAAAAAATTATCATGAAAAAATATCCATTAGATAATGTTGAAAAATTTAATATAATAGTAATACTAGGTGCATGAAATGAATATATTTAGATAAACAAATAAAAAAAATCCATAAATATTTTTTACCTCAGTATGTCTATGGTAAGCCCACTATGAAATCCATTGATATATTTTTATATTTCCACTCCATCACATGAAATGGATGAATAATATCCTTCGGTAATTTCCATTATTATTTAACCTACTGAAAATTCAAACACATCATGGTAATGTTAGAAATGTATCTCCTTGTTCCTTGTCTCCAATAATACTCCTCATTACATATGTATATCTTTGTGATGACAGGATGAATTTAAAATAGATAACAATGTGATTTACTCAAATACTCATTCTTCAACTGTGATTGAAAAGGTCACATACTCTTTTTCCATATCAAAAAACAAAAATTTTCAATCAATATTAAAATCAGGGAACATAAACATCTTAATGGATTATTCATTTTCTTGAAGATCATGATCCTACTTATGAGAATTTTCAATACATAATGAGAATGTTGATTACCTAGATAACTAAAAAAATAGTGTATCTACCTGTGTCTATAACATATACAAAAAAAATCACTAAATCATAAATCAAATTTTCATGTTCCAAAATTAACATGGTCACTATAACATTATTTTTATTGCTCAACGCATCAACAATTGTTTTTTCATTTTTTATGATAGAAATGAATCATGAAATAATATTCCTTGACCAGTTATATTCATACTCTCTATATAATTTTTAAATCCATTTGTTTGAATATATAATTAGAAAAAATTTATCAGTACATATATCATATTTGACTACATATGGACCATTCATATTTTTTTTTAAAAAATTAAAACCCCAACATCAAATACTGAATCATGTGTACGGTAATTTAACAAATGTTATTTAAGATGATATGAAGCATAAGAAAGTACCATATTACTCTTAGTCATGACACGACCAAATGCATTTAATGAAGAATCCTATAGATGATGAATTACCATTTTTTACAACGAGAGAAAAAATTAGATAATGATCCACTATTCCTCTTGGTTTAAAAAAACTATAGTCACATTGTTTGTTCCTTATGAACATAATACCTTTCCCAGATATTTTAGTCAATGGAATGGAAAATTGAGAAATTATTTCAATAAAAATAAAATAATAACACTCTAATTCATGATAAATTTGAATCTTTATGGCATTTATGGGTCATTTCCATTCATCAAAAAAAATTACCATCATAAAAAATTATGCCATATTTAGAAAAAAATATATCCAAGGAATTAAATTTATTAAAACCAAAATTTAAACATCCAAAATTTATAAAAAATGTAATTTTAATTTTAGGTTTTCAAAATAATCCTTAGTGTTCTTTAGTGTACCCCTAGACATTTAGAAAATAAAAAAATTTATTCATAAGGTTAATAAAATATAACATGTTCATTATACATCACAAACGACATAACTAAATACTCCTAGGGCCAATATCTAGTGTTAAATGAAGTCTTTGGAATGTGATCCACCTTCACCCTCAACTGATTATACAAAGACCATAAATCCTACATTTAATGGTACAAATCTACAATGTCATGATTAAACTAATAATTGAAATTAGATAAATCATATTTGTTCATAATAGTTATTTTTTTAAAGGATAAGTAATCAATGAAAAATATCATTGTACCATTCATATTTTCAATAAAAATGGAAACCAACAATGAAGTTCTAGGTTGAATGAAACTTTTTTTAAACCGCACCTTCAAATTCATTTGAAAATATAATATTATTATATGAACTATTCGAAAAGGGTATTTTTAAATAGGATTAGCATTAGAAAATACTTGAATAAATAACATAGAAACAGTTTTAGCAATCATAAAATGAAAATAGTCACAAAATATATCCCTATAGTCATTAATTACTATAGAATCACTAATATGGAAGGTTTCATTATTTTATAGAATATGTACTTAGTAACATTTACTAATATATTCAATCGATTTTATTATATTTTGGGTAAGTTGTGACAAGTATTAAATCATTAAACAAATCATTATAATCCTTGTAATTATTCATAGATTAATAAGATAAAATCTCATCCATACCATGAATTATATAAAATTATACGATGGGTTCTTCAACACTATTATCAGGAAATATAATCCCAACAATTACAAATACATTATTCCTATAAACCATAGATGCATTAAAATTTTTTCATAGTGTTTTCATTGATAGTCCTATCATATTCTCATTGGAGGTATTCCAATTTTACTAAATAATTTCACTGAAATGAATGAACGTGAAGATCCAAAGTCAATCATGAAATTTGTAAATTCTAGTAAAATTGTAACTTAGTTATCCCAAATTCATTTAATGTCACAAAATCAACCGCAGTAGACATATTTTTCCACACCATTTTTATTTAGATTATGATGATATATAGATTGTGTTACTAACTTTATTCACATGGAATAATAATGACCAAACTAATTAAATTTAATATGACTCACATTTGGATGGAAATATGATACCCCATACCTTGATTATTCAGAATTATTTTCCTTTAAATCATGGTCCATAATAGAAAACTTTACATATTAGTAACATGACCTTTATTTAATAATAAATTCCTCAAGGATCATGTTACCATAGTTACTAAATAAAAAAACCAAATTTTATTATCAATATATTTAATTGATATATATTTCCCTATAACCTTCCATTATGACCACTTCATTCATTCATCATCAAGAGGGACATAAGTTTAAGAAAACACCTTCCCAGTGTTTCCATCACATAAAAGAATACTCATAGATTTTAATATAACATTTTGAAAAATATTTTCTAATAATTGTTTCAATCCTAAGTTAAATATATAATTTTAATATCAATGTCATGATGGAAATATTTTATTTTATTGGAAATTATAATAAAATTATTTTTATACATAGCAATATAATCACCATCTTGTAGCCTCAATATAAATAATTATTATTCAATCTATAGCAGAACAACCATAGAGTCCTCTTTAATAAGAAAATATCCTTAAATTCATCCCATTAAATGGTATTTGGGTCATATTTATATTTTATATTATATATATAATAACACAATCTGTTAAATTTTTATTCAAAATTAGAAACAAGAAGAGTTTACTTTTTTTCACTCCATGGTTCTGAATTCTTATATCTTCTATAGTGTATTGATCTACACTTCAGATACCATAGTGTTATATGATCCGTTTAAAGATGTGGTTTGTTTACTAAATAAATTATCTATTATAGATGTGTTTCTTCATTATAAAATAGGTTTTTATCTAGTATGAATACCACCATAATTTATAGCTTATTTCAATAAATCCATCACTACAACATAATGTTGTATTCAAATTCCAACAATTTTAGGATAGTGATTTTAAATGATATTTTTTCATAGTTTATATCTACTATAACTTTAGTGTTTCCTCTATGGAGAATAATTATGAACCATCACATCATAGATGAAGCAACATGGTAAACTGAAAATTCAATAGATTTTCAACTAAACTATAAATTGAAATAATTATTGAAAATGATATAAAAATTACACAAACATGTAAATTTATCAATCCATTCTATGATAAAAAATTATAATTAATTGAGATTAAATATTAAATTATATTTTGTAGTATATAAAGAATTTATTATCTTACATTTGAGGTTTACATCCGGATTATATTTTCTGTGAATTAGGTCATAAGTCATACATATCTAAAATTATAAAATCCAAATTCATCACATCTAATTATTATCATTTTTTTCTTCGTACAAAAAAAATTATAAAATAAATCATGATTTTATTTCAGGGAACATTTTCAAGATTTTTATCTCGATAACTTCTTTCAATTACTCATTCTTAATCCTTGTGAAAAGTAATTCATAATATTGGATGGCTAAAAAAATATTAGTAATGGAAATTAATATAATAATTATGTTAGTCATGTAAAATACATGAAAACCTACAAAAATTATTTTCTAAAAAAATACCAATTATCCTAGAAACTGAATCATTTTCCATTAAAAAATATCATTATATTTATTTTTAAAATCAATTTATTTCCATTAAAAAAATCATCCAACATCGAAAATTTATGTTGGTTCATTTAGAAATAATATTATAAAACCATTACAAAACCCTTAGAAAACCCCTCATAATTGGAAAAAATATATCAATCATACAATATAATTATCTAGAGGAAATAATCATTACTAAATATATTAGAAAGTAATATGGTAATACCCGTCAGGAAAACTACAACAAGATCACTTACATGCTATAATATAGGGATTCCCATAAAAAATTTCAGATGAACATATCATGAATAAAATAAATTATACCTTCAATTTTAGATCATAAATCATATGAAATACTCATTTAAACTCATCCACAAATCCCATCCTCATATCAAATTCACATTTTACTTTAAAAATCAATTTATAAAACCCAAATACCATTTTATTTTAAAACACCATCATCAATGTAAAAATACCATGAATAATGGAATTATGGTGTCTCATTGATGAAAACATGAAATCATGTATGGTAAGATAGACACCAAATAATAGTTACTATGTCAATAATATTTTTTATTTCCATAAATATTAAAATATATCATTCCTTTGGTCTATTTTAAAGAAATTCAATTATATAGAAAATATATTAATTTTTAAATAAAAATTAACGAAATAAAAAATTTACCTTTTCAAAATATCATTTCCATAAAAAAAAAATTTTTAAAATAACATTTAAATGGAATAAAATTATTGGTTTCAAAGGAAAAAATTAATAGGGGATTTTATTATATAAAATTCCCACACCATATTGAAAAAATTTGATATGTAATCCTCCTGAATGAATAATATTAAATATTTATTAATTTTCATAATAATAGATAATTTCAGGTAATAAAATGTCAAGGGGGATTTTTATAATCCACTTAAAATAATAATGGTGTGTAAAAATATTATATTCCTTAGTAAATGTAAATTGAGATGAAGTCCATTACCTCAAGTTTGATTCATCATGTTGGCTATTTATCTCTTGAATAATAAATATATAATAATTAATTACTTTCATGATAAAGTTTTAAATTTTATTATTAGTTTTATTTAACTTCTTACCATGTAATAATTATTATTATTTTCAGTTTATGAATAATCAATTAATTTTACATCTAATTTTATAGTGAGTTCTATCTTATTTGACAAAATGAGTTTAGTAGGTTGACTATTAGTCTAAGAGGTCATTATTTCAACATAAGAAAAATTTTAATCATGAATTATTTATCATATTTATACATAAATTATACATTTAATACCAATCATGACATATATTTATGAAAAAATAACTATGTTATGATCCTGAAGATGATAGGTTATACATACACATGAGTAACATTTCCTTTCTCCATAGATAATTATAGAATGGTGGTATGAAATATTTTATATTTCTATAAATATAATAATATAATATATTCCATATTATTAATTTAAATTGAAATATTTATTTCATTCATGTTATGTGGTGATTAAAAATAGAATAACATCTCTCTGTGGAGGTGTTAGTCCACACGTAGATGAACAACATTATAATTTTCTAGTGTAAGAATGGAAATGATATATTACCTTTTCAAAATTGTAATAAATTCATTAAAATAATAATAATTTCATATATATTACATATATTAATTTAATTATCAATTATTATATTACATGAAAAGGGTTAGAGAAAAATGAATGTGATCACATCACATTTTGATTGACTGTTGTATACATGATCGATTTAATCACATCCCCACATAATGGATGATAAAAATTATATTTTACAAAATAATCCCATAAGTATAAATATTTTACAAATATCATATATATACAATTAATCCATAATTACCTCATCATGTGAGAGATAATAATGGAAAACAAATGACATTTGTTCCCATGATGGTTGTCCTTCATAAACATGAATGGCGATTTTGTATCCCATTGCAATTAAAATGATATGGATATATGTAATAACATTAACATAATTTAATTTAATTATAAGGAATATAATGGTGTTATTATATTAAAAAATGAATAATAATTTTTGGATGTTGAGAAAAAATAAACTAAAGATGATTAATTTTACATGACACCTCTTATTTGGGAAACCTCCATTTGTT
This sequence comes from Viscum album, assembly GCA_963277665.1. Classification (NCBI taxonomy): domain Eukaryota; kingdom Viridiplantae; phylum Streptophyta; class Magnoliopsida; order Santalales; family Viscaceae; genus Viscum; species Viscum album. Next base: position 247,730,187 of record OY728127.1, read on the forward strand.
AAATACAAAAGACTATTGGATGGATTTATAATCAAATTAACCAATCTAATTCATGGTTAGGGATTTAAGGAAGATATTTGGGTAGGTATTGGTTTAGAAAATAATATTATAAGGGGTTATGTGGAGAAGAGTGAGGGTGGACCTTTATAATTGAGGTGATTGGCATTATTTTAATTTTTTAAAATATAAAACTAAACCCACGTTTTTTACATGAAAAAATGACCCAAAAGTAAAATTATTAACCCTTATATATTATCAGTTCTATATATATCCATAAAATACATTTTATAATTTTCTTCTCATTTTATCCCTTTTATTTTTACACTAGATAAATACATTTTTACTATAACTTGTGTAACTAATTTTTTTTATTTTCACAATTAAATTTGGTCAAAAACATATTTAACCTTATTTGATAATATAAATTATTCTAATTATAAATAATAAATCCATTTTATGAAACTAAATTATCATAAATGATATTACTTATTGTAAAATAAAACTAACAATCTGAAAGGGAACGATTGTTTACAAGAAGTGCATTTTTCGAGTGATAGATGAATTCATACGATCTATTTTTATAATAATAAAATTTAAATGAAGAGAAATTAAAAATTATTGATAATATTTATATTTATTTATTTGATTTAAAAAAATAATCTTTAGATTTTATTATAATTAAATAAAATTGAGAAAACTTTTGCACTTTAAAATGTGTTTCAAAAAAATAAAATTTTTAAACACAAAAAGAAAACATATACTAAAATAAAATATATTTTTATTTAAAATTACAAAGTAATAATTTCTATAATTGAACTAATTCATAAAATATAACGTTTTTTATAAATTACAACATTTTTTTATAATAAATGACTTTTTCTACACAAATATGTATTTATCACCATTAAACTAAAAAATATATTTTTTGAAAAATACCAAAATTGTACCCTAATTATAATTTATATGATTAATTAAAACTGAAATTAATTTTTTCAAATATAGATTAAAAAATATAGAAATCAACATTTTAATAAAAAACATATTATAAGTGTGTTTAATTAACACTATATACATTCTTATTAAAAAATTACATTATATTATTTTTAATTTATATTCATATATTAATGTAAAACGAGATTGATATATTTTATCATAACCTATGTTTTTATATTATAATCATATGTTGTTTTCAAATTATTTTAAATTTATTTAAGGTTGATTATAAATTTTTTCAAGGTTATGTTATCTGATATGGATATTTTTCATAAATGAGAACAAAAGATATTGAATAAAAAAGTTGTGGTAATTTAGAGCACTATTTTTTATAAAAAATATACATTATTTGAAAGTTTCCCATTCCATATAAAATTAAATTACAAAATTATCTAAAACCATAAATTCTAGGGTACAGTAAAATTTTAAATAATGGAAAACTAATTATGAATCTTGTCATTATGGGTTAATAATGTTATGTGTTGTTATAGTGTGGGTATGTCTCGCCAAAATTTGTATCAATGTAATATTTTGTAAATTCTAGGGATTTTTTAGTGAATAGTAATATAGATATTAAGTGACAATCCATGTTATAATCCAAAATTTTATAAATCCTCTTTATGATTTTGGAATGAATAATGTTTGGGGTTCCCAGTAATTAAGTCCCACTCCCTATATAGTTTAATGGATAAACACTCTCACATAGAAACTCCTAATGGGTTTTTATTTTTATTTTATACACTCCATATAAAACATTATTATGCATTTAAAAATAAATTGATGATGTATAACTAGAAATTATTTAAAACATAATAACAGTAAATTATTATATGCTATCCCATTATATTCTCAATGAAGACCTAATATGGAACACTTCTTTGATTATATTTATTTGATGATAGAGTGAGTTATCAGTTGATGGATAGAAATTGACATGGGACCTCATGGTTGTTATGAAATGTCCTAATGAATTCAATCTGGGTATAGAATATTTTCAATTGTTTGAGGGAATATTTAATATTACTACAGATGATTCAGGTGTATCTAGACCTATGTAATAAGCCTATCATTTTTCAACAGAAAAATATATCATTATAGAGTGATTGGTTCTTTATAGAATGAACCTTTAAAACACCACCCATTATCTGGTGAGTCTTTCCCTTGGTGTAGAGGGTCCTTTAGGAATCTGGATTCCTTCATTCAATGATTATTTTATGGATGTCCTCCTCGTGGACATTCCAGGACTACCTCAATGTAAGGATATTGAGTTTTTCATTGACACCCCCTATACCACTACATTATATAATACAACATATCACATGAAGCATATTGAGATATTGGAGCTATGGATGTAGATGGAGGACTATTAAGGGATGGTTTTCTTCAGACCCAATGTTCCACATTGGGCAGCCCTATTTTTTATTGTGAAAAAATGAGCATCGATTTAAATTTCATTATGTTGAATTTCATCACCAAAACCAAAAATAATAACGAAAAAGTAAAAAGGTACATCTATTTATTCCCTATTTTATTAGTTTTGGTGCTCTATATGGTTCTTAAAGAGATATATCATGTCATCCTAACACCATCCAAGTGTTCCAAAGGTTATATTCTGATGTCGGAATTCTAATTTGTCTATAGACACTATGATTTCTCAGTGATGCTTCTTGGTGAGACAAATTCCCCCACTATTATTTTTTGTTTGATAACCCATATTTTTCATCCATTTGTGATGCAATTTGTATTATCTTCCTTCACAATAGACACATTTACACTATGTTAGTGTATGATCATAAAAATCACATAGGGATGGTATAAGGCTTTCATTATGAGCAGAAGATTTATCTGAGCATCTGAATGTACTTGTTTTGGATCCAGGATGATTAATTTTTTGGGAATTTCATTTCTAATAATTTACTAGATATTGAGAAAAAGATGTTCTATGTATTTTTTTCTTGGAATCCACCATCGATTATGTTAGTGGGGAATAATTTACAGGTCTTTGTGTGGAACTATTGGAATTTCATTGAATTATTACCTATGATTACAGCCCCTTTGATCCACTTAAGATGGAAAGGGTAGTAGTTTACTATGACAGAGCAGTGTCATAATTCCTTTGATGAGATGAGGTTCATACATCTAAGTGATCTAGTTCTGAGACTACATGATGAGGGTGTAGAGTATGTAGAATATAAAAATTCCTCTAGATATTGTCTTGGTTGAATGATTATTCATAGGTCGGTAGGGATTGCATAATGGATTGGGGGTTTTCAATCTCGTGAACAAAATGATGAAAATCATGACATGGACTAGACAATGGTATTTATAAATATGAGGATATGGGGGAACTATGTTCCATGACAGTGTTTTGTTTTTTACTCACACCATTAAAGTATTAGATATATCTTCATTTAGAGAAACCTAATACTATGGAAGAGGCACTGGTTAGAGTTCCACAAGGACTATGAATTTGAGATAATCTATACTCATAGGAGGGGAAACCTGGTGGTATATTCCCTTATAAGGATGCCCTATTCTCGCATGTTGGAGGTTCTATCAAAGATGTTTTCTACCTTGAAAATTTACATTGTTAAATATGATGTTTCATATATTCCTTAATATCTGAAATCTAATCATCTACATCTTCATTGTGTGAGAGAGGTTTCGTTGGGATATTTTGATTATGAGGTACTAAATAATCTAATATTTATATGATATTTAGAAATGATATTTTATAAAGTATTTAATGATGTCATTCTCTTCCAAGGATAGATACTTTTTACAGTCTCTATATGAGAGGAGGTGATAAGATAGTTTCAAGTATCTCTTATGAATGTACATCAAGGAGTATAGGAGATATAAATTACATTTGTTGGATGTTTGGGTAGGTCAGAAAGAGGTCAATTATTGTAAAATTCATATATCAATGTCTCACATTTCAGCAGGAGAATGATGAGAACCAGGTTGTAGTAGGTTTGTGGTAGCCTTAAGACATCCTAAAGAAGAAATGGGATGGAATCTTCATGAACATTATGTCAGTAAATCCATGGATAACATGTGGCCATGATTCCATCTGGGATATAGTTGACTAACTTACCAAGATGTAACAATTAATTTATATTAGGGATATGGGATTATTAGAGTGTTTGGAGATGTTTTACATCCACAATATTAAAAGCCTTCATTGGGTTTAATTGATGATTGTCTCAGACCGTGATTCTCAGTTCACATAAAATTTATTGAGGTTCCACATGGAGGCATTTGGTACATAGATGTGGATGAGTACATCTTCAAAACTAATTGGTGGATTGAGACCACTATCCATGTTTTAAAGGATTTTCTAAGGCCTTGAGTATTTGTATTGGGAAGGATTTATGCTGTCACATACCCTTACAATATTTTTCTTATAACAATATTTATTAGTCTACGATCCACATGGAACCTTATGAGTTCATATCTAGGATACCCATTAGTTTAACCTTTTAATTGTTTGATATAGGTGATCCATAATTTATTTCCCCACAGATGGTACATGTGATGAAGGAGAAGGTCGGGGGGACCCATTAGCATTTGAGGACAGTTGAACGACAATAGAAATATATTGTTAATTGATGTCATAGGCCCTTAGAGTTCCAGTAGAGAGAGAAATAATTCCTAAGAGTCTACTGATGGTGATGATTATAGATATTTGGTAGTGGTGTGAGCCTATCCCTAAGTATCATCAGGCCAATCGATTTCATGTACATGATGGGTGAGGTCGTTAGTCGCCCCACATTATCTTTATATTTTAAGAATGTGAATTAAATCATCAATGTGTCACATATTGGGGGGGGGATATATTCATGATCACATGCATGATATTTATTGGGGAAATATGGATATCAAGGATGGATGAACCTTGGTAGAGAACCTAGTGGGTATCACGAATTTGTTGGAAAGGGTCCTATGTGAATATACCATTCTGTTGGTTCATGTATGGAGAAAACATAATGGCAGGTAGGAGAGTTCTGGGGAGAGAGAGAGATTCATGCATGATCATTATCCCAACATGTTTTCATAGTTTGATATTTTAACTAAAAAAATAATGATTGAATAATATATCAACCCTATTTTTGGATTGTAAAATTTTTTAATATACCAAGGAATCATTTTTGAGTCGGATGCTCATACGGTGCATGATTCCAAGGCCCAATGACCCCAAAATTAATTTTATAAATATATTAAATATTTCATATATCAAAAGCCCACATTTTTATACTAAATTGAATATATATTTTACAAAATCTCACCAGAAAATTTCAATACCACTATTGAATCAAGTGCACAGAGTTTCACATAGGAAGGACCTGGTATTTATCGACATTTGATCCCCAATAGAGGTAGTCGTTTGGGGTCCAATTAACTAAATTAAATACTAAAATTATTTATTTAATTAGATTAATAAAACAACATAAAACACTATAAATATTATGTTTTGGATAATATATAGGGTAATCCACATAACCCTAAGATCATTTAGAGGGTGTTCCAACACACTTCATTAGCGGATTGGGATTAGATGATGACATATATCCAGATCATAGTGAATCGAAGCACAGTGAATGAAATAAATCTTACCCATCACTGGATAATGTATTCTTCACCTTGTAATGTTCTAATATATTTAAAGGCATCATCAATACTAGTTTCCCCAATTGATTAAAATAATTATCATTATCTATTTTGTTTATTATTTGTTATGCATCAAGACTAATAAATTGAATGTTACCTTGTATCTATATAATTTATTATTTTATGTTATACCATTGATTATTGCATAAAATAACCAATGAGAATCTATTGTTCTATGAAAATTCTCCCAATACACATTTAAAAAATAATTAACAAGTTTTTTGTTGTTTATTTAACCCTAATCGTTCTTTATGTTGTCAATCATTAGACCATTGGGTCACTAATCGACTTTTTTCAATCGATTCTGAGTGTAATCAGACCCTCTGATTCACAATTGATGTACGCACAGTGATGAGATCCATTATTTGTAGATAGATTAGGATTTAATTTCTATATTGACCCATTAAACTTTTATCTAGAGAGGTGAGAAATATAATCAGTGTGTGGGAGATGCTATGACCTCATATGAGCATTTCAGGTTCCCAATTTCGACCAACAGAGCTTGTAAATAGATGATTAGTGTGGGAACATGAATATATGGATCCAGATCAGGGACATATAGTGTGATTTGTATCTGAAAGAGGGTATTTGGAGGCATGATGATGATTTGTGAAGGAAACTATACATTTTTTCAGAAACCTGAATGCATGACATGTAATTTGATAAACACACGTCATGTAGAACCCATGCCCCACTGGCTTGTATTTCAATGTGTGTTTAATATTACACATTGTGTGGGACCACTACTCACCATGTGTGCCATTTTTATGTCCCAACATGAAATATAGAATTATATGGACATGAAAACTATTAGGAACATGATGTGTTGGAGGACATGAGTAAGTCCACATACACATACAGGTACACATGTATTCCCATGATCACAAGAGTAGGTCTCAGTTGTCCAAGAGACATCATGTATCACCATTACATGCCATGTAGTTTTACATATAAAGATATTAAATTTTTGGTTAGTACATGACCTTGAAATACATCATAATCAAACACTATGTGGGTCCCTCACTGTCACTTACACTTTTATGATTATCTACCTCTCACACCTCCTTCATTTGTAGATGCATTTTTGGATCACGAGTAGTATATATTAGGTATATTATAAGTATAATGTTATGGTGTACTTTTTAATACCTTTTGAGGTAATATTTGATATGTTCCAAGAGTGATTATTTCATAGGCATCACTCGATGAAGACAATGATCTGGTATGATAATGATATTTGTGCCCTCCTACTGTGTCGATGTAACGCCATGACCCATGTTACCCAGTGTCGGTGCATTATTACATAACATTGGAATGATTAAAGTAATCACATCCCAAAAGATCGATCAATTTAGTAGGCTTGAAAAAAAATATCATACTTGAATATTACATTACACATTAGAAAATAAAACACAACATAAATGATCCTTTGAGAGTGCCAGTAATCTATTATCTTAACCTTTCTTATAAAACATAAAATACTTCTTCACATCCTGGGAAAAATAAAACCTAGAAAGGGGTGAGCTTAAAAAATCAGTAATGGTATGAAATACAGCGGAAGACAACAGAAATATTAAGCATGGTGAATAATTGAAAACACATGCCTTTATAAGTAATAAACATGAACACATTTATGTCATGAATTGAGTTGAGAAAATAATGTCATTATAAAACATAATCATGGGAATTCTATTAGTCAAATAACCACATGGAATATCAATATTTAATCTCATAATGATGAAATTCATAATGCCAAAACCTACATTACATGTCAAGGCCTCATGCCAGGACATAGGGTCTAAATATAACCAGACCCCAATCCGAAGAGCCTCTGAAACCGGACTCCATCCTGGAGAGCCTCTATAACCGGACTCCAAATCGGAGAGCCTCTGTAATCGGACTCCAACCCAGAGGGTGTAATGTAACTAGAACCCAACCCAGAGGGCTTACTTTTACCAGTCTCTAACCTGCAACATACTAGTCCAAGACATTAATCATAAGAATAGTTTGAAATATAACATAAACATTCATATTAAAACTTGATTAAAAAATGTCAATACATTAACCATAAACCATGAATGGCATAAAAATAACTCATCAATAGTAAAAAATATCACAAAACCATAAATACAGTATAGATGATTTTGTATCACAATAAATCATCTTCAAACAAGTTTAAAATCCATCAAGGTATGTCGATATAGATAAAAATGATTTGTAAAAATCATTGACAGAAATATAACTTTTTCATAAAAACATTTCATAGTCACCCAATTTAAAAATGATGAAATTTAAAGACATTTTTGAATTAAACTGTCTCATACCACTTTCATACTTTTTAAAGGAATTAATATTTTAAAAACATTCATGTCTATATAAATAAATCCTTAAAACCATTTGGAAAACCTGGACATTAATGAGAATGATTTATAAGAATAAATATTTACAACATTTTAAATGATGTTATAGTAAAAAAAATTACTTAAAATTAATACCCTTGAAAACATTTTTATGATACATGGACATGGATAATAAATATATCCCAATTAATACTTATGTAAAAATAACCTCGGATAATAAAGAGATTGTGAAATTAACCCCTACTAATTTGGTAACTCACGAAACATACACCCCATGAATGAAGGATTATTCAATGAATTTGTAAATACCCATAGATTAAATTATTTTACCCAAGGAATACATTCATTGATGGTAATTACACCACATAAATGTAAATAGTGGTAGTACAATGTGAATCTCACTGGAATAAGAAGTTAAGTAAAATCCCATAACCACGTTGTAATCAATCGAGTCGTATGACCGAAAGTTAATAACCACAAAATAATTCATAGAATACAATGAATATATAGATAATCATGATAATATATATAAAATTTCAGTACACAAAACACCACATTCAATAAATAAGTGACAAGAAATGAAAATCTCACAGAATTAAAAGTGAGATAAGAAACCCCTTACCCCATGTCCGACATGACATGTTAGTTCCTTATTCATCCTAACCAGAAACATAAGTTTATTTATACTTTATTAAGAACCCTTTTAATGTTTATTATTCCATTTATATCAGTTATTACAATGTTATAAAAAATATTTAATCATTTAAGTTAATAATGGTCATTTTGTCAATATTTGGCAGTTGAGTCAAAAATGAACACCTTATAATTACAAGTTGTCCATGTGGTCAAGAGACCATTATCTACATAATTATATTCATAATATATATCATATATATCCAGTTTATATATGTATTTATAAAAGTACATAACATTTGGAGATAATAAATGAAATGCACCGTTCATGGAGACGGTAAGTCGTACATATAAATGAAGGCTACTTTCATTTCTATTTCATATTTCAATTGAAAGAAAACATCTTGATACATAGTTATATTATATTTCCAGTATAATATCACATATAATTTCAATAACTCCATCATTTATATGTCCAATGTATTGTAAGAACGAGTCATATCACTTTGAGGGGGTGGTAGTCCGCACTTCTTTAAATGAAATTATCACATTTACTTATAATAGAAATAATAAATGTATACAATAAATTAAAAATACAGAAGAAAAAAGAAAATATAAACCTAATATATATCATATGTAAATACAATGTCATCATAATTGAAACCATATTAGGTGGTATGTGATAATTGAAAAATCATCATTTTGTGACGCGTTAGTTTTCCATCGACAGAAACAGTATGTTCTTTATCCATTAGATGGAGGTGTGTGAAAGTGTAGATTAAATAATTATCATAAAAACAACTTAGTGTATTGAGTATACTGGTGTTGTTAATAAATAAATTATTGTAAATATTATTGGGGTTGGAGAAGTAAAATAAAATAAAAAATTTAAGAGAAACTGTTACCTCTAATCCGTGAAACTTCCTTTGGTTTGAACCAAAAGGACTTCTTGAAGTGCCTTCTGCCAATGTTAAGGATTATAGGAGGATTAGAGAGATATTGAATGCTTATTTGGGATGGTTTTGGATGATCCAAGGGGCTTGAGAGGTGTGAGGAATGGGTTAGTAGTGAGGGCTTTTTTTAAGGGGGAGGAGGGGTTCTTTAGGAAATTGTGAAAATATTATTTTATTATATAATGATTTTCAGTTTCTAATGGTCCAAATCTCATTAAGGTCAAAAATAAGATGACTAATGGTCGAAATAAATTCATCAAATAAGAGTTGGATAGGTTTTGGATGTTATTTTAATATTTATAATCAGATTTATTCAAATCATTTATTAATGAGGTAAATACTACATCATTTTTGTATCATTAATAATTTAATTTATTTGATGTCTAATTTTTTTTTAAAAAAATACCATGATGTAGCAACACATTTTATCTTTCCAAATAATAGTTATAGTCGAAATGATAACTTATATAACCCCATGTAAACGTTTATTTACAAAAAATATATTTGTTTATGTCATTTTTGTCTTCACTTTAAGTTAATTTAAATAAAGTGTCATTATTACTGTTAAGTGGCTCCATGAAGACCCAAAATCCACTCAAAGATTCCCATGGTCGGACATGACTCATACAATAATGTTACGACAAGTGTTAAGGTAATTCTGTATTATTATGATATTGTTTTTACCTTAAATTACAATATTTATCTTTAACCGCTGTAAATATAAGACAAATGTTACTATTCACCAATAATTATTTTCATCTTATTCAACCCAATTAAACTTACAAATAAAAACCAGGAATGTAAGATTTTATAAATTCAATTCATAGAGGCGGTAAAATTTCATTTAAATTAAATGGTCAGTTTTTTAACTACTGCTAACTGGTTTCACTATTAATCAAAAAATGATATTTTTCAGAAACATAACAAAAATTCAGCCTAAGATATACATGATATTCCTAATTAAAAAATGATGCCTATTTTACCAAATTCAAGACATATATGTTGCATTAAATAATTTAAAATTAATTTCCGTTGTCAAAACAAATATCACGTTTTTATGAAATTATATCTATCAAAAGATTGACACTTGTTTATGTCCAATTTCAATGTGAAATTAATTATAATGACCTAAATTGTATGAAATGATAATTATATAATCTAATTATACTAAAAAACATTATAATTCATAATTTATCACTATAAATTATTTTCATTAACAAAGTTGTTTTTTAATTAAAATTTAGTAATTTTTACTATTCTCCAAAATCTGAAAGTTATCAGAAAAATACCAAAAATTTATCAAAACTAAATTTTTATGTCCTGATTCTAAATAAGAAGTTTTTTTCACCATATTGAATATATAAAAGTGTCAAATATTTTATTTAAAAAAAATTTGGTCATTAAAAGGCGGTAAAATTGCATTTTCTGAAAGATATTTCCTTTATCTAAAAAATGGAATTTGTTCTCATATTATGTATATGAAATAAAAAAATATTGATTTTAAAATTATATAGAGTATATAAAATTCCAAATGAAGTAAATATTATACATAACCATTTTTTGAATGGCTAGTTTGTTAATTCATGGTGCGCTCGAACTCTGTGTTGCGTGTAGTTCAAGTTATTGAATTACTTTGAAAATATAACATAATATGAAATCATGGGGTGATACATTCTCCCCTACTTCAATAAACTGTGTCCTCACAATTTTAATTTATTCCTCTTAAATTAGAGGTTGAAAATAGAAAATACCTTAGTGGGAAACCCACATCGGAAATAGGGTTAATAAAATTTAGTCTTAATTAGAGGGAATGGGAAATGAAAAAGTCACCAACGACTTAGGGTTTTGAATAAGAGAAAATTGGTGTAAATTTAAGTCGTGTAATTAGAGAAAAAAAGTAAATATTTATAGGGAGTGATTGAGGTCATCAATCACAAACCTGTGTAAAACTGAGGGCCTCAAAGCCATCAATCTAAGATGATTTATAATATCATCAGTTAAAAAAACCAAAGGTATTAGGATAAAACATTTTTTGTTTTAATATTCTTTAACTAATGTTTAAGAATTAATTTCTTCCTAGAATTATATATAAATATATATATATATTTGAAAATTATAGTTCCATCCTCTATCTAATTTCTACCACAAACTGATCTTTCACCCCAAAAGATAATATAGATCAAAAATATTATATTTATACTTATACCATGAATAAAACCAATTTATAATAACCAGGGACTTCTTTTTGTCTAGTGGTAGGTCATAATGCCTTGTCGCACGTTGGTTATGGGTTCAATTCCTGCTGCATTGTCTGACACGATGGGTTATCGCTCGACATATAGGTTATCCTTTTTCTAAAAATATAGTATTATAATATTCCTAAAATAATCTTAATAACTACTATCCAAAGATAAATATAATCAACTAAATCATTTATAGCTATCCAAAATACTTCTATAGAAACTGATAGTCCAAAATTTATATGTAAATTAAACAAAATGAAGATATCTTTTGTCATCTAATAACATATGAATACCTTCATCATGTATTATTTTAAAACATGGTAACACCTAGAATTACCATAATGCCTTATTGATTACATTCATGCTCTCTTATTCCTTATAGAGTACTAAATATATTCTTTGAATCCATTTATTTTTTAATATTTGAACAATGATGGAATAAAAAAACCATTAATTAGATCCAAGGTATTCAAGAATATCCAATATAATTTATCCAAATCAACCGTCTCTTATTCCAAAATCACTACCTCAGTATCATGACCATATTTTGGTTTATCTTTCCTTCAAACCAATATTTTCCAAAACAATTAACCTGCTATTTAGTAAATTTTCTTTTTTCCACACAATATCAAGTCCTTAATGAAATATTACTGCTTTATAATCCTTATATACTCCATAATTATTAGAAACTATACATCATTGATTCAATACTTAAAATACATTATTCTTTAATATCAACATAAGAACACTAGTCATTACTCTTCATATTTTGTAATATCATAACTTGAATATTATACAATAACATCATTTGTGGTATAAAATGATGATCTGGACAATGATTTCCCTAATGTCCCAACTCCTTGGAGATGAAGCATTGTACAATTGAAAGCTTTTTCTTAACCATGAAATCACATAAATGGTGTCCTTTTTCCCACAATTTTAACAATCACAAATTCCATTCAAGAATTTACCAAGGTTATTCATTCCATAGTTATCACATATGGGAAAATACTACTTTCCCCTCTTCTCTTTATCCATCATTCATTCTTCCATATTTTTCTTCTCTTTCTTCCTTTCAAATGAATAGGAGTCATATAATTGTTTAATTATCTTATTAACACATGATACTATTTCTTCATATGATTTGTATATGTGGGAGAGTATTCCTATATTAAATGTTGGCTTAATACCATGAAAGTTGTGATCTTTATTAATCATTCAATCTTGTGTATTGCTGGAATTCTCATTCCTTATACTATGCGCCATTTCTAAACAATGTAATAAACAAGGTTAGTTAATGATTAAAAATTCATAATTCCAAACATGTAAAATACCTTAAATAAATTGAACAGCTTATAGATATAATCCATAATCATAAAAATGTTTTCTTTAATGAAGTATTTACTCATAGATCCTTCATAATGGTTTTTAATGAAAATGTGAATTATCCTAAACATTTCCCCCAGGAGTTTTGTAACCAAGAGTAACGTAAGGCCCATTTTTGTGTAGTAATTCCCATTCAAGTCTAGATTGAAGCGGTGTTTTTGTGTTTTACCCCAAGGTACATCTGTGCCAGAGCCACCTCTACCTACTCGTATCCAGACTGATATGTCTTTCTTGGAAAACTCACAAAATCTCTACGGTTCCAAAATTCTAGGAAGTTCTTCTATACTAATCCTCAAAGTCTATCTTAGGGAAATGTTCTCTAATCTGAGTTTATCTAAATCTATTTCCAAGATTATTGTTAAACGTCCTCTGATACCAATTGTAACGCCCCCACCCCAGTTACCAGAGTCAGTGCATTATTACATAACATTTTCATGATTACAAGAAATCATGTCCTGAAAGACCGATCAGTTTATCAATCATGGAAAATAGATTACATACTTGATAATTTCATGACATATTATTAAAATAAAACACAACAAAAATGATCCTTTGAGAATTCCATTAATCACTTAGCTTAACCCTACTTATCAATTGTAACACCCTGAGATTTAATGAAAAATGTTCTTTTTAATTTCATTAATGTCTTGTCTTGTACGCTACACCAAAAGGATATTGCACAACACGCATCCTTGACTGGACTTGCATTACACGCAATCACGACCTTCCTCGATAGCGTGTGTAGTACGCAATAACGAGTTTCACTAAACAAAAATATGCTATTAAAATATTATTAAAACTAGCTGTTATGAATAGTAATAACCTCTTTTTGAAATTTTGTAAATTTTATTTTTCAAAATGAGACTTCATTTTTGGATTCGGAATATCGAAATTATCTTAGGATGAAATTTTGGTACTTTTCGGATAACATTCATTTTCTGATGAATAGTGAAAAGTACTGAATTTTAATTAAAAACAACCTTTTTAATCAAAATAATTAATAGTGATAAATTATTAATTTTAGTGGTTTTAAAATATATTTAGAATATATTTCTACAATTTAATACAATGTTGGTCATTGGATTTAATTTCACATTTAAACCAGACATAAACAAGTGTCAATCTTTTGATAGTTATTATCTCCTAAAAACACGCTATTTGTTTTGATGACGAGATTTAATTAATTAATGCAACCGATATGTTTTTAATGTGGTAAAATAGACATCATTTTTGAATTCATAATATCAAATATAGCTTAGGCCGGATTTTTGGTATTTTTCTGAAAACTTTCAATTTTTGATGAATAGTGAAACCACTAAGTGGTAGTTAAAAACTAAATTTTTCATAAAACTTAATTTTACCGCTTCTGTGAGTGGAATTTCAAAAATCCGAGAGACACGGTTGATGTCAGTAAGTAAAATGTGGTTCAATGAGATGAAAATAATTTTTGGTGAATAGTAACTTTTTACTTTTTTTTACCATGGTTAAAAGTAAATAGGGTAATTAAGGGTAAAAATGATATTATTATTACCATAAAACAAGTCCTAATTCTATTGGACAAGTGTAATTAGACCAAAAACAACCTTATGAATAGAATATGACCATTTAGTCCCACTTGGATTAGATTAGGACATTTCTTATTAATTTATTTAAAGAAGGGTTAAAATAGTTAAAATCAAAGTTTAATAAGTAAATCATTTTTTAATATGGGGTTATACATAAGATAAATTCAACTATAAATATTCATTAGAAAGATAAAAAAATTTCCTACATAATGGTATTTTATTTGTATGCTTTAGACATTAAATAATTTAATTTATTTATGACACAATGATGATGCAGTAATTATCTTATTAATGAAATATTGACATAATTGATGTTATAAATATCCAAATGAATGTAATTTGAGACTTTTTATGAATTACACTAATTTTATAGGTTAATAGGACATGTTGTTATTGATTTAAGTAACTTTTTTTTAACTAATCATTCTGTTATGATTTTCACAAAAATCAATTACTAAATATTGTCAAAATTGACATAAAATAGTTTTTTTAAAACAAATATTATATTATTAAATGTTATCTTATTCCTAAAAATCTTAGGATCATCAAAATAACTTAGATAAGGTTATATATTTTAATAATAAACAACTTGGGGTTCGTTTGTTCTGATATAGTAAGTTTATTAACCTTATAGTGTAAGAAAACAAGAAGACACGGTAAAAGTTAAATTATATAACTTATAGTTAAATCTAAATGATAAGGTTAAAATTGATACCTAAACTTGTCTAAATTCTATTGGATGAGAGGATTTCGACCCCTAACCACCTTATCTCCGAAATATATCAATTTTTGAGCTATTAAAAAACCGAATTTTACTTCATAATAAAATAATTTTTTTAGTTATTCCAAAGGTGACCCTCTCCTCCCTTATAAAAGGGCACCTCCTCCCCCTCATTCTCACACCACATTGAGCCTTCAATCTCGTCCAAACCCTGCCAATTTCTCCTCTCCACTTCCCTAGAAACATCCTAGTGGTTCTGGTCTTCTTCAAAGACCTATTTTAGTGCCCTAAAAGGAGGTCTCAAAGAAGCACTTCAAAGAAGAGGTAATGTCCGTTACCGATTATTTCATCTTTATTTCTTCTTCCACTTCTTCTTCTTTAGTTGTTTCATTATTAAGTAATAACATCAGTATCACTCATATACAGATATGTTATTATAAGTATGAAACAAACCTATTTCACCATCTATCCATCCTACGGAAAAAGAAATCACCACGCGTGCGTACGTACGGAATACCGTCTCCACGCTGTGGTGTAATCTATTTTCCACCACCACCTTATTTGAATGGGTATAATGGTGTAAATAATGACTATACATGACTATTATAAAGTGATATTGATTATTAATTAGTATACATACACTCCAATACAATTCCACGATCATATGAACGATATCATCACTCGTGCGTACGTACGGAATACCGTCTCCATGATGTGATGCGACTCGTTCTACATGATCATCATTTCATAATGATTATATAAATGAATTGAATGAATGAATATGATATATATTACACTAATACCATTCTGTAAATGATGTATCTATAACCTAAATAGAAGAATAAGAATTTATTCGACAAGACACGCATAAGAACAAAAAAGTAATAAACACCCGAATAACAAGTAGAAATGAAATATTACTAATAAGAAGCTAAGAATATTACCATATATGATATCATAACAATAAGTATGATTCTGGAATAATTCAATAACATTATTTAAATCATTAAACAGGAGGTTCGGACACTTACGAAGCAAATCAGACCTAAGGTAAGGGAAATATCACAATCTCATTTTTATCTGAGATTGTTTATACTTTGGAATTTACTGGGGTGTATTTTATCATCCACATCCATGTTTCCTCAATATGTAATATTATTTACATCCACCTACAATTGTTTAAATCCAATTTTACCCTTTTTTGAGTTTTTAGTAAAGTATATGAATGGAATCTTTTATCATTTTTCGTACGAGGTACTGTTTGACTTTTTCGACAAAAGTACGGAGAATGTTTTTTTTAACTTATACGGCATGAATGGATTTTTAAAACATTTTTTCCAAGAAGCTTCCTTTACAAGTTTTCAAGTTTATTTTTAATCAACTTATTTTAGTTTATAATTGTACGACATGTTAAGAAAGGAAAAGTGTTTTTGAAGTAGAAAGGATATTTTCCTCAAGAATGGAGTTCAAGTGTTTTATCAAAATTATTTTCCATCTAAGATAATAAAGGGTTCTGTTTTTATCTCTATTATTACATTGATTTGATTATGTTGTGATGGAATTATATTTTTATGAATTCATTTATCTTATATGAATTTTTTTATGATGTCACGATGTTTAAGATTCCCATTTTTATTACATGGGTTATGCTATGATGTATGGTTTTCTGATTTTGTGGCACACATAAGAATGGTATCATTATGAGATGGGTGGGACCTATATCTCCCTCCAATGCATTGGGTAATTATTTTATATCTCATGAGATAGACATGACTGGAACGGTAGGTTATACCGGTTCAGTGAAACAGGACTGAAACAAGGAGTGAACTCAGTTTAGAAAGGGACTTTGTCCACTAAGATAGTCTTGGCAATGAGTCTTGACTAATAAGAAATGATTCTCTATGATTATGGGTGTATGCCACAAAGTTTCATGTTTTAGGTTATGATTATTGGGATTACATTTCACTACTAGTATTTATCCCATGTTATGAAATTATGATCTCTTTTGCAGGTTAAGATTTCCAAAAGATATGTTCATATGAGTATGATGTGATTTATATTTCTTTTGTTTGCCCTTACTGAGCATTTGAGCTTACCCTATTATGTTTTATTTTCCCCAAGATATAAACAAATGATTTAGTTTTAAAAAAAGAGAAGATCTTTATGGGATATGTTGAAGATCTTTCACCATGATTAGAAGATTATATTCCGAGATTCCAAAGACACTAAACTATTACGGTCCTTGTGTGTGTGTTTTTGTTGTGTACTAAGTATTCCGCAAAAGTAATGTAATGTCCATGTACGTCAAGCTTCGGGTCTCTAAAGTTGGTATCAGAGGAAAGGTTTAGTCAAAAATTGGAAACTAGGATGCGAAAACGTTAGTGAGATCACTAGAGATATTTCTAAGGTATTACTAGGGATGTCCCTAAGGATAAGTATACGTATAGGATATAGTCCTAGAACTACGGTAACGATCATAGAATTTAACCTAAGATGTTATATATTGAAGGTACTCCCCGTTTATTGTGTTGTTTTTAATAGCATGATTTTTTCCTCTCACACTATTCTTTTTGGGTTTTAGACTATGGCTGAACCCGAAGGAACCGTGTTGATCAATGTAATGGAAAATGAAACGATTGTCCTCCTGAAAAAACAAATGTTATGGGAGATGGAGTACAAAATCTTATTGCTTTACTTACACAAGATATGAATCATTCTGGACTTCTAAATGAGCAGATAAGGGAACAATATTCTATTGAGTCCTTCATGAGGCAATGTCCACCTTCTTTCAGTGGGTCTTCTGATCCACTTGTTGCTGGACAATGGATCAGTACTACTGAAAATATATTTTCAGTTCTTCAATGTTCTGAACATGATAAAGTCATTTTAGCAGTGTATCGTTTGTAAGGTGATGCTGATCAATGGTGGAATCTTATCAAGAATACGAGGCCAAGAGATGAAATTGATTCCATGGAATGGGATGAGTTTAAGAACTTATTTTTCAATAATTACTTCCCCCGTATTCTTCGAACAAAGATGGACAAGGAGTTTCTTGATTTAAAGAGAAAGGATGATGAATCTGTTGGTATGTACGATGCAAATTTTACAAGGCTTGCAAGGTATGCATCTTGATTTATCATCCAACCTGAAATTAAAGTTGATCAATTCTTCAGTGGCTTAAAACCAAATCTTCAAAGGGCATTAGCTATAAGAGACTTCAGTAGCTATGAAGAAATTGTGTGTTGTGCTATCAAGGTATAAATAGAATATGTTTTTACTTATCCATCTAGTAGTTTTGACAAAAACGAAAGATGGAGTTCAAGGAGAATTCTCAGAATAATGGTGAAAAGAAGATGATTGTTTCCTTATGCTCAAAGTGTGGAAAGAAGCATGGTGGAGATTGTCTTAAAGGGACTAGAAAATGTTTTTAAGTGTGGAAAAGAAGTTCATCGAGAAGCTGAGTGCCGAAGTAATGGAAAAAGGTTTTCTAATGATGTGAATAAAGAAAATACTACAGAGAACGCACCACCAACACTTCAATGCTTCAAGTGCAAGTAAATGGGGCATGATGCTAATAAATTCCCTAATCCAAGGGTTAGTGATGATCGACATGAGCAACCACTTAAGGAAAAGGACAAAGGGAAGTCACATGCCATCACTATTGGCGATATTGAATATGAAAACGATGTGGTGGAATGAATAAGTTTTTATGTAATGTGATTCCAAAATAATGTTGTATATATTATCGTGGAATATTAGAATATTTTTATATTGGTCTATTGTGGTTTTCAATAATTTTATGGTAACTGTAACCATGGAAAGTGATTGAGATATTTTTGGAAAAAATAATATATGCGAATAATGAAGGGATAAGGAGAAAATGAAATGTTTGACAGTATTCATGATCTCATGACTGATATAAGGAAATAGTTATATCATGGTTTGAGGTTTTGGTATGTGAAAAGAGTTAACTTTTGACAGCACTCATGTTTTCACTAAGATTCAATAGGTATTAATTTTTCAAAAGAATACATGATTAAGGCCTTCAAATGTTTGTAATGTGACCAACAAGACATATCTCATGATATATGGGGATCAACGATGGTATTAACATGTTTTTTATATGAACTCTTTGGTAATCGTTTTCACTATAATATGAGATTGGACAACAATATTTTAGATAAGACTAATGATTGGAATGGAATATGATGGACATAAGTTTGTATTGTTTAAGGATAGAACTTTTTTTAGATATTAATGATGGGATGTTATAGTAATGTAGTTTTAGGAAAAGGACAAACTGCAGGATGGGCGACAGCCCATCGCGTCGGACAGGGCTATGGGAATCGAACCCACAACCAATGTGTGACTGGCCTTTATCTCCTACCATTGGCCTACAGGAAGTCCCTGTTTAGTATAAACACGTTTTATTATATTAAGCAGTATGATATATGAAGTATAAGTCCATTTTAGGAACCATATATGATTAATCTCACTATAGATGGACTTATGTATTTTTGATAACTTTTATATCCTTTTGTTTGAGACAGATGGAATGACCCATCATTCTATCACATGATCTGCTAACACATCACAAATAAAAAATTCAACTTCATTTCATTAATGGATGAAGTGGAAATTGTTCAATTAATGAACAAAAGTGAGATTGTACCAAAATCATGAAAGTATTTCTTTTAATTCATCAACTTTAGGGAAATGATCTTGAAAACCAAAAATGTTGTCCTAGTGCCCTTATATCCGATGAATCAGATGGTACCTTAGATAATCAAAAATCTATGGATTTGTGATTGTTGGCTTTTCCATATCCATGTTCTCTACCACTCTCCATCAGAACATGATGGTTAGATTTCTCTTCCATATCCATATTTTCATCTATGTGGAAACCCAGTGATTAGTTTATTTGGGTAACCATTACGTTTCATACTTTTGTTTTTAAAGATTTGTTTTGGTATTTCTTTTTTACGATGTTGGATTCTATTAAAGAAACTTTCGAGTAAACCATTTATAACCCTGACAAATTTCGAGGGCGAAATTCATTTTAAGGGGGGTAGAATGTAACACCCCGAGATTTTATGAAAAATATTCTTTTTAATTTAATTAATGTCTTGTGTTGTATGCTACACCAAAAGGAGCTTTCACAACACGCATCCTTGACATTCCTTGCATTACACGCAATCACGCCCTTCCTCGATAGTGTGTGTAGTACGCTACAACGAGTTTCACTAAACAACAATATGCTATTAAAATATTATTAAAACTAGCCATTATGAATAGTAATAACCACTTTTTGAAATTTTTAAATTTTATTTTTCAAAATGGACTTCATTTTTGGATTCGGAATATCGAAATTAGCTTAGGGTGAAATTTTGGTACTTTTCAGATAACTTTCATTTTCTGATTAATAGTGAAAAGTACTAAATTTTAATTAAAAACAACCTTTTTAATCAAAATAATTAATAGTGATAAATTATTAATTTGAGTGGTTTTAAAGTCTATTTAGAATATATTTTTACAATTTAATAAAATTTTGGTCATTGGATGTAATTTCACATTTAAAGAAGACATAAACAAGTGATAATTTTTTGATAGTTATTATCTCTTAAAAACACACTATTTGTTTTGACGACGGGATTTAATTAATTAATGCAACTGATATGTTTTTAATTTGGTAAAATAGACATCATTTTTGAATTCATAATATAAATATAGCTTAGGCCTGATTTTTGGTATTTTTCTGAAAACTTAAAATTTTTGATGATTAGTGAAACCACTAAGTGGTAGTTAAAAAACAGAATTTTTCATAAAACATAATTCTACCACTTCTGTGAGTGGAAATTCGAAAATCCGAGAGACACGGTTGATGTCAGTAAGTAAAATGTGGTTCAATGAGATGAAAATAATTTTTGGTGAATAATAACTTTTTACTTTTTTTACCACGGTTAAATGGAAATAGGGTAATTATGGGTAAAAATGATATTATTATTACCCAAACACATGTCCTAATTCTATTGGACAAGTTTAATTCAACCAAAAACATCCTTAGGAATAAAATATGACCATTTAGTCCCACTTGGATTAGATTAGGACATTTATTATTAATTTATTTAAAGAAGCGTTAAAATTGTTAAAATCGAAGATTAATAAGTAAATCATTTTTCATATGGGGTTTTACATAAGATAAATTAGACTATAAATATTTATTATAAAGCTAAAAAGATTTCCTACATAATGGTATTTTGTTTTTAATTTTTAGAAATTATATAATTTAATTTATTTATGACACATTGATGATGCAACAATTATCTTATTAATGAAATATTGACATAATTGATGTTATAAATACCCAAAAAATGTAATTTGAGACTTTATATGAATTGAACTAATTTTATAGGTTAATATGACATGTTAGTATTGATTTAAGTAACTTGTTTCGAACTAATCATTCTGTTATGATTTTCACAAAAATCAATTAATAAATAGTGTCAAAATTGACATAAAATAGTTTTTAAAAAAAAATATTATATTATTAATTGTTATTTCATTCTTAAAAATCGAAGGTTCGGCTAAATGACTTAGATAAGGTTTTATATTTTAATAATAAACAACTTGGGGTTCGTTTGGCTTGATATAGTATTTTTATTAACCTTATAGTGTAAGAAAACAAGAAGACACGGGAAAAGTTAAATTATCTAATTTAAAGTTAAATCTATATGATAAGGTTAAAATTGATACCTAAACTTGTCTAAATTCTATTGGATGAGAGTCTTTCGACCCCTACCCGCCTTATCTTCTAAATATATCAATTTTGAGCTATTAAAAACCCGAATTTGACTTTATAATGAAATAATATTTTTAGTTATTCCAAAGGTGCCCCTCTCCTCCCTTATAAAAGGGCACCTCGTCCCCCTCTTTCTCACACCCCTTTGAGCCTTCAAGAACGGCCAACCCCTGCCAATTTCTCCTATACACTTCCCTAGAAACATCCTAGAGGTTCTGGTCTTCTTCAAAGACCTATTTTAGTACCCTAAAAGGAGGTCTCAAAGAAGCACTTCAAAGAAGAGGTAATGTCTGTTACCGATTCTTTCATCTTTATTTCCTCTTCCACTTCTTCTTCTTTAGTTGTTTCATTATGAAGTAATAACATCAGTATCACTCATATACTTATATGTTATTATACGTATGAAACAACCCTATTTCACCATCTATCAATCCTACGGAAAAATAAATCACCGCGCGTGCGTACGTACGAAATACCGTCTCCACGCCGTAGTGTAATCTATTTTCCACCACCACCTTACATGAATTGGTATAATGGTGTAAATAATGACTATATATGACTATTATAAAGTGATATTGATTCTGAAATAGTATACATACACTCCAATACAATTCCACGATCATAGGAACGATATCATCACTCGTGCGTACATACGTAATACCGTCTCCACAATGTGATGCGACTCGTTCTACATGATGTTCATTTGATAATGATCAAATAAATGAATTGAATGAATGAATATGATATATATTACACTAATACCATTCTGTAAATGAGGTATCATTAACCTAAAGAGAAGAATAAGAATTTATTCGACAAAACACGCATAAGAACAAAAAGTAATAAACACCAGAATAACAAGTTGTAATGAAATATTACTAATAAGAAGATAAGAATATGAACATATATGATATCATAACAATAATTATGATTCTGTAATAAGTCAATAACATTATTTAAATCATTATAAATGAGGTTTGGACACTTACGAAGCAAATCGGACCTAAGGTAAGGGAAATATCACAATCTCATTTTTATCCGAGATTGTTTATACTTTGGAATTTACTGGGGTGTATTTTATCATCCACATCCACATTTCCTAAATATTTAATATTTTTTCCATCCACCTAAAATTGTTTAAATCCAATTTTACCCTTCGGAGAGTTTTTAGTAAAGGATATGAATTGAATCTTTTGTCATTTTTCTTACGAGGTACTTTTTGACTTTTCCGACAAAAGTATGAAGAATGTTTTTTAACTTATACAGAATGAATGGATTTTTAAAACATTATTTCCAAGAATATTCCTTTACAAGTTTTCATGTTTATTTTTAACCAACTTCTTTTAGTATATAATTGTATGACAAGTTTTGAAAGGAAAAGTGTTTTTGAAGCAGAAAGGATATTTTCCTCAAGAATGGAGTTCAAGTGTTTAATCAAAATTATTTTCCATCTAAGATAATAAAAGGTTCTATTTTTATCCCTATTATTACATTGATTTGATTATGTTATGATGGTATTATATTTTTATGAATTCATTTATCTTATATGAATTGTTTTATGATGTCACGATTTTAAGATTCCCATTTTTATTACATGGGGTACGCTATGATGTATGGTTTTCTGATTTTGTGGCACACATAAGAATGGTATCATTATGAGATGGGTGGGACCTATATATCCCTCCAATGCATTGGGTAAATATTTTATATCTCCTGTGATAGACATGGCTGGAACGGTAGGTTATACCGGTTCAGTGAAACAGGACTGAAACGAGGAGTGAACTCGGTTCAGAAAGGGACTTTGTCCACTAGGATAGTCTTGGAAATGAGTCTTGACTAATAAGAAATGATTCTCTATGATTATGTGTTTATGCCACAAATCATCATGTTTTAGGTTATGATTATCGGGATTAAATTTAAATACTATGATTTATCCCATGTTATGAAATTATGATCTCTCTTGCAGGTTCAGATTTCCAAAAGATATGTTCTTATGAGTATGATGTGGTTGGTATTTCTTTTGTTTACCCTTACTGAGCATTTGAGCTCACACTTTTATTTTTTCTTTTCCCCAGGATATAAAGAAAGGATTTAGGTTTTAAAAAAAAGAGAAGATCTTTATGGGAGATGTTGAAAAACTTTCACCACGATTAGAAGATTATATTCCGAGTTTCCAAAGACACTAAACTATTACGGTCCTTGTGTGTGTATTTTTGTTATGTACTAAGTATTCCGCAAAAGTAATGTAATGTCCATTTAGGTCAAGATTCGGGTCTCTACATCAATCATAAAATAACTTTCACATCCTAGGAAAAATAAAACATAGAAAGGGGGAGCCTATATGCTCTGTAAGGGAAAGAAATACAATAGAAGATAACATTAATATTAAGCATGGTGAATAATTGAAAACCCATGAACACTTTTATGGCTGGAATATGAGCTGAGTAAATAATTCCATAATAAAACATAATCATTGGTATTAAACTAGTTGAATGACCACATGAAATATTAGTAGATAATATTATTATGATGGAATGCATAATGTCAGACTTTAATTTCTCTGTCAAGGCCTTGTGCTGGGACCTAGTGGAAAACTGTAATTGGACCCCAAACCGGATAACCCCTGTAACAGGAATCTAACCTGGACGGCCTCTATAACTGGACTCCAACCCGGAGAGCCTCTGTATCCAGACTCCAATTCGGAGGGTCTTCTGTAACCAGACCCCATCCTAGAGGTCTTACTTTTACCTGTCCCTAACCTGGAATATACTAGTCTAACACATTCATGTTTAGAAGAGGTTTAAATATATCATAAACATTATTATTAAAACTAGCATATGAAAAGTCAAAACATTAACCATAAACCATGGATGGAATAAAAATAACCCATCCACACTAAAACATATCACAAAAATATAAATACAATATGGAATATATGTACACAATAAATTAACATCAATGATGTTTAAAATCTTTCAAGGGATGTTGATATAGATGAAACTGATTTGTAAAAATCATTGAGAGAAATATCCCATTTTCATAAAAACATTTAAAAGTCACACAATTTAGAAAGGAATCCATTTAAAGAAATTTTTAAATCAATGTGTCCCATACCACTTGGAATATTATGAAATAAATTAACATTTAAAAAACATTCATGTCCATATAAATAAATCTGTAAAACCATTTTAAAAACATTGACTTTAATGGGATTGATTTAGAAGAATAAATATTTAAAACATTAAAAATGATGTTTTAGTAAAAAATTCCTTTAAAATAAATCCCTTTTAAAACACTTTTATGAAACATGGACATGGATAATAAATATTTCCCAATAGATACTTATGTAAAAACAACCTCATATAATAAAGAGATTATGAAATTAACAATTACCAATTTGGGAACTCATGAATCATACACCCCATGAATGAACGATTTTTCAATGAAGTTGTAAATACCGATAAATTTAATTATATTACACAAGGAATACAATCAGGGTTATCAATTCACCACAAAAAAATAAATAGTGGCAATACAACGTGAATCTCATGGGAATAAGAAGTGAGATGTAATCCCCTTACCACATTGTAATCAATCGAGTCGAATGAAAAAAACTAAACAACCACCAAATCAATCATATAATACCTTGAATATATATAGAATCATGATAATATATATCAAATGGTAGTACACAATACACCACATGCAATAAATTAGTGGTGAATAACAGAAATCTCGCAGAATTATAAGTGAGATAAGAAACCCCTTACCTCGTGTCCGAATTGACTTGTTTGTTCCTTGTTATTCCTGAATAATAAACATAAGTTAATTTATACATGATTAAGAACCATTTTAATGTTTATTATTCCTTTTAAAACACTTATTACCATGTTATAAAATATATGTAATCCTTTAAGATAATAATGGTTGTTTTGTCAATATTTGGTACATGAGTAAAAAATGAACACCTTATAATTACAAGTTGACCATTTGGTCAAGAGTCCACTATATCCAGAATTATTTTCATCATATATATCATATATATCCAGTATATATATGTTTTTAAAATAGTACATATCATTTGGAGATAAGAAATTAAATGCACTGTTCATGGAGACGGTAAGCTGTACGTAAGCATGAACGCTACTATAATTTCTATTTCGTATTTTAATTGAATGAAAACATAATGATACATAGTTATATTAATGTTTCAGGATAATATCTTATATAATTTCAATAACTCTATCCTTCATAAGTCCCACGTATGTTAAGAACGAATAAAATCACATTTAGGGGGTTGTAGTCTGCACTTTATCAAATGTAATTATTGTGTTCATTCATAATGGAAATCATATAGGTATGATATAAATTAAAAATAAAGAATCATAAAGAAAAAAATAAACATAATATATATCATATATAAATATAGTGTCATCATAATGACCACTATAATAGGTGGTAGGAGATAATTGAACATTCATCGTTTCATGAGGAGTTAGTTTCTCATCCACAGAAGTTGTATGTTCTTTACCCATTAGATGGAGGTGCATGTAATTGTAGTTCGAATCATTAAAATTAAAACATCATATTATATTTTGGATACTAGTTATTATATAAAATAAATAAATTAAAATATTTTATTGGTTGGAGAATTAAAATAAAATAAAAAAAATTAAGAGATACATTTACCTTTACTTCAGGTTACTCCCTTTGGTTGGAACCAAAATGAATTATTGAAGTTACTTTTACCTAGATTAAGGATTCTATGAGGAAGAGAGGGGTATTTAGTGGTTATTTGGGAAGGGGTTGGATGAGACAAGGGTTTGAGAGGTGTGAGTAATGGGTTATAAATGAGGGATTTTTATTAGGGGGAGGAGGGGTTCTTTAGGGAAGTGTGAAAATATTATTTTATTATATAATTATTTTTGGTTTCTAAATGTCCAAATCTCATTAAGGTTGTAGATAAGATGACTCCTGGTGGAAATAAATTCATCCAATAAAAAGTGTAAATGTTTTGGATGTTTTCAGAATATTTATAATCTTATTTATTTATATAATTTATTAATGAGGTAAATAATGAATCATTGTTTTGTCATAAATAATGTAATATATATGATATATAAAAAATATATAAAAAATACCATGATGTAGGAAAATGTTATATCTTTCTGAAGAATATTTATAGTCAAGAATATAACTTATATAACCCAATATAAAAATTAATTTACCAAAAGATATTTTTTTATGTCATATTTTTCATTACATTAATTTAATTAAAATAAAGTGTCATTATCACTCTTATGTGGCTACGTGAGGTCCCATAATCGACCTAAAGATGCCCATGTTTGGCCATGTCTCATCCAATATGGTTAGGAAAACTGTTAAGGTGATTTTGTATTATTATGATATTTTTTTACCTTGAATTAACTTATTTACCTTTAACTATGGTAAATAAAAGTGAAATGTTTGGCCATGACTCATCTAATATGGTTAGGACAAGTGTTAAAGATGCCTATATTTTTTTACCTTGAATTACATCATAGAAGGGGTCACTGTTTGGCCATGTTTGGCCATGACTCATCCAATATGCTCGCTCAGAGGTGCGAGCCCTAATGAAATAGTCACATCATATTCATCTAATACCTTGAATGATTGGTATGGCTCAATGATTACTCAGATACTGACATGTTGTCTTTCTGAATTTGTAGAAGATCTATGGAAGACATAACCATTAGATTTTTATAAAGAGTGACCCCTTCTATTAGAAAGGTTCTCAATCTATGTTTGGAGAAAATTCACGACATCATACGATATGAGTAATCTAATCTCTACCATCGCACAACTAAGCCCCATATAATGCTCACTGCTAGGCCCACCATCGGATCTAATGGTACACAGTCTAGTTTGAAACTCACTAACCACCTCAAGACAATACTTATCCACCAGTAAATCAAGATCGCCTCCAAACCTGAGGGGTATCTGTAACTGAAACTTGTGTAAGGCACTGAGCCTATTTGTGTCTTCTACCGGTTTCCCCAGTAGTAACTGCTGACCATTGAGCAGTGGTATTTCTAGGACACCACCCGAAGGTACCATCTCAGGAAAAAATCATTGTACTAAAGCCTCATCACTCTGTGGAATGTCCTTATGTCAATACATTGGAATCCTATCTGGATGGCTGTGTGGAGGCATCTTGTTAAAGAATAATGATGAACCACAATCAATATGTTATACCCAGTGAGATGACCCAAAATAGATCAAATGAAAAACATTTTAAAACCACATACAACTAGTGTTTTCGTTTACCGATCTGGAAAACATAGCTCATGATCTAGGTGTATGGATACGTCAGCCGATGCACCCACATTTGACTCCATGGACTAAAATCCAAACTCAAGACACGTAACACTATTACACCCTCTGATACCACTTTTTCATGACCCATCTCATGTGGCCCGTGCCATGACTACCCCAAGCCCACATTCCCCTGGCCAAGGGTTGGTGACAATAATAGAAATGGAATATCTGGAAAATGGGAAGGCATTGCCTCAAAACCTATACACACATAGACAGGGCACACTATGCACTAGTAACCCACAAAAGAAAAAGAATGATACAACCAAAACTAAAAACCACCATTGACTATAAAAGTAAGTAGTGAAAGTTAACAGAGCAGTATAAAATCTCAAACAGAAAGAATTTATATAAAAAAAAGGGAAAATAGCTCTTTAGATTGTCCTCCAATGATCCTACTAGAAGGGTAGGTACAACTCGTCTGTATGGCTCCCTACACCAACCAGTCAACTCTGTACACCATCTACTCCTAGCTCCCATGTCTTGTTCAATGATTCCCATCATCTGCACTATACACAACATGGTTTGGGTGAAGCCCATGGTGGGGTGAGTATAACAATACCAAGTAGGGACCCCAAGACCCCCGAAGGTCTCCGAGAATTCCACAAAAGAAAACCCATGAAGCATGATCTCAATCAGAAAGCACCTGTAAAGACTCATCTCAAACCAGGTATATAGCTTAAAAATAATAAGGATGACTAGTCATAAATCTATATCATCTTATTCTGTTGAGAGGAATTTTATGCTGAATCGATCAAGGTCACTAGGTGTTGAACCATAGAGGATTTCTAGGTTCTGACCCATAGATGATCTATTGGGGCTGACCCACGATGGATCACTACATAAAGACCCCAGAGTATCACTACGTGTCGAACCAGAGAGGATCATTAGGTACTGACCCACAGAGGATTGCTACGTTTTGACTCACAACAGATCGCCGGGTGCTGACCCACATAGGAACTCTAGGTGCGGACCCAGAGAGGATTTCACGGTGCTGACTCACTGATGATCGTTAAGTATTGACCCATAGATGATCACTAAATGCTGATCCATAGAGTATCTCTAGGTGCTTACCCACATAGGATCTCTAGGTGATTACTCATGGAGGATCTCTACGTGCTGAACAATAGAGGATCGCTAGGTGTGAACCCATTGAGGATCGTTAAGTGGTGACCCACGGAGGATCACTACATGATGACCCACATAGAATCTCTAGGTCATGGCCCACAGATGATCACAAGATGCTGACCCATAAAGGATCTCTTGGTGCTAACCCACAGAGGATCTCTAGGTGTGGACCCAAATAGGATCTCTAGGTTTTAACCCTCATTGGATCGCTAGGTGCTGACCCACATAAGATCAGTATTCTTTCATCATGTCATATCTAGCTTTCGGATTCCTATAATAAGCATTCTTAATTATTGGAGGATCTAATCCTCTTGTAATTTTTTGAACCCCAAAAACCATTAAGTCCCATAATGAAGTATCTCTACGAACCTCCTGGTCATAATAAATACAATGCAACATACAACACCTAAATCGGATGCCCGGTATGTTAGTTATAATAATTTTAGTGCTAGGGACCTGTTTGGATTCAATTTTGTTCCAGCCCAGTTCTACTCCAACATTCTCCAAATCAAAAAATGACTTTCACATATTAAGGGTTCCAGTGCCGCAAAAATTTTGTCAAATGGATGTATAGTTTTAGAGATATTCCCCTTTAAGAGAAACTAGAGGTAAAAGGGTCAGGGTCATATCAAACCCGGTCAGACCAACCTAAGCCCACCCAGTTTGGGATGAATCGGGCCCAACATGGCCTAGACTGAATCAGCTAGGCCCGTCCCAGGCCTGATGGACCCAGCCTGGAGCAGCTGGACCTGGTTCGGTCCATCTGTTGGGTGCGGCCCACCGACTGAGCGCGAACTCACCTCCCCACCGAACGGATAGAAGTCAGTTCAACTTTCAATCAACTGCGCTAGGATGACCCTTCCCCTTCAACTGCTGGTCCAATGGACCAATATAGGGAGGGACCCATGGTCTACGTTTGCCTCCACCATGACTGGAGTGGTGGTATCTCCTTTGCAACGTGCCGTGGTGGTGCACTCCCTACCTTCAAGGTGGAAGACATTATCTAGCTACCTCATCCTCCAATATTCGGTGCCACTGCACTGGTGGAGCTTCCACAGGTCTCTGGTGATGCTCTAGTGGTCTATTTTTTCTACCTTGCCGACGGGCCTCTCGGGATTCTACCATCACTGCGTGGACCCTACTTTTGTATTGTCGATCTATTTCTCATTTATCCACGAAGAATGCATAAATAACATGTTTAGAGGAGGGTATATGCCTTGTTCGGTTCATCCATCTCCCTCCGCGTCAGTGTCACGAATCGTTGCTCGTGCCCATGCCGTGAATACCACATGCCTACCTTCTATAGGCCAGGGGCTGGAGACCAGCACCGAAAGGCATATTCCCTAAAACGGGGAAGGCATTGCCTTTATAACCTATAAATGCACGCAACCAAGAACACAACAATATACAAACACAAGGCCAAATGTATAGTAAAAGGTGTTCATAAAGTTAGAAAAATGGTCCAGAATAGAAGCCCAGCTGAAAAGTACAGGAAAAATGAAAAGTACAAGTAAAATGGAATAGCTCATGTGAACACTTGCCAAAGATCCCAGCTGAAGGGTAGGTATTGGTATAAAACGGTCGTCTCTATGGTTCACCTAATCTAATGTCCACCTCCGAACATCCTCCAATCCGGGTTCCCTTGTCCTCAGTAAGCACTGTCTATCGTCTGCACCAAACACAACAAGGTGGAGGCATAGCCCGTGCAGGGGTCAGTAGGGTCCTTGAGACCCTAAAGGTCTCTCAAAATCCACAAAGTATAAACCACAAAGCTTGAAATCAACTGAAAACCCTACTTAGGTATATGACCATACATATACATAAGTTATCATTTAGGGAAATCTCAATCATGAGGAAAAAAAGAGTCCTACTTAAAAGCTCAAGCTCAACTGTTCCACTATAGAAGGAGTACCATAAAGGTATGAACCACACAGGTACACAACACAAAATAATACCACCACGGTATTACCACAAAGGAAATTACCACACATGTATGGACTCAGCACACAACAGGTATAACTTCGGTATAATAGTAGTGATGATTATATGTAACTAAAAATTCATATCATTCTGATAAGAGGTAGGCCCACGAAGGATCCCAAATCATCATCAGACCCACATAGGATTGTAGTACATAGTCAAAAGCACACATGATCCTAGTAAGTCATCAGACCCACACATGATCCTAGTACATCGTCAGACCCAAATCGGATCCTAGTACCTTGTCAGAGCCACATAGGACCTGATTACATCGTCAGACTCACACAGGATCCCAATACATCGTCAGACTCACATAGGATCCTAGTAAATCGTCAGTAAATTGTCACAACAAGATAGGATCCAAGTACATCATCAGTACGTCGTTAGACCCACACATGATCCTATTACATCTTCATTACGTCATCAGACCCACACAAGATCCTATTACATTGTCAGTACATCGTCAGACCCACACAAGATCCTATTAAATCATTAGTACATCCTTATACCCACACATAATCCTTGTACATCATCAGTATGTCGTCAGAACCAAACAATATCCTAGTACTTCTTCAGTACGTTGTCAAACCCACACAAGATCCTAGTACAATGTTAGTGCATCTTCAAACCTGCAAAGGATCCTTGTCCATCATCAGTACATCATCATACCCACACTGGAAGCTAGTACATCTTTAGTAAATCATCAGACCCAAAAATGTTTCTAGTATATCTTCAGTACATTTTCAGACCCACACATGATCCTATTACATCGTCAATACATCGTCACACCAACACAAGATCCTAGTACATCGTCACAACGATCTACAAGGTTCTCACACTAAGCTCCATTGTCTCCGTTAGGGTCTGCTCCTCAAGCCACTGGTCGATACACCAACTATCAAAAATTCTCATGAAGAATTATCCCAAAGGAAAACCCTATAATAGGGGTATCAATGAAATAGACGGTGCATCAATAGGATTCCCAGTATATAATTAATTAGTTATTTAGTCCCGAGGGCCCGGTTATATTCGTTCTCCATCCAAATCGAACATACCTCAACATTATCCAAATCTAACTTGAGGTAAAACAAATTTACCGTCTCACTCCTAGGATTCTGGTGCCGTAGACAGTTCATAAAAAGGACATTCGTAGCTCAAGATATGGCCGATAGAGAGAAAATGGGTAAGTGTTGGTCTGAGTCCGGTCTGACCTGGCGTACGGCTACTCAGTTTGTGTTGATCGAGCCGAAGCTACTCGGTCCAACCCGACTTATTCCTGGTGGGCCGGCCCATGCAGGGCGGTCTCGCCCAGTGGCCCGGCCTGGGCCGCCGCGAAGTAGCGGGGCGGCATCGGGAGGGGGGGTGCGCGGGGGCTGCGGTGCGGGGGGGGGGAGGAGGTCACGACACTGTAGTCCACCGTGGCTAGCCAGTCATCCTCTTTGCATGGCGCATCTATGCAACACGCCTTCACCGGCGGCCGGTAGCAACCCTGCATCCCTTCCCTCTCCGTCGTAGCACATCTCTGCGGCTCTCATCCGTCAGGCATGCTATCGAATGACGTCGCCTTCGTCGCGGCCTGTGGAGTGCCGAACACCATTCTCGTGACCCACCAGTGGCGGTTTCCATCCTCCTCCATTGCGAAGAACACCACAATCATGAAAAATCATCAAGAATGATAAGGGGGGAAAATTCATATAACCAACCCTACCTTTTCGTTCAATGGTGGAGGTCGCAAGGATGAAGACGAAGTAATTGAGGATGGTGGTGTCGGTGTTCGTTGCTTCCACAAGTTGCCTCCAATCCGGCTCAAGTTTATTCCATGTTCTTCAATTCCGGAGTGCGTTCTTGGTTGGAGGATGAGTGTCTCAAAAAATCTCCAATGATCCTCCCTTTTCCAAAACATTCCCCAACCATCAAGTGAGGATACAACATAGAATAAATTAATAACATATCATTTAATTTATATAGAAACAAATAATTAATTGGTGGAGTTGAGATGTTTTCCTCCCCATTATGAGGGCTTCAGGTGGTACCCCCCACCAAGCTTTGAATTGGGTGGTTTTCTATCTCTGGTTGTCCCCACCACCATAACCCATGTAGAGAGGTTTCAAGAATAAAAAAATGTTAAATAATAATATTTTTACTTTTCCACGAAAATGTAGAGACCCAAAGCATGACGTACATGGAAATTAAATTACTTTTGTGAAATACTTAATAGACAACAAAAACAAACACACAAGGACCGTAATAGTTTAGAGTCTTTGGAAACTCGGAACATAATCTTCTAATCATGGTGAAAGATTTTCAACATCTCCCATAAACATCTTCCCCTTTTTGTTTTCTTACCTAAAACCTTTCTTTATATCCTGGGGAAAATAAAACATATAAAGGGTGAGCTTAAATGCTCAGTAAGGGTAAGCATGGAGAAAATAAAACAAACCATATACATTTGAACTTCAAAACAGGAACGTAAAGATTAGACATCAAAATCATGAGATGTGAAAGAAGTCTTGGCAGTACGTAAGGAATAGGTCATAAAGGAACATCAATCATGATGAAATATCATAGGAATAAAACATGTTATTGTTTCAACCATTAAGAACATGTTATGATTTCCATAGTATCCAAGGCATTGCGGCCAAGACCATCTTAGTGGACAAAGTCCCTTTCGGAATCGAGTTCACTCCTCGTTCCAGTCTTGTATCACTAAACTGGATTAACTTACAGTTCAATCCATGTATATCACAAGAGATATAAATCTTTACGCAATTCATTGGAGGGAGATATAGGTCCCACCAATATCATAATAAAATCATTCTTACTTCTGCCACAACATAAACATAAACCATTCATCATAACCCAAAGAATAAAAATGGGTTTCATAAACATCATTCCATCATAACATAATCCTTATAAAACAGAAGGGATATCAATTTATCTTAAGAAAAATGAAACAATGTAAATCATAGATACATTATACTTGAAACATACACATATGAAATAATGTCATCTTATGTGGAAAATGGTTTTGATAAAACACTTGAAATGAATTCTTGAGGAAAATATCTTTTCTTCTTCATAATCATTTTATTTTCACAAAATACCATGTAATTTTAAAATAAAATGATTTTGTTGAAAATTGTCATGAAATATTGTATTGTAAGATTCTTGAATATAAGGAGTTATGAAACTGTAAAAATCTAATCATTCCATATAAGTTAAAAAAACATTATCCTCATACTTTTGTCAGAAAAGTCAAAAAGTTCCTCGTGTGGTAAAAAAAGTAATATTCCTTTAATAACGTGTGGTAAATTTAAAAAATCGGTAAAAAGGACTTTAAAATACATGAAAACATTTTTATAATACATGGTCTGGGATGATAATAATAACCCCAGTAAATACTTACGAATAAACAATCTCGGATAAAAACGATATTGGAAAAGTTATCCTTTACCTTATGTCTGATATGCTTCGCACGTATCCGAAACTCATGTATAATGATTTAAATAATGTCCTTGACTTATTAAAGAATCATATTCATTTTTATTATATCATATATGGTTTACTTATGACATTATATTACCCGTTCTTTTGTAAATTCCATGTTAAAGCAGCATTTTGGGTAAAATCAATTCATTTATCGTCTGTGTTTTGACTTGTAATTATTAACACGATTACTTAGATCATGTTTACTTAATTCCAGAATATGAAACATGATTTATATATAATATATATTCAGAATATACTTATATATAATAGATCTATAAATGGAAATAAATACACCGTTCATGGAGATGGTAGGTCGTACGTATGCATGAACGCAGTTTTTCGTTTCCTTATTGAATTGAATGGAATTAAGTAGATGACATACATATATATATACATAATTACAGTAGTATTATTTTGTAATATATTTAATGATTACTTATTATATATTCTTTATAATCATTCTTTATTTTTTAACATGGAAAATGAATCTCATCGCGTCGTGGAGACGGTAATCCGTGCGTACACATGAACGATGATATCGTTTCCATATTTATTGAATGGAATTGTACTGGATGAGATAATATATTAGAATAAGTATGATGTTATAATAATCATATATAGTTATTATTTACACCATTATACCCATCCATGTAAGGTGGTGGTGGAAAAACTGATTACACCACGGCGTGGAGACGATATTCCATACATACGCACGCGCGGTGATTTTATTTTCCGTAGGATGGATAGAAGGCGAAATAAGGATAATTAGTATATAAAATAACATATCAGTATATAATTAATACTTATTTTATTACTTTATAATTAAAAAACTAAATAAGAGTAAGTATAAGAAGAAATAATCTCGAAAGAGTCGGTAGAAGAGATTACCTCTTCCTCGACACACTTCCTTTAATCTTCTTCTTAGGGCACTAGAGTTGGTCTTTTGAGAAGACCAGAACCCCTATGATGTAACTAGAGATGTTGAGAAGATTAATTTTCATGGGTTGGAGGAGCTTAAAGGCTCAAAAGGGTGTGAAGAGAAGAGGGAAGGGGTGCCCTTTTTATAAGGGAGGAGAGGGGCACCTTAGGAAAAACATAAAATATTATCTTATAATAAAGTCATATTCAGTTTCTAATAGATCCAAATTGATTTATTTAGAATCTAAGGTGGGTATGGGTCGAAATCCTATCAACCAATATGTTTTATACAAGTTTAGGTTACTAGTTTATCCTTATCATTAAATTTAACTCTAAGTTAAATAATTTAACTTTTACCGTGTATTTTTGTTTTATTACACTATATGGTTAATAAACTTACTATAACAAGACAAACGAACCCCATGTGGTTGATTATTAATATATATATCCTTATCTAAGTCATTTGGACAAACCTTATTTTTTTAAGAATAAAATAACAATAAATAATATAATATTTGTTTTAAAAACTATTTTATGTCAATTTTGACACTATTTGGTACATGATTTTTTTGAAAACTATATCAGCATGATTAGTTCAAAAAAAGTAAATTTAATCAATAATAACATGTCATATTATCCTAGAAAATAATTTTAATTCATAAAAGTCTAAAATTACATTAATTTGGGAATTAATAACATCAATTATGTTAATATTTCATTAATAACGTAATTATTGCATCATCGTTGTGTCATAAATAATTTAAATTATTTAATATCGAAATTTTTTAAATAAAATAACATTATGTAGGGAATATTTTTATATTTATAATGAATATTTATAGTCTAATTTATCTTATGTATAACCCTATATTAAAAATGTTTTAGTTATTAAACATTTATTTTAACTCTTTTAACTCCTCTTCAAATAAAATAATATTAAGTGTCCTAATCTCATCCATGTGGAACTAAAGGGTAATATTTTATTCCTAAGGTATTTTTGGTCTAATTACACTTATCCAATATAATTAGGACATGTGTAAGGGTAATAATAATATCATTTTTACCCTTAATTACCCTATATACTTTTAACCGTGGTAAATATTAGTTAAAAGTTACTATTCAAAAAAATTAGTTTTTATCTTATTTAACCACATTCTAATCCTTGATATTAACCCTATCTCTCAGATTTTTTAAATTCCACTCACAGAAGCCGTAAAAATATGTTTTATGTAAACTTTCAAATTCTCCTAAGAGTTGGGTAAAAGACGGTGAAATGTTTAATAAAATTTTTATATATCTAAAATTATTATAAAATGACTCAAATGAATTACATTTAACTTATACAGGTATTATGTATCAATTTTAACCTAAAATAAATTTAAATAAAATAAATAATTATTTAAATAAAAATTTGGTTTTTTAATTAGTAACCTAGTGTTTTCACTATTCATCAAAACGTGAATGTTTTCAGAAAAATACCAAACATTTATCCTAGGATAATTTCAATATTCCGAATCCAAAAATGAAGTCCATTTTGGAAGATAAAATTTATATAATTTCAAAAAGTGGGTATTACTATTCATAACGGCTACTTCATAATAATATTATAATAATATCTCGTTTAGTGAAACTTGGTATTGCGTACTACACATGATATTGAAGAAGGTCTTGATTACATGTAATGCAATCCAATTCAGGGATGCATGTAGTGAATGCTCTATTTGGTGTTTCATATAACATAATCAAAACTTATTTCATTTATACATTAAATAAAATCTATACTTAATGTTGTGTAGAATAATTTCCACAAAACGCACTTGAAATTGTGTGTAACATGATCCAAGAATAGTGTTGCGTATACTGAAAGCTAATATGGTGTTACATATAGTACAAGCTAATATTGGTGTAGTGTATAATAGAAGACATCAAATAAATTAAAAATAATATATTTTATAAAATTTCAGGGTGTTGCATTCTACCCCCCTTAAAATGAATTTCGCCCTCGAAATTCATTGGGGTATAAATGGTTTACTAATTGAAAGTTTATTTCATAGAAACCCACATCGTAAAAAGGAATACTAAAACTTAATTTTAAAAAGTGAAGTATGAAACATATCGGTTACCCAAATTAACTCATCACTGGGTTTCCACATAGGTGAAAATATGGGTATGGAAGAGAAACCTAACCATCAAGTTCAGATGGAGAGTGGTAGAGAACATGGCTATGAAAAATCCAACAATCACAAAGCCATAAATTTTTGATGATCTATGGTACCATCTGATTAATCAGATATAAGATAAATAGGAAAAAAATTTTGGTTTTCATGATCATTTAGCTAATGTTGATGAATTTTTTAATTAAAAGCAATAGTTACTTGATTTTCGTACAATCTCACTGTTGTTCTTGCCTTGAACAATTTCCACTTCATCTCTTAAAGAAATGAAGTTGAATTTTTCATTCGTGAAGTGTTAGCAGATCATGCGATCGAATGGTAGGTCATTCTATCTGTCTAAAACAAAAGGATAGAAAAATTTATCAAAAATACATAAGTCCATCTATAGTGATATTAATCATATATGAATCCTAAATTGGACTTATACTTCATATATCATTCTGCTTAATATAATAAAACTAGTTTCAACTAACCAGGGACTTCCAGTAGGCCAGTTGTAGGTGATAAAGGCCTGTCGCACTTCGGTTTTGGGTTCGATTTCCACAGCCATGTCCGACGCGACCGGTTGTCGCCCATTCTGCAGGTTGCCCTTTTTTCTAAAAATTCATTATTATAACATCCTATCAATAATATCAAAAAAATTTCTATCCTTAAACAATACTAACTTATGTCCAACATAATCCATTCCAATCATTAAGCTTATCTAAAATACTTCGGTCCAAGCTCATAGTATAAAAAAAATTATTACTGGAAAGGTCACATAACAAGAATGTGAATACCATCATTTATCACCCATATATCATACGATATAACTTTTTGTTCACATTCCAAACTTGTGAATACCTTAATCATGTATTCTCTTGAAAAATTAATACCTAATGAACCTTAGTGAAAACATGAATGCGGTCAAAATTTAACACTTTCCACATACCAAAATCCCAAAATTTCTATATACTCAAACCATGATATAACTTTGTCCTTATATCATTCATGAGCTCGTTTCATTTTTTCTTTATCCCTTCAATATGTGCATATCATCTTCTTTACAAAAATATTTCAATCATTTTTCATGGTTACTGGTACCATATTCTTATATAAAACCACAATGGACCAATACAAAGATGTTCCAATATACCATAGAAGTACCTCAACAACATTATTCTTGAATACTAATACATAAAAATTTCAATCCATCCTCTTCAATTATTGTCATGGAATATGTCCTTCCTTCATTTGGAAGTAACCTCTTTGTTCATGGAATTGAGTTGGGTAATGCCCATGTTCTCCACAGATAAGACATTAGATTCCATAATAGTCTGTCACTCTATGACCCTTTTCTCCACATAGATAAAATCTTCCCCTCCATTTGAGGTTTTCCTCATGGTTCTTCTTCCCTTCTTTATAAATCTCAATCTTACTTTCTATATGCTCCTCATCATGCGAACATGCATAAAATTCCATCTTCCTCTTATTTGATGACATAGGAATACAATGAAACTTCACCTGGTTAATCATATATCTAGATGAATAATTCGGCATAATCACAATATCTTTCTCTCCAGAAGTTAGACAATTTCATTGATCATAGTCACCAATTTGTCCATTAGAATCAATGTTAACTGAATTCCTTCCCTTTCCCTCCATTCACTAAGACCAGAAATCATAGGGTAAGAAACAGTTAAAATAACGAGGAACCACATAATCATAAAAAGTCACTTGTGGGATTTCTAAATTATCACACATTCATTAATCCATGACACCCTAGGTTCACGCTAGGTTATTCATGATTACCAACATAATTCTAGGACTATAACCTCTAGTTATACTAAATCATAGGAACATCCCTAGACATACCTTAGAGATATCTCTAGGGATCTCACTAAAATTTTCACATCCTAGTTTCCAAAGGTTAATAAACCATTCATCTGATACCAACTGTAGAGACCCTAAGCCTAACGTACATGGACATTACATTAGTTTTGCGAACTACTTATTACATAACAAAAACAAACACATAATGACCATAATAGTTTAGTGTCTTGGGAAACTCTGAATATAATCTTCTAATTGTGGTGAAAGATCTTCAACATCTCCCATAAAGATCTTCCCATTTTTGTTTTCTTACCTAAAACATTTCTATATATCCTAGGGAAAAGAAAACATATAAAGTTTGAGCTCAAATTCTTAGTAAGGGTAATCAATACAGAAAATTAAACAAACCATATCCATTTGAACTTCAAAACATGAATGTAAAGTTTACACATTAAAATATTGAGGTGTGAAATAAATCTTAGTAGTACGTAAGGCATAGGTCATAATGTAACATCAATCATGATGAAATAGCATGGGAAGAAAAAATGTTATTGTGGAACCCATTAAGCACATGTTATGATTTCTATATTAGCCATGGCATTGCTGCCAAGACCAACTTAGTGGACAAAGTCCCTTTCTGAATCGAGTTCACTCCTCATTCCAGTCCTGTATCACTAAAATAGATTAACTTACCATTCCAGCCATGTCTATATCAAGAGATATAAATATTTACCCATTTAATTGGAGGGAGATATAGGTCCCACCCATCTCAAAATTAAATCATTCTTAGTTGTGCCACAACATTAACATAAACCATTCATCATAACCCCAAGAATAAAAATGGGTTTCATAAACATCATCCCATCATAACATAATCCATATAAATCAAAAGGGATATAACTTCATCATAAGAAAAGTGAAACAATTTAAATCATAGAGACATTATACTTATAACATACACATATGAAATAATGTCATCTTAGATAGAAAATGTCTTTGATAAAACACTTGAAATAAATTTTTCAGGAAAATACCCTTTCTTTTTCAAAATCATTTTCTTTTCACAAAATGCCATGTAATTTTAAAATAAAAGTATTTTGTTGAAAACATTCATGAAATATTGTATAGTAAGATTCTTGAAAATAAGGAGTTATGAAACTGTAAAAATCCATTCATGCCGTTTAAGTTAAAAAAACAATATCCTCGTACTTTTGTCGGAAAATTAAAAAAGTTCCTCGTGTGGTAAACAAAAGTATGATTCATTTCATAACATGTGGTAAATTTTAAAAATGGATAAAAAGGACATTAAAAATACATGAAAAGATTTAGGAAATATAGACAAGGATGATAACAATAACCCCAGTAAATACTTACGAATAAACAATCTCGGATAAAAATGAGTTTGGAAAAGTTATCCCATACCTTAGGTCCGATATGCTTCGTACATATCCGAACCTCCTGTATAATGATTTAAATAATTTAATTGAATTATTAAAGAATCATATTATTTTTTATGATATCATATATGGTTTACTAATGACATTATATTACCCATTCTTTTGTAAATTCCATGTTAAAGAAGCATTTTGGGTAAAATCGTTTCATTTGTCGTCCGTGTTTTGACTTGTAATTACTAACATGATTACATAGATCATTATTAATTATTTCCAGAATATGAAACATTAATTATATATAATATATATTCAGAATATAAATATATATAATAGATCGATAAATGGAATGATATACACCATTCATGGAGACGATAGGACGTACGTATGCATGAACGTTGTTTTTCATTTTTTATTGAATTGAATGGAATTAAGTAGATTACATACATATATATATATACATAAATATAGTATTATTATTATGTCATATATTTCATGATTACTTATTATATATACTTTATAATCATTCTTGAATTTTTAACATGGAAAATGAATTTCATCGTGTCATGGAGACGGTAATCCCTACGTACGCACGAGCGATGATATCATTCCCATATTTATTGAATGGAATTGGACTGGATGTTATAATATCTTAGAATCAGTATCATGTTATATTAATCATATATAGTTATTTTTTATACCATTATACCCATCCAAGTAAGGTGGTGGTGGAAAAACTGATTCCACCACGGTGTGGAGACGGTATTCTGTACGTACGCATGCGTGATGATTTCATTTTCCGTAGGATGGATAGAAGATGAAATAGGGTTGTTTCATATTTATAATAACATATCATTATATAATTAATACTTATTTTATTACTTTATAATTAAACAACTAAAGAATAGGATGTAGAAGAAGAAATAAACCTGAAAGAGTCGGAAGAAGAGATTACCTCTTCCTCAATGCACATCCTTTAAACTCTTCTTAGGGAACTAGAGTTGGTCTTTTGAGAAGACCAGAACCTCTATGATGTAACTATAGATGTTGAGAAGTGGAATTTTCCGGGGTTGGCCTAGCTTCAAGGCTCAAAAGAGTGTAAAGGGAAGAGGGAAGGGGTTCCCTTTTTATAAGGGAGGAGATGGGCACCTTAGGAAAAACATAAAATATTATTTTATAAAAAAGTCATATTCGGTTTTTAACAGCTCCAAATTGATTTATTTATAAGAAAAGGTGGTTATGGGTCGAAATAATTTCAACCAATAGGTTTTAGACAATTTTAGGTTACTATTTTGTCCTTATCATTTAGATTTAACTCTATGTTAAATAATTTAACTTTTACCATGTCTTTTTGTTTTCTTACACTACATGGTTAATAAACATACTATAACAAGCCAAACGAACCCCATATCGTTAATTATTAATATATATATACTTATCTGAGTTATTTTTCCGATCCTTATATTTTTAGGAATAAAATAACAATTAATAATATAATATTTGTTTTAAAAACTATTTTCCGTCAATTTTGACACTATATGGTACTTGATTTTTGTGAAAACTATATCAGAATGATTAGTTAGAAAAGGGTTAATTAAATCATTAATAACATGTCATATTTACCTATAAAATTAGTGTAATTCATAAAAAGTCTAAAA
Source organism: Viscum album (assembly GCA_963277665.1). NCBI lineage: Eukaryota > Viridiplantae > Streptophyta > Magnoliopsida > Santalales > Viscaceae > Viscum > Viscum album. The sequence goes on from OY728127.1 coordinate 247,773,415, forward strand.
TTACATTTATTTTCTTATTCATAACATCAAGTATGTTAATATTTCATTCATAAGGTAATTATTACATCATCATTATGTCATAAATAATTTAAATTATTTAATGTCATAAATTTATAAATAAAAACCCATTATGTAGGGAATCCTTTTAGATATCTAATTACTATTTATAGTCTAATTTATCTTATGTATATCCCTATATTAAATATGTTTTAGTTTTTAAACATTGATTATAACTCTTTTAACTCTTCTTTATATAAAATAATAATAAGTGTCCTAATCTAATCCAAGTGGACCTAAAGGGTAATATTTTATTCCTAATGTTGTGTTTGGTCGAATTACACTTATCCAATTGAATTAGTACATGTTTTATGGTAATAATAATATAATTTTTACCCTTAATTACACTATTAACTTTTAACTGTGGTAAATAAAAGTAAAAAGTAACTATTCACCAAAAATTATTTTTATCTTATTGAACCACATTTTACTCCATGATATTAACTGGGTCTCTCGGAATATCGAAATTCCCCTCAGAGAAGCGGTAAAATTATATTTTATGTAAATTTTCAAATTCTCTTAGAAGGTGGGTAAAAGACGGTGAAAAGTTCAATAAAATTTTTATATATCTAAAATTATTATAAAATGACTCAAATGAATTAAATTTAACTTATATAGGTATTATGTATCAATTTTGACCGAAAATAAATATAAATAAAATAAATAATTATTTAAATAAAAAGTCGATTTTTAAATAGTAACACAGTGTTTTAACTATTCATCAAAAATTGAATGTTTTCAGAAAAATACCCAAAATTCACCCTAGGATAATTTCGATATTCTAAATCCAAAAATGATGTCCATTTTGAAAGATAAAATTTATACAATTTCATAAAGTGGGTATCTATTCATAAGGGCTAGTTCATAATAATATTATAATAATATCTCGTTTAGTGAAACTTGTTATTGCGTACTACAAATGCTATCGATGAAGGTCTTGATTGCATGTAATGAAAGCCAAGTCAGGGTCGCGTGTAGTGAAAGATCTGTTTGGTGTTGTTCATAACATAATCAAAACTTATTTCATTTATACATTAAACAAAATCTATACTTAATGTTGCGTAGAATAATTTCCACAAAACAAACTTGAAATTTTGTGTAACACGAGCCAAGAATAGTATTGCGTATACTTAAAGCTAATATAGTTTTGCGTATAGTACAAGCTAATCTTGGTGTAGTGTATAATAGAAGAAATCAAAGAAATTAAAAATATTATATCTCATAAAATCTCGGGGTGTTAAAGAAAAACTGAAAACTATCACTCACCCTCGACTTACTGCGGTTGAGGTAAAGGTCACTTTAAGTGAATATCGGCGCTGTGTGTTCAATGGTGTCCACAACTTTCAATTCCGAGCACCAGTTTAAAAGTAAAGAAAAACCCGCTCACACGTTTACTGAACGTACCCAAAAATAATTTTTAGAAATTCATTCTGGGCACACTGGGCCTTAGAATCATGCACCATCCATTTTTTGCGGTCTTGTAATATTCCATATCATTTAAAAAAATTACATGAAATTTTGGGGTCTTTACATTCTCCCCACCTCAGGGATTTGCATCCCCGTAAGCCACAACTCTAAACTAGGAAAACAAGTGAGAGAACATAGTAGGAATATGTGCCTCCCACCCCCATGTGCTCTCCTGGAGGTTCTTATGCTGCCAGTGAACGTGCACCAGAAAAATCGACCTCCCACAAAGGACCCATTCCTGTCAACCCTCAATCTCCATTGGAGTCTCTGAAAATTTCTCCCCATCATCGATATACTGCAAGTCATGGTCGATGACGGGAGATGGGTCATGCACGTATCTGCTTAGCTAGGATACGTGGAAGACTTCGTGCACCCGGTGCAACTGAGGGAGAAGTTCTAAGAGGTAAGCCACCTCACCAACTCTGCTAAGGGCCTGGAAGGGATCAATGAACGTATAAGATAACTTTTCGCCCCATCCAAATCTTCGCAAGCCTCATCGAGGTGAGACCCGTAGAAAGATTTGGTCACCTTCCTCAAACTACATAGGTATCTATCTCCTATCGGCAGAAGACTTCTGTCAGCTCTGTTCAGTCGTCATCCACTCCTGGATGATCTACACTTTCTCTGTAGTAGCCTGTACCATCTCTGGTCCCCTGAGTGATGACTCCCATGGGTCATTCAAGCACAAGGGTGATCTGCAATGTCACTCGTACAATTCCTCAAAAGGTTTCATCCCAATGGCAGAGTGATAGATATTATTGAATGAAAACTCTATCAAAGGCATGTGATCCTACCAGCTGCGACCGAAGTTGATGATGCAAGCACGCATCATGTTCTCAAGGGTTTGAATGTTCCGCTCAGTCTGGTCATCCATAAAAGGATGGACGGTGGTGGTCAAATGAAGGTGCATCCCGAAAACCTCTTAAAACCCCTTCCATAGACGGGAAGTGAAACATGTATCATTATCAGAGACAATTGTTGAGGGTACTCCATGTATCCACACAATCTCCTGCAGATAGAGGTATCCCAATCTATCTACTGATCTCTGCTCTCTGATCGGTAGGAATTGAGCCGACATGGTGAGCTGGTCGACGATCACCCAGATAGAATAATTACCTCTAGATGTACATGGATTTTTTGTCATGAAGTCTATGGATATCCCATACCACTTCAACTTTGGGAACTCTAAAGGATGAACCAATCCTAGTGGTACCTAATGCTCCACCTTCACTTGCTGACAAGTGAGGCACCGAGAGACAAACGTTGCTACTGCTTTCTTCATTCCTAGCCACCAGTGTTATCCTCGGAGGTACTGGTACAACTTCACCAATCCTGGATATACCACTAGAGGGGATGTGTGTAACTACCTCACCACTTCCTATTGATGTTACACTGGTACTATTATACATACTCTGAAGTGGATGAAGCGCTCCCTACCTTCAGAAATTACATCAGGTTCCAGTCCTATGGATACCTGAGCACGTCGAGCCTCGCATTCAACATCCCAACGATGCGCCTCCCTGACTCGCTGAAGATGTGGAGGGTGACTGTAAGAGACTAAAGAAAAGATTCTCTATCTCAATCCACTAAGGATATATGCAAATTGACCAGCTTCTCTGTCACCTTACCTAGAAGCTGTATACTGGATCTTTTTCTGAGTGCATAAACGACAATTTTCCCCTTCCTAGGATTATAGAAAATCATGAAGTCATAGTCTTGGAGGAACTGGATCCAACATCATTGTCTCTGGTTCAGGTCTTACTGAGATAAGATATACCTGAGACCCTTGTGGTCTGAGTAGACTGTAAAACAATCACCTATTATGTAATGCCACCACAACATCAGTGAAAATACCACTGCTACTAAATCCAGGTCATGGGTAGAGTAGTTCTACTTTTTAGTATCTATCTCAGCTTCTGAAAGTACTGCTGACACTTCTCTATCCACAAGAAATAATCCCCCTTTTTTGTCAAAGCTGATGTGGGTGACGCTACCCTAGGGAAGTTGGGTACAAATCTCTCGTAGTACCTAGCCCTAGTAGATGTCCCTATTCATATGGGGTGGTAATCCTAGAAAAATCTTTTGAAAATATGTCCTCAAGCTCTACCACTCATGTTTGGAACTGAAAACTCAAAACTACCGCTTCCACAACGGTAGGTTTGGCTGACTCGTGAGTGATCAGTTGTACCGTCCTATGCATGAGTCCATCCTGTGCTGCCTGGTCTTCCTTTTCACTGACTAAGGAAAACCACATTCCAATGATGTAGGGAAACCCCAATCTTTTTTCCTAATACAGTCAATCTAATTTTGAACTGGTGATGCTCAGTCCATACCCAAACTAACATCGTATATCCTCGACACTGCCACCAACAGGTTCTAACCGAAACTCTCATCTCAAGGGCCAGATCACACCATCAGCGTAAGTGTGATTTTTGAGTCTCCTCCCAAAATATTATCCATACATGAGGGTCAATTAAAAGATTTAACTGGAAGCTCTAGGTCTGGGAAGGATTCGTGGAAGGAAGGAATGATTGGTACATATGTCTATTTATATGAAAACTAGTAGTAGACACAGACCATACCACTAATCATTCCCAGAGTCCTTGGGCCACACTTCTTGACAGCATGCAGCTACACCTTTCCCCTGCCCTCAAGCTCCTTGAGCCTCATGGGGACCACAAAAGGGGGGTGGTTGTAATATGTCGAAATGTACACCAAATCATGCTTCTCCCCTAGCTCTACTTACACATCTGTATCCCTATAGATTCATATATCCCTAACATGTATTCATCCTGAAACATAATTACAAGCCCAAGTCTCCAAGACAAGAACTAGTTTTCTGTTTTCCCACTAAAATCATTCACTGGCTGTATCCGCTCAGCCAAAGAACCTTAAACCACAATGGTACTCTATATCACCCCAACATAAGTAGGAATGTAAAGAAGAATAGTGATGACTCAAACATCCTTAAACACATTGCGCTTGAATGTACGATCCTTAAAGCACTGATCATAACATATAATTGAGTACCAAGAATGATTGGTGCGCCTCGTTGGATACTCAGCTACCAACATTACGTCCTGCCGACCTATAGAAGATCTCGTGAACTCTTAGCCACCTCCTCGAGCCAGTTCTCAACTTCCTAGGATTCAAGCTCTCTTTAGATATAATGGGGTATTTGATGCTGAATGATGCGTAAAACCCTAAGAATATATGTGTCCTCTACCAATACTACCGGTTGTAACTGCTGACCAATGGGAAGTGATATAGCTGACCCACTACCCGAAGGTACTATATAAAGTAATGGTCAACATATCAAAACCTCATCACAATGAGGACCATCCTCATGATCACTCACTGAAAAATTCTAGTAGGTAAGATCACTATATCCTCTATTGGGGTCTAAACTATGCGAACAAAATTAACAACTGCATCCTACGAGCCCACAGATACATGGGAAACAGTCCCACTCGAAACCTCGAGGGCCTCTACTACTGGAACTAATGCAACACGCTCAGTCGGCATACACCATCCGCAAGTGCGGCTGGTGATATCTACTTCCCAACATGTTATGGGGCTGTTGGTACACCACCTGAAGGTGCCAACATAGTAAGAGGGCCCTACACCAGATCCTCGTCACTCGGTGAGACATCATCATGTACTCTCTCAGGAATCCGTGGTGACTGTCTACATAGTGGCATCCTGATAAAGAACAGGAGCGCCACGATCATTTAGTTATACCTGCTGAGCTGACTCAAGAAAACACAAGAAAAAACATTCAAAACACACACGTAATCAGTGTTTTCGTGCACTGAGTCAGAAATCAGAAGTCAGAGTCCTGTTGTATGGATATGTTGGCCAGTGAACCAATACAAGAATCCCTAATCTGATAAGCACACTCATTAAACTTAAAACTATAGACATTAAAAAATAACATAGTCCAATGTTCTGCTGTCGAACCGACTCCTCTGATACAAAATGTTTTCTTTACCCATCCCGCAGGCCTGTGACATGACTACCCAAAGCCCGCCTTCCTTATCCCAGTGGATGGAGACTAGAACCGACATGTGTATTCCCAAAAATTCAGGAAGGAATTGCCTTTAAAACCAGTAAACACATGCAACCAAACACACATCAAGATACGAACAAAATGAATATCGTATACTAAAATGAGTGTGTACAGTATGAAAAAGGGGCCAAAATACAAGCCCAACTAAATAGTAGAGGAAAACTAAAAAGTACAAGTAAACTGGAACAGATCCAGTGAACACCCGCCAACGATCCTTCCTGAAGGGTTGGTACAACTATCGAACAATTGTCTTTACTGTACACCTTTTCTAATTTCCACCTCCAAGCTACCTCTAGTACTGGTACCCTCATCATTAGTTAGTTTTGTCCATCGTCTGCACAAAATACAACAAGGTGTGTGCATAACCTATGCATGGGTGATTATAACGAAACTAAGTAGGGACCCCGAGACCATCAATGTCTCACAAAATCCACCAAGAATAAACCACAAAGCATGAAATCAATTGAGAAACCTACTTAGTTATATGTCCATACATATACCTAAGTTATCATGTATTCACATCTCAATCGTAATGAAACATAGTGTCAAAATAAAAAGCCCAATTTCTACTATTCCACAAAGGAAGAGTACCATGAAGGTAAGTACCACACAGGTACACCACACAGAAGAATGCCACCATGGTATTAACACAAAGGAAAGTACCACACAGGTACGAACTCATCTCACACCATGTTTAACTTATGTACAATAGTTGATATGATTAGATGTAACTACCAATTAATATTATTCTGTTAAAAGGTAGTCCCATGAAGGATCCTAAATAATCATCAGACCCACAAAGGATCATAGTACATCGTCAGAAACACACAAGATTCTAGTGCCTCATCAGACCCACACAGGATCCTAGTACATAGTCAGACACACCCAGGATCCTACTACCTTGTTAGACCCACACATGATCCTAGTACATCGTCAAACCAACACCATATCCTAGTACATCATCAGTACGTCATCAGACCGACACAAGATCCTAGTCTATCATCAGTACGTCGTCAGACCCACACAGGATCCTCGTACATCATCAGTATGTTGTCAGGACCACACAAGATCCTAGTACATCATTAGTACATTGTCAGACCCACACAAGATCCTAGTACATCATCAGTACTTCCTCAGACCCACACATTATCCTAGTACATTGTCAGTACGTCATCAGATCCACACAGGATCCGAGTATATTGTCAGTACGTCGTCAGACCCGCACAGGATCCTAGTACATCGCCAGTTTTTTATAAGACCCACACAAGATCCCAGTACATCATCAGTAAGTCATCAGACCCACGTATGATCCTAGTACATCAATAGTACATCTTCATACCCAAAAAGTACCCTAGTAAATCATCAGTACGTCTTCTAACCCACACATGATCCTTGTTAATTGTCATAACCAGCTACAGGTTCCTGCACTAAGCTCGCTTGTCTCTGGGAGGGTCCGATCCTCAGGCCACTGGTCGATACTCCAACATCCATGAAGTCCCAGGAAAAAGTGTCCCAAATGACCGATATGTAGTAGGGGTGTCAAAAAAATAGACGGCGTTTCAATCGTACTCCCGATCTATATGTTTTTAGCCTTTTAATCCTGAGGGCCTGGTTGGATTCGTGCTCGATCCAACTCCACCGTACGCCAAATTTATCCAAATCTCAAGTGGGGTATACCAAAAGTACAATCTCACACCAAGGTTTCTATAACTATATATGGTTCATCAAATGGATTCTCGTAGCTCATGATATGGTTGATATAGAAAAAATGGGTTGTAGTCAGTCCAGGTCCGGTCCAACCCGGCCCGACCTGGAGAAACCCGCTGGGTCCGGCCCAGCCCTTGGTTCGGTGAGGTGGAAGTGGTGCGATAGGGAGGCTGCGGGGCGGTGGTCTGCCACGACTGGCCGGATGGCTATCCATCCACTCCGTGTGGCGCGGTCGCGTGTTTCACCTTCGCCGATAGCCAGGAGTGAGATGACATCCCTTCCCTCTCCGCCATGGCTCATGGACACGGTTCTCTTCCGTCGGGTGTGCGGTCAAGTGCCACCACCTTCTTCGCGGCCGGTGGAGTGCTGACCACCATTCCCATGCCCCACCGTTGTCAGTTTCCTTCCTCCTTCATCTCATAAATCACAAAAAAAACATCAATGTATTGCAGAGAAGTTGGGCCATGGTCGTTTGGCCCGCACCCTCCCCGTTAGGGCGATAGCATGCGGCTCGATAAAACTTGAATCATGAAGAATTTTCATGAATGGTAAGGGGGAAATTCAAATAACCAACTCAACCTTATCGTCCGTTGAAGGAGGTCGTGTTGAAGAATATGAAGTCATTGGGGCTTGTGGCGTTGGCCTTCATTGCTTCCGCATGATGCCTCAGATCAAGCTCATGTGTGATACTTGTTTTTCAATTCCGAAGTGTGTTCTTCATTGGAGGATGTGTTTCTCCACAAATCTCCAAAGTTCCTCCATTTTCCAACACATTCCCCCAACTATCAAGTGAGGATCCAACATTGAATAAATTAATAACTTATCATTTAATTTATGTTGACACACATAATTAATTGGCGGAGTTGAGAGGTTTTCCACCCCATTATAAGGGGTCCAAGTGGTCCCCACAGTCATGCTTTGAATTGGGAGATTTTCCAACTCGGGTGGTCCCCACAAACAGAACCCATTTAGAGAGGTTTCATGAATAAAAAAAATTAACTAATTTTATTTTTAATTTCCCACTAAAAAGTGAAAAACTATCTTTCACCCTCGACCTACTGCAGTCTTGGTAAAGGTATCCTTAAGCGAATATCAGCGCTGCGAGGTCCATGGTGTCTTCAAATTTCAATTTCGAGCACCAGTTCAAAAGTTACAAAAACTTTCTTGCATGTTTACAGACCATACCCGAAAATATTTTTCAGAAATACATTCCGGGAAAACTGTGCTTCAGAATCACGCACTGTCATTTTTTCAGTCTCGTAAAATTCAATTTAACTTAAAATAAATTACATGGAATATATGGGTCATTACTGTAAGCATTATTACATGGGAGAGAATATTGATCATCAAAACCCCATAAATAAACATCGAATCATCCTCCCTCATTAATCTACCAATCTCAGATAAACCTGTTGAACGATTGGTCTGCGTTCATTATAATATTCAAGAACTGGAAAGTGGTAGAAATTAAGGGCATAAACCCCCTACGTCGAGTTTCTTGGAAGACATAGAAGATGAGGGAGACGAACCCACATTCAAAGGTATTCATCATTTCCAGTCATTGTCCAGTTGAAATCCTCCAAAGGTTGTGGAGGCTCTATTATACGTGGGCGGATGATTTCATAGGCCCATCATTATCAGTTCCTCCCGTGAGTGATAATAAACCATACCCTATAATTGTTTAAATAAAAGAGAGGGAAACACACACTTTATTTCATTAATGTGGTTCATTAATGAACCATAATTAATGGTCCATTAATTCAAAAAACGACATAATTACACAACCTAGGGGTATTTTCATTAAATGAATTCAATTCAATCCTGATGTTATACCACGGTTCCTCCACTGTTTCTCAACGATTACCTCAAAGGAATAAAAATAACTTTGGAGTTATTATTTTTTATGGTAAATTCAAAAAATTATCTTTTTCAAATGACCTAAGCTAGTCTATGTTAATATTCACCTAAGAGAATTCCAGTGCTACTAATTCAAGAATTTCATAGGATTTTTAATCCATGAACCAGTTCAAAAATTAGAAATTCGAACCTTCCCATTTACTGAACGTACATTAAAAATTTTCAGAAATTATTAATAGTCACCTTTGACTCACGCTGGTCGAAGGTAGCCTCTTCATTTGTGGAACACGCCCTCACGTGCTCAATGGTACTCTAAGATTTCCAATCTGAGCTACCATTAAGGGATTAAATAATTTTACAATAAAATAATTCTTACTTAATAATTTTATTTACGACGAAAAACTAACTTCCATTCTTGGCCCACAGCGGAAAATGTTACGATCTGTCTAAGGAAGGTATACACTCACAAGATCTATGGTGGTCTTGAATTTTTAATCCAAGTCACTGTTCTTGAGATATAAGCATCTAAAAAATAAAAAAAAAATATTTGATTTTTTTTCAGTTATTCTATTTTTGGGTTTTCTCACGGGAGTCACGCACTGACTAAACATAAGTCGCGCCTAGGTTATACCTACCATCCTAAATTCAACGGTGCCCTGAGATTTCTGATTTGTGATCCTGTTTATGAGTTATTCCACTTTTTCAAGAAATCTACATAGGAACACTATTTAAAACATAACATTTTTCAACGTATCTTTTATGGAACTCCGGTCTTTAGAATCGTGTGTCGTCAATTTTCATAGTCTTTTAATAATTATATTTAATTAAAAAATTCATGGAATTTTTTGGTCCATAAAAGGGATTAATATGCAATACTTTTTTATGTATGTTTTTGGTCATTTATTTGTTATGGTTATTATTTAGTAATTTGGGGACTATATGGAAGATCTGTTTATATAATATATTTGATACATTTATATGTGTAATTTATATATAAATTTCATTAATTCATTGTTTAAAATTTAATATTATCCATCACTCATTCCTCAAAACAATATTGGGGAGTTTATACAGGGTCATGATAAAGTCAATTTAATTTTTCAAACAATTGAAGAGTATAATAGCTGAAATAGTGAGGACATTTGAAATATCTGATTTACTTGAGGTTTTTTTATTTATGTAATTTTGTTTCAATGTTTGATATTTTGGGATGATATATTATGGGCTATTGATATTTCATTTGGGTTTTAAAATTAATATGGGTTAGTTAATGTTAGTTGCTTTTCCACATATAGTTGAAAACATTTTAAGGGATCAAGTACATGGTGGAAGTGTGTTATGTACTCAATGGTAATGAAAGAGGTAATACGTGAATATGGGTGCCACTAGGAACCATTTTCCCACAGATTCAGTTTCTAGTATACCTTAGATTTTGTTTCTAATAAGGAAATTCATGGAATTTTAAAATTCTACCCATTTATTATCTTTTTGCTATTTAAAATCATTCATTTTCTATAATACATATCCCACTAAGGTTTTTCCGCATTATTTTCACCATAATTTATCATTATAATACAAAATTATTCCATGTGTGTTATATAATCCAAGGCTAATGTGAACATGTGTTTCAATTATCTTCTTCATTATTTTTAATATTTTGATATTATGGTAACATTAAAAGAGTATTTTCATTCAGGATTTCACAAATCACATGTTGAAATACATTTTAATACCTTTTTGTTGTCTTTTATGTTATAATAAAGTGATTAGTGTTAGATTTAAAATAAATTATTCACAATATTTACAAGAATATATTTCAATAATGTGTTTTTATTCAATTTATTTTAGTGGGGATTTAATTTAGTGATTATTGTTTCTATGATATCTAGGTCATCATATCTAGTTACAAGTATATAATTAAGGGGATATTCAACCTATGTTATAGAAAAGAATTTTTTGTGTTTTTCAATATAGTATTATTGATTTCATTAGTAGTTTTTTATTAAAGTATTTGAATTTTTGTGTGTGGATACACTGATGTTAGTAGATAATAAGTTATGTATTTCTAAACTTATTCTTATTATTAGCTATTTCAAGAACTATGATGTATTTGGTGATTAAAATTTGGATTACTTATATACATGATATAAAAAATAACCAATATTATCTCAATTATATTTATATGTATAATTCAATAAGATTTCATCAATATATTGATATATCAAATGATCTGTTTCTCCATGAAATGAAAAAAATTTATGCGGACTAAGATAACGAATTAATTTACTAAAATTCATTATTTTCAACATTATATTATGGATAATTTTATGGAACTTCATATATAATTTGGAATTGGTAAAAAATATTAGGTTTTAAATACAATGATTTCAAATTAAATTTAACACACATATATGCAACATTTTAGATTTTTTCTATTTTCTAGAAAGATTTATGATATAACATGATTTTTTGATTATATTTAACAAATAATAAATTCTTAAGAAGGTAACATGATTTTTTGGAAAAAAATGTGGGTAATTATTTTTAACCACTCAAAATCAAAATTATCAACCATTTTAGATGAATTAATAATAACAATAAAAATATATTTGGAATGAGATATTTGATTGAAAATTTTATATGATTAAATTTTATTTTTTCAATAAATAATCATTTTAAATGGATCAATATATTTCTCAAGATATTGATTTCTTCCAATTTCACTATATAAATTATATGATGATAATTTTTTCGTATAAAATGTTAGAGTAAGATGATAAGGGATATATTTAATGAATAAATTCTTATTATCATAATGTTATTTTAAATAACTAATTCATTGAACTATTGGAAATTACTGTCTACTTGTATTTGAATGATTATGTCTAATATAATAAGATGAAATATATTATAATATTGTAATAAATTCTTATGGCATTAAATAAGATAATCCATGAAAATTTATTAATATACCAATTGATATATCTAATGGGTGTTCTCTAATTCAACAAAAAAACTAACAACTATTGTTATTGATTTAGAATATAACCAACACATTTATATTGTTCATGTTATTTATTAACTATTCCATATACCCTTACTCAATTTAGCTATATTAAAAACTTAAAAATCATATCCATTGGATGAGAAGGTGCTTCTATGGTAATGAAATGAATTGGCATAGAAGGGTTTTGAATAATTTTATAACCCCTAATACTATATAATAATGTATATATTTATGTTATATCCCTAATGATATAATAATATACCTCAAAAAATCTTATAAAAATTGAATCCAATGTAGGGTAAATAATTTTTCATTAAATAATTCATGAATTATATATGTTGGGAATTATTTTTTTCCAAAATATATCATGTTTACTCACAAAGATAAAGTCAAGGAAACAATAGTTTTTCAGTTACAAATGCTACAAGAATATTATCATTATATCAGATAACTTATATCAAATATTTTTTGTGAGATATACATATTTAATATCACTTATGTTCTATTACTTTGGTGGAGAAACATTTATATTTGGTTATTTATATATCAAATTATTTTCCATTTTTTTAATAAATTAATGTTATCTAAATTTTAAAATGTTTTGTTGAATGTTTCATTCTATTCAATGCGGTTGAAATATTCATTACCTAAAAAATACAAGATATTATGAGATATGAATCATTTGGATATATTCATATAAATGGATTATATTTATGGATATTTGTTCCATAGTTTGATGAAAAGGGGTGGAATTACAACGCCTATATAATTTTATAAACATTTCCACCTTTTATAGGGATGTGTGACAACATTTCCCAATAATTGATTCATCATCATTTCTTCACATACTAGGGAAAATGAAACATGAGAAGGGTGTTCTAAAATTATTAATAAGGGTAAACATATGCATTAACCATTGGACTTCATCAAAGAGAATAAGAAGATCAAATTAGTATAAAAACATAATAAAAGAGCATAAATGATATAATACCAGTAAATACATGGATCATAAAATATGAAATATGAAAAATGAATTATTCCCCATCATGGTTTCACCTAGAAGTATTTGGGAAGCCCCATATTATATGATTTAATGGGCCCAAATGGTGCAATCTAGGCCTCCCCATTGTAAAATCTATAATGGTCTCACCCTATGCATCACAGACCACCCCATCATTGAAACTTTGTCAAAGAACCATTACATGTATAATGTATAATGAGATACCATTTCATAATATAACATAAATAAAGAATCATTATTCCTTTAATAATTTATTAATCCCAGGGAAAATAAATGAGTTTCTTATCATTCTCATGGAATCAAGATTAACACAAGGAAATGAAATTGCTCCATAATAATCTTATTGAAGAGCATATAATCCACCCATATATAGAATGAGGATTGAATCATTACAAAATTTTCCACATTAGATTATAAGTAAAAAAAGGGTTTTTTATTATGATGAATGGAAATACCATTTGGAAATCATTAAAACAAATTTATGGAAAATAATATTTCCATTTGGAAAATCACTGTTAGATACTAAAAATTTAAAAAATATTTATAGTATACTTTTTTTCAAAAAAAACATGGAATTATTTAAATATATCCTTAAACAATCATTTAATACATTTCAGATAAATAAATATCCTTTTAATATTGAAAAGACTTTCTAAAACAATTAACATTATTAAAATCATTTTCAATTTAAAACATGTTTAAGTACAATTAATTTTCCAAATATAAGAAAAAAATTATTTAAACATAATATTTTTAAACATGAAAATAAAGCTTCATTGAAATAACGAACATATAAGATGCTAATTAAATATATTCTATAAAGTAAATTCGTTCAGAATAATATAAAGGATATTAAAATTCCTTATTTAGAATGTAAATATAATATTCCATTCAAAAAAAATTCTAAATTTAATAAATAGGTAAAAAAAATTCAATAAATATTTTTTGTAAGATTAATAAATTTTTGAAAGGAATTTATAAAAAATATAGTTTTGGAAGAAAACAAATTTCCATCTAAAGTGAATAGTACAGTTATATTTTCTTAAAAACACTATATCAAACATTTTATGTACAAAATACCAGAAAATTTTTTCCATTAAATAAACATATCATGAATAACTAAAGGAGAGGAGAAGTCTATAGAATTTAAGGATTTTAAAATTAGAGACTTAATCATACACAATCATGATAAATTATGGGATTATAACAAAAGACACTGATATATTTTGTAACATTTAATTGTAATTTAAATGAATTAATCACATGAAATAAAACATATAATGATTTTAAATTTTTTATATTTTTTATATAACTTGTAATAGGGTTTTTAAATATATAACAATCCATGAATTTAATCTTTCAATGAATGTTTATTTAATGATTTGATTTAATGTTAAAAAATAAAAATAATTATTCAATCAGTACTGAAATGTATTCATTAGTAAAATTTGGTTTTCATTATCAGTTAATATTAAAATATTACATTTGTTTTATTAAATAATATGTAGGAATTTTTATTCTTCAATATAATCATTTTTTATTTCACCAAAAGACTTATGTGGTAAAATTTATTATACAAATTAAGGATTAAATGATGATATTAGGGAAGTTGAGTGGTTATATTGGTTAGTATTGTATGATCAAAAGTTATTTTAATTTGTGAATTAGTTAGGAGAGTAAGTTTCCATTTATAATTGAGTTGAGTGGATCCCTTAAAATTAATTTGAGAGTGATTTAAAACAATTGTATTTTTATGTCACCTGGCTCTAATAATGTTCAATTTTCGAAACTGAAAGACATAAGGTCTAAATATTAGCATCTAATGGGGTTTTCCATGTTTATATGCAATTATTTACCTAATTATTATAGTTTTACCCCTCATTGAACTCAGTTTTACTATAACTATTTTGAATAAATTAATCAATTTCAACTAATCATTATTGTCAAAAAACAATGTTATGATTTTTTAGAAAATTTAAATTTTTATAATTCATAATATGGAATAATATTTTCCAAATTTAGTTCCCAAAAGATGAATATTTTAACATAATATTAATCCCACATATGTGGCGAGAAAGTGAGTTGTTAAGAATAGAATATTTTTCAGAAAATATGATTATACATTAACTTTATGAGTAATAATAATCCTTATATGAATATATATTAGTATTTTATGAATATTTTATATATAATTAATTTAAAACATTCCACATTATTGGTTATTTTATTTAATTAATATGGAGAAATGATATTCTTTTTAAAATAGTTTTTGTTTTTGAAAAACATTTTTTTATCAAAAATAAAAATAAATATAAATATAATGATTATTGAAATTAATTAGGTCTATTAGATATAAATATATAATAATTATATTTCATTAAAACATATTCGTAACCTATTAGTAGATTTAAATTTATCTATTTATTAAAAATTATATACTTTTTACAAAAAATCATTATTTTTTATATTCACTAAAAAATCAACATTTTATAAAAATTCACAAATATTCAATAATAGTATCTGTTGATATACCATTTCCAAAATAGAAGTTCATTTTTTAAAAAATAAATAAATTGTAAAAATAATATTATAATGTTTTCATTAACATAAATAAAAACCATTTTTCAAGAAATCATATTTTGAAGTGTAAAATCATATTACTAAGAATAGATTTATTATTTGCTAAATTGTTTTCAATAATTCATATTCTCTGTAAAATATAAATATAAATATATATATATATCATAATTTTTTAATACTATTCATTCCTGAAAATTTGATGGATATGTTGACATGGTAATATATATTGTGGGTCGTTTATATTCGGTGTTCTGTGTTGAATGTTCTTTCAAACATTAAAATATAATGTTCATTTTGTAAGAGAAGAAAATCTGATTGTTGTTTATAACACAACATGAACATAGTGTTGTGTGTCCATAATAATATTGATTATAATTTTATTATTTTAAAAACATAGTTGTTAGAAACTACCCCCTTTAATAAATTGTGTCCTCGCGATTTGAACATTATCATAGAAATAAATTTTTTGAAATTTTAAAATACTTTTCTTATAAGCCAAAAACAGAATACATTAAGATAACATCCACATACAATAGAGAATGTGAACTATAATTTTCTTATTCAATAACACACAACTATGTTTCCATATAAGATAACATAGTTGGGAATAGAATGAAATAGAAAATAATTTTAGAGGGTGATTGTGATCATTGATCATAAGAAATTCAATGATTATTATCATATAAAGTCCTCAAAGCATGAATTATTTAGGAATGAAAAGACCATATGTTTATCAAAAATTAATTTAAAAGGATTTTTTCATGATCCTTACCTTGAGTTTTTGATTACTCATACCATCTATATTAATGGAATAAACAAATATACTAACTAGATAAGTACAATTTCATCATTTTATTAATTTCCACCCGATTATCATTTTTATAAAAAAACAATGTATATTTTGGATTATATTTTCACAGATGAAGTAATAAAATAAATTATTAAAGGGTAAAATAATCCCAATAATCATAACAACTTAAACCACATATCTTTATACATTAACCAATACGAAAATGGTTTCCACGTAGTAAGATAATGTTCAAATGAATATCCTTAAATTAATCTGTATAATCTAAGACCCAATGTTCTAACGAAATCATTCCGTAAGTAACTATCCTAAAAATTCATCAAACATATCTTGATTATAGTTGGAACTCAATGTTTTTTGGTATTTTATAATATATTATTTCTAGATATGTCAACAATTATTCCACAAATTAAATCCGATAATTTTTTAAAATAAACATAACCTATATTTGTAAACATGTCATAGTGACTAGGACATCGTGTATGCCAGTGGAAGGAACTACACCATTTTCACCCGTCTATTATCGGTTTAAGCCACATGGTGTTGTGTGATGTGATTTTTTGGACTTATGATCAACAATAATATTATAGACATATGGTGGTATTCATAACTCTTAAGATAAAATCACATGAAATCCTCATAATCTTTTATGTTATCATAACCATTTCTTTTAATCCAACTAAAAAATCTCATAACTCACACTCCTGGATTCAGTGATAAAATCATAAAGTTCACATGTTAGACTATAATACCAATTTAGGTGACCCAAATTTCTCAATCTGAAACATACAATATAAAAACGAAATATTTATCACATACTATATCTAGGACCATTTAGGTTTAGAGTTTAACAAGATAAAGAAAAAAATAAAACATAAATATTACCCATGTCGTTAAATGATAATTTCGCCCAATTAATCCAAAATTACATGTTTCACATTAAATCATCATCATCATCCACATCGTGTGATTATATACATAATTATTTTGACATGATTTATTCATAGACTAAGGAAAATAAAATGTAAGAAGGGTGAATTAAATTCTCTTTAATGGTAAAATTATGATTTTATAGTTGAATGTTATGAATTAGAAAAAATGTGCCTAATGACATAACAATGTAATTAGAGAACATGATAGAATCATAGAATTAAATATACCCATCAATACATGGATCATTAAATATGAAAAATATAAAATAGGAAATAGTAATCAAATTTAATAATCATGAGGCATTGTATATCAATATTTATCATAATAATTATTTTAGTCATATAGAATTCATAATTTTTTTTATAATTGAACATTTTTCTTCATAACACCTGTTCAACCCTTTTCATAAATAGCTTTATCCCAATTAAATCAATAGGAAACAACATCAGATAAATATCATATTATTTCCTATCCATACAAGGTACATTATCTTATGAAATGAAGTGTTTTATTGGATTCATCCATATTTTAAGATATAATGGGATCCAATAGCACTATATGGGACACCTCTTTGTATATATCGTAATGGTCTCACCAGATGCTCTATGGGATTACACATTATATAAAAGGTAATAAGCTCAAAAAATGATATCTAGGCCACCCCATCATTTAATTTATGTCTATAAACCATAACATGAATAATGTACAAGGTTATTGTATATTATAATAAACACCAAAAAATTAATGTTATATTCATAATGTGATTTACCAATATAAAAGAATTACTTTTTATGACAATCTCTCTGAAACATGAATGACCCATGTGTATGAAATGGTTCTATAACAATATGATTAAAAAAAATATCCATTAAGAAAAATAATTATGGTGTTATCATTAAAAAACGTCCCCATTAGATCATATGAAAAAGCATGAATTTTTACCACCGATGAGTGGAAATTTCATTGAAATATCATTAATTTTTTTGGAAAACAGACTCTATATTTTTTATGTAACTTTTAAAAACATAAAATTACAAAAATAGTTGAATCTGATATTCTCTGACAATATTCTTTAACAGGTATAAAAGATGATTTTAAAAAATCATTTAAAACATTTGATGGAGACAATATCCTTTTTATTATGAAAAATACTTTTTAAAACCTAAAAAATTATGAAAATGTTTTCATTGAAAACCAATATTAAAATATATCAATTTATATTATTTTAAGAATATATGTTATTTAAAAATAATCACGTAATGTTTTAAAGGAAACTTTAATATAATAACGATCATGGGGGTTGGTAATTCTGTACATGTTGTAAAGAACATTTCTTTTTGACAATAAAAATGTTAGAAACATTACAGGTTTGGAAATTGGAAAAATATTCCTTTTAAATTTTTTATATAAAAAAATATTACTATATTTTGTTTAATGACTTTTCAAAACCATTTTTATTAAATGTTATTTTAGAAGAAATCATATTTCTGGCTAAAGAGAAAAAGAAGTTTGATTTTATTAAGAACACTTTTTAAAACATTTTAAGTAAAAAAGAGTGGAAAATGGTATAATCATTTGAATAAAATAAGTAATAATCCGAGGATAATAAAAGTAATTAAAATTTTAAAATTTTAATATTTAAAACATCATCATACATAATCAAGATAAATGATAAGATTGTAACAAACGAATCTAAAAACTTTTGAAACGTTGAATTGTAATCCACCTGAAAAAACATTAAAACAGAAAATATAATATTATAAAAATAATTAGATTCCTGATATAACATATAAAATTAGATGTATATACAAATAATATAGTATTCCTGGTGCATAATATAACATATGTCCCACTGAAGAAAAACTGAGATAAAAACCCCTTATCGGTATGGTAACATTGAAACCGTAAACCCCACGAAATAGAGGTTATAAAAAAAATATTCAAATACCCATATATATATATATATAAGGTTGATAATCATTAAATAAATTCATGTTCTGTCTAAGCACTATGAAAAAAAATCATGTTGTTAATATAGAATATATACCACACAAATTAAGGTGAGATGAGAAAACTCTTACCTTTATTTCAACTTTCCATGTTTGTCATTATATTCATGAATATTGATAATGTAATAACTATTTAAATTCATGAAATAATTTTTCTAGTTTATTATTGTCACGACCCATCCTCGGGGCCCATGATGTGACTACCCTATGCCCGCCTTCCATAGGCTAGGGGCTTGCGACTAGCACCAAAGGCGTAAATCCCGAAATAAAAGGAGAAGGCATTTCCTTTTATGAATTAAACAAAATCACAATAGAGTATGCAAGTGAAGTAAGTACTAAGAAAAAACTGGGTACAAGGTAAGTGCTGAAAATTAAATGGGCCTGTATACAAACCCAAGTGAAAGTACAGTACACCTGAAAAGAAAGTACAACAGTAGTAAGTAAAACAGCAACACCGAGTCGTCCTCCGGAAATCCCACCTAAAGTGTGGGTAAATATAGTCTCCTCCACTCCTCGGGTCCGGTCGTCCGCTCCATGTACGTTCCTCCAAGTAGTCCACCTCCGAGTACACTCCAACTCCACAAGACTCCACCTCGATAAGTGTTGTCCATCGTCTGCATCCAACACAAAGTAGTGAGGGCATAGCCCGTGCAGGGGTGAGTATACAATACGTAATAGGCACCCCGAGGCCCCTGAAGGTCTCTCAGAATCCACGAAAGATAAACCAAAAAGGAAATATAAAATCACGACGTATCAACAAATCTGCTTAGGTATATGCCCATACATATACCTAAGTCATCAGTTAATGTTTGTCTCCAACTCTCGAGCCCAAGCACAATCCAGTCCACACAGGAAAACACAACCCAGTCCACACAGGAATGAAAGATAATCACATCGATGAAAATGATTGAAAATCAAGGCACAACTCACATAAGAAAACACAACTCAGTCCATAAAGGAAATCACAATCCAGTACACCTAGGAAAGCACAACCCAATCCACACAGGAAAGCACATCCCAGTCCACATAGGAAAGCACAACCCGGTCCACATAGGAAACAAGTCAAACACCTCGCTGATGAAGATTGAAGTCAAGAATCAGCTCACACAGGTATAAATCTTTCGTACAGCAATATATATGATCAGATGTATTCCCTGATTCATCTATGTTGTTGTACCCACAGAGGATACATGACTAGCTATGCTGTCAGACCCACATAGGATACAAGGCCAACTACTCTTCTAGACCCACTCAGGATACAAGTACAGAGGTCATACTGCCAAACCCACATAGGATACAAGAACAATAGTTATTGCTGTCAGACCCTATGGAGGATCCCAGTATAGTCGTCATCGCTATCAAACCCACGGAGGATCAAGTATAGTCGTCCTCGCTGTCGAAAGCATGGAGGATCCAAGTACAGTCGTTCTCGCTGCCGAACCCACGGAGGATCCAAGTACAGTCGTCCTCGCTGCTGAACCCACGGAGGATCCATGTACAGTCGTCCTCGCTGCCGAACCCACGTAGGATCCATGTACAATCGTCCTCACTGCCGAACCCATGAAGGATCCAAGTGTAGTCATCATTGTCGCAGTCGCAACCAGCTCTAGGGTTCCCGCACACAGCACGCTCGATTCCGGGATGGTCCGCTCCTCAACCCAAGGGTCAATACAAAAACTATCATGAAGCCAAGAGTTTATGTATCCCAATGTTCTGTCTCATTAAATGAAACCCAACGCAACAGATGGTGCGTCAATCAGACACCCGTTCTAAGAGTTATTGGCTTTTCCGTCCCAGGGGCCCGGTTGGTTTTTAAGTTAAAACCAACCCGATCATACTCCAACTGTGTCTAAACCACAAGGGTAGTAAGCCAAAAGAACCTTCTCTACAAAAGGATTCCAACGCAATTGATGGCATGTCAATTGGACGTCCGACCCTTATGATATAAGCGTTTCCACTCCAAAGTCCCGGTTGGTTTCGGGTTCGAACCATCCCAGCCATACACAAAATTTACCGAAACCTCGAGTGTAATATACTGAAATGACCGTCTCGGTCCAAGGAATCCTATTCAGCTAATGGTGCGTCAATCGGAGGTTTGTAGCTCATGTTATGGGCAAAAGACTGAAAATGGTCTGAAGTGGGGGGTCTGGGCCTGGTCCGACCCGGCCTAACCCCCCTGGGTCAGCCCGAATCGGGTTCGAGTTCGGTCTGGCCGGGGGGTGCGCTGGCTCGGCCAGCGAGCCGAGGAGGGGGGGGGGGACGCAGTCCCCCCTTTGTGTTCCGCAGATGCGGCGCCCGATGCCACGTCTTCCCTGGATCCCGTGCGGCCGCGAGATCCAATCCCTCACTATCGTGGCTTCAGCCACGGCGGGCTCTTACCGGTGGCGCACCGCTGCCTCCGGGCGGCCAGATGGTGCTGGCCGCCGGCCCCACCGGAGACTTCCGCGAGCCACCGGAGTCCTTCCGGTGGTGTGAATTTTCTCTTTTATGCCCCTATGGTCGCCTTGGGACCCCTGCATCACTGTGAAGGCCTCCAATTTCCATTTCGCGCCTGCTTCGTCATCACCAATTATTCCGCACATCTAGAACAATGCAGCTGTGGGTTCATATTTGTTTGTTAGTCCGAACCACCATGTTAGTGGTTCTAAACATCACCAAAAAAATTTCTCGCCATGCCGAGGGTATAAAATCACGTAATGAAATTAATTCAAATTCCCCTACCTCAACAGTTGATGTCAGACGTCGACGTCACGGTAAACGGCGTCATAGGGAAGAGGATCGTAGGGATCATCGGAGCACGCCGAGGAGGAAGCGACATCACCTATCTTGTCCGGGGGAAGAGGAAGGGTGGCGCATCGTCGATCTTCAAGGAACGAGCGTACTTCATCGTTCTTCGATGGAGGACGGCGTTCTTCGTCGTTCTTCGTCGGAGACCGGTGTTCCTCCAAAAGCTCCAAGCTCTCTCGATCACCCGCACAACGAAAGCATTTCCCAAAATTAAATTATATGTTCCTCCTATTATTTAATTACACATGCAAAGAAACTCCCAAAATTAATCACCACAATTTATAAAACGTGTTGAAAATTAATTAGGGAAGGGAGAGGCAAGGTCCCCATTTAATTTACGCATTGGAAAATAAAAGAAAACGGGTTTCCAAAATTAAAGTGGGGTTTTTAATTAGATTAGATAAAATTAAATGGTGGGGCTCGTGTGGGCCCCACCTCTCCAACATCCACACTTGGGTAGTTATGTTTCTATGGGCCCCAACTTTAACAACCCATGGGAGGAAAAACCCTCCTTATAAAATTAAAATTGTTCCGACAATTTTTATTTACTTCATAAATAATCCCCCAAAAAATATCTTCTACTTTTCAAATGCATCTACGGTAAGTGTCCCCTTATGCAATTAGCAGCACTGCGATTTCATTAATGCCCTCAGATTTTAATTCTGAGAACCGGTTTAAAAGTTAGAAAAACCTGCTTGTTCGTTCACTGAACGTACCTGAGCTAAATTTTGGAAATTGATTCCAGGAACACTGGGCCTCAGAATCAAGTGTCGTCACAAGCCACAGACTCATAAAATTCCAATGTATTAAATAAAATTCTTAAAATTTCTAGGTCTTTTCATTTCTCCCACCTCAGGGCTTTATGTCAACGTAAAGCTACATTATAAACTAGGGAAACAGAAGAGGGTACTGAGCACGCATCTGAGCCTCCCACTCCCATGTGTTCTCTTGGAGATTTCCATGATTCCAG
The DNA here is from genome assembly GCA_963277665.1 of Viscum album. Classification (NCBI taxonomy): domain Eukaryota; kingdom Viridiplantae; phylum Streptophyta; class Magnoliopsida; order Santalales; family Viscaceae; genus Viscum; species Viscum album. The sequence goes on from OY728127.1 coordinate 247,796,687, forward strand.
TGAATGTGCACAAGAGGAATCGACCGTCCACGTAGGACCCTCTCCTGTCGATTCCCGATCTCCATCGGGACCTCCGAAAAATACCCCCCATCATGAATCTCCATCTCCCCATGGTCGATAATGAAAGATAGGTCATGCACACATCTCCTCAGCTAAGATATTTGGATGACGTCATGCACCTGGTGCATCTGAAGTGGAAAGGCCAGAAGAAACATGGAGATTACTTTCCGCCCCAGCCAAATCTCGGCAGACCCCATCGAGGTGAGGCCCGTAAGAAGACGTGGTCATCACCCTCGTACTACAGTGGTCTCGTCCCCTACCATCATAGGGCTTCTACCTGCTCTGTGCAATCTTCATCCGTTCCTGGATGATTTACACCTTCTTTATCATATCCCAAACCATCTTCTAGTTCTACACGTGTTGATTCCATCGTTATTCACAAAGGATATCTGCAATGCGGCCAGATGCTGTCTCGCTACTCCAAACAGCTGAGTGCCCGAACTCTTACTAGGAGAATCTTCTACAGAGATCACCTCCCCAGGAGTATAAACTATCTCTAAGTCCTAGTCCCAGAGGAATTCATGCCATCACTGTTGTCTCAGGTTCATGTCCTTATGATAGAAGATACACCTAAGACTATTGAGTTGGAGAGAACTCTAAACTGTTCGCTCAACGAACAATGGGTGAGACTATCCAATTGTAAGAACTCATCTCCAACCTTCTTTGTCTATGTTCTACCCATGAGCGTCTAAGATTTCTCCTTGCCAAAAAGGGAAAACTGGTCTTACCCCCAGGATGAACCACGTTGTTTGCCTAATACATTCAATCATGACATGAATGGTACAATTTCATGTAATAGAAGGAGTCGTAAGTCCTCGACACTACTACTAAGAGATCCAATCGTTACTCTTACCTCCAAGGGTTGAGTTACACTGTCGGCATTAGTGCGTGGTTACTGGGTCTCCTCTAGTTGGAATATCACAAGTAAGGGTCAAGTCAATGGTTTTAACCGGAACTTCTCAGCATCAACCATATAAAAAGGATAGGAAAGAAAACGTCACAATAAAAAGTGTCTTTTATTACTGCAGATCAAAGTACAATGACATAAAGCATCCATAAAAACGACATTAACAAGTTAGAAGCAACACTAACAATGGTCTCCATGCCTGGATCTAGTCCCGCTCCTACTCGTCTTCTCCCAGAGCTCTATAGTCGTAGGCCTCAGTCGCCTGAAGCTGAGATCTTCCCTATCCATCCATTCCCTATGGTCGAGGTTGTCCTCCGGGTGGTGGTGGTGGTTGGGCCTCGAAACATCATCCACCACCTACTGCTTGGCCAGCCCCTCTCCCACGTCCGTCTGCTCCCGGCAGACTACCACGATCAAACCTCTGCCTGGGAGGTCCCTCTACCACCTGCTGCTCATCTACAGGGCAGGTCAAGAACTCTCGAGCCACGTGACCCTGCACGCCGCATGCATAGCACTTCCTGCTCCTCGTATGGCTAGATTTGTGCCGTGTGCCCCGCACAGCCGAACCTATATCCCGAGGTCACTCATCTGACATCCTGGTCTTTTTGGACCCCTAAGTCTGTTGTCTACTACCGGATGTAGAAGACTTCGCTATGTGTCGTCCTGCGGAGGGTCTCGTCGCTGGTGACTGCTCAGTGAGGAAACTCTCCACTAGGAGGGCTATCTCCAGCACCCCCGCTAGCGTCAGGATGTTGAGGGAGATCATATATGTCTTAATCTCATTTATGAGTCCTTACTTAAAGGTCTGGGCCCGAATGAATGGGTCTCATACCATGTATGTGGAGTAGCGTGAGAGGTCAATAAACCTCGCCGAGTACTGGGCTACAATCATGGTGCCCTACCGCACCTGTAGTAACTCATGGATGCGCAGTGCACATAGCTTGAATGGAACAAATTTCGAGTGGAAGAGGCTCTCGAAGTCCGTCCAAAGTAGTGATGCCTCATCGTTCAACTGAGGCAATAGGCTCCACCATCTACCTACTGTTGCGTGCTGGAGACTCACTATAAGGATCACGATAAGGTCAGCTGGTGTCCCTACCAATCTGAAAACTCTGACGATAGCCTCCAGCCAATCCTCAGATGCCTGAGGAGAATGCTGAAACTCATGCAACGCCCTCAGGTGGCGTGCACTCTTCGCTGCTTGGGCTGGTGGTATCGGTGGCCCAACTGGTACTGGCACCGCTGGTGCCTCCACTGTAATGGGGCCCTGCACCGAAACCCCATCGCTCGGTGGGATTCCATCCCGCGCGTAATTAGGAACCCTTGTCGGCTGCCTTCGTGGGGTCATCCTGAAAAGAAACAGGTTAACCATAGTCAAACTGTATACCTAGTGAGCTGAATCAAAGTAATCACAAAGAAAACGTTGTAAGGAAACACACACGCAATCGGTGTTTTCGTGCACTAAGTTGGAAATTAGAGGTCAGGGTCCTAGTGTATGGTTACGTTGGCCGCCACACCAACACTGGACTCCCTGGACTGAAAACCACAGTCAATACTCTTAACACTATTTCTTCATAGAAAGGAAAGATCAGAGTCCTGAGTTCTTTAGTAGAACCTCGCTCTGATACCATTTTTTCATGACCCGTCGTCAGGGCCCATGCCGTGACTACCCCAAGCCCGCCTTCCATACGCCTGGGGCTGGCGACTAGCACCAAAGGCGTAAATACCAAAAAAGGGGAATTCAATGCCTTTTATAAATTAAACAAACACACAACAGAGTACTCAAGTGAAGTACTCACTAATCAAAAACTGGGTACAAGGTAAGTGCTGAAAAGTAAATGGGCCAGTATACAAACCCAAATGAAATTACAGTCCAACTGAAAGGAAAGAACAATAGAAGTATTTAAAACAGAAACACTGAGTCATCCTCCGGAAATCCCACCTAAAGGGTGGGTACAGATAGTCTCCTCAGCTCCTCGGGTCCAGCCGTCCGCTCTTTGTACGTTCTGCCATGTGGTCCACCTCCCAGTTCTGTCCAACTCCACAAGCCTCCACCTCGATCAGTGCTGTCTATCGTCTACATCCAACACAACGTAGTGCAGGAATAGCCCACACAGGGGTGAGTATACGATACTTAGTAGGGACCCCAAGTCCCCCAATGGTCTCTCAGAATCCACGAAGGATAAACCACAATGGAAATATAAAATCACGAAGTATCAACAACTCTTCTTAGGTATATGTCCATACATATACCTAATTCATCAGTTACATTTCATCTCCAACTCTCGAAAAAAAGTACAATCTTTTCCACATAGGAAAACAAAACCCAGTCCATGTAGGAAAGCAAGATAATCACATCTATGATAATGATTGAAAATCAAGACTCAGCTCACACAAGAAAACACAACTCAGTCCATACCGGAAATCACAATCCATTCCACACTAGAATGCACAAACCAGTCCACAAACAAAAGCACACCACAATCCACAGTGGAAAGCAAAACCCAATCCACATAGGAAAGCATGTCAAACACATCGTTGATGAAGATTAGAGTTAGGACTCAGCTTACATAGGTATACATCTTTCGTATAGTGATATAGGTGATAAGATGTAATCACTGATTCATCTAAGTTGTTGGACCCACATATGATACATGAATAGATATGATGTCGGACCCACATAGGATACATGACAAGTTACTCTGCCGGAACCACTTAGGATACATGTACATAGGTCATAAAGTTGGACCCACGTAGGATACAAGAATAGTATTCATCGCTGTTACACCCTACGGAGGATCCCAATATAGTCGTCATTGCTGTCGAACCCACGGAGGATCCATGTACAATCATCCTCGCTGCCGAACCCATGGAGGATCCATGTACAGTAGTCCTCACTGCCGAACCCATGGAGGATCCAAGTACAGTCATCCTCACTGCCGAACCCATGGACGATCCAATTACAGTCGGCCTCACTGCCGAACCCACGGAGGATCCAAGTATAGTCTTCCTCGCTACTGAACCCATAGAAGATAAAAGTATAGTCGTCCTCACTACCGAACCATGGAGGATCCATGTACAGTTTTCATCTTCGCTGTCACAACCATCTCTAGGGTTCCCGCACACAGCACGCTCGATTTCGGGAGGGTCCACTCCTCGAGCCAAGGGTCGACACATCAACTGTCACAAAGCCAAGATTTGATATATCCCAAAGTTCCCTCTCATCAAAAGAAACCCAACGCGGATGAAGGTGTGTTAATCGGATGCCCGGTCTGAGAGTTATTGTCTTTTTCATCCTAGGGGCCTGATAGGTTTTTAAGCTAAAACCAACCCTACCATACTCCAACTACATCCAATCCTTATGATTAGTAATAAAAAAGAACCATTTCGACAAAAGGATTCCAACACAATTGATGGCACGTCAATTGGACATCCGGTCCTTAAGATATAAGCGTTTCTGCTCCAAGGGCCCGGTTGGTTTTGGGTTCGAACCAGCCCATCCATACACAAACTTTTCCGAAACCTTGAGTGTAATATACCGAAACAACCATCTCTGTCCAAGGATTCCTACACAGATGATAGTACATCGATCGGAGGTCTGTAGCTCATGTTATGGGGAAAATACCGAAAATGATCTGATGTGGGGAGTCTGGGCCCGGTCCTACCCGGCCCAACCCCCCTCGGCGGCCCGAACCGGGTCGACCCGACCCGGGTCTGGGTCCGGCCCAGCCCAGCCCGGTCCACACGACCCGCCCCCGCCAGGCCGAAGGGTGCACTGGCTCGGCCAACGTGCCGAGAAAGGGGGGGACGCGGTCCCCCCACTGTGTTCCGTGGACGCGGCGTCCGACGCCGCATCTTCCCAGGATCCAGCGCGGCCGCGGGATCGAATCCCTTGCCGCCGTGGCTTCAGTCGGGCGGGCACCTGCCACCGCCTCTAGGTGGCTGGCCAGCGACCTGCACCGCTGGAGACTTCCATGGGCCACTAGAGTCATTCTGGTGGTCTGATTTTGCTCTCGTCTGCACGTACGGTCGCCTCAGGACCCATTCTTCACTACGAAGGCCTCCAATCATCATTTTCGGTCCTGATTCGTCATTGGCTATTATTACGCACATCAAGAAGAAAGTTGCGGTGGGTTTGGACTTGTTCGTTAGTCCGATCCACCACGTTGGTGGTTCTAAACATCACCAAACAATTTTCACACCATGCCGAGGGTATAAAATCACATTGTGAAATTCATACAAAATCCCCTACCACAACAGTTGATATCAGACATCGACATCACAGTAAATATTGTCACGGGGAAGAGGATCGTAGGAATCATCGGAGCATTCCAAGGAGGAAGCAGCGTCTCCTCTCTTGTCGGGGGAAGAGGAAGGGTGGCGCGTCGTTGATCTTCTAGGAACCGGCTTTATTCATCATTCTTCGTCGGAGGCCGGTGTTCTTCGTCGTTCTTCGCCAGAGACCAACGTTCCTCCAAAATCTCCAAACTCTCTCGATCTCCCTCACAACGGAAGCTTTTACCAAAATTAAATAATAGGCTCATCTTATTATTTAATTACACATGCAAAGAAAATCCCAGAATTAATCACCACATTAAATAAAACGTGTTGACAATTAATTAGGGAAGGGAGAGGGAAGGTCCCAATTTAATTTACTCGTTGAAAAATAAAAGAAAAGGGGTTTCCAAATTTATAGAGGGGTTCTTAATGAGATTAGATAAAATTAAATGGTGGGGCTCGTGTGGGCCCCACATCTCCAACATCCACACATGGGTAGTTATGTGGTTGTGGGCCCCACCCTTAACTACCCATGGGAGGGAAAAACCTCCGTATAAAATAAAAATTGTTCCGTTATTTTTTATTTAATTCTTATGTAAACCCCCAAAAAACATTTCTTCTCCTTTACAGACGCAACTACAGTAAGTATCCCCTTAATCAATTACCGGCACTACGAGTTCATCGGTGACCTCAGATTTTCATTCTGAGATCTGGTTCAAAAGGTAGAAAAACTCGCTCATTCATTCACTGAACATACCCCAACTAAAATTCGAAAATTGATTCCGGGCACACCGGGTCTCGTAATCAAGTGCCGTCAGAAGCCACAGACTCGTAAAATTCAAATGTATTTAAAAAAAGTTTCTTGAAATTTTCGGGTCTTTACAATTATTTATTTTAACAATGATAATAATATTCTAGAAAATCATTCTTGTTCATTATGATTATGTCAGATATGTTGATCATATTAAGCATGGGTTCCAAATAGGACTTTGGTGGGTTGACTACGGTCAAAGTGATCATTATATATAAATTATAAAAATTATAATCATTAAATAATTACATATTTTGAAATAAATTATTCTTTTTGAAACATCATAAAATATTGTTACTAAAAATTCACTAACATTATGATCATCGAGATGCTAAGTCCAATGTATGGATGATAAAATTTTCCATTTTTCAAAAATCATTCTGAAAAGAAGGAATGCATTATTTTATATTTCCATAATGACAATAATATCATCAGTACCATATTATTTAACAATACAAACTTATATATATATTTATATGTAATTATTTTGACTTGATGGTTAATAAAGTAATCACATGGCTTCAAGGAGGAATTATTCCACACGTCGACCAATCATGTTATTATTTTTTCTGTGAGTGAACGATTAAAAAGTAAATGAAATGATATATCTCAAAAATTATATATATTTTTTTAATATCATAAATATTTCTTATATATCACATATAATTATTATCATTAATCATATTACCTTCAATGTAATGTTTTTTTGACAAAAAAATCACATCGCTTCATGAAGAGGTAGTCTACCATACACATGAGTGATGTTATCGTATCCTTGATGGAATAGAATATAATTTTTAATACAATATTTAATTAATAAATATGTATTAGTAATTCATAAATATCATATAATAAAATTATATAAAATATCATACCCAATTGTGGGTGGTGTTACGGAAAAAAATACATCATTTCATGAGGTGGTAGTCTGTTGTAGAAATGAATGATAATTTCATAACTCATTTGATGGATGTGTGTATTTTTGGTGGTCATAACATTAACCTAACAGTACATATGTGTATGAATGATAATCAATTTATTATATAAGCATGATATATAAATTATTTTATTGTTGGAAGATAATTAAAAAAAATGTTCAGTGGTGAATGTTACTTCTATTTTGTGTAACTCTATTTGGTATGCACCAAATGCCTATACTAATTTTCATCATTCCTAATGTAAGGAATAAATAATGGTATGGGATAATTTTATAAGTCATTTGGCCAGGAATTTGAAAAATAAATGATGATTGAATGTATGAAGTGGGGAGGAAAGGTGGTAACCTTTTATAAGTGATAAGAGTGACAGACATGTAATTTCTCTAAAAGAGTGAATTTCAGACACAATTCATCATGTAAAAAAGGATCTAGTAAGGATCCATTATAGGAAACATAATACATAATGTCATTATATTTATATATATTAGGTTTTTTACTAATTTAGAGGTAATTTTTACATATGTGTAAAATTATATTTTAATATTAAACTCGTTGACGCGGCGACACACAAGTTTTCAAGTACGGTATTTTTTTTAGAAAAATGTGATTCTACATTAACTATAAGAATAAAAATAATAATTTTATGTAACTAAATTAATATTTTATGATATATATTAAAAAATTATTACTTAAAAAATCATGTAATAGTTATTATATTAATTAATTAAAATGGACAAACATTATTCATTATAAATTTTTTTTAGAAAAACTAGTTTGAGAAGCCAATAAAAGTATACTAAAACAAATATAAATTGATTAAAATTAATTATGTTGATTAAATGTAACTAAATAATATTTATAAAACATGAAAACATTTTCAAAATACATTTTATTTTTTAAATTAATTAATTTACTGAAATGAAACACCTTTTTAAAACATCACTATTTTCATTATTCCCTGATAAATCTGTATTTTCTAAAAAGTACCACAATTTAATCCAAATTATATTATCATATTCTTATATGAAGAATGATTTTAATTTTATCAAATAATTTTAATAATAGGTAAAAATACTATTAATTTTTTTTCATATAATTAAATAGAAATCATTTTAAAATAAAACATATTTTTTAAGAATGAAAACTCATTACAAAAAATTTATTTATTTTTCAAAAAATATTTATCAATACTTTATATTTAGTAAAAAATTATATATATATATAAAGTAGTTAACACTAATCAGACACACAATTTTAACTGCTAGTTTATAGTAGGAATATATTCCATGGTTCATTTATGTTTAATATTCCTTGTTGAATATTTTATCAAACACAAAATTATCGGGGATGTGTCTATCACAAGAAAAAATGTTTGATGAATTTACCATAAGAAAATAATTGAGTTTTGATCCCTTTATGCTATCAAATAAAATTTTATTCTTTTATAATGGTAAGGTGTTACAATAACACCGTGTGCAACATATATAGTGTCCATATGTTAACCCCCAAAGTGATATTAATGGAATATAATGAGAAATATTCATTAACCAATGCATGGTAATAAAAAACCTAATCATCAATTCATAGATTACTAATGATCCCAACAATGTGTGTTTAACCTACCTCATCCCAAACCATTTATAGAATCGCATAAGTCATTAATGTTACAAAATACATTGTAGTTTTATAACCGAAAAATACATTAAAAATAATGTTGTTGTCCTTCATAATATTAAATTAATAATTTCTTAAACAAAAAAAATAAACAGACAAAAATTTTAATCTTAACATAACGCATGAGATAAAGGTGGGTTTCACAATCATATCTTAAATCCTATCAAGAAGCTATATCATTTTTCTTCCCAATTGAAGAAGGAATTGAATATTTATGTATATTAGTATTTGATAATGGAATTTAGTTCATGAATAAGGACATCCAATATATAAAATTAATTATAAATATCTAGTGATGAATTAATGATAATGAACCACCTAGGAAAAACAAAACGAAGTAAGTAAAAAAATTAAACAATGAAAGAGCCAAAAAATTACATAATGCCATAAATAAACAAAGAAGGTTCTCAATAAAATAATGAATATTATTAAAATAAGTTCACGGTTTCATATTAATTTAGGTGATTGATTATGGAAATGAGATCGGAAATATGAATGTTCCCTTAAATCAATATTAATTAATAGTGGGAATTTTTAGGGGATCTAAAAATATGTATAAATATATCACCCTGATTTTTTAAAAGAAAAAATTTATATTCAATAGTTTAGAGAAAAAGAAATACTATGTATATCTTCTCTTATAAATAACTCTTGTATTTTTTGGTTCTGTACCATATTCAACATACTACAACAACCTTAAATGACACATTATATAAATTTATGTTATAACATAGCCACCGAATTCTCATGTATATATAGTATTGAATAAATAATGAAATATGTTAATATATATATATGATATGTCTAAATAAAAATAAATTATTTATAAATAATTAGTATATAATAAACAATGATTTATTAATGTACTTTTATGCTTCAAAAATATGTTTTAAAAAAAAATTATTTTTATTTTAAAAATATTATAATTTATTTTGGAACATTGAAAAATATACATTTCATAAAATTAATGTAAATTTTGGACTCATAATATAAAAGTTTACATTTGGTTGAATTTTATAACTTTTCAGGAAAAACTTATATTTTCAGTAAGTAGTGAAAAATACCAATATATGTAAATAGAATATTATTTCAACAAATTAAGAAATTTGAAATTAAAAATATAATTTTAATATGTTATTATATAACATAAGTAATAATTAGATATATTTAATCCACTTTATTGCAAATTTTTAATTTTATATTGAATTTTTTAATATGTTTTTTTTATTTAAAAAAGCGTTTTTATATTAAATGTTTAAAACTCCTAATGTTTCTACATTTTAATTAATTGAAATAATAACTAATAGGGAATTTTTAAATTTTACTTTATATAATATATATTAGTATATATTAATTTACTTTCATATAATGATTATTATTATTCATGGAGTTAGTGTATAATCATATTTTTATAAAAAAATATTCTTCTAAAAAAACTTATTGTCTCTCCACCTCTATAAAATTATTAATAAATTATTTTAAAAAAAAAACTTCATAATGGATTTTGTAAAAAATAATTACATGTTGGGAATATTTACAATTTATAATTCAATATAATTAAAATATAATTTTTGACCATAATTTTAAATAAATCGGTTAAAATTAGTCACAATGTTTAAGGTAAAAACAAGTTTAGCAAGAGATTAAAAATTAAAAATAATATGAAATGTAATATAATGTTTAAAACAATAATTTACATGATATATTTCGAACTTATAACTAAAATTCCTCCTAATTAACCATTATTGGGTCCTGGTGACATAAAAAAATGGGTGGATATCACTATTTTGGAAAACATACAAGGTGGCCACTTGTGTCACCTATAAAAAGGCCCCCACAACTCCTCCCATATAAAAACATTAAAGGAAACATGGATCATCAAATACCTACCAAAATTACTTCTACAAATCCAACATCTCTTCTAATAGGACATACTTTGGTTATAAAACTAACCATGGAAGGGTTTTGGTGATAACCAAAAGGTGTTACTTGAAAAATAGGTAACCTTAATCAACATGAATTTTTTTATTCTCATTAATCACCTCCTACAATTATTCATATACCATTAAGATATAATAACATCATTATATTACATATACTAAAAAAATTATGTTATCTTTACAACCTATAAGAACACACATTTCTATCCAATTGATTATAAATTCATCATTAATGTGTATGGTGGACTACCGCATCATGACACGATGTCACCCATGTTTTCATTACCAACATTCATGTATGGGTATGATTATTGACATAAAGTATATATGTGATTTATATATCAAAATTATAAATATATAGTTATTATAAATATATATCCTTTTACATTCCATTCCATAAAGGATATGATAAGTATTCTTGTGTGTAAGATAGTATACATTTTCGAGAAGAGATATGATCTCTTTTCCAATACCCTATTACTAGGATATAAATAAGGGTAAATATAATTAATAAATGTGATATAAATTATATCTTTTTTATATAAATGATAAATTATTAATTTTGGAAATAAAATATATATTTTTATTTTTACACATTCACGCACTGGAAAGAATGATAATGTTTTCCATGGACATATGGACAACCAATACCTCAATGTGATGTGAATAATTTTTCACCACCAAATCACATGAATTATATATATAATTATATTTAATTCCATAATAAGGTATTAATGATATTATTATCATTTTTTGAATGTTTTTCATACCTTGTTTCGAATGTTATCATTGTCAAATCCTGGATGTATGAACTACCACTTCCTTTAAGTGATTTAATTCCTTTTTCCACCACCAAATTAGAAGAATCCTATATTTAAGTATATATAATTCTAAAATAATGAATTTATGATATTATTATAATTTTTTTCTAAAAAAAGTTCATAACTTATTTCAAATGATATAAAATGATATGAATGATATCATTATCCAATCATAGATATATTTTATTAAAATCCTCAATTATTAAAAAAATATTTGTATATTTAAGTTATAAAATTTACATCATATAAAATATAAATTCCCAAACACAATAATTAACAAATTATGTTTGTATAAAATAACCATTATAAATTACTATGACGATATATTGTGTAATTTGGTTACATCTAATCATTACTACTAATTTAATAGAACTGTTTTAATGGTATGAAAATATAATGTTGTTTCTATGGTTCGATGATTCATGTATAGAATGATATCGAACATATTTGTCACAATTAAAAACACATGTATTAAAACCAAATGTCTTTAAAATAATTTTATTCTCACTAACTACATATGAATTCTAATATCACTTCAGGTCCTTGGAATATATAATAGTTTTCTAACTGTACTATTAGATTAATGGGTAATATTTTTATGTAGAATATAGTTTTTTATGGGCTGTGTTCTGCTCCATGATGAGATTGGTGCCTGGAGATCACATTTTCTATTTTAAAATAGTTTTCATTGTCCTATATTGTTCATAAATTTTTATATAATATATGAATTTTACTTGATAAAATATATTTTATACATATAATAAATAGGTCATTGTTTTTATAGGCCTGATATAAATATAAAAAATTAGTCCTCAAGTTCACATTGAGACCATTATTACTTGTAGTTAACCCAAGTGGATTAATGTGTAATGATGGGCTTATATAGAGTTATGTCATAGTTCTATGTTTGTGACCAGGTCACAAAAACTAGACATATTTTGATTATTTCAATTCTTTATCATATATTTAATGATTGGTTAATGTGTCTATGAATAAATGATATATTAATCATGAATTAATTTTATCAGTTAATTTCCATTTAATTTTTATATCTTATGTGGGAAAGGTTCACTATTTTCCCAACACTATCCATTTACCTTTTGGTTTGTCCAGTGGTTTGGTTGAAAATTAATAAAATCTATAAGAAATTATAAAATTTTATTTGAATTTGTAATATTTTTTTAAAATGAGTTTTCAAATTAGGGAAGTGATTTGATGAGTTAAAACCATATTTCGATAATTATTTATAATTTTTAAAATAATTATACAATTTTTGGTTGTGTTTTAGAAGTTTGATTGTATTAATAAAAAATTGAAATTTATTAATAACATAATATAATTAAAATTGAAATTCTTATAATAAAATATTTTCCAAAAAATATGAAATTTATTTTCTATAAGTGTTTGAATCATTATAATTTATTTATGTAAATGTAATTTGTAGATTCCATGGGTTTTATAAGGGTAGTGTATACTGTTTTGTGGTCTATAAAGTTCAATCCCAACTAAAATATATATCATGCCCTAGTATATTCCACTATTTTGGCACCGCGATCTAGTTCTATAGGTGGAATCAATTACGCCTCTTTGTATGCAATAGGTAGTCGACTAGAAATTAGGGAATGATGATCTATGAGGAAAATATACAACCATATCAGAGTGCCCAATGGGCATTAAATAACAAAACATAATACACATTAGTTTACATGTAAGGATTCAATAAACTGACAAAAAAACATACTGAAATAAAATGACATATAATAAATACCGGAATATATATTCCACAAAAACAACATCGATCAAATATTTCCCTAATCACCAAATAATGAAAAATAAATATAGATTTACATTTATCACAAGAAATATATTATACATAATATCTATCACTTTAATATCATATGAGGTAACATTCCCAATAATGAAACACTAAACATGTGGATTAGACAACACCTATTCCTATAGTAAATATATGAGAGCTTTTGGAGAAGAAATGTGTATTGGGGCCCTGAGAAAGTGGTGATTAAAAAAAAGTAAGCTACCACTAATGGAGTCTATGAAAACACCAGTCATAAAATAATTATGTAAGAATAAATAGTATAATAATTAAAAATTTCATATAATCTTATATATTTAGAAAAAAAATATTATATCACATAATTCTGATGAGCCCTCCAATTCTTGGGTGACACTTCGGTTCACCAAACATTCATTAAACTGAACAAGTCATTAAAATTTATAATTATGTATCAAATGTATTAGGATTAACAATGTAACATCCCAGGTAATTAAAGAATAATGAATTTTCATATATAGTATTATTTTTTAAATAAATATTAATTTTACTTTAAAGTAGTTTCTATGGTCGATGGCTTACCTGATACGAAACAACAGGCTTCTTTGAAATCTTATGTTGCACTCTAATAATATAATATTATTATTTTAAATGGTAGTGAACGCCTAGTCGTTGTATTGTCGAGAATGAATAGAACTCACTAAAATATTATTATACATTTTTGATAAATGTTTTTACTTTTATCCAATAAATTTTAGGGGATTAAAATATGAATGAATCTAATTTTTTGCATGAATACTCTAATATTCACTAAATGGTCGATTTTGCACCTTTTGATGATGAACCCACATTAAATCTAGTTTTTTCATTTCAATATGGTCTATTGGAAAAAATAAAAACCTTTTTTAGAATCGGGGCATCAAAAATTTACTTTAGGTATTTTTTTTTGATAATATTCATTTATTTAATGAATAGTGAAAAATACTGTATTTTAATTAAAAAGTGCCTTTTAAACTAATTTATTTATATGGTTATATTATCTTTTAAATTGGTTTTAAAGTGTTTTTAGAATATATGTTTTCCAATAAATCTATTTTTGGTCATTGAAATTAATTTCACATTTAAAATTGGACATAAACAAGTATCAATCTTTTTATAGTTATTATTACTTAAAAACACACTATTAGTTTTGAAAATGGGAATTATTTTAAAATTAATTAAAGAAACATATATGTTTTGAATTTGGTAAAATGGACATAATTTTGTAATTTTTTAATATCAAATTTATCTTATGCTGATTTTTTGGTAATTTTTTGAAAAACATCAATTTTTGATGAATAGTGAAACCACTTCGTAGTAGCTAAAAAACTAACTTTTTCATTTAAATGAATGTTTACTGCTTCTGTAAATTGAATTTAAAAATTCTAACAAACATGGTTGTTATTAGTATTTAAAATTTGGTTCAATAAGATGAAAATAATATTTGATAAATATTAACTTTTGACTTTTATTTACAATAATTAAAGGTAAATAGGGTAATTTAATGTAAAAAAATATTATAATAATAAACATTCACCTTAACACCTGCCCTAGCCATATTGGATGAGTCATGGACGACCATGGTAATCCTTGAGAATATTTTAGGACCCAACGATGAAAATTAAAAGTGATAATGACACTTTATTTTAATTAACATAATGTAATGAGAAAAATGACATAAACAAATATATTTTAGTAAATTAATTTTTAAATGGGGTTATATAAGTTATATATTAGACTATAAATATTATTTAGAAAGACAAAAATATTTTCTACATCATGTTATATTATTATTATTTTTAAAAATCAAATAAATTAAATTATTAATGACGCAATAATGATGTAGTGTTAACCTCATTAATAAATCATTTATATAAATAAGATTATAAATATTAAAATAACATCAAAAACCTGTCCAATCCTTATTGGATTATTTTATTTCGACCATGATTCATCTTATCAGCGATGTTAATTAGTTTTTGACCTTTAAAAACTATATATAATTATATAATAAAATAATATTTTCACACTTTCTTAAAGAGCCCCTCCTCCCCCTAATAAAAAGCCGTCAATTCTTACTCATTCCTCACACCTATCAAGCCCCTTGGATTGTCCAACCCCTGCCCAAATACTATCTCATTATCCCTCTCCTCCTCCTAGATTCCTTATGTTAAGCATAATTCACTTCAAGATGTCCATTTGGTTCAAACCATAGAAAGTTACCAAATTTTAAGGTAACAGTTTCCCTTAAATTTTTTTATTTTATTTTGTTTTATTTTTCTTCTCCAACCACTAAAATATTTTTATTACTTTATTTTATAACCAAAAGAGTATACTAAATATACTATGATTTTTTAATGATAAGTATTTGAACTACACTTACACACACCACCATCTAAGGGTTGAAAAACATAGTATTTCTGTGGATGGAAAACTAACTCCTCATGAAACAATGATTGTTCGATTACCTCCTACCACCTCTCATGGTGGCCATTATGATGACACTATATTTATATATGATATATATTATGTTTATTTTATCTTTATTCTTCTTTATTTTCCATTTATATCATACCTTTATGGTATCTATTATGGGTAAAAGCGATAATTTCATTTGAGGAAATGCGGACTACTGCCCCCTCAAAATGATATGACTCATTAATTCCATATGTGGGACATATAAATGATAGATCAAATGATATTATATATTATATTATACTATAATTATAATATACCTATCTATCATTATGTATTAATTCCATTAAAGTGGGAATTAGAAATGAATGTAGTGTACATGCGTACGTATGGCTTACCGTCTCCATGAACGGTCGATTTCATTTAATATCTCTAAAATGTTACATACTATTATAAATACATATAAATATATTGGATATATATGATTTATATAATACTAAAATATTGAATAAAATTCTAGATTATTGGACTATTTACCACATTGAGAACTTGGGATTATATGATGTTCATTTTTGACTCAAGTAAAAAATATCGATAAAATAACAATTATTAACATAAATGATTACATAATGTTTATGACATGGTAATAAGTGATATAAAAGGAAAAATAAACTTGAAAAGGGTTCTTAAGAAAGTATAATTTAAATTTAGTTTATTATTCAGGAGATTGTAGATCGAACAGGTCATGTTGGACATGGGATAAGGGAATTCGTCTCAATCTCCTTTCATTGAGGAATATTTTGTTTTATATAGGACATTATTTTATATATCATATAAACCAATTTTTATTCATTTCATTCAAAGTGAATCATTTTATATGAATAGTTTTACTAAACAAAAAAAAATATTGTTTTTTAATGTAAGTAGTGACAATGACCATTTTCCACCGCCGCGAGTATTATTTGATCTTTGGCTTCTATGACAAGCCATTGTGTTTTTTAAAAGAAAAATAAATACCATATAATTTTTACATATTTTGTTATTGAAAATGGTTTTTATAATGGATTTTTTATCTCAATACATTTTAGTGATATATTGTGATTGAAATGTGGAAATTTTATCCTTCATTTATGTTTGTTTTTTGTGTTATAAATATGTTATGGTTCTTGGGAATTATTTTCATATACGGGTGGTTCTGTAATAAAACCAGGGTGGGTGAGCCCAATATTTCTCACCAATGCATTGGGTAACATGACGTAGATAAATGTTAATGTTTCTCCTAAGATATTTAGGTAATATACAGTGATGTGTATTCCAAATGTAACTCCCTACGTAGCTGTGATATCCACAATGTATGTATGATATGGATTCCAATACTTACCTTTATGATTTATGTTTTCTATGTGTCATTCATAAATCATATGATTTCATTTGGTAAGTGAAAGAGTTTATGTTATGTATGTATTGATGGAATAATTATTTATTTCTTATTTTATAACCCTTATTGAGATTTTTATACTCATATTATGTTTTGAAATTTTTTTTACAGGAAATAAAGGTGAATAGGGTCAAGGATGGGATCATGGAAAAGTCATGCTGTCTAAAACATGAAACTAGACACGACTCTTTTTTTTCAAAAGTTATTTTTTTATGAAAAAAATGCTTACTGAGTATAATTGTCTACATATAATATTCATGTTGTTATATAAATATTATTACCTAATTATATAAAACTCTAAACTTGAAAAGATCCTCAATGTGAATTAATCTTTAAAATACAGATTATGTAATATTTTAAGGCTATTTTCTTATAGTTGGTATCAGAGGTCGGTTTAAGTAACATTAGGAGTTAAGGTATTGATAAATTCACATCCATAAACTAGATTATATTTAAATTATGTAGCATTTATAGATTACCATGTTGCTTCACCTATGATATTTCTTGTGTTCAGAATGGTTTTCCGCAGTGGAAACATGGTAGCTATGTTGGGACAAATTCACGAGGAATACAACCTTCCAAATTAGTAACTTGAGATGGTCGAAATCGAAACTGAAAAGTTTTTTTCAGTGGTGGCACCGTTGACTTGGGCTATAAATGGTGGTTTTATCTGGGCACGAGAACAGCCAGATCAACCAGAGATGAACATGTCAGTAGTGAAGCATTTAATGAGGCAAAATCCCCCATCATTCAGAGGATCATCTAAACCTGTGCTAGATTAAATGTGGATTAAAGCACTGGAAAATATTTTCTATGTCATGGTTTGTTGAGAACATCAAAAGGTTGGTCTGGTAGTTTACCGTTTTGAAGGTGAAGCTGATCAGTGGTGGTCGATGGTGAAAAATATCAGCGATAGTGAGGAGACTGATGCTCTTGATGGGGATGAATTCAAAGGTATATTTCCTGAGAAATATTTTCCTAATGTAGTTCGTCTTAGAATGGAAATACAATTCCTATAATTGAGTTAGGGGGATGACTCAGTGGCTGTTTATGAATCAAAATTCACTCAAATCAAAAGGTATTATCCTAATTGCATATGATATATTGATAGAAAAATCAATAATTTTTTACTTTGGATTAAAGCCCAAGTATTGAAGGGCTTTATCATCTCATGAGTTCAAAAGTTATGAAAACTTGTTCGTCGTGCAGAGAAGGTGGAAGTGGAGTTTTCTGATGATCAGGTGTTCTTTGAAAAACAACAAAATAAGAGATCGAGGTTGCAGGAGAAAGGGAATAACTCTTAAAAAACATCTGAGGGAAAGAAACATAAGATTAGAGATTGTGAAAATTGTGTTAAAAAGCATGCAGGGGGAATGCCTTTTGAATTCTGATAAGTTCTATTGATTTTCTAAAAAATGATATAAGGATCGAAATTGCACCGAAAAAGATCGGGTTAATGGTAAGAAACAATCTGATTTATAGTTAGTAAAATGTTTTAAGTGTAATGAAATGGATCATTATGAAAATAAATGTCCAATGAAGAACTCAACTGAGTGAAAGCATCCAAACTACATACAGAAAGGAGTGGAGAAATCCTTTTCCACTACTTTAGTAGATGTTGTTCCCTAAAATGATGTAGTATTAGGTACCCTGATTGTTTGTTTAGATTATGAAAATGTGTTTTTTGATTTAGGGTCTATACACTCTTTCAATTCTGAGATGTTTTCTTGTAAAATAGAGATTCTATATCAAGATATGAGTTCATAACTTATGGTAAAAATACCTGCGGAAAATGTTGAGACAAAAAAAATTATAAGAACCATCTTGTCCTTGTGTGCCCGAAGAATCTACATGTAAACATTATTGTTTTGACTATAGTAGAGTTTTCTGTTATTTTGGGTATGGATTGGATTTATTTTTATCATGCAATGATTTAATGTAGTTCTAAAGAGGTTACTATTTATAAATATGTTTAGATTGTGTACAATAATGAACCCTTGATTTTAATAACATATTAGGAAGTTTATAAACCCGTAAAATATGAATATGAATGTTACCTTTCTTGTATTTTTTAAAATAATGTGTTGAGATTAATGATTTTCTAGCGGTAAATTAAAACCACGATGTATTTATTGATAAGTTTCCTGGTATTATACCTGAACAGAAAGTTGAATTTACTGTTGACTTAGTTCTTGATGCTAATCCAATTTCAAAACCCCCTTATCGAATGGCTTAAATTGAACTTTTAGAGTTAAATAAGCAATTGCATGTGTTATTAGATAATGGTTTCATTCGACCTAGAACATCAATATGGGGTGATATTATATTATCTGTTAAATAGAAAGAAGGTTCAATGAGACTTTGCATTGATTGTAGATAATTTAATAACATCACTGTTAAGAACAAGTATCCTTTGCCTCATATTGATGGTTTGTTTGATCAGCTCCAGGGAGCTCAGTTTTTTCGATGATTCATTTGAGGTCAGGGTACCATCAGTTGAATGTAAAGGAAGTATACATTCTGAATTCCGCATTTTGTACTAGATATGGCGATTATGATTATGTAGTTATGCCTTTTTGTTTGTCCAATGCACCTACTGTATTCATGGATCTTATGAATTAAATTCTCCGTGAGTTCTTAAATAAGTTTTTGGTTGTGTTCATTGATGCTATTTAAGTTTTTTGAAAAAATTAAAGAGTAATATAAAATTCATTTATGTATTTTCATGAAATCCTTAGAAGAAAAGAATCTATTTTTGAAATTCAGAAAGTGCGAGTTTTTGTTAAAACAAGTTTTTTTCCATGGTAACTTTGTTTCAAAAAATTGCATAACAATTGATCCTGCTAGAACAAAAGTTGTTGAAGAATGTCTAAGACCCACAAATATATAAGAGATTCATATTTTTCATGGTTTGGAAGGTTATTTTTGGGGTTTTGTTTAGAATTTTTCATGGTTATCTAGTTGAATGACTATGTTAACTCAAAAAGGTGTTAAGTTATTTTGGATAAGAGAATGTGATAACTATTTTCAGTAATTGAAAATAAGATTGGTGAATTCTCCAATTTTGGTACTTTATTCTAGAAATGGTGAGTTTCTTATTTACCATGATGAATTGTTGAAAGGACTTGGAAATGTCCTTATGCAAAATTATCAGGTAATTGCTTACGCTTCTCATCAGTTGAAACCTCATGAGTTAAATTACCCTACACATGATTTTAAATTAGATGTTGTTTTTTTTCTTTAAAAATTTATAGGCATCATTTTTATGGAGTACAATGTAAAATATATACTCACCAAAAAAATTTAACTATATATTCACTCAGAAAGAATTAAACCTGAGGAAGAGGATATGGTTGGAATTAACCAAGGATTTTGACTGCACGATTCATTACCATCCAAGAAAGGCAAATAAAGTGGCTGATGATTTGAGTCGAAAAAGTAATGCTTCATTAACCATGATACGTTTGGAACAAGACCCTTTGGTTTATGATTTGATGATCATTGGCATAATAGTTGTTGGTGCATGAATTTATTCTCTTTTATTAGGTTTCAGTGAAATCATATCTACCAGAAAGAATAATATAAGCGTAGAAAGAAGAGAGTGAGTTGAAGATAAAGGAATAGTTGGTTCAGAAGGGTATGTTTCCGGTTTTAACATTGATAATGACTGTATTTTGAGGTTTGGGAAAATATTATGTGTGCCTTGTGATTCATATTTTAAGAATCTGTTGTTATGTGAATATCATAGTTCTCAGTTTTCAGTTCATCCTTGCAGTACTAATATGTACAGAGATCTTTAGGAGTATTACTGGTGGGATGGAATAAAAAATGATATTACTGATTTTACTTTGAAGTGTTTGAATTGACAGTAGGTTAAAGCAGAGTAAAATTTAACAAAAGGGATGCTTCTGTCATTACTGATGATAGAGAGGAAATGGGAAAATATATCCATAGACTTTGTTGTGGGATTACCAATGACATCTCGAGGTAATAATGCAATCTAGGTTATTGTTGATCGGTTGAATTAATCTTCTCATTTTATTCCTATTCTAGATACTTTGCCTCTAGACCAACATTCATAGTTGTATGTTAAAGAGATTGTCAGATTACATGGTGTTCCCTCTCCATTGTATTTGATTGTTATCCTAGTATTACTTCTATATTTTGGAAAGGCCTTTCGAATTCTTTTGTTACTGAGTAAAATTTTAGTACAGATTTTCATCTGTAGTCAGATGGATACTCGGAATGAGCAATTCAGACCTTGGAGGATATGCTACATGCTTGTTTACTAGATTACCAGGGATGTTGGGACCAACAACATTCATTGGTTGAATTATCTTATAATAACTATTTTAATTTTAGTATACATATGGATCCAATTGAGTCATTATATGCAAAACATTGTCTATCTCCAGCATTTTGGGATGAAGTAGGTGAAAGGAAGCTAATGGGACCAGAATTGGTAGAAGAAATGGCTAAACAAGTTTATTTGATTCAGAAGAACATGAGAACCGTGCATAGCAGGCATAAAAGTTATTCAGATAACCACAGGAAGGATCAATCTTTTGAGGTAGGTGATCATGTCTTTCTCAATGTTCTTCATGGAAAATTGTGATGCGTTTTGGTATGAAGGGAGAGTTGAATCTGAGGATCATTAGACCTTATGAAATCCTAGCGAAATTTGGATCAATTGCATAAAGAGTGGTTTTACCTCCATGTTTATTCTTGGTACATAATGTTTTTATGGTTTCAATATTGAGAAATTATATGCCAGATCCATCTCATGTTTTGAACCCAAAGGTAGTTCTGTTGGAAGAGAATCTATTTTATGAGGAACAACCAGTCCAAATTCTTGACCATAGAGTGAATGTGTTGCGGAATAAGGTAATTCACCAGTTAATGGTTTTGTGGAAAAACATTTGGTTGAAGAGGCAACATGGGAATATGAAAATTCTATAAGGGATAAATACCCCCATTTATTTTATAAGTGAAAAAATTAAAAGGATGTAATTTCCAAAAGTGGGGAAGGATGTAACATCCCAAGTAAATAAAGAATAATACATTTTCTGATATATTTAAATTTATTAAGTACAAATTAATTTTACATTTAAGGGGTTTCTATGTTCGATGGCTTACTCGATGCGCAACAATGAGTTTCTTTGAAATATTACGTTGCACACTAATAATATAATATTATTATTTAAAATGGAAGTGAACACCTAGCCGTTGTATTTGCGGGAATGAATAGAACTAACTGAAATATTATTATATGTGATTGTTAAATGATTTTTCTTTTATCCAATAAATTTTAGGGGATTTAAATATAAATGAATCTAATTTTATGCATAAATACTTAAATATTCACTAAAAGGTTGATTTACC
Organism: Viscum album; assembly: GCA_963277665.1. Lineage (NCBI taxonomy): Eukaryota > Viridiplantae > Streptophyta > Magnoliopsida > Santalales > Viscaceae > Viscum > Viscum album. The sequence goes on from OY728127.1 coordinate 247,819,182, forward strand.
ACCTTTTGATGAAGATCACACATTAAATATAGATTTGGTCATTTCAATATGTTTTATTTGACAAAATAAAATTCTTCTTTATATTTATGACATCAAAATTTACTTTAGGTATGTTTTTTTTGATAACGTTCATTTTTTAATGAATAGTGAAAAATATTGTATTTTAATTTAATAGCGCCTTTTAATCTATTTTATTTATATGGTTATATTACCTTTTTAATTTGATTTAAATCCTATTTAGAATATATATTTACCAATCAATCCAATTTCGGTCATTGGAATTAATTCCACATTAAAATTGTACATAAACAAGTATCAATCTTTTGATAGTTTCTGTTTCTTAAAAACACTATATTTGTCTTGACAACATGAATTATTTTTAAATTAATTAATGGAACTTATATGTATTTAATTTGGTAAAATAGACATCATTTTTGAAATTCGAATATCAAATATATTTTAGGATGATTTTTCGGTATTTTTCTGAAAAACCTCATTTTTTATGAATAGTGAAACTACTTAGTAGTAGTTAAAATACTTACTTTTTTATTTAAATGGAATTATACCGCTAGTGTGAATTTAATTTCTAAAATCCTACCTATATGGTTTTTATGAGTATGTAAAATTAGGTTTTATAAAATTAAGTAATTTTTGATGACTAGTAAATTTTGACTTTTATTAACTGTGGTTAAAGGTAAAAAGGGTAATTCAAGGAAAAAAGAATATCATAAAAATACAAAATTACATTAACACATTTCCTAACCTTATTTGTTGAGTCATGGAATACCATTTGAAACCTTGGGTTTATTTTGCGACCCCATGTAGATACTTAAGAGTGATAATGAAACTTTATTTTAATTAACTTAATGTAAAGACAAAAATGAAATAAACAAATATATTTTAGTACATTAATTTTTACATAGGGTTATATATGTTTTCTTTGATACTATAAATATTTTTGTAATGCTAAAATGATTTCATAAATCATGTTATTTTTTTATAATTTTTAAAAAACACATTTATTTATTTATTTCTAACACAATAACGATGAAGTATTTACCTCATTAATAAATCATTTATATAAATAAGATTATACATGTTGACATAAAATTCAAAACTTGTCCAATTATTATTGGATGATTTTATTTCGACCATGAGTCATATTATTGTTGCATTTAATTCATTTTGGACCTTTATAAAATTCATATCATTATATAATAAAATTGTATTTTCACAAATTATGAAAGAGCCCCTCCTCCCCCTTATAAAAATCCCTCATTTCTTACTCATTCCTCACAACTCTCAAGCCCCTTGGATCATCTAAACCCGGCACAAATAATCTCTAAAATCCATATCATCCTCCTATAAGCCTTACCTTAGACATAAGGCAATTCAATAAGACCGTTTTGTTCAAACCAAAGGGAGTTACCAAAATTAACGAAACAGATTCTCTTAAATTTTCTTGTTTTATTTTGTTTTATTTTACTTCTCCAACCCTAAACTATTTTTATTCCTTTATTTTATAAAAACACTAGTATCACCAATAAACAATGATGTTTTTATGAGAAATATTGGAAATTCACTTACACACACCACCATCTAATGGGTGAAGAACATACTGTTTATGTGGATGGAAAACTAACGTATCACGAAACGATGATTTTTCGATTATCACCTACCGCATCTCATGGTGGACATTATGATGGAACTGTATTTATATATGATATATATTATTTTTATTATTTATTTTTTCTTCTTTATCTTCCATTTATAGCACACCTTTATGGCTTCCATTATGGGTAAACGCAATAATTCCATTTGAGGAAGTACAGACTATCGCCCCCTCAAAGTGATATGAATCGATAATGCCATATGTGGGATGTATAAAGGATAGAGTTAATGATATTATGTATGATATTATACTGGTATTATAATATATTTATGTATCATTATGTTTTAATTCCATTAAAATCCCAAATATAAATTAAAGTAGCATTCATGCGTACGTACCACATACCGTCTCCATGAACAGTGCATTTCATTTCTTATCTCTAAAATGTTACTTAATGTTATAAATACATATATATACTGGATATATGTGATTTATATAATATCTAAATGTTGAATATAATTCTAGAGATAAGTGACTGTTGACCACATTGACAACAAGTAATTATAATGTGTTCATTTTTTACGAATGTACCAAATATCGACAAAACAACCATTTTTAACTTGATTGATTACATAATGTTTATAACATGGTAATAAGTGATATAAATGGAATAATAAACATGAAAAATGTTCATAAGCAAGTAAAAATTATCTTTAGTTTATTATTCAGGAGATTAAAGAACGAATGGGTTATGTCGGGCACGAGGTAAGAGACTTTTTATCAATCTTCTTTCTTTGGGGCCTATTTTGTTTTATACATGACATTATTTTATATAGTGTATGAACCACTTTGAATTTTCATTTCATTCAAAGGGAATATTTTATAAAAATATTTTTACTAAATAACCAAAAAAAGAATGTTTTTTTAGCTAAGTGTTGACAACGACGTTTTTTCGCCACCACGAGTATTATTTGATCTTTGGCATCCATAACAAGCCACAATGTTTTTTTAAAAGGAAAATAAATACCATATAATTTTTACAAATTATGGTATTGAAAATGGTTTTTATAATGGATTTTTTATGTCAATATATTTTAATGATATATTGTGATTTAAATATGGAAATTTTAACTTTCAATTTTGTTTTATTTATGTGTTATGAATATGTTATGGTTCTTGGGAATTGTTTACATATACAGGTGGTTCTGTGATAAACCTGGGGTGGGTGAGCTCGAGATATGTCTCTAATGCATTGGGTAATGTGATAGAGGTAAACGTGATTTTTTATCCTAATATATTTAAGGAATATATTGTGATGTTTATTCTATATGTAACTCCCCATGTAGTTATGATAGCTACACTGTAAGTATGATATGGATACCACAAGTTACCTTTTTGATTAGTATTTTCTACGTGTTATTCATAAATTTTATTTTTTTCATGAGGTAAGTAAAAGAGTTTATGTTATATATGTATTGATGTACTAATGATTTATTTCTTATAATATAACCCATACTAAGCTTTTTAGGCTCATCAAATGTTTTGAAATGTTTTTCACATGACTTAAAGGTGAATGGGGTCAATTATGGGATCTAGGAAAAGTCATTTTATCTAAATCGTGGAATTATACATGAATATTTTTTCAAGAGTATTAATTTTATGATAAAATGGTTACTGATTAGAATTGTCTACATGTAATATTCATGTTTTTATGTAAATTTTATGACCTAATTCTCTAAAATTCTAAACCATAAAAGAACCTCAATGTGAATTATTATTTTAATTCACGATTATGTAATGTTTTAAGGCTCGGTCCTTATAAACAAAATTAGTATTCCTTTTATGAAATTTTTTATAGATATAATGATCATTTTATTACATTTCTAGGGCCTCATCACAGCACCCATAAATACGTAAACCTCTATGGTGCCTATAGAATCAGTCTGACACATGCCTAAATATTAGGTCCCCTAGTAAAACATCCAAAATCATGGGTTATGACCACCCTGAATAACAACCTTTCTATATATGAGGACCTCTAATACTATTTCAATAAGGCATCAATGAGGACCTATTTAACCACACCCAAAACCATATGTTGTGAATTCAATGAAAAACACAGTAAACAAATGTGGAGGAAAACCATGACTGAGACTCCTAACCCTATGTGATGAATACCATTACCATCACCTAAATATATAACTGAGGACCACAATGACCACCAACATATACTTCATCACTAGTAATCACTTTTACATGATAAAAACGATCATATATGAAATTCAAATATCAAAATAAAAAATATTAAAACCAATATAATTTACCATATTACTTAGGGGACCATCATACCAAAATAATGAAAAAGACCTCCCTTCCCTCAAATTGATAAAAATATCCGTCAAATAATTTCATCGAACTGAAACCACACCCCCATTTAAGGTAACCATTTGAAATAATTTTATAATACATTATTTTATAAATTATGGTAAGTAATAAATTTTATTTTAAATCATGAATAATTAAAAAACCATGTATTTATCCATATTAAAAAAAATAAGACAATCCCTGCAATAATAAGTTAAAACCAATTCAAAATAACCATAAGTAAATTCATAAAACCATAAACACATAAAATTGTACCCAACAATCCTTTCAACATATTTTCAAATATTGATTCACATATACTCCCATGTAACCCTTAATATTCAATAAATACAATAAATGAGTTAAATATAGTTAATCTCATCACCATCAATCCTTACTGATTTACATCCCCGTATTATTATTTCCATGTAATGGCTCACCCAATGGTCGAACGTAACATTTGTCTCATAAACACCTTTGAATCCAATGGGACCTATGGAAGGTATATGATATTAATCATTAGTAAAAAAACAAAATTACATAATAAAATTAAGAAAACACACAGCATAGTGGATTTAAAGGAAATACTACAAACACATGATAATTAATTAAATATACTATATGTAATGGTATTAAGCCATATACCTCATTAATTAAGAATTAAAAAACATTTTCTTTGTAAAATGAAAATTGCCAAGAATATCTAAGTCATATAAAAACTAAAAAAATCTAAATGACCACCTTTAAACCACCAAATCTATTACCTCACACCACGTAAGTCAAATTAATTAATTAATTGCATTATAATTAATTAATTAAAAACTCCATTATGGAACATTTATCGAGATCTCTATGGTTTCCTCCCTCTTATAAAAAATCCACAAATCCACTATGGGTGGTCCAAAATGGAGTCACAACACAATTCATGTGAAATTATATAAGATTTGAAACCATTGAAAAAATTAAATTATTCTATTAGGAATAAAATAATTAAATAATCCATAATTTCATAACATAATGAAATTTTAAAAGTGGCATGTGGAAATTTTCTTGGGACCTCTTCTACACAAACAAGTAAAATCCAATTTAGAGAATGATGGTTCCATCATGCTCTATTGGAATCATTAAAAACCCTAAACAAGAGAACTAATAAATTATATATTAGAATGAATAAAAAGAAATGATTCCACATGAGTAAGATAAGTAACCTAAAATTCCATGAAATCTCCATCAAAGAACCCAATATCAAGGGTTTTTATAAATAGATAGAGGGATGTGTTTCCCCCAGTTTTTGATCACTAAATCATGGATAATGTGTGAGAAATTACTAATAACCTTAGGGGGCATTTTGGTAATATAACTCTTTAAATTACATTTTTTGTAGAAGTGTGGTTTAGAATCATATCTTTTAAAACTATCTTCTCATAGTGAAACCTCCAATATCTATCACAAATTCCCCACAAGGTTAGGAATCAAAATTGGAAAAACTGTTGGCCAATAATGTGTCTCCCACTTTCCAAAACCAACAACCCTCACATGACTTTAACACGTAGATTCTTTACTATGCCCCCTCTAGGGAACACACCTCTGGAACCCTTCAATAACATGGAAGATGTCATGATATAAACTATGAAAAATCCATACAACATGTCTAAGGTACTCTTCCCCTCACAAACTATCCAGTTCATCCCCACATATTCTTTCCTCACCATATCGTAACAATAATAAAAAATATGGATTAGTTAAAAATGAACACAAAAATATCTAACATACTAGTTTTCCAATGATTATCCTAAAACGTGAAACTGTGATAGAAAAATATAAAACACATGAAACCTATCATCAATTCCTCTATAGTCCATATGAAAGATCTTCCTACCTCTTGAGCATCACTCATCTCGTAAAATCATCACTTTTAATAATTCCATGTCTCATAATTTCATTCTGAATCATGTTTCAAAATTTTATCCACACTATATATGAATGTTCAAATTCATTATAGAATATCAAAATTATCTGAATGCATGATTTTAAAACCCCCCAAAATAATACTTCTCATACTATAGAAGCCTCAGCGGCTATCTATCTACAATAGACAACATATGTTATTAGATAGTTATAGACAATGACAACATTCAATTTCATAATTCATGAAATTTAATCAATTTTCATCCATCAATTCACGGAAATCCATAGGACACGACCATATAAATATCAGTTTTTTCAGAATATTAACACCAAGATGTCACCTAACCAAGCACATTTTACTGTAAATATTATTCTATTCATCATTAGATTACTTGTGGAAGCTATGATGTTCCCCAAAAAAACCATTAACTTATAACCACCAACTCTCTTTAATAGATCCTATACCATTATAATAGATAAAAAACCTAAAACCCATTCTTCCACAATGATTTTGGATGGTATAAATACAACAATTCTAAACCACTCATGAGAATTCCAATAAACATAGAAACACATCATCATCTTTAGAGACCAATGTGAGAGGAAGCAAACAAACTGGTTGTGAATATACTATGAAAAAACTAGATTTTTCCCTCAATATGGACTCAACTTCTAGAACACATTTCATGTCCCAAAACGGAACTCAATATTTTGCTTCTAACATTCCAAAACAACATTATAGGTTTTCTCAAGATGGACTATCCCTGAAAAGATCATTATGAACAATTCATGGATCCAAATACTAGTATATTAATCACCATAAGATTATAATGAATTCAGTCAAAGATTCCATCCATGATCATCTATGAACACCCACTAAAGTCCATATTCAACTTCAAGTGAGACTCCATATTCTGATCTTCCATTGACAAAACACAATTTTCATTCTATAACATAGTACTAATTCATCGATACATCAACAAAATAGATTACTTTCATCGAGCCTCCTCAATTTCAATCCCATTGGAATTTTAGTACATAACATATTGGTTCTTAATGGACATCATGATGACAGCATGACTGATCCATAGTCAATTCTACACACCATTTACCCTTCCATTCTGAGGGGTGTATCTACAAGGCCAACACGTCACTCCCAATCATAGGATTGTTGTTATTTCCACCTCACTCAATCATATACAACAATCATAAGCCATTATTCAACTACACGATGACTCCTAATATTTATATGTGGTCATCATACTCACCAAAGGACAAAAAGAACAAGTCAACTATTACCCTTTCCAATTTAATGATAAAATCACCCAAAACATTTTCATTATATAGTCGATTACAGGGACCCTATTTCAAATGGAAAATGATGAACTATCCAATATACAGATCTACATACAACAGTCCCTAGGTTTAAATCCTTGGAGACACTTCATAATACTAGAATGAATATTAATTTTCTAGGAATTTAGATGACAATTTTTTAAGGTACCCATGATGATATTAAAAGATTGGGAATGATCATCACTATGTAAGAGAATTCAATGATATAATTGTCTAATAAAACCAAGACCCATCAAAATATATTTTCACCTCTAACTAAAAGGACATTACTACCTCATTCAATAGTCTCATACCTCCTTTACCATAATAAACTCATCATAAAGACATTGGTTCTTGTTCTTATCATGTCATCCAACATAACTCCTGCCACACTATGTACACCCGAATATCATATGATCCATTATACAACCAACATTGAATTCCAATATAATATCATGCCTCCAATATCCGATTAAAACCTAACCACTACATGCACATCCATATGAAAATAAAAAACACGTCTCCAACTCTATAAATGCACATACAATGAAAATATTCCTCACATGTCCTATTAAAATTCCATGCCTTTATTGAACACCAATATAACCTAGAATAGTATACCCTATTTGATTAAATAACCCAACAGAAATTCACTGAGACAAATCCACTTTCTTGACCTCTAAAACCCATGTTTCTTTAACTGATTCTTCGTTGATTATTTATACTTCAACCACATACCTGATGACTTTTCCAGGGATAACTGATCCAAGCACCGAATTGGCCTGATCATCAGAAATCACATCCATAGTAGAGATTTTCTCTATATCAACAGATCCATTCCAACTATTTAGATTAATATTGGGTATATATTTTCTACGCCACACTATACCCATGATTTTAAGAAATCATTAGTTTAGGATCATATATATAAACTGGTTTTAAAAAACTGTTTGTATCTCTATTTATATAAGGTGGTTAGCCTGGGATGATCCTCTCATCCTACTCATTCAACGTATAATCCATTAGTTAGGTCTTTGAATACCCCCTAGAATAATGAAATTTTTACCTTCCCTCCCAACTATAATGTGGATTTGGAATCCCCCTCCCCTCCTCAGGCTATTTTGGCATCCCCAATTCCCTCTTAAGGTGAATTTTTCACCCCCATGAGACATTACACCCATAGGCTTGTATTTTTCTTCCATTAGTTGAAATATTTGTGTTTCCATATTTGAGAGGTATAATTTCCTTCCCGCCCATTAGATATTCAATTTTTTAATGATTTTTAGAGGGTGGGATTCAATTTTATAAATTTACTTTGAGTCTCAATCTATTGTTTTACATTTTTAGATATTGTTAAAATTAATTGGTTTTCTCTATTTCTTTTAATATTTTATAATTTTCATTCATTACAGAGGCAGGATTTCGAGTTTTTAGTTTTTCTTTTGTTCAAAAATTTATTGCAATGGTTTATTTGATCACTAAACCCTATTTTTAAACCACTAGGTATTAGGTTAATATTCTTTATCGTACATTAGATCCTAATATAAGTATAAAACCATGGGTCCCTAAACTCATTTATTATAGTCTAGACCATATATATTTGTTATTGTAATTTATAATAGAGATTTTTATATTTTCTCTATCAAATGGAACATATATATTTATTGTTAGTACCAAAAATTTACAGAAATAAATATATTGTTCTCTTCCTTTAACCCATCCAATCCATGTTATATGTGTTGTCTTGAAATATAAAAACATTAAAAACATTAAATTAAACAAAATAATAAATTTCTTATATAGAATATCATGTTTTATAAATTAGAGTACATAATTTATTATTATCAGATCAACTAATTTTGATATTATCATTTAATTTATAATAGTTTCAATATAGTATAAGATCTTCCCAAATTTTTTGTATAAGAGAATTTCCTTGAATAAATGTGCACACAATTGACGTGGAAGTGGATATAAAATAATAACTCATGGATAACATTTAATAAAAAGAATATTAATTATAATATATATATCTATAATTATAGAGATCCATTTCCAGGGGTAATGTATATTAGTTTTAACTTGAGGTAGAATCACTAGATAAGTAGTGAGAGCCTTCTTATTATTCTTTATTCTTTTGTAGTAAATTTAAATAAACATTGTCGAGAAAGGTAATAATAGGAAAATATTGTAACTTATTTATAGTTAGTTAATTAATTATTTTATTGATCTTATATAATTAAATTTAGTTATATAAATTAAATATTTTCTGAAATTTAGTTTCCCTTTACAAATAAAATCATAATTTATTTAAAATTTAGAGCAGTTATATGTTTTCAAAGTTATTTATTTCATTACCAGGTTATTTAATTATTTGATCTTGATAACCTAGTGAGAGAATAAAAATTACAAAAAAAATATCAGAAGAAACAAAATACTTATTAGAAGTGTAACAGGTACTTGGGGATCTATCCTGAGACATGGGGATAACCCATGATTATAACTAAATAATTATTGTATTGTCAATTGTTACCAAATATACCACGGTAGAATTCTTTTTAGAATAGTACACTTTATCCAAATATTTCATTTTTTTATCATATTTGGATTTCCCTCATCCCTCATTTAACATTGAATTTATCACATTTGAAGTAATATATTTATTTAATCATCTTCTCCCTCCTTTTAATCACATACATTCAAGGTGTTATATAGTTGTTCACATTCAGTAATTCACTTTAAATCATCTATTTCTTATTAATTTTTCTCTCCATATACCCCATTTATATGATTATTTTTATATAAGTTTCATTATTAATATATATAAATAATGAATTTTATAGAAAAATTATGAATAAATAATTTTTTATTTGATAAAAATAAAATAAAAGATAATTAATTAAAACATTTTTCATATATTGGAAGTAAAATTAATAATAGTATTGAAAAGAGATAATTTTGGAGTAACAAAATATGAAAATTAATTAAATATAATTATAAGTTTAGCCCTATATAGCTTTAATTTTACCATTCTGCACCATTATTTTACACTTAGATAACTTAGTTTTACCCTTATTCATCATATTTTACCCATACTAAACTTTTTTCCCATATATATATTTATTTTAAATATAAATAGATTTTTAATATTATTTAATATTTGTTTAACCTTAATTTAATTTTCTTCACCCTTACTTAACATTAGATTACACTTATGAAACATTAGAATTCTCTTACTGTAGTATAATGTAATCATAAATTTCTTTTATCCTCACATAATATTATTTTTCCCGTTAATTATTTTTATATTACCGTTATATACCTTATTATACCATTAATTATTATTATTTTACTCTTACATGCCCTTTTTACTCTTACATAGCATTGTTCTACCATTACTATACGTAATTTCATCCTTAATTAAGTTTATTTTACCATTAATTATATGTAATTAACCCTTAATTAACATTGTATTACCCTTAAAAACGTTATTTTTCCAATACATAGCTTTTTTATACAATTAAATTCCTTTAGTTTGCCCATATTTAACTTGTGTTTACCCTTAGCATTTTTTTACCTTTAACTCTCTTTTCCCTTGATTAAATTTATTTTTCTATTGAATAAAATTGTTTCCAAGCTACATAACATCTTTTACCCTTACTTAATGTTTAATCACCATTACATAACTTTAGTCCACCATTTTATAACATTAGTTTACCATTACTTCACATTATTTTAAAAATATTTAATATTATTTGAATTGTATATTAGATTATTCTACCTTTATATAACTATAGTTTTCTCTTAATGATTGTTCATTTATTTATTATAAAAAAATAATTTTTGTTTTTGTTGAATTTTCATATCATTTCCTTTATGTTTAAATTTTCTGATTGGAATATTACTTGTTCCTATAATATAGTGGATAAAAGATAGATGTATCATACTGATCGTTTTTCAACAATGATAAAATAGAATTTGGAATAATCTTTTGATTGTTCATTTAATAGTTCCTCTGAAGGAAATAATATATAGTGTGAGTTTTATAATTACATTCCATGAACATATTTAATATAATACGAATTTATCTAGAACATAACTAAATCAGGGTATTAAAAAATATTATATTTGTTGTCATGATGGGGAGAGGAGTCACTCTTCGACTACTCATTAATAGAAATAAATAAGTGGTATGGAGAATTTGATATTCGATAGGTTTCCATTTATCCATAATCATGAGAGAGATATGATTCTGATAAAGGAGACAATGATATAAATAAAAAAGAGGAAATAAGTAAAGATGATGGTGATAAGATAGTTAAAAAATTAATGGATTAAGCTAGAACTGTTATATATTGGAATGTGGTAAAATGAAAATGATTGATTTTTTAAAGTGCTTATATCATGTTGAAACTTGTTATGAAAATTATTATACCTCCATTGAATATATTCATGAATTTTTGAGAGAATGACTTACTGATGGTGAGATATTCAATGAAATCGTTACAATGTAAGGATGTTAATTAAAAAACTCATATTCTATAGTAATAAAATGCATGATTTAACAAAGTATTGTTGTTTATTATGGTAGGAATCAGATGAACATAGTTAATGTAAATAATGTGTTACATCTTGATAGAAGGAAAATGTTGATGGAACACCATCTTCTCTGCTATAGAAAGTCAAATGGAACATTCAATTGATTCTCATTCATATAAATCAATTCATTTATGATAAATTATCATCCAATATTTGATGGAATGGTCCTAATAGAATTAAATTTAATCATGATTTAAATCATCCAATACATAGACTATCATGGCGGTAATTTGATGTACAACATTTTGATTTTTAGATAAGGTACTTAATTTTAGGTTTTGTCTATCCTGTTATTGGAATAATCCATTTGGTAAAATGCTTATAGCTCATATCCAATAGCTAGTATTCAATCAAATTTATTATATTCCCCCATGGATGTGTATGTGAAAACATTGAATCTTTTTATTATATTAAAAGAAGGACCATATGATCTTGTAAAATATATAGACATCTACTTGCATCCATTAATAATATAGTTGAATAATCATTGGGATATGGGTGTGCACACATTCGATTCTTCCTCAAAAAAAATATTTTTGATGAATGATTCTGATTTATGGACTATAAATTATTTCCTATCTTATTCAGTGATTTTTTCTAGGATCATGATGGGAAATTATCATGTCATATTGGTATGAAGAATACATGATTGATAAAGCCTAAATATTTATGTAGTTTTTGTTTCCTAGGGAATTCTATTCTTGCCAATAGATCATCACTACAAGGAAAATCGTCTAAGGGTTGATATTACTGTTGACACTAAAAAACCACCTCAATGTATTTCAGGAACTGTTTTTCTTAATTAATTTATTTCTTTCAATTTCTCATTAGCAAAACATCAGATGAAAAATAAAAATAGAAAAAAATTGATAGTAAAGAAACATTCAATTGGAAAACTGATGTACCTTATTTGAGTCCCCATTTTGGTCTACCAATTTGTTAAATAATTATTTAGACATAATTCAAATTGAGAAAAAAATATGTTATTTTTTAATATTAATTTTTTAAAATATGATGTGAAATTCCAAATATGACTTCCGATTACATTGAGACTTATTTGATTGGGGTATTCAACTAGATCAACATCTTGTATATATCACTGAAAATATGGAAACATCTTACTACTTTTTATGAAAGGACACCATTAGAGGGAAATAAATTTATTAATGTATTGGAAAATATCATGGTTCTTGATGTCTATTCAATAAGAATATCTAAATGAGTCCACATATTGTATATGAATCTAAAATCCAAAAAAAATTATTATCACACCCTTGTTTGTTAATTTATTCCAAAATAATTCTATAATTTTCCATCCAATAAAATTAATGTGAAAGTGATTTGATTATGTCAATTTTTAGACACTTGTTTTATAAATGAATATCAAGTCTTTGATGGTTAAAATGTACAAATAGGCACCATTATTTTTTTCTAAGTTACAAAAAAAATCCACCATCAGTTTGACCTACATGCTACATTTGACAGTCCATGTTCCAACTAAAAACATCTCGGGGGCCTATTAATTTAGATTGGATGAATTCTAATGAATTAAATATGTCCATAACGATATCTTATATTTGAAACAGTAATCATCCTGAATATTCCATTGTGAGATGTTGTCTGGCTCAATAATGTATTTATTTTTTTAGTATGATTTTCTAGTATGAGAAAAACATAGAACTATAGAATGAGAACTGAAGAGGATAATTATTGATAAATGGACCCTTTATTTCCATCTCCTCCCCAATTAGAAGGAATTTATGGGTTATATACATTGGATACATTTAGCCTTGAAGAGTGGGATATAGGACATCTCAAAATCTTATTTATCATTTTTTTTCAACAGCTATATCAATTAATTAATACAGAAATTTATATGTTATCTCATATTAAGACATTTTCCATACACCATGGACTTTAATAATCATTTTATATAGGCGACATAAAAAATTATAAGTATATTTCATCAATATTATTGTTTGAGAAGGAGAGAAGTTTTGAATTGGCAATAATTTTCTACTTGCTTGAAATCCAAGGCCTAAATATTAAATTAATTAAATTCAAATATCGATATTCAATTAATTTTATTATTCATTTATATTTCAGTTAAATAGTTTACCCATTGAATCTGTTTCTAAAAACTGAAGAGTATGGGATTTTTGTCCCAATTAATTGGTCAGGAATATAAATATTTTATAATTAGTCAGTATAAATTTGATGAAATGGATCAATCTGTGAAAATAACAACAAATCTTGATGGAGTTATGTTAACTTCTATAATGGATTATCATGCCAATGAATCAGATAGTTATCCCCAATATGAAAACATTCCTTATTATTGACACGTTGATAAAATATTTTTATTAAATCACTACTCTAATGGTTAATACACAATGATGAAATGTAAATGGTATGATTTAATGACGTGTCATGGGAAATTTATTGATTATTTTGGATGCAGAGTTATTGATATGAGTCTATTCCACACTACAAATGAACAATACATATTGTCCTCAATGTAAAAAAAATGTTTTAGGATAAAAAATATATGTGACCTGATTAGAGAGTCATTAATGATGTAATCCCAAGACATATTTTTTATGATGTGGGGGAATAAATTTACACAAATGATTGTCACGTTACTATTGAAAAAAATATTGCATTTTGGGACTAAATAGTTTCATTGTTAGATTGGATATTGGATATGAAGTAGTGTGGGTAATATAGAGAAGTAACCATATATGTTCACTATTCATTTAATTTACCTTGACATGAGTTTTTTTAGATTGTTTTACAATAATTACATTAATGTTATTTTATTTTGGAATGATATTTTTTTTATTTTTTAGTTTTGTTTCATTTAATTGGATTTATAAAAATTCATAAAATGGGATTAAAATGGGGTTTAAAAATATATATAACATGATTTTTAATTAATGTTACTAAAAAATGTATTGAAATTTTTTAAATTTGTTTTGACTTCTATGTTGTAAGAATTATTTAAAAAAGCAACTTCTCATAAATATACATTTCATTCCTATGTATATTATGAATAATACAGATGACCATTGAAGAAATAAATTAGTTGATGTTGATCAACTGATGCACGAGCATGGGTTTCCTCTTACAGTTCTCTTAGTGAGTATAAAAATTGTAATAGTTTTCTTCTACATTACATATAATTTCATGTTCATATTCATTATAAAAAATAGGTAAATTTAGTTGGGATAGAGTTTACTCATCCTCAACATACTAGCATGGGTTCTACAGGGGATGCTCTAAGACATATATGGACAACCCTTCGTACATGTTCCCACCCTAACCCACTATCATACACCACATCTACCACTTCAGCGAAACCCTCCACCAAACATTTTCAAAAACCTCTTGATGTTCTTAGGATGTTCCTACACATGCCTCCATCATCATTTAATTAAGCCTCTTCTTCCCATTTCTGGCATACTCTACCTTTTGGTTTCATTCCACCTTTACGATCTCTATATCTTTTGATGTATCCCCAATACTACTACCAATTTCCTTTTAGGTATACACTGAATCAATTTTATACTATCCATTTGGTAACTAAAGATTTTTTTTCTTTCGTACTCTACTCTAGTGCATATAGATGACCAAGAGATTTCATTAGAACAGAATTATCTTTCAGTGGATGTTGAACTCAAATAGTCTGTAGATCCACTAGAACCTATTGATCATCATGCATCATGTTTTTTATTATATTTTTTGTCAAATTATATCACATCATTTTTTATGGGTAACCATGAAATAATTAATATTTTCCCCTATTTTCATATTCATAAGAATCTTCAAGTAGGTGGTGTGGGCGTACTTGTATGCACGAAACCTAGAATTTTGAAACACAGATAACAGTAGAATATAATAAAGAAAACTATATTATAGTTAAAAATTATAGGCAGTGTATAAGTTTCAGGTCTATGATTTCCAAATACCATGATATCATTTCAATGGAACCAATGTCATCAAGATATATCAAGATTTATATTTGGGAAAATCATGTTCAAATATATGGGTATGATGTTTTTTTATATTTATATATATAACATTTTTGTATTTTTATGAATTAAAATTTACTTTGAAGCATCTGTTTAGAATTTAAAATAGGGATCCTATTAAGGTATCATGGATGATGGATCTTGGGAAGATATATCGATCATATAAGCAAGTGTTATATGTTGGTTGGAGGAGTAGAGTCTATTCTGATTTTGGTTGTGTACCCATATTCCTCGACTGTCCAACATCACAAAATCAAAAAAAATGATCAAAATAATGAGTTTTAGGTATTACCAATATTTAATGGTTTTCATATAATATTTATTTTTTTATTTCTGGTATTGATTATATGTTTTTAGGATGAATCAAGAAAAAACATCAGAAAAACATCCAATAACATATCTGGACACATTGGGATACACTACAATTCCTATGAATGACAAGTTACATGTTCTTTAATCCGAATTGAAATAAATTCATGATTTATATTGTTACTTATTCGTCATTTCATGCTTCATTTAAGGTTTTATTACCAATAAACATTTTAACATAAGGATAAAAATTCCACATTAAAATGTTTTAGTGGACCGGAGGACAATAAGCCAATAGTTCCAATAGAAAATTATTCTTATAATGAATAATATTGTGTTTGTATTATGAAACTAATTTAAATAATTCATATTCATGATATTGAATTATCCAAATGAGTACCTAAAATTAATTTTGTTATCATTAGATGTTATATATGAATTATTCATCAATGTTAATCACATGTTTATATTTATGAATTTTTAATTCTTTAAATATTATTTCAATTTATGATTATTATATGTTATAAATAGATTATGTTTAGATTATGTTTATACTAATTAATGTCATTTGTATAATGTTGTATTAGAAATCATAGGTCATGTACATTGGGAAAATTATTTTTCTTAAGTATGATGAAAAAGGATAGAAGTGCAGTTAGTGAAAAAACATAAGAAAATATTTTATGTTTTTATTTACATTAAAAAAATTATAAATAATTGATTATTAAGTATCTTGTTCATATTATCAACAGTCTTACCCGAGGACCTCAGCAATAAATAAGCATACAACATTGGTCAAATGATCATTTTAGTCAAGTATTTGGTGATGAGAACCATTGGAATGTTTGATGTCAAACTTGGAAAAACAAAATCTCTCCTAGTTATTGGTCCTCCTCCGGATCATCTTAAACCTCTCAGACCACGATGCTCTAAAAATATCTTGTAGAAGTAATTGAGGAAAAAAATATCTTTAATTTTTTTGAAATAATTTGTGTAATCAATGAATACATTTTGAAATCTATGTATGTTATAAGTCATTCACCTCCATTACAAAACCCTATAATTGTTTATTCATATATGGAAATTGTGCACTCATTAAATGATGTACCAAGTGATTTTAATAAGGGTCTTAGTGGTAGTGGGGCTGATGGTGGTAGTAATGATGATGATAAGGATGATGCTCTATATGATTTTTTTTGGTGATGATGATTATGTAGATAATGATGAGGCTGATGATATTGACGATGAGGGATATATTGATCCCTGAATTTTTTGACAATTATATAAAGATACATTTTATTTTTTTAAAGTCTTAAATAGTTTCTTATAGATTATATGAATCTTAAAACATTTTAAATGGTTTGAAATTCAGTTCATTAAATACTAAATATTTTTATTATATTTAATATATTTTGTGCTCTTTATTTTATTTATAGGTTCTCAGGATGGATAACTCTCAGCTTCTTCCAAATGTGTTTAACTACCAATAACCATGGTTTGGAGAACTGTGGGTGTACATCTAGTTTTGGAAAAATATATCTCCCGTTATCAAGAATGTGGGTTTATATCTATACCCATGGACTGGGATAAACCATGGGTATGATGAAATCCCCTCAGACTATACTGACACCTCTCAATGGTAGAATACCAAAGCTCATGGGTATAGGCTATACCCATAGTTTTAGGGGATATAACCATAGTTCCAAACCATGGGTATAATTTATGATTCTAATAGAGTGTGATAACAATTCCTCCAGACTCCATGTGTGGTATATTTCAAGGAAATAATATATATCCATGTACCTCATACTAAAAAAATCACACATTCAATGTCACAAAAAAATGATAAACCGCACCCATAAAACCAAGATATCGTGAGCACCACGAATTATACCAGTCAAACTCTTTAGAATATTGAATATATCTATAGAAAAACCATTATATATGTAGGGAATCTGAACAGTCCTCCCACTATAGAAAAAAATTACATGGCTTAATCACCAGTACAAAATTATTCTCTCCCAAAAACTACAAGCAATTAATCTACCTAAACATCATTCTAGAATGCACGATTCATTCACCTCTTTCTAATGTAATAAAACCTCCTACTTTGACTGACAAATACAATGTCGCATAATACTCCATAGAACCCTCTCATGGTCAAACATTGGAATGCATACAACAGTAACACTCTGAACATGATTCTTGTCAAGATGGTCCCTGGGATCTCTCTAATAATCCCACTTGTATGGTCTCACAACAAGTCACTATGTCCATGCAACATGGTCTATAGTAACTCAAGGATGGTTTCTACTAATGTGGAATAAAATATTCTCTAATCCCAATGTCATACAATATCAATATTCAAAAATAACCATCAACAGGGTCTCATAAATAAAAGGAATCACATGAAAAACTAACCACCCATAACCACAGTACCCACATCTCTGAGAATCAACATATAAGACCGCCCCTATATGACCATTCCACACAACCAATACAAAACAACACCCACCAAAAAGGGTCCAAAAGTAAAAATCATATTCTACAATGACCCACCAGTGTCACTACACTCACTATACATGGGGACTACATTAGCATACTCGTATTTGATCATCACATCATTGAACCACAATACTAGCCATCATAATGTAAACCAATAAAATTACTATCAAGAATGACTACAACATGTTGATAAAACTTCCCTAAAAAATGAATGTAATTTATATTACCTAAAAATTCCATGATTCAAACTAAATATTATTCCAATAACCAATGCATCTATATCTATAAATACATTATATCTATTAATTCCAATGAAATATGTGAATCTCTCAAAGAAAAAATAAAATTGAATGATGAAATAAAAACAAGTATAACCCTATAACATAAAAACTTGACTTCCTTTGGATATAGGATTTCATAATGCACTTTCCTATAATGCTTCATAGTCTCAAACACATTCTAATATAACCATTCTTCAAATCATCAAACAATAATACAATATTAAGATAAAATCATATGATTCCACATTGTAACATCCTAGCATAGATGTATATAAAATGATTCCTTGATATAATTCATTAATGGACTTCATTCATGCCTCTTCATACGTAAAATGATAACGAACACAATCAAGGGTCTAAGGTGAAATTGCAGGGATACAATATCCTAATATCATAGTGAATGAACAAAAGAATATATCCAAATATCATATACATCAGAGTATATGTAAAGAGAAAATAAACTCATATAGAATAATCATATAATATAATGAAATATTGTAAACACCTAAACATCCATTCCACACATTATACATTGTTATCCCACTAGGCTGATAAAACATTTATTAATTGAAATTAAAAATAAATACATCATTCTATTATTCAACTTTCATCCCTTTCATATACTTAATCTATAGTATCGTAATACCATATGAAACAAGACACATGACTATGAAACACATATCATGAGGATTATCATAAAACTATAATTTTATTAAATATAGATGTGTTCTTAGAGTAACCATTCATAGTGGAGGCCTAACTTGGTTGTGATTAAAAATCCTTAGGCCCCAACTAATGGCAAGACATGTCAGATTACTAATTAATGTAAATATAAAATGGAACAAATAAATATTACAGTTAAGAAAAACATTTGATGAAAAAAACATCTATGTTGGAACATATTTATTTTAATGATTATTAGTCATGTTCATTTTTTTGTAATTATTATAATGTTTTATTATAGTAAATAATTTTCCATCAATGATGTAACATTTTAACTAGGTTTTGATATATATTTTTAAATTCCTACCCCCATCTATAATGATAAACTTTTAGATATGGCATGATACCATTGGATCCCTATCCTACTTCTAATTCAACCCTCCTCTGACATGATTGGTCTTATAATACATTAACTATTCACATTCCCATATAAGAGGATACATATATGTGAAGTTAATTCAATTATAATTTGTTATATAGTGAGTGAAAATGAAAATTCCACTTGATCGATCTACGTTTATGTAGATCTTATACTATTATGAGCTATAATCTCACTATAAAATTGTTTTATAAATGGTAATTCTTCTAGTAAAAAACCACATATTTCCAAAGCTTCTACCACCAAATAGTCTATCCTACAAATGATGGTATCATTTTTCGATGATATTGTCTATTTAAAAATTCTTCAAACATAATAATTTTATAATTAAAAATAAAAACAACTATATATATCTATCTCGAGAAAATATATAACTAGATTTCTACTATATTTTTTCCAAAAATATAAAATTAATTATTGAATGGATATTTTAGGAATTTAATTATGGAAAATTAATTTTGATTTAAGATTTATTTTTCTTAAACAACTCCGCAGATGTGTTATGGAAAATTCCAATCATTTCTGACATGTATATTAGTATAAGGATTATTATAATTATAATATTACCCATTAAAATGTAAATGGTCCCAAAGAAAAATAAATTCTTAAGAACCATCCTAGTTTATATTGATACACACACATGATATATAGGAACATTCATGAAGGACTAAATCCCCGAATCTCATATGCTATGAGAAAATACAATAAAAGACTCATGAGTGGGGAAGCTTCATTAGCATTATCATACCAAAACCTGATGTTTATACAGAATACCACAACCTCTAGATTTTCTAAAATATAAATTAATCATGATTTATATACCTCAATATATTTATCAATGAACTAAATAATAACAAATGAAATACATTCCATAATTTATATACTCATTCTCATTTTATTTAGATTCTACCATCTTGTTGTTTTTCTCTATATATTTGTAAAAAATTATCACTGGTGACAGACTATATAGTAATTGATACTCTATAAATTAATTTATTTTTTATTCCCATGAAAAACTACTAATGTGGTCATGTGTGACATGGTATTCTGATTTATCCCATACATAACAGTGGAAGAGGCTCTATTCCAGATAAGCCATGAGATCTCTTGTTTGTAAAACCCAATCCAGGATATTTATCATTTCATTAATAATAAAAAACATGGAATCACATGATTACAAAGAATATGGGATTATGAATTATGATGATACAGACAACTTGTTAAATAAAATTTTTTCAATGTTTATTATTAATGATTTACTACTTCATATTTTTGTTCTGGAA
Source organism: Viscum album (assembly GCA_963277665.1). NCBI lineage: Eukaryota > Viridiplantae > Streptophyta > Magnoliopsida > Santalales > Viscaceae > Viscum > Viscum album. The sequence goes on from OY728127.1 coordinate 247,840,511, forward strand.
ATTTTAATTAAAACCTGTTTATCATGATTTAATCTTATAAATAACATAATTTTGATATCAAGCTTAAAATAATGTTATATATACTATGTTTCATATATGTATATGAGTTTAAAATTTTATTGATATTTAAACATATTTAAAATAATCATCGATTGAGATTTTGAGAAATATTTCAAAAGATAAATTTATAAATTTATACTAATTATGATAACTATTAAAATTTTACCATATTAATGGATATATATTTTACAAATTTTTAAATAAAAATTTCATTAGAAATTCAATTTTATTCAAACTGTTGATTTACCTACTGGATGAAATATTTTCTATCAGAGAACATTGAATATATATTTTTACAATGATATATGATTTTTTAATTTTTTTTATGTACATATTTTAAAAAATATAGATCATTATGTATAATCATTTTAATCGTCCACATTATTAAAATTGAACTAATTATTTTCAATGTAAAATTAAAATGAATCTTAATTTATAGATAATGGGATTTGATATTTAGAATTTAATTGAAGATAAATATGAAAAACCTCATGTTGATAGATCTTCATGGAGTGATTATACTATAGTTGAATATGATTATAACTATAATGTTATGAATTAATTATACAATTCTGTTGCTGATGTAGAGATTAATATAATATTTATTGGTGATAGTAATTTTTTGATTTGGGATACAATTTTAATATATCAAGAAAGAACTATTAATAAATGAAAATAAGTACATGTATAATTTAATATGATCCTTTGATGTTGATACCTTATGGATATATTTCTAACAAAAATTTCATGTTGAATGAAATTTTTGACAAGATGAATGCATTTGGTATGTAAATTAATAATGAGGATCAAAACATGAGAATTTTTATGTGTCCACTAAATAGATAGAGGCGAACCTATTATTATGTATTGGAATCATGTGATATAAGTAGGCCTCTAATAAATGAGATAATCAAAAATATCATGATTCATGAAGACTAATTAAAGTGGAGTGATGAAAATGTGGATGAACCCCAAAAAAAGTCAATTTCATTTATGAAATATGAATTTAAACAAAAATGGATGATCATAGATGAATGTTCAAGTGATTATGTATCACTATTTGATAGTGATGAAGAATTGTTACCCCAGGCCAAATTTTTTTAGAAGTTTTACAATGAAAATATATTCTTCCAAAAATCCAAATTAATATTAATGATTGAAGGAAAATAAATATGTGAAAATATCTAAGAATGGAGGATTAATCCAATTAAGTGATCTATTGTGTGTATTAAAGGAAATAACACATGAATAAAGAATTTCCAAATATCAAGTATGATAAGATGTATGAAGAATAAATCTACAAAAACAGCAAGGTTATAAATAAAATCTTCATAACCTTAGAGGATAATTCATGTGAATCATACTATACCAAAGAAGATAAAATTGATAGATACAATACATGTTTTTTGATAGACACATCTGATGTAATGAATGTTTTTTCAAATTCTTATTGTGGAGATTATATTTATTCTAAAACATAATATAATAATGAGAATATATCTAGTGATTAATAATTACAATTTTTTAAAATTATTGAATAATCATTTAATGAATTAAAATATAAATATAGAAGTCAAATGAAGATTCATCTGATGTCTTCTCACATTAAAACTGATCTGGATATATAAAATTATAAAAATGATCAACTGCTAAGGGAAAATAATGAGCTATAACTAGACAATTATAAATTAATCAAAGATATAGAGGGTTTTATAATTAGAATAAAAACATTTCCTAGATGCATGATAAAAATATTTCCCTTATGTATACTAATGGAATTGAATACCCACATAAAAAAGTATGGTTTTCAAAAACAATAACTTCCCCCAAGTTCTAACTCATCTAGGTCAACTTGTAGTTATAATTATATCACACCTAATAAAGTGAATTTTTCTGAATGTTTATTATTTTCCTAAAAACCAAATAATGAAATTAAATATTCCTAAATACTCTATTAATATCATATCTAGACCCAAGAAATTATGATAACAAAAATAGTTTTTTAAATATATTTTATAAAAAATACTATATAAGAGTTCAAGTAATAAATGATGGTATGTTAAAAGAAGATTCTATAAGAATTTGACTGTAAACAACTCATGTTATAAGACCTAACCAAGTAGTTTTCTGGACATATAATTTTTAATAATAATTGAATATGGAATATTATTTGAGACAACCAAATTAATATCATTATTATTGTCTTAATTTCTAAAATATTATTTGTAGAAGAATTGAAGATTAATCATCTAATAATTTCACAATTATGTGATTTCGGCTCTCAAAACATGTTTAAAACAATGCATGCAATGTTTTTTATTCCAAAAAATAAATTTTTTTTACTTCATTATGAAATTTAAATGTAAATATTATTTATTTAATTTAATGGTTTTTAAAAAATGATTATTATTTAATTTACATTCCAAAATTATCTATGATTTTAATAAGATAATATCCCATTCTAATATTCACTAACATATAAATAATAATAGAAAAGGTTTATTTAGTTATATGCCCAATCAATAATTCCAAAATTAATATGACTATAATCCATTTAAAAATGGAATGAAGACCATATTATCTTCAATCCAAATAATGGCGTCTCAACTTCTCTACTATTAGAGTGTTGAGTCAATAAGGTTTCCTTATGAATTTTCCATTCCACTATGTTTTGAAAATCAAAAATACTTTATATTAATGAAAAATTATACCTCCTGAAGGATTATTTTATTTCGGAATATTTTCATTCTCTAACAAATTTTTTATCTTTACCTTTATTTTCATTAACTCATTTTATAATCTCTCAAAACTAACTCTATATTTTTAATAAATCTAAAATTGGTATCCTTTTTAAAAACCTCATTATATTATAGTTCATTGGATAAATATTATTTTGTTTTTCAGACTCCTAATTCACATAAATTAAAACACTGAATTCATTGAAATTTAGAGTCTGAATTTTCAGAAATTGAGACATCTAATCCTCTATATTTAAATCTATGAATTCTCTAAAATTTTGACTATGATTTATCTAATATTTTGACTCCTAATTCTCTCAATCAAGACATAAAATTATCAAATATTCAGACTCTAAATTCTCTAAATGTTAGACATCTAATTCCTCATAATTCAGACATTGAATTACTCATAATTTAGACTATGAATTTCTCAGAATTCAGACTCCCAATTCCATATAATTCATACTCTAAATTACTCAGAATTAAAAATCTATAATCTATAGATTCCAAATTCCAAATTCTTTTTAAAACATGATGAGAATATCCATGTCTTATAAGATCTTATTGATTTTATGATTAGATTCTGAATTATCTTTTTCTATAAACTCCAGATAATAACATTTGGTTAAGCTGATTCATTTTCCATACACAAGATATTATTATGAAATGATGTCATTCAATCTGTTTCTATATAACTATTGGTAGAGTGACACATGTAATGGTCCCTTTGAGCTTTAAGAAAAATATGACTGTTGGAGGAGGGAGTCGACCATTGGGGATTTCTCTATAAATATGAGCTCACTATAACTATCTCACAATTATTTGATCGACCTAGATATTACATGTTTTGATGTTTTGAAGTTATTTATAGAGAGAGAAGTAATCTCATTATTTTTTCATTTCATGAAAATCTTCTTCAGTAGTGAACATCTTGTTTAGATTTCATCGTACGACTCCAATTGTTGTTATGTACAATCATGGGATTCTATGGATTGAAAGGAAATGGTACTGAAAACCATAATGTTCGAGGGCATGCATTCATAATAAGATAGATTTCTATATTCCTTTTGAGGTCTTACCCTGGTGTGGATTAAACAGACTTCCTTGAATGTATAAATCAAGGGACCTTTATCCAAGTTTTTTAGATACCCTTCTCTTTGCATTAAAAGAATTCATACTTGTCACATGTTTCTATTTCATCTTTTATTTCTATTGTATTTTGATAAAGTAATAATGATTAACCTTCATATATATTCTTTTAATTTTTTAACACTGATAATATATATTATATACACTTTAATGTGGAATCTTTACACATGTTAAATTTTCTTATGTTTCATTTTGCGATCTATATTTCAGGGACCTAAACAAAGTTGGTTCATTGTTAAGAACTAAAATAGGTTTTTTAAATTTAAGTTTTTTAAATTTGTTAAACATAGTTATCCTTAAGTTTAAAAACAAATGTTTTTAAACATAAAATTCATCCCCCCTCTTTTAATTGATCAAATACATATACTATTTTGACCCTTCAATCGGTATCAGAGCAGGTCTCTGAAATACTTATCTTTGAATATATTTATTTTTTATCAAATATTCCTTATTCTAAATTATTTTCACTTAACTTTTGTTATTCGTGTTTTTCTTTATGATGTTTATCATTGTTTATAAACATTTAATTCATAAAGGTTTTGTGGAAAAGATATTTTCTTATTTAATGGCAACTATAAATGTTGGTCCAATTCAGAACATAAACCCTACCAGACCACATATTTTTGATGCTAATGATTATTATTACTAGAGAGATAAAATGAATAATTTTGTTATTAACACTAGATTAGGCAATTTTTTAATACTCAATAATGATTAAAAAATAGCAGACAATGAAGTCAAAACCATTACGAATCAAGAAAAATCAAAATATCAACTAAATTGATAGTTAGACAATACATTGTTATGTTTTATGAAAAGGACCATATATAGTCAAATATCTTCTTGCGAAGCATCCAACTACATTTGTAAATAATTTGATGTTAAAGGTTTTGGTACTTCAAATGTGATATTAACTAGAAGATCAATGTTAAGAGAAAAATATAATGGATTTTTTTCCCTATGGAGAACCATTTTGTAATGCGAAACAAATATTTATGACTATCATCAATAGAATTAAATCTATGAGTGATAAGGGTCTTGATGATGAATATATTGTGGAAAGGATTATTGATATCTTACCCAATAGTGGGAATAAAAATGGATAGATATTGATGATAATATAAATGTTACTAAAATAACTCTTGAGGATTTTTTTGGAACTCTTATTTAGAATTAATACAAAATGAAGAGAGATTGTAATTTCAAAAAAATGGTAATGGATATGTAGCTTTCACTACTACATCTAAACTCAAGACTTTAGAAATGGTTACAAGTTCTATGTCTAAGAATGTCACCGTTCTATATGAGTCTAGTGAAAGTGAAAATTATGAAAATGAGTTAGATAATCATACTTTAAGGATGGAAAATGTAGTAGGAAAGAAATAAATTCACTATATATATAATAATAAATAAATAAAAGAAAAAAATACAACGAAGTCACTTTTTATGAATTAAAAAATTCAAACATGTCAGGCCAGATTGTCCCATTATTAAATGAAAAGATAAAAAAGAAAATAATTATGTGAGAAATATAATGAACTGTTAATGTATAAGGCTAAGAAAGTAATGAAGTTTAATTATACATGGAGTGCCAGTGGTGGTGACTTATCAGATAAATCATTAGAGTTTGAAACATCCAATCAAAAAAATCATGGTTTACTAGCCAAACTACTGATTAAAATTTATATTCTAAGGTCCAAGGTACATAATTCTAATCTTATTACTAGTTTATCTTTTATTGGAAATTATATTGATGAAAAATATTATAAGTGGTCATATTAAGAATCTTATTTTGATTAATATAAATATTTATATTCTTATGAATCTGTGTTTAGGTTTTCCAAACAACTTGAATATGGAAATTGTAAGGTAAAAAAGAAGTTAGAGAAAGAAAATTCTAGAATTTTCATTTTAACTGAATATATATCAGTTCTTTCTGATAATCATGATTAAAATATTTTTTTATTTTGAATGTGTTTCAAAAAATTTTAAGGAAGTTATTTTTGAGATGGATAAACTTTCTATGGATCTTGAAAATAATATTTATATGAAAAATATTTCATAGGATAACTCAAGTTCTAGTTTTAATATATTTGAGGAAATGAATTTAGTCATTAGACTAAAATAAGAATTTTTTTCATAAAACAAAATTCTATCAAATTTTAACTTGTTAAGGAATGAATTTGAAAAAATTTATTCCCAAAATTTTCATTTAAGGAATAGTTTCGAAATTATTTATACACACCTCAAACCTGTTTTTAGTAATAATAATTGTGTTCCACAAAGTTAACATTTTATACTAAATGTCATTCTGGTGGAAATTGGGAGAATATTTGTTCTTTAAATAAAACCCAATCATTTGGCTTCCATAAAGCATATTTTTTCAAGAAAATGTGGGTTCCTAATATTTTACTTTAAAAAATATTTATATCAAAGAATCATTGGATTCCTAATGTATAACTATTTTATTATTAGGAAAATAATGAATGTTCTAATACAAATAAATGGTATATTTATACTGGATGTTACTAACATATTACTGGTAAAATAACTTCTTTAAAAGGATTATCATTATGAAAGGAGGAAAAGGAACATTTGGAGTTAATTCTCCAGGAGATATTTTTTTGTATATGTGACATTATTATTCTTGGAAAAATATTAATTTCAAAATATTAATTTGTAAAGGGTATTAAGAAAAAAATAATTAGCAAAAATCAATAATGTGATGATGGTTACCTTGTGAATTTTAAAAATGATAAATTATTAGTACACAATTCCAAGGAAGTGTTTATTCATTCTGCCCTTAGAAATGAGAATGTATACACAATAATCATAGAAGTCCTGAGGATCCTAGATCATCGTTGAAATAGTTAAATGGAATATCAATATGGGTTATGGAATAGAACCTCAGGACACTATAAGATTAGGAATATATGAAAACTATAAAATAAAATACTTTTCAAGGATCTAATAGAGCGTATGTTTGATTATTCAAAATCTTGTGATCCTTTTCAATTTGTAATGCAACATAAATAATTTTTTATGTCTATCAGTGAAGTATCAAATTATAATACATTATAGTTAGTGCATATAGATATTTATGTTCAAACACAAACTAGTAGTATTTGAGGCAACTATGTATTTTTTTGGGTTGATGATTACACTAGTTTTAGGTGGGTCTTATTTCCAGCAATGTACTCTAAAGATTTTTCTTATTTAAAAAAATTATGATCCCAAGAAAAAATGGGAAAACCAATCAATTGATAACTCTTTAGAGTTATCATAGAGGATAATTTCAAAATTCTTATTTTAAATATTTTTGTAGTGAGAAAGGCATTACTCATATCTTCTTATCTCAAAGAAATCATCCACAAAATGGTGCTGTTGAAATAAGAAATTGAATTCATCAATAAATAACTAAGACCATGTTGAGTGAATATTCTATTTCTAAAAACTATCAGACTGAAGTTGTTAGTAGTACTTGTTATACAATTAATCAATATTTTATCCGACCTTTTCTTAACGAAACACTTTATGAATTGTGAACTAGTAGAAAAACTAGACATTCTTACATCAATGTGTTTGGTTGAAAATTATTCATCCTGAATACTTAATATAACCTACATAAATTTTAACCCAAATCTGATGAAGGAATTTTCATAGGATATTCCACTACTTCTATGGCTTATTGTGTTTTTATAAAAACACTCTTACTATTGATGAAATAGAACATGTCAAAATTGATTAAACAAATCAATTTTATTTTAAACAACCCCCATCTAAATCTTTAGATGTTTTTTTAAAAAATAACTATCATCTATGGATAAAGGATTATTATAATAAATAAAATTTTCAACAAAATATTCCTAAATAATTTAACCTATAATATTTTCTACCATATGTTGATGAATAGGTTTTACAAAACCAAAATTAGTTGTTTCATAAGGATAATCTAAGGGATGGTATCATTAGTGATGAAAATCAACCTAAAAGAACTGGAGGTTCCTTATTAACTGAAGTAGAACATCTATCATTTCATTCCCAGTTAGAACCTGAAATCACTGATGAAGATTTAGGTGATGATGATTGGATTAAAGCCATGTAACATTAGCTAAATGAATTAAAAAAGAACAATGTCCTGAACATGGTTTGAAGACCAAAGAAAACTTATGTAATTTCAGTAAAACGAGTCTTCAAGAATAAGTGTAGGGAAAATGGAATCATTGTAAGAAATAAAGATAGAATAGTTGCTAAATGATGTGGTCAACAAGAAAGAATATTCTATAAAGAATCCTATTATTCAGTAGCTAGACATAAATATATTCTCATTTTACTTTCCTTTGAATCATTATTAAATTTTAATCTTTTTAAAATAGATATAAAATGTGCTTCCTGTAATAGATATCTTTAGGCGGATGTTTATGATAAGAAAAATTCTAGTATTGAAGACTCAAAACATCCTAAACATGTTTTTAAATATACCAAATCCCTATATGGACTTAAACAAGCCCCTAGAGCCTCGTATGATAGAACTAAAATATTTTTTATAAAAATCAATTATGATAAGGGAACTACTGATCCAACTCCTTTTATAAAGATGGATAAGGAAAAGGTGTTGACTGTTCAAATTTATGATAACGATATTATATTGGGATCAAATCTATAATATTTAACTGATTCAGTTTCCAATCTAATGAAATCTGTGTTTAAAATGAGTATGATGGGTGAGTTAACATTATTCATTGGAGTTCAAATTTCTAAAAATATGGAATGAACATATATATTTCAACATAATAATATTAATGATATTCATAAAATGTAATGATATGACAACACTGAATGTATACGAACCTCAATCGGTAAATCTAATTCTTTTTTTATGATGATTCTAGGAAACTAGTAGATCAATCATCATTTAGAGGTATGATTATAAGTTTACTATACTTGATAGCTAGCCATCTAGACATAATGTTATCAGAATGATTATACGTAAGATACCAGTCTAATCCAAAGTAAACTCATTTAAAAGCTATGAAAATAATTTTTAGCTATTTAATGGGAACAATGGATTTAGGACTTTTCTACACTTATAAAAATGATTTTTTTAAAATGTTTTTCGGATGATGATTTTTGTGGATGTAGAATGGATAAAAAACGTACATATGGAAATTTTCAATTATTAGGAGATTCAATTGTTTCATGTTAATGTAAGAAGAATCACTCAGTAGCACTTTCGACTGATGAAGAGGAATATGTTGTAGTTGGATGTTGTTGTGCTCAAGTTTCGGGGATGAAACACACACTTATAGACTATAGAATGAGTTTTACCAAATTATAGGTATGGAGTGATAACACTAGTGTTATTTCAATAAGAAAAAACCATTCATATCACTCTCGTGAAGAACAAATAAATATTAGGCATCACATTCATAGGGATCACATAGTTAAAGGAGATATCATTTTTCAATTTATCAGAATGCAGGATCAACTTGTTAATATTTTTACAAAATTATTACCCTCTTATTGATTTGAATGTATTACAAAATGTTAGGAATGATAATTTTAAGGTAATATTCCATATTAATTTTAATATCCTATCTCCTTACATTAAGAAACTTATTCTCAAAGGGGGAGACCATTTTTTGTTAATCAAATTTTTTGTAATCATGTTTTTCCCTAAATCAAATTTTTTTTCCATAAAAAATATTTTTGAAACACAAAATTCCAGAACCAATATTTTCATTCCATAATAAAATTTTATGGAATCTAATGTTCTTCAAGAAGAATTTTTTTTATTATTTAAAATTTTCCAAAAAATCTGTGAGGTGTGTATTTCTTACTAAAATTATCACAATTGAATATATTACATATTTTTATTTTTATATAGTTTTATGAATTTTTTCCCCAGATTCACGTTCCTTAAAATTATATTTTTACCTTAAAACCTCAGAAGAACGGAACCTACCAAATCTTTAATCGGTTTTCATATCAATCATCAGATCAGTTTGAGATCATTTCAGCTGTTAGATCAAATCAAGAATTTTAACTGTCTCTTCGATGACTATATAAAGTCCCCATATTCCTCTTCCCCTATTAGATTTCATGTCTTTTCTTGTTTAAGCTCTACCTCTCTTCAAGAAGATCGCTCCATTTTTTCATGTTTATCAAAAATAAAGATGTCATTTGAATCCTCCCCACAGAAATATATGTCTTTAACCAAACAAGTTAATGAATGGAAAATATACAGGGAAAGGTTAGTTGCTATGATATTTTTTACTATGTGTAATTTCCTAATGATTCTATACATTAAGCTGAATTGATGGGAATGCTTTTCAGTAACAAAGATGAAAATTCAGGATCCGTATCACCTAAGGAATCTTGTAGAGTTCTATGATACTATATGTTTTTACTATGAAGTAAGAATACAAATAATTTCCATCAATAGTTATGGTAAATACTATTTCCTATCATTCAATTTGGAAACAAATATCATTGGATTTCCATATGATGGAGAAGAAATTTTCTATACTCACAGGTTTCCAGATAAGTTAGGATTTTTGGAGGAGGAAAAGGAAATTGATTGACTTGGAATCAAAGGAGTAAAAACACAAAATATCAACCATATATCAACGAATTTAAGGATCCAATAATTATGGGTACATTATTTCCTAATTCCATGAATAGGAGACAAAGAATCCTTATTTAAAATTGATACCTTTTCTATGATTATTTTTGTTAACATCGTAAATATAAACCAAGTGAAGTATATCATTTTGGTAATCACCAACATGATGAATTGAACTCTAAAATATATAATCATCAGGTATCTGGAAATATTATCTAATATCATAGTACTATTTTAGGAATCATTCAAAATTCCCTACATCTTTACACCATAAAATTTCATGATCTTGATACTATGTGATGACACCATGAGGAGGATGAAAATTGGAATCAATAGCATGTCTGGAGAATTGTCAGATCATTCATAAAGTGAAATTGAAGCTTTATCTCAGAATGAGGAAGAAGAATAAAATTCCTAGAAACCACAGAATAAGACAAATGATAAGGATCTTGAATGCAAAGAAAACCCCACGGTTCCAGAAAGATATTCAACACCCCTTAAACTGAAAATGAAAAAGGTATTACCTAATGACATAGTAGAAAAGTGGCAGGAATATTAGAAGGATAATAATAAAGGGGAATCATATTTTGACTTATATCCTATTGTGAAAATATCCCTAAAGATTAAAACAATTGAAGAGGTAGGGAAGAAAAAAAATATAAGAATCAAAAAAAGAAAATGTCTGAAGTTGAGATTGTTCAAAAACTTCTCATGGCTACTGAGAAAGCCTCTAAAATAATTCAGGTACCAAAAAACATTCTCAAAGAACATGTACCAATAGAGACTCCAATAATTAATTTCATAATTATGGAACATGAAATGGAAGAATAAATAGTTCATGATGAAGAAGTATAAGAATAATAATAATATTAAGGGGATGAATGTGATGATGTTTTAATGAAAGTCGAAGAATATAATGATAAGGAATTTCCTTCTAAAAAGATTTTTATATTGACTTCCTAGGCTAAATCAAAAGAAATTATTTCTCAAGGAAAAGAAGATGATGGTCAGGAATAGGTTAATAAAACATCTGATGATGAATGTAGAAATCATGACTTCATCCATCTCGATGATTTTAAATAAGATGATGAAAAATAATAGGTTTATGAAGATAAAATTTTCCAACTTTTAGATAGTGATCATGAATCTCTAAAGGTTGCGAAGACTATTTCCAATGATGAATAAAAATAGGTGATGGTTGATACACCTAAAATGGTTGTGGTGGTTAATAAGGATCCTGGTGGATCATCCATGTTGAATGATGTGGAGTTTAAAAATTAATATTCACCTTCAATGGAATCTGATTTTAAATTATCTTCCATGGGATTGGATTTTGATGTGAAGTCTCTAATGAAGTTAGTAGATACCATACCCTTGTTTTCGAGTATTGATTTGAGATACTAGTTACTTAAACACTCCATTAATCAGATTTCAGATTCTGTTCACATACTCATGAAAAAATTCATCAATCTTGAGGCAGATTGCAACACCATTTTTTTTAGTTATGATGATCACAAGAGATCTTGAATGGAAATTACAATGTTGTCCAAATGAAAAATTGAATACTTTATAATTCTTGATGACATCCAAGATTTAGTGAATGATGATTTTGATAATTCATATGAGATGAAAAAAATATTACAACATGTTTTATAGAGAATATGAACATTGAACAAGTCACCGTGAAGAAAGAAGATAATGATCTATATAGAAATTTAAATTTATTTACACAAAATATTAATAATGGTAGGTAACTGAGGTAAAAATTAGATGAAAATTTAAATTAGCAAGAAGAGTTAGTAATATCTCAGTATGAAACTATTAGGTATCAGGAATAAAAAATCAAGGCTCTGTAAAAGAAAAATAAGAATCAAGAACAGTTTCTCATGATGTTTGAGGATGATCATAAGGAGCTTAAGAAGTTTAAGGTTATTTTGATTAATATCATACCAAATGAATAAAAGAATGAATAATATTTCCGCTCAATTCCGAAATTTTATTTTATTTTACTTATATCAATTTTTCCAATCATAATGAACAATTTTCGGTCCTTCATTTGACTTTTTATATTGTTTTAATCTTTCAGGTACAATTTTTCCATTCTCACTATTCCTTTTTGAATGTCACAAAAGTGGGAAATGAATTATCAAAAGAATAATAAGTATAAAAAAGAGAATTCCCAAAGAGTGGTGGAGTTTATGTTAGGGGGACATTACTTAATGAATACATTCTTATGAAAGAAAAAGTAGAATCTCTCTAAGGAAGTCAAGAATAAAATCCTCTGGGATGTCAAAATCGAAGGGGGAGTTAGTCATGTTCATCATCGTCCCTGACTAATAGGAGATAAGTTTTCTTTTAATTTCCATAAAGAAAATTCTTATCCATTATATTATTCTACTAATGGATGTTTTTACATTCCATACATAGTGATATTGTTGATTCAATAAGGATTCCATATAAACATTCCATTCCTTTATATATTGAAAATCAGAAACAAATTATCTAATGGAAATTTATATTTCCCTAATGATTAATTTCTTATGGAAAATTTCCCTTCACTATGGGAAATTTTATCCTTGCAATTGTTTTCATTGCATGATTTTATAATCTCTAAAAGCAAAATTCATTTTATTAATATGTCTAAAATTCAGATCATTATTAAAAACTTCAGGATGTTTTGTTTCATAGGATATAGAGTTTTATGTTTTTAGACTCTGAATTCTCTAAAATTAAGTGTCCAAATTATCTAGAATTAAGAATCTAAATTCAATGAACTCTAGAATCTAAATTCACTGAAATTCAATCATTTAATTCATTGAAATTCAAATTATGAAATCTCTAATATTTATACTCCAAATTTACTAAAATTCAGACTCGAAATTTTCTGAAATCTAGACTCCAAATTATCATAAATTCAGACTCTAAATTATCTAAAACTCATAGTCCTAATTTTCTAAAATTCCAACTTTGAAATTTTGGAATTTTAGACTCCAAATTGCTCAGAATTCGGACTCCAAATTTCTTAGAATTATGAATTAAAATTCCTCATAATTCAGACTCCGAATTCCTTAGAATTCAGAGTCCAAATTCCATAGAATTGAAACATTGAATTTCTTAGAATTATGATTCTGAATGCATTGGAATTAAGACTCTGGAATCTATAGAATTCAGATATTGAATTCTTTGTAATAAAATACCTCAATATCCAGGTTTTATATGATTAGATTATTTATATGATAAATTCTTAATTCTATTTTTCCTTAGACTCCAAATATTCAGATTCAGTTAAGCTAATATATTTTCTTTATACATGTTATTATTATGAAGTAATTTTGATCATTTTGTTTCTAACTAACCGTTGGTTGAGTGACTCATGCACAGTTCCCTTTGATATTCAAGGATAATCACGATAGTTTGAGGGGGGAGTTGACTTTTGATGTTTTTCCTATATATAGGATCTCATTTGAAAGATCTCACAATATGTTGATCGACCTAGAGATTATATGATGGGATAGGATGAAGTTATTTATTGAGTGAAAAAGAACCTCATTCTTTGTGCATTTCATGGACAACTTGTTCAGTATAGAATATCATGTTCATCTTGATTCTTACGAATCTGATTGTTCCTTAGTAGAATTTAGGGCTTCCGAGGATAGGAAGATAGAGGTTCCGACTAACATAATGTTTGAGGGATTTCAGGTTGTAGAAAGACATATTTCTATATTCATATTGAGGTCTTACACAAGGGTGGGTAAGACATACTTTCTTGGATGTATAAATCCAGGGACATTTATCTAGGGTTGTTGGATACCTTACTCTTTGGGTCAAATGATTTCTTACTTGTCACTTGTTCTTATTTTAGGTGTTATTTTAACTGTATTTTGATTAAAAAATAATGTGTAAATTTCTTTTACTTCCTTATACTTTTATTAATTATGAATATAGAGATTATATACCCTTTATGGTAGAATGATTCCCTAAGAATACTTTTTTTATGTTTATTTTCTGGAACCATATTTCCGAAACCTATGAAAATTTAGTTCATATTTAAGAACAAAAATTGGGTTTTTTAATTTACCTTTTCAAATTTGTTAAAAAATTATCTCTTTAAGGTTAAAAACTAATGTTTTTAAATATACAATTCACCACCACCTCTTCTAATTGAGAATCTACATATACTATTTCCATCCGTCATAGAGTTGGTTTAAATGGATGTTTTTACCTTATAATGTATCTATGTTAGAAATATTACTTTTCTCTTAGGTTATAGTGGATGAGTTTCCGTGATATACAATAGTTACATTACATTCAAATAAAAGTGAATTCCATTCTTATTTTTATAAATATACATAATATCTAGAAATTCATAGTAGTAAAAAATTAAGGAATTAAGAAGTAATCATGGACATGAGTTTGATATTCATGTTTTTTAATAATTATTCTCATAATAACTCCATTTTAAAAAATATCAGTTCATTTGACCACACAAAAAATGGTGTAATATAAATAATAAATAAAACAATTCATGAAACTTAACAGATCATTCTCAAGAACTATGTTTTACAAGATTCTAGGTTAGAATATGTGAACAAATATTGTCATATAATTAATAGAGATTTAAGTAGTCCTATTTTAAAGATGACCCCTTATGAATAATGGAATTATAAAAATCCAAATATTAATTACAAAAGGATTTTTTTGTTTTTAATGACTTCATACTCAATAAAAAAGTGAACATAGAAATTTTCTCATCCAATAGTGATAAATAATTTTATTATATATTCCACTTCTTGTAAATCATACCATGTATTTAAAAAATTTATTATGATTATAGAATAGTTTTTACATGTAATGTTTTTTGAGACATATCCACATGATCTTAATATCCCTTTATAAATACTAGAGGATGAGCTTACCAAAATGGACATCAATTCCAAAAAAGTGGAAATTATACCATACATCCAACAAAGAAATACTCCAAATGTAAAGAACAATTTGAAAACATCCCTAGAGTTTAAAATGATGTTTAAAAACATGTATTATTATAAATTTTTGGGAATAATAGTCAATACCCCTTAAATTAATTTATAGGTTACATATATAAAGTAACTTATACTATAACTTCTCTCATAAATCCGGTTGAACATTGAGCATTATTATCACAATATAAATAATTATAATCAATTATA
Organism: Viscum album; assembly: GCA_963277665.1. Lineage (NCBI taxonomy): Eukaryota > Viridiplantae > Streptophyta > Magnoliopsida > Santalales > Viscaceae > Viscum > Viscum album. Next base: position 247,856,272 of record OY728127.1, read on the forward strand.
AAATTTATCTTAAATTCTGTATAATAAAGAATTCATGGAGATTTAAATAAATTTTCTTGATATTTAGTAAAGTAACTAGTTATAAGACTGAAATACTATGTACCTTTTATATCTAATGGTTTTATTATAAAAAACTTATTGATCTTGGAACAGTTGTTTGGAACGAAAAAGAGTAGTAACAAAAGTATATATTCTTGAAAAATGTATTGTGTATAATGAAATATTTCCTCTATTAGACAGTATTAATGAAATAAATAATTTTCTTTCATTTGAAGCACATTTTAATTTTCATTTATATCAAATAGATTTGAAGAGTTAATTAATAAACGGTTATATAGTTCATGATGATTTTTTATAAAGAACAATATATCAAAATCCTAACATTCCAAATCTTTTTTTAAATTAAAAAATCTTTTTATGGTTCAAAATATTCTCAAATATATTTTTACGATATTCTTAATAAATTTTTATTAATAAATTGTTTACAAAATGAATAGATAACCATATATTAATTATTAAAAATATTTTAAATGTTGATCATGTTTTAAAAATATATGTTGATGATATTATGTTTGTATCTTCTGGAAAATATTTGTGTATTGAATTATTAAATATTATTCCAAGTGAGATTGGGGTGAGATTGATGGGTGATGAAAAAACATTTATCTATTTTCAGATTTTTCAAAATTAGGATGGAATTATTCTAAATAAAATAATCTCACGAAATATATTGTAAAAAATTGTTGTAAAAAAAGTTCTAAAATACGTGATAATCCCTTGAGTACTAGTTATAAAAAGGATCTTTATGATGTTTTCAAACAAGGTCATATGGTCACTGACGGATATATTATTGGATATATACTGCAAATAAGTACTATCAATCTTGATAACAAAAATTTCTATATATGTGTGATCATTTTCAATAAAACCAAACACACCCACATTTACTTTCTATCAAAAAAATCATCTAACATGTCATAGGTATAACAAATTAAGTCCTATTTAATTGCAGAGGAAAAAATTGATTTAATGAATTATTCATATGTTGATTTTTTTAATGTAGATAGTAGAATATCATCTGGAACATGTGACTTGTTGGAAAAGGATCTAGTTTTATTAATTAGTATGTAACAAAATTATATTGGGATATCCAATACTAATCATTGGTAAATAGTGTTATACAAATTTTTTTATAGATTTTATAGAAAAATGTTACTTTACTTGACTATGTTTATAAATTAATAAAATAACATATAAATTTTTATAATGCAAGTTCTATTAAAATTTTTATGATCCATGTCCATCAATCATGACACAAATATATTGATATAAGACATCACTTTTTGATAGGTGATTATAAAATGGTTGATATTAATCATTAGTTCATAGGTAAAGAACATTATAATACTAAAATATTGAGAATTAATTTAATATTTGAGAGATTTAAATATATCATTCATGAAGTAGGAATAATAGGATTTGGTATGTCTCTTAACTAAGGATTTATTGTCGATCGAGTTTAAATATATATTTTTTTACCAACCACTAGTGATCTATAATTAATGATATTGTATTGGTGGTCTACTATTGGTTTTCAATCATTGGTGATCTACCATAGGTATGAGACCATAGGTGATCGAATATTGGTGTTCAAACCATGGTGATCCACTATTTGTGATGTATTAATAATAATCTATTGTAGAATTCTACCATTTAGTTGTTACCATTATAGTTTATTTATTATATTGATTCCATTCAAATAGAACAAATCCTATTTTTTCCGCCTTTTTTATGGTGTATATTTATATATTATTTTCCCAATTTCGGAATTCAAATCCCAAAATGATATTAATTTTTTTATAAAATTAGAGTTTTAGAATGACATTATTCCACGCATTCCTTTTAAACATCCCTTATTCTTTCTTTATAGAACCATGATCATCCAACATTGTTCCCTCTTTCCTCAATGTAGTGAAGAAATACTAACAGTTGACTATCCTAATTTGTTATCTCTTACAGAATCATGCCCATAAAAGAAAAAATGTGGTGACACTATTCTTCCTGGCATCAAACCTAAAAATACCAAACTCTCATAATGATTTATCATCAATGATAATTACATAGATGTGATTTCATTGGTTTCAAGGAAGTCACTTGTGTTGAAAATTATCTATGAATTGGGATGGGTTATATATTTCTTCAAAACAAATTCAATAATTATACCCAATATTTGTTCAAAAGTTTTATAATTTGATATAGTATGATGATGATAATAAAAATGAATATTATAAATACTATGATTGATGGGAAAAACAAACCTTTTTATTAATATAGTGGGAAATGTTCCTTATTGTTCCTCATAAATCTATATATGATTATTTTCAGGACCCCAATACAAGTAAAAATTAAACTGTCATGTATGAGGATAATTTATTTGAGTTCAAAAGGAATGATATTGTTCAATGGCTTACAATTTTAGAGTTTTATGAGGAGTTTTTATTATAGTTATAGTTTATTCTGCACTAGATTTGTCCCAAAAAAGAAAATATTATCATCCTGATTTTTCAGGATTTATTTTTATTATATCTTAAGATAAAGGGAGATAAGATATGTTTTTTCAAGTTATTTAATAGTCTATATAATTGATTTGAGAAATCCTACTTCTAGGTAAAACTATTTGGAAACTCAATATTGATTTTGGATATGTTATAAATAGTGTCTTATTTCTATATGGTGAATGAGACAAAATGTGGCGGTTTCTACCTTTTTTAGGTAACTGACAAGTGGATGAGGGAAAATTGGTGCCCTAGGGAGAACAATTGATAGCTGGTAATGATTAAAATTATAGAAAGTTTAATAAAGTGCATCACCCCACCACAATAAGAGTGATAATTAACTATATCATGTTGAATATTGATGTCATGTTATATTCTTCAGAAAATGAAGTTAGAAAAGATTATTGATAATATAATGAATATACAATATATAAATAATAATTATCTTTCAATGGTTTAGTGTATGTAGAAAATGACCTTGTTATAGAAAATATAAATAAATTTTCTTATGGATAAGTTTTTCCTCCACTTTAAATTATTAATATAGAGTCCATACTAAGAGCGGATGATGAGTGAGAAGAGGTAGAAGTATCTAATGGATATCAAATTTCAAAGTCTTCTTATGAAAGATATATAGATGTATTAATATTATATGAAAAATATATGTGTGGTATGATAAAAGATATGGGTATGAGATGTCCCATCATTATCGGTCTATTACTAAAATTATTTGATTTTATAATGGTGTGTGGATGGGTATATCACCTTCTACTTCAGCTAGTCATAACTGTAGGGATATAAGTGATTGAGATATTTATCCTTCCATTATTCATGTTTAAGAATGCTACCACTAATTGACATGTGGTTGTATAACTATCTAAGAGGGAGGGTATAAATTATTTTCTCAAGATTCATTGGACTAATCATATTATCCAGATGATGATTATTATTATTATTATATAATTCCACTAGAGCTTGGTGGACCTATCATAGTGATTGATTAAAGGGATCCAATGTGACTCTTAGTATAGAGGGTTGATTAAGAAAGGTATTTATAGGGATTTACTTCTATTGATTATATCATACAAACATTCCATGAATAAATTCACCCTAATAAATAAGATTGTAAGTGGATTTTTTTTTATTTAGAGGAGGTCTAAACTACCACCATATAGTTCTTCATCAGTTTCCAAAAACAACATATAAAATTGGAATCAGGATCCAAATCATGTCTCTGATATACATTTAGTGGTAGTATCTAGAAACTATCAATGAAACATTGTTTAGTTGAATTTTATTAGATTTTTAGTTGTGGTTTTTTGTCCCAAAAAAAGAAACCTTATAGAGGCGGTACAAACGAATGAAATATCCTTGTATTTTTTTTCTAGAATAAACATATGATAAAACACAAAAATCTGATTCTAAACATATATTACCCTAATATATAGGTAGTTTTAACTACTAATAATTTTTAATTTAAAAATAATGATGATGTTTTAAACAACCACTATATATTATTTTTTAAAAAAATACACATTCATAATCTTATGCCCAAAAATTTCCAACCAAAATATAATGAATTTTTCAATCTCGAAACCAACCCAGATTCATAATAAATTTCATGTATATATATCAACATTAATTAAATGTTACAAAAATTTAAATATAATATTATTATTAATATACCCATTAAAACCAATTGATTCAATAAAATAAATCTCCAAAATTCCACAGTAAATAAGAAACCAAATTAAAAAATAGCTCAAGACCATAAGATTGTCATGTGATATAATTTGAAATCAAAAACACCTATTAAAAATCAGATTTCAAATAAACTCAATTTTTCAATTTTCTCAAAAATATTTTACAAGCCTATGTATATTGAGTAATTAAGAAATTCTTACCTTTTATTATTAAAAACGTGTAAAATCATTCAAAACCACTAAAAATCAAAACATTATAACCCATGGGTTCTTTGGTTAAAATAAGTTTTATAAGAGACAATAGGTTCTGCTTCCTATGTAAATCATTAAATTAATTGTGAAATTGACAAGAATAGATTCAAGTAATGAATAATGAAGGGTAGTTCATAAAGGTCAAATGTGGAAGATGTTATGATATTATTATTGATTTTGTAGAATCCATCACAAAAAAAGAATAATAATATGAATGAACAGTGGGATAAAATTAATTATATTACTCATGATATGATGATAATCATGGAAAAGGATAAAATCCATGAACCATATCTGACTACACTAAGGTAATGGTTTAAATAATGGGTGTATAGTTTGTATAGTGAAATGAATTCTCAGTTTGAGAACCTAGAAGGCCAAATGAATTTGAATAACTAATGTATCAAGAAGCTTGAGGGAGGTAATTAGTATACATGGAATATGTGAAATACCAAGGATTATAATGTGGGGACTTTAGATGGAATTAGGAAATAAATTAATTTGGTGTCTAGTAAAAGGCTATACATACCTTCTTATAGAGACACAATTGGTTGTCAAAGATAGTTTTATACTTCTAATTTTATGGTAGTGTTGGAAACAATATAATTGTTTTTATGGAATGTATGATGCTCAATAAATGGCTACTGAATTAATGATAGAATATCTCTACTGATACAAAATTGTAAAGGTATGATATTATTGGAAGACTTTATATATTTTATAAAGATATTATAGAATCAAAACACATGGAAATTCAATGATCTAATTCCATAATTCAATGAATTTTCAAATGGAATAAAGTATATATTGAAGAAATATATGATATATCCCAATAGTATCATGCATTGTTTTGGACAAATTTAAGGTTTTTTCATGTGGTCTAAATCCCTGAAAATTTTAAAGGATATCATATTGAAGTAAAAAATTCATTCTTGAAGGAATATTATTTACATTATTAGAAAATATTAATTGAGAATCATCTAAATGTTATTTTTTTCAGTAAGGTTATATAGATGAATAATTTTCTTACCATCAAATGTTTATGAGAAAAGAATTAGGACAATCAAGTAAATGTTACCAGAAACCCACCATTGTTTAGTAAAATATTATCTCTGAAACCAACTTTGAAATCTAACCCGAATTAGATAAACATTCATTGAATCCCTTTCCCTATTCCTCTCCACATCTAGTTGCTGCCACTTGCATGAAAACAATATTGAAAATTATACAATGTTTTATATTTTAATATAACCTTCAAACCAAAAAATGATTGTGCACTAAATGATTTGGAAGTTGTTTGATTTTCCTTCTAACTAAAAGTCATCAATGTTGTATCAACAGGGATAGATCAAGTCATATTTTGATTTAATTGCATTTATGATTTCTATAGAGCATCAACCTTTGCATCATGTAGTATTATATAATCCCCCAATTCTTGAATCATTTTTTCTTCATTGAAAAAAACTCCCTCTATCTATCTTGAGGGTGAGAGTCACTATAACCAGGAGTAGGTGCTACTACAATCTACAATGTCCCAACAAATACCTGAGATGGTAATGGTTCCAATATCATCTTCTACACTCGACCATGATACTCCTTTGCAAGGACATACAAACTGGGTCATCCTAGAAGACTGAGAAAGACCTCACAAGATTAGAATCCCATACTACATAAATTTTTTATTCAAATAAAGGATTAGTCAAATTTTGGGAAATACATATTAACATAGTGAAAACTAAATATAACATATATTTAATGGTAAAATATTTCATACCATAGCTTATTTTGCAGGATCATTAACCTAACACCCATCATATTTTGTATGAGCATCCAACCGATATTCTGTTTGGGAGACTTGGTGCCCTAAATTTGTTGACTACATTATAAAAAGTTACATCTAAATTTTAATATATAAAACATAAAATTTTGACTTATAATATTTTTTAATAAGTAAAATAATACAATTGTTGTTCTATTTTTGGAAATACTCAATGAACTAGTTGTGTGAGTGATGATATGTTTAAATCAACGTATTGTATTATTACTTGATTCATCATAATTTAAGTGAGATGTAATTTAATAATTTTTCATTCAATTCCATATTTTTGTCATATTCATGATTATAAATAAATTTAAATTACTATTGAAATACATATTTAAGAAAAATGTTCTTCTCATGAATGTGGCTATCAAAAAAATACATCCATTTCTCTGTAGGAACCCCTTTATGCACCTTATACTATAGCATATGACTAATTAATGAAGTATCATTGGATTTACTCCATATTAACCATTTAAAATCCTTATATTTCATACCTAATTATTTCAATGGCCACTTTAAAGCGATCATATCAGTAAAAATAATGTGCAAAAATATCTCAGAACGAGATAAATTTTTATAATATTAGAGTTTAATAGCATAATGATATTCAATTACACCATAATTAATTAAAATTTCTTTTATCTGGGAGTCAAACACATCAATTTTTCAAGATACAAGCACATCATTCTAATATGTATTTGAAATTAGAAGGGTAACTGGATTTTCCACCAGCTTCCCTATAATATTTCCAAGTAATCCTACAACATAATTATTGTGGACCACATAATAATCAAATGGGACAACTATCTTCATTCATTTCATATTCCAGACAAGAGAATTGTTTATATTTATCTCGTTAGTAACATTATTTTAAATTTGTATGAAAAAATAGTCATAATTTTAAAAAATGTTAAATTAATTTATTCATATTAATATTTTTTCCAATAATTATCACCCTACAATATCCTCATGAGAAGACATGTTAGATGAACTACATGAATAGGGATCCAATATCTAGGATACAAATTGGATTTTGATGGAGGTTGTTCTAGATGAAACCAGAATAGAAAGTGTGAAAGATAGTAAAGGGGAGGAGGGTGTCTAAAAAACAATTGGGAGAAAGATTGATGGATTATCACCAGGTGTTGTGGTCTAGGGAACATCGATTGAGATTATAGGATTTGTGAAATGCTTCCCCCTTGGAATTCCATTCATTAATCAAATAAAACTATGATTATAATAATTTATCAACCATATCTTGTATTAATTTCATTTATCCATGGGATATGAGGGGATAAAAATGCATAATCAAATAAGGTATTACATCCATCCCTCAATTTCCTAGTAAATTAGCAAAGTTTACAACTTATAATTTCTAATGAATCTATATAAAAAAATAAAAAAAATCATGATATGTTTTCTAATAAACACACTATGACAATCAAACATCTCCCTTACATTCAGATATTAAAATCCATCCCCTTTAATTAATGATATTAATAAATAACTCATTTGTATAACATGACCTAAAAAATAAAAAAAATTAAAACAATATTGGAAACCACATCATTGTTATTTATTTACATGATGAAAACCGCATTTTTTTTTATAAAATGGGATGTTGGATTTATAAAATATGTTGAATTTATAAAAATTCTTTTCTAGATAGGTATAGTATTGGAACATCACCGAAATCCAACATTAATATAACAAAAAAAATCAAACGAACATATCAATGACACAAAATCAAAATCATTATCATGATATAGAATATCTACTATGATGATATACAACTTCAAAACTCTTATTTAAGGAAGGAAATTGATAAATTATAAGAATCCGTCCGTTATAAATCATGTTATATTAAAAAAATTAGGAGTTAATTATTTTATATAAAACCAAAATAGATATTCTATAAAACATATTATGTATGATAATTTAATTTTGTTGGAAAAATTTACTAAAATTATGAAATTCCCCTTCAAAGTGAAATGGAAAATCCTGGAAAATACTGAATTACATTGAAAAAATAATCATAAATACATTATATTACAAATAATTATTTAAAATAATTTTATTAAATTCCAAGAGCATAAAAAATATAATTGGATATTAAAACCATGTACACTAACTATTTGTTTCAAATAATGGGGTAGTAAAATTTCATGTTTGGATTTATGGTTATCAAATGGATTACCTTATTTATTTATGTTACAGAATACCATAAATATAAAAATATCTCGTAAAGAAGAATTGGAATCTATGTTATGTGTGGGACACTAAAAATAATATGATAATTTAAATATATCTTCATAGATAAATACATTCATATTTAGGTATCCATTTAATATCTTCATGATACCAAATCAATGATATAAACAATTCTAAAACACTATATATTGTCTAATCACATATTACTTGTTTTCAAAATCAAAAATATAATCATATATAATTTAATTTGACTTACATGATTCAATTTTGACAAATATCATATTAACTCAACCCCATTAATGAATTATTATACACACAAATGTATTATGATATGAGATGAACCATCAAAAATCTAAAAGAATTATAATAAATTGAGAATAATAATATCTATAAAATTCTAACTGAAATAGATAGAAGAAATATATAACAAATCCCAAAATAATAAACCAAACTACCTTATTCTAGATAGAAGAGAAGCTAACAAAATTTAATTGAATAAAATAAATTCAACCAAATTTTACATGACCTAGGCCCCCACTACTCTAAATGAATCAAATGAATGAAAATCTATTTAATTTAAAAAATAAAAAATATCTGAATAAAATAAAATAAAATTAAACCAAAAAATAAAATTTGGTTGAATATAAATTAATTAAAAACCAATAAACCCAACTAATAAGAACCAAATAAAAAATAAAACCTACAAAACATGAAAAAAACTAAAATTATTTGATAAAATTAATGATGAACCAAATAAAAAATTTAATATATTCTAATTGAATTAAACTAACATTAATGGAAATAATTTTCATCAACCTAACAAAATACATAGGGCTTACCACTGAGGGATTCTGGTGAGAAGGGGTTTTGGTAGGGTTGGATCATTGAAGAATGCTATAGTGATAGATCAAGGGGTTCATGGGTCACTGTAGATTCAGTAATTGAGTGATACGACTCGGGGTAGGGAAATTGAGAAAGGTTAGGTAAGGGAGAGGGAGGGGTGATGGATCAGGGGCCTCTAAGGTGACTACAATGATAGAGAGGGCTCAGGGTTCTTAGGCTCAATGACCTTGTGGAATACTAGAGTGTTGGAGAGGGGGAACTCCATTGGAGAGGGATCAGGATGGGGAGAGAGGGGGATCTTGGGAAGGTCTTTGGGAGAGATGTTTGGGATGCGGGAGAAGTTTTTTTATTAAATAGATAATATTTACTAGTTGTTTCTAAATGACCACCGATTAATTATTTTAATTTTTTTAAATGGTTACTTTTTAAACCAAGTCTAAAAAAATGAATTTAGTCTAATGATTGTTATGATCATCTTAGAGATTCATCCACTTGCTACTATAGATCCTCAAACATCTAGGTATGTGAATAGATATTATTTGGATTTTTATAGGGATAAATTATTGTCAGATCAAAGTGGGATTCTTATATATTCTTCTATTTAGGAGACAATGATCAGTAAAGTGGATATATGGATGATATACAACATGGTCATTGTTTATATATATCCTAGGATGTTTCTGATTATGGATCGTCTTTATATTGTTAATAATAGGTGGGTAGATTAGATGGATGTCATTCAAGGAAATATAAAGGAGAGTAGTTTAGGAAATACTAAAAGAGATATATCTCTATTTGAAATGCTAGAGTTTATCTAGACACATTGAGAATATTCTTTCAGATTACCACATCTTATTTATCCTACCTTGATGGATGCATATTTGAACATATCCATATTAAGTGTGGATATGTATTCATTAGTGTATGGTCTTTCCTTTTATCCCCTAGATGAACTTTGGATGATCATGTCTGATGGTGTGAAAATTTATAAGTTACTAAGAGAATGTTTTAGTGGGAAATGAAGTGATATAGATACTATTATTAATACCATTATGTGTTATCATTCAATTATTTACACAATGATTAAAATTAATACACATTTAATTTTATGGATAAGAGCCTATGAATTCTTCTTATGATTAAGTCTATCACAGATCATGTGATCTAGCTGAAACATTTTTCACATATTATCAATAGATTTACAGAATAGGTGACCAACATTTCAATAATTTTGGATCATAGTGTAACAATAATAATTCAATTTATAAAACTGATGTAACCCATTATACACAACACCATTAAATTAGTAATTCCCTCAAATAGATCTTCATTTAGTAATTCTATTGAAAATATACATTTCATTACAATTATATGTACCTTTACAGATTACCTCTAATGTAGTTATCCCTTTCGGTCTCACTCCCTTTGAAGTACTGATAAATATTAAACCCATTGTATCTCCTAGATTTATCGTTCACCTATCTACATCTTCATCTTTGCCTGAATCCTCTACAATTAATCCCACCCTATGAAAAGGAAAGGATACAATCATTACTCCCTCTCTCAAAAAGAACGATTTATCTTCAAAATCTAAATATATTCTGATGTGTATTTTTTTGTTCTTATACTCCCTTTTTTGGATATAATCAGTTTTATTTGATATATATTTTTTAATCATATTTTATTCAACTATATTTCTCTCATTTTATTTTCAATTATATTTATAAATTTCAAAATACCAAAAGGGGGAGTAGTGTGTATGGATTTTCTTTTTCATTATTCATCATAAATAAATCCATATTAAAATATGTATCTAATCATATTATATTTTATTCATATAAAAAAACTGTATAATTTCATTTTAAATTCAATAGTTTTTTATCATAAAAAGGGGGAGATTTTTGGCCCCTTTGTATTATAATGATCAGAAATCATGTTTGTTTTATTTGTAATACATTTGTTGATTTATGATAGTAAATGATTTCCCATGTATGCAGTAATGTTTCTTAAATGCTGATTTAACATTAAATAATATATTCCTTCACCATTTATAATGATATAAAATAAGTTATAAATTCTATCATTGTCTAGTAAACTAGAAAAACTGCAACCCTAATATCACATGACTATTCTACAAGAAGTTTCAATCTCATATAGCTGCCATCAAAAGTTACCTCTATGCTAAACTAATACAAAAATCAATGAAAAAGTTATTATTGAAAACTAAGTGTACACATGATTGATCTACAATCAATTTAAGTTACCACCATCATGTGTTGATTTCTTCTTATGGTACCATTATTTTAGTGGTACTTCATCCAGTCTTCATCTGAAACAGTCCAATGTTTCTACCATGAAACGATCCTACCAACATGAGATTGTACCATTACGAGACAATAACATCTATTCAAGGGGGATATCACTATAGTGAGGATACCATTTAGAGGAGCTACCTTCAGATGGATCTATTACTATTCATGATTTGACTTGGGTGAAACCATGCCTATCATAAATAAATTTCAAATTAATTCTCCAATGGATAGATTAATAATTTAATTCTGAATATAAAAAACAGATTTGTTGATGATTATTCTTCAACAACACGATGGATGGGTTAGAATATATATTCATAATTTTTTAGAGATGTTGAACAGTATGAGGATCCAAATTATTAGGATATTTAAATTAAATGATATATATGACGTAAATTAGTAGAAATGTTGAATAAATATCTTAATGTATATTTATAACCCTTGTGATTAAGAGTCACATTTTGAACACTAATTCAATGACTCTCACAGATATATGAAAATGGAATAAGGGATAGATTTATGTGAAATCCCCTAGACATTCTTAGACCCAAATCCTTTGTTTTTATAGACATATTTGACCCCTTGTATTTCAAAAATTCCTAGGAATCTTGTTCAATATACTTCGAATGAAAAATACAAGTACTTCATAAACCTATATTTATTCTCATTTAGGAGAACTATATTTTTCCTTCTCTAATATCTATCTCTTATTGTTTAGTATTTTTATTTGGTTATTTTAATTAATTTATATATTTTTAAAAACATGCCTCCAGTGCTAAAATTGAGAGAGGTTTATGCTATTTTGTATATTTTCATTTTTATTTTCATGGAAAACTATGGAAAAGATATCAATGGCATGTTATTATGTTTTAGGACACATGAATCATTAGAAGAGAAAATATACATAGATAACCATGAGATATGTTTTCCATAAAATGTTATATAGGTTATGGTTGTGATTAATTAATTATAATATTTTTGGTAGTTTGTAATTTTCAAATAGAATGATTATGTTTTGTCTTGAGATTGAACCCCTTTTTAAACTATAATATAGAATATTTGATGTAAATGATTTATTGAAATATATGTTTTGTTTTTTTAATCTAAATTTAGTTTACTTTTTGGTAATAATATAATAAAAACAAAACTATTATAGTTAACTTCAAATATTATTCTATATACAATGTTTGATACAAGAATATTAGTTTCGAATGTTTTAATATTTTCAATAGTATTATCACTAGGTTGTGATTTTTCTTTTGAGAGACATTCTAGAAGATAAAATTTAATAGTAATACTATTTTTAACTACTATTTTTTAATAAATTTATTTTTTTCTAAAATAGAAATATCATTTGAAGCTCAATAAACCCCCTATCCAGATAACCAAAAATTTCATGTTGTACCAACAATACCTAGAGTTCTAGGAAGAAAACTAGACTAAATATATGTATCAACCCAAAATAGTAATTTAAAAGAATAGATGAAGGTTATAAATATGATTCATAAAAAACGTGTTTCATCAATCATCATTATCTAGGTGATATAAACATTAATATGTAAAATTGCAAGGTCTTTATCCCAACATCCATAAAAAAATAAAAAATAGTGGTTCCAATAGAATTTGTATAAAACCATACAATTTACGAGAAAATTTAGTACAACATAAAATTTTTTGTCTGGATCGCAATCAGCAACACCAAATCCATTGGTTAGGACCACCATCACCAAAAAATTAAAATATTGGTGATGAGTAACATTTCCACACCATAAAAATTAGGTGAGGATAATTGAAAAAGACCACAATATATGGGTGATGACTACCCTAACACCCTAAACAATAAGTGAGGAAATATATGACTAACACTCTATACAATATATGAGGTCCACCATGACCAAAACCGTTAAAAATTTCATGAAAAATCTTTTTTCATTGATAAATATCAAGAACATACAAAGCATTAAAAAACAAAAATAAACTCATTTTAATAAATTTTAATTTACTATGTTTCATATGATACAATCCCACAAAAATAAGGCCAATGACCACTCTTCAAACATATACATTAAATGTTTCATCATGTTGTTTATCAAAATGTAATCCACACAAATTAATTTGAAATAAACATTAGAAATTAACTTAAAAAACAATTCATTAATAAACCAAGGGAAAATCAACACCCCATTTCAAAACAAGGCCCATTCCGATAAATATATTACCCATTCTGTCACCCATAACAAGGTGTAAACCCAATGAAAACATTTAAAACCATTTCAAAAACCACATATGATTTTTTATAAAATAATAACACATAAATTCATTACAAATCATCCATTAAATATTTTTTAAAACGTTGTTTCCCATGCATTACCATGTAACCATTAACCATTAAACCAAGAAAAAAAATGATTTAAGCCGGTTAGGATCATAACCCTCTCTCTATACCATATTAAAACCCCACTTTATCATTTCTAGAAACCAACTCACCAAAAGGGAGTTAGTTTTTTTAGTCTTATAAACATCAAATGATCAAATGGGATTCATATATGTTCTATGGAATCAATTTTAATAAAAAACAATTTACTAAAGAAAAAGAAAAAACACACAACACATCAGATTTATGCATCATAATATATGTGCATTCAACTCAATTAACATTTATATGGTTAAATATCATAGACTACATTACTCAAAAATAAATATTTCCAAAACCTTTCCAAAGTATGAAGACATTACAATGACTTGTCCATTTATTGTCCAAAAAACTCGACATCTTGATGATATTGTTTCAATGACCCAAGTTATATCCTTAAACAATGTAATATAAATTAATCTGTTATCAATAATATTATAAATTATTTACCCATAATATGACGTTGAATAACTCTAGAGAACTCATTAATTGCTCATCTCTTTTAAAAAATTGTGGAAACAATATTAGTGGTCCATAATGGACTCTGAACCCCATTATATTTAAAATACTAAGAGTTAAACCCATTAAAAAAGATTTATTCATTAGCCAAAACATATAAAATTTCCCCATATTCTTATTCCATATAGAAATTTCATACAATGACATGAAGAAATAATTTTGGGTACATCTATTCAAAGACCGAAAAAATACCCTTGTGAGATGGAAGGTTCCACCAATAACTAGTGGAATACTCAAAAAAATAAGACCACAGAACTCCAAAATTAGAGAGGAGTAAAAATTTGAAGAAAGGAAACCCCCGGTGGAGAAGAACTCACCTAAAATTCCAATTAATCACTATGAATAAAACCAAAATAAATGGGCTATAGAATGATGAATATGGTTAAGAGACCCCTGGCTAGTGAACACAAAATAGGGGATAAATGGGATAAATTAGCTACAAATATTAGTAGATGATTTTCTTAAAATACAAATTTTAATGACGTTTTGTCCAGTCATACTCATTTTCCAAATGGTTTTCCAGATGGTTAACCAAATTTATTACCTACACTATACATAACAAATTATAGGAATATTTGTTCCACATGTTTTTAAAAACTAATATCCTCCCAATTTTCATCATAAAGACCCTTCAAATAGTTTGGGAACCTGGTTTCTTATCCATTCCCTAACAACGAAACACTCTAATGTACCCTTTATTCAATGTAATTATTGGTTTGTTTGAAACTGTGCACATTCCATTCACCATGTCTTATTCCCTCTTCACTATATAATGTTTCCCCTTCCACATAACATGGTTTGATCTCAAATGTATGGCAACCACGTAGAACAACTTTTATCAGTACAAAATGAACAATAACCCCTTTGAATAACATTTTCTCCCACGCTATATGTTAAACTATGAACATGAAATCATTAACCCTAATTTGAAAACTATAATACTCCACAGACCTCACAAAAAAATCCATATGTTATATAGACACCCATGAAACCTCCCAAAAAATCGGTACTCATTTCAATTCATATCTTTGATGCTTTCCCACTCATAAAAAATTCATTATATGTACTTTTGTTTAAATTGAACCAACAATTAAATGAAATTATATATTCCTCTAACTTGTTCAGATGATGTATCATGTAATATATGGTTAGATTGGGAAACTAAATACCTATGTAAGGGTCACCTATATATCTGATAACATATTTAATTTTTTTTTAAGATACCCACATATTGATATTTTAGATATTTATTTTGTATGTAATGTTAACCTAGTAAACTCTGTCATGGTGTAAACCTAATAATATATACATATAAGTAGCACTAAAATCCTTAATGACGCATAAATATATTTTTTTAGAGAGGAGACCCAAAAGGGTCATATGAGTATCACATTAGGGTACCCTAGATTTTCTAAATAATGTTTAAGGGGAACTATATTCAAAATGGTAAAACATTATTAAGAATACAGATAATATACGTATCTCATTTGGATATGTATTTTTGACCATATTATAAAATTTTGTTTCCCTCTTTTACCTGTACACTTGTTTACACTTTTTTATTGATTTTGAAATACCACCATCACATATTCAAAGTAATTTTTCATTTTAAATATATATCCAATTTTTTATAGTTTTTAAAAGGAAATTGATTATTATATAAATTAATGAGGATTAATTATCTATAGAATTGTAAATTTTAATATACCATATCACCCCCCTTTCAGTCATTATTACTTATATATTATGAAAGATATCATTAAATCATCTAGAGTTTTAATATTATATTTAATATTGATCAGATCGTTTCCACTATGCATAAAGGATATGCTTCCTTGATGGATAAATATCGTTCTCTACTCTTTTTTGTGATTCTCTTTGTAAGAAAAAAATTCCATAAATGAAATCTGGGTTATCTAATTATCTTATATTCATGTGTGATATTAAAAAGGAATTTTATTTAATTGGGTGGATTGTATAGGTTGACTTAATAAGAATATTAATGGTATAAAATTTTAAATTTATTAAAATTAGTATTATCACCTCTATTTTACCTAATTTCATCATCTTTTAGATAGTTCTTTTGATAGAAAATATTATCACCTTAGTAATTTATTATTATTATTATTATTATCATATGATGTGTTCATCAGTATTATAATATAATTATCCCATAATTTTTATGTGATAATAAAAAGATTGTTGTTATTATAAATTTTAATGTAAATAGATTTCATTCATGATTTTACTTCTTTTGTGACATTGGTTAACAGATTATCCATTTATATTCAATAACTGAAAATATTGGTTCTTGGGAACCTTTTTTGAAAAGTTACTATTGTGGATTATAAAACCCAAATTTCTTTGTTTAATTAATCTACCCATGTATAAATAATAAATCAATAACTTATATACAATTATTGAACTAGTAACGGATTGAAATATAGAATTTGTTGGATAATTCACATTGAAACAGATGATATAACATTATGAATTACCTTAATGGAGATTGTAGTAGATTTTGAAGCTTATGTTGGATAATATATGCTGATATGGAAATATATATAGTGGTTTTATTTGTTTTTTGTTTAAATAACATGGTTGATTTATTTAGATGAATTTTCTTATGTTTCATTTTTGATGATTGTTGGTTGTGGCAGCCAATGATGAAAGGTAGATGGGATCTTTACTTTTAATTTAAAAATGATATATTTATAATTGAATATGAAAATTATTGGAAATTAATGTGGTTATATGATAAATATGATGTTTTAGAGTATTTTCTTGGATAAAATGGATCAATCAATAATTGAATGGCTTGTATTAATATTAAATGGAATGGAATGGTGAATTGGAGTTTATGAAAACTCAATAATTTTGGAAATTTAATTACATTAATTTTAATGTGGTGTTATATGACATGAACGTAGATGTTTTAAAGTGTGATTAATTTTTTTTGAAATGATTTTGATGTGATAGTAGTGATTTCAATGTTGTAGTATTTGGGTGGTTTTGGTGACATAAATCCATGTGATGAGAATAAGAGTATATATTACATTTATTATTTTAATATTTTTTTTCTAAATTCAACCACCTCGGTTGAGCAGTATGTATTGACACCCAAATATTTTCTGGGGTTTTCAAAACAACTTTTGGTGAGTTGTGCTGGATGGAAACACCCTATACCCCTCTATATATTCCAAGATATTTATATATTAAAGCGATGTGGTGGAAAAAAGTCAATATTTAAATAGTGTTAATGTTTAGTGAGATGATGCTAGATATGAACATTATATGATAGTATAATATCAAAAGTTAACAAGTGTTGATGTTTAATTCTATTAATATTGGTATAATAGTGGGGACTTGTATAAAAGTGTGAGAGTATATGGTAGATATCCTTCATGATCATGATACTCTACTATTCTTGTTTTGTATGTGGTTGAGATTTGATGTGGTGGCCCTGGTGTTTTATAGTGGGATGTGTTATTGTTTACAAGTTCCATCTGTGTTGAATTATTATACAAAATACATGTCAGCTCATGGATATACAATGTTTGTTTTTCATAGCCTAAAGGTAGTTATAATGTGTTTTGGGGTACCCTATTTATAGATATTATTTATATTATGTTACTGTTCATGGATGTATTATTTGGATAGAGATCCTTTTTGGGGTCTAGAAGTAGTTATCCTGATATTTTATTATTGATTATACTATTTTTTGAATGGGTATTTTCATTAAACCTCACACATGTGGATGATATTCTCTGGGTAATATCATTATAAGTACACATCAAATTCACTCCGTATGAAAATGATATCAAAATTTTATATTTCATGGAGGGATTCACGAACTAAAACATAAATTTGTATATTGTGTGAGGAAGACGTTGTTTTTTTTCTATTGTATTGTCTCTAATGTTTTACATTCACAGTAACGTTGTATTCATGTAACATTACATGAATTGTGTGATGCTGAAGGCTTTATACCTCTTTTATGTTATAAATAATTTCATTGATTGATATCAAATATAATGATAAAAAATTTCATTATTATTATGTTAATTAATTCTAAATACGTGACCATTATGTTACCATTAGTTTTAGACTATAATCTATGCCCCACTGGAGGTGGAACTCATGGGTCATTTTCTCCCATTCTCTTTAGCAATCCAGTGATGGGTACCATTAGAGGGAGGATAATGAAAAAGGGAAAACAATAGTTTATTGAAATATTTTTTTGCAATCCATGGTGTTGAACAAAGGTCAGGGAGACCTTATATGACACATAATTTTATCCCCCCGTTATATGATGTAAAGAGTTCAAGCATACTAAATTACAAACTGAGGTTATACGACTTATAGGGAAGTTAACATATAGAGTTACTTGAATCATTGTCAATAAGTATTTTGGTTAAATCATCTAGTATTGAGTTGTTAAGAAAATTTTGATAATAATTAAATACATGTTAATTTTTTTGATTTCTTTTTATAATTTGTCCCAAGTTGTGGTTTCTAATGTACATTTACTATTTGATGAATTATTCATATAACATGAAACAAAAGAGTATAATTCTGATAAAATGTCCTGAAGAAATTTTCTAATATATTTTTGAAACATGAATAAGTTGTTTCCATGACCTTCAATTAATGATCGTTTATAAATTAAATTTGATTCAATTTTTAAAATGAATAACATGATAACCTACTTTAGTAATGTTTGAAATTTTAACCTAAGTATACATAGTGATTTTATATTATAAAATATTTAATATTTATAACACTTATTAAATAAAGTGACCTTGAGTAGATTTCCTACTATTATACTAAAATGATATTTTAGAAAACAATACTTAATAGAATACATTTTTTTTTAATTCAATTCTTATTATTTCTGAAAAATTAAATAAATAATTATATTAAATACATATAAAATTACAAAAAACATGCCCCTTCCTTTTGTCATGACTTTTCTTCTACAGTTTTAATCTATTTTAATGTTGTAATCATCTTCATAGAATTTATTATAGGTATGGATATTTATATTTTTTTCATTTCCTTGATAGTGATACATGTTAATTATTGTGACTATTGAGACATGAATCTATTTAAATAATTGGACCTAAAATTTTAATGAGTGAAAAAGTAATCTTTTAGTTCCCAAATTAATATTCCTCACATGGTGATCAATGATTTATTTATAGTTGGGAGCATGTTTAAATTTTGAAAACATTTTTGTGATTTGATTTTATATTTATTATATCTATATATTTAGCATGTAGTTTTTATTATATTTTAATTAGAGAATGAATTAATGTTAGGTAATGATATATACATATATCAATATGGATGAAAACAATTATTATTCTTATTATATTATATAAGTGTAATGAACTAAAAATATAAATTATATATTCTAGTGACATTAAACTATAAATTACATTATAATATTATCAATGATATTATAGGTTTGTTTTATACAGTATTGTCATAACTAATACAAAACAATCACATATATTACAATGCGGATTCTCCAATTCTGTATCCATTTTTCTATAAAATACTTTTTCAAAGAGTCATGTTTTATTTTCTTGAAATATCTTTAAAATTTTCATATTGATCTCATCCTTGATGTTACTCTTCATGGATAATCATTTTAAATTGAGTTATGTGCATAAAATAATTAGTAATGGACAAAAAAACAATGAATTAAACATTTAAAACAATAATATTTATTAAAATATTCATTTTTTGAAATAACATTGGGCTCAAAATAAACACCATAATACCCATGATATAAAATTCTACACCCATTAATTTCAGAAAAAAATTCATAAGAAATATTGGAGATGAAAATAACAAATGGTAAATGATTATTTGTAATTCTCAAAAATTAATAATAACATTTTTCACAAAGTTATACTTTTCAACCATACGAACCAGCATATACATTCCATTAACTTGTGAAACCATAAGATATTAATAAAAATCAATGTGATTAATAAAAAATTAATATAGGTAATGTATAAAATCATTTTAATTTCACTATATTAAATGTGATATACATTATAGTTACACATATAATAAAGATCAAGGTAACACATAAAATAACCATTATACTTATAATTGTAATAAACATTGATGTATATTTATATCATATCATAAAATAAATATAATTGATTAAATTTTTACTTTTTACTAATTAAGTTGAGATATATAATGACTTCCCCACCATTTTTTTATAGTGGAGCGTCCTATAATCATTAATAATTACCAAAAACCATAATATGGTCATAATATATGAATTATTTCACTCAAAAAAATATTATTTTCACCCTTAAAAAAATATTTTCAGATATTGACATATTTTCTTTCTATGAAACCCAACATTCAAAACTAAATTATACAGAAAAAATGGAGATATGTTTTTTCATTGAATAAATCATAAAATTATATAAATGAATGTATAAATCACATATTGGTCATTGATGATATATTTTTTAAAACCATTGAATTAATGAAAAATATTATATAACATATCCCATGTAATATATTTATTCCCATTTGAAAACATTAATATTATTTTTTTTAAACATGGACATGGAATAAAAACCGTTGGAGGAGAATATTTTGAAAGATGTTTTTTAAAATAATGTATGTTACCTTGAGTATAACTAATGTCATACATTCCAAATCATCCAAAAGATAAAATTATTTTAAATATTTACTTCCTTAAGAACCTTTTTAAGTTTATTATTACTTTTTATTTATGTACCACTATTATATATCTAATTATTTAGTCAATTAAATTACATTTCAATATTTTAAAAGTAATATTTCCATAAGTAGAAAATGGTTCAGTGGCATTGAGTATGTCATGGTGCCCATTATTAAATCATATTAATAGTATCAAAAATGTAATAAATATAATTTTAATACATCCATTATAGTTTTGAAACCAGTCATTAAAAATGAAAAATCATATATTCCTAGAGATGGTAGGTTGTACCTATGAATGAGTAATGTCTCCATTTTTCAACAATAAAAACTTAAATAAGGTATAATTTTATCTCAGTATAATGATCATATTGTTAAAAATATAATATTATTTATTTAATTATAGTTTTATATATCATCCCTATTATGTGTGAATGAAAAACAAATAACATAATTCCATGGTGTGGGTAGTCCATATATATGAAAAAATTATGATACAATGATTTAATGACTAAAATTGTATAAAATAATATGAAAAATTAAAATTAAATAATGATAATTATGTATTTATAATCAAATACAAACATTAATTCCATTATTATATCAATCATTGAGAGTCGTTTTTGAGAAATAATTATACTAGTTTAAGATTTGATTTTACACTTTACACAAAAATTATGAGTTCCTCAACAAGATAATGGACTATAGATATTATATTGGTTATTTGACCAACATTATATAATATCTATATATAGAGGATATTTTTTTATTATAGGTTTTTAATACATCATGATGTAGGGTGGTAAAATAAAACAATAACATGTGGTCAAATACTAAAACTCCCCATTATATGACCTCCAATACTTATTACCTTAATACCTCTAAGATTGTTATTACTCATAAGGCAATATATAATGAATGTGGTTATGGATTCCATAAGGGATTTTGGAATGTATTTTTAAAACCAAATGGTTTTTATTTTTAATAAAAATGGAAGATGAGGTTCACTTTTATAAGAGATGGGAGGTCCACTCATGGATTTTCTTTAAATATTAAATTTATAAATAAACCTTTTGCTGTGAAAATGAATCCAAATATATAATATTATCTTATAATTTTATGATTATTATTATCTAAATCATCCAAAAAAATGTACCCATGTTTTTAGCATATGTTTACCCATATCTTTTTGTTTTATCCCTTCATTAACCCTTTTTACAGTTACTATAATATTAATGTTTTCAACCAATTATTGGTATATAATGTCCATATAAAATGAAAAAATCATATGAATGGTTCATTTATTATTTCGTTAAATAGATCACATTAATTTACAAGAGATAAATGTTTTTATGTATTTAAATATCATAATAAAAAATTATTTATTGTAAAATAGAATTGATGTCAATTTTAGAAATATTCAACTATATTGTGTTCAATAACATCAAGAAATCAATGGACTATAATTCTGGTGAATCTAGACCAATTTACTATGCCATTTTCACCCATAAAATATCATAACTGGATTATTACTTCATATAATATTATTTTTATTGTTTGAAAATTGTTTATAATTTCTTTTAACTATTTCACAATCACTATGGAAATGATTCACAAGAATTTAAGGGAATTATATCCACACCGAAAATTAAAAATAAATTAAAATGATGTAGAAAATATTATAAAGTTAAAATTAATAATTATAATGAAAGATTTCTTCAGTTCATCCTTATTTTTAAAAAAATATTTTTATTAAAGGAAAGAGTGAGCAATTAATGGTTTTATATTTTGTCCACTATTTTAATAGTCAACACCATTACAAAAAGTCATAAAGGATAAATTTTCATTTTTCTTTTAATATATTTGAGATATACTCATAAAATATAATTTATTCTATTATTTGGATCATTATTGAGTTCTTATCATATAATTTTTAACCTCATTTTCATGATTTACACATTACCATGGTAACATAATTACTATTGATTCTAGTAATAATTTCAAAATTTTAAAGGGTAATAATTTCCAAATTCATAAATAATGTTTTCAAAAATATTATCCATTTTTTTTAATTTAATACAATAAAATTAATTTAATTAATTTAATTTAAAACTGAAAAAATTTGACAGATACCATTTGTTCAGAGAAAATAACATTAAAGTATAAAATGCATTTATCCCAAATTCATGTTTATAAATTATTTCAAAATAATAGGAAAATTTTAAATATTATTAAAATAATAATATATTAAAAATATTCCAAAATCGAATTTTCATTTGTAAATACGTAAAAATAGTTTAAAAATATTATTTTTCAATATTCAATTCAAAATAAATATTTTCCTAAAACTCTCCAAACATCACAATTAATAAATTTTATAATGCTTATTTCAACATTATATTTCACATTGTCAAATATATTTTATAATTCATCATTAAATTAATGAAAATATTTCTCACATAAGGAAATCTAAACCATATTTCAAAAAAATATTATTTGATGAATTACAATAATTTAATAAAAAATTAGTTCTTTTTGGCTAATCCATAATAAAAATCAGAATTAATTTGAATTAATTGATATATGTTATAAATTGTTTATTCATATTCACAAACATTAATTCAATAGGAGGAATATAAATGTGATACTTATCTATCATTATTTCAAGGTAAATGAAAGAATGATATTGCCTAATTTATTTTCTATAAAATATAATATATTATTTAAAATATTTGTATATTACATTCTATTCCACTTTAATAAATAATAACCTCCTAATTAGAAAACTGTCTCTGGACATGATGTTTGATATTTCAAAACACGTTAATTTAAATCACACATATTAAAAAGGGTTACAAAAATTTATTCTTGAATAGGGGGAAAATAAAACAGAATCATTATCGGGATTAACACCTAAAAATGTTTTAAAATATGAAACATATAAGCGGAAGTGGTAATATGAACATGGAAGAAAAAATGATGTTTCCAATTTATGATGGATAGTTGCAATATAATTGATCAGAAAAAAGTGAATGATAAAAATAATTAGCAACCACAAAACAATTAAGCAACGATGTGTAAAAATATTATTGATTCCTCACAAATAAAGGTAATATGATAGAATTTTTATTCAACATTACTTTTTAGTTTATAGGAATTCCATTTTCATTTTATCCTGTAATTTTATGGAAATATATATACACGATAAGTATAATTTCATCCGCTAATCATTTTCTAATACAAATTCTTGTTTTTCTCCAAAAAATTATTATTCAAAATGCATTTTTAGGCCAATATCACTGAAATTAAATTCTATAAAATCATATATTTCCAAAAAATTAATGAAATATAATTATCCTATATTTAGACATTAATATATTTAAAATCGATATACCAAGGTAAGATAATTTTGTAAATTAATTAAGAGTGACATGTAAAAATAATATTGAAATATCAAAAATCAACAATAATACCAAATTTTCAAACTATCTAATTATACAAATAACTACCCTTAATATTATTTAGTGTATTAATAAATATAAATGATATCCAACAGTTATAAAGAGTTGATAACATATTCCTTTGAAATTTTTATTTATACAATGTCTAACATTATTAATGTCTAATAACAAAAATGTATATGACAAAATGAAATAATATTCATGAAATTGTAGTCGTTATATAAAGGAACTGAATTACCATATGGAAAACATAAAATTATATACGACTCCAAAAAATAAATCAACAACTAATCATATAATATAATTCCATGCTATACTAATTAACTTAGTCATATATGTTTTCCAAAAATGTATTAATCTTCTTAAGAAATTCACTTAATCAAAAAATAACTTTTCAATACCACTGTTTTCTATAAGATAAAACATATATTCTGAAAATAAATATATTCTAAATTTTTAATTTTATACACATTATGTTATTATATAGTATATTGTTAGGTTTTATACCCTTTTCAACCATTTATTGTTGGTTCTAGCCCCATGAGCATTCTAGATGTGATGAATTCTCACCGAGATAGTTGGTGATGAGATAAATTTTATGAGATGGTGGACCGCTCTTCTTGGTCGTGTAAAGACCCGTAAAATTCAAGGGAATGTTTTTCTTAATTTTCTTTGGAATTTTACAAGAGCGCGGTTTCTGACGGCACCTGATTCCGAGGCCCGGTGTGCCCGGAATCAATTTCAGAAGTTTGGCTAGGGTACGTTCAGTGAACGAACGAGCGGGAATTTTTAACTTTTGATCCTGTGCTCGGAATTGAAAACCGAGGACACCGATGAACTCGCAGTGCCGATATTCGCTTAAGGAGACCTTTTCCGAGGATGCGTTTTATGCGGGATGAAAGTTAGTTTTTGGGAGAAATTTTAAAAAGTTAAATAAAAATGTGGAAACACTTTTTATTTCTATTTTGTTGGTTAACTTCTCCCAAAGGGAGTTAAAGGTAGGACCCACATCCACTTAACCTCCCTTGGGAGGATTAAGTGTGGTGGGGCCCACAAGAACCCCATCTCCTCATCTTCTCTCAAAACACCCCTATAACCCCCTTTAATTAATGTTTGACAACTTGGTTTAATTAATTAAGGTGGGTTGATTTGAATTTCAAACCTTTGAAATTCAAGTTGATGTTTGTGTAAATAAATAAGCCTTATCTTATTGTATTTTTGTTTAGCCATCTTGAGAGGATTTGGGAGCTCCTTCTTCTTTTTCAATCTTTGACGAAGAACGTGAAGAACCTTCAAGCTCCAACGAAGAATGCTACTCCTCTCTTCTTCACAGCCGATTGTTTCCGAAGATCGACGACGCCTTCCGTGTCAACGAAAGGGGACACCGCTTCCTCCTCGGACTTCCTTCGTCGGCTTATGAAGATTCACCAACGACATACCTCTTCGGACGTACCTCTTCGTCAACAGAATTGATGAACGTTTACCGCGATGCCCGACCTCCGCGACGTTGTCTTCTGCAGTTCTTCAACGATCATCGATCTTGAAACCGAGTTAGGGGTTGTTGTTGTTTATTTTATTTATTCTCGTTCTTGGTTCTAGCATGACAAACGTGAGGATAATTATTTATTTGTTATCGTCTAACGAGAGGGGGGGTCGGACCGCACAAACACGGCTGAATTCCCCCTCCTTTGTTCTTGATTATGATTTACTTGTGGATGAATGAGATGGCGTGGTGCCGTCGCACCACGCGGAAATTCTCACGGATATATTGTGTGACGCCGTCGCGGCGCGCCGTGGAAGGATCATCCTGAACGCGACGTCATCGCGCCGCATCATAGGAAACCGAAGGCACTGCGGCTGGAGCGGGGCCGCGGCGGAGGGGCTTGGTGTCGTCGCACCGTGCCGGATGACGAACACTACGGCCGGTTCCGGTCCGCGGTGAAACGAGAAGACCGGCGGCTCGCCGGGCCGCCGGTGTCGGAAGCCGGAAGGAGACCGGCTTTGCCGGTACGTTGAAGAAGAACCGACCGGCCAGGTCGGGCTGGCTGGAAGGGAAAAAACCAGGGTAATTTAATTCCCCCGGCCAAATTAATTGCCCCCCATTATGAGGGGCGGGGGCCCGGTTCCACAAGGGGGGGCAGCGCCCCCCCGTTTTTCCAAACGGCAGGCCCCCACGAAGGGGGGCCGTTGATTGACAAAGGCGCGACATGATACCGCGCTGCCAGAGGGAAGAAGAGGGGGATTTTCCCCCCGCGCGTGGAACCCATGCGGCGCCAAGCCGCACCGCCGCCGGCCGGGCCGGGTCGGACCCGGGTCGGGTCGGCCCGGACCCGGATCCCCCGTTTTCGAAACGACTTCGGTATTTTGGCCATAACATGAGCCACGAACCTCTGATTGACGAACCGTCAGTGGAGATGCGATCCTTGGATCGAGCCGGTCGATTTTGTATATCGCACTCAAAGTTTGGGAATACTTTGAGTTCGGCTGGGTTGGTTCGTTCACGAAACCAACCGGGCCTTCGGAGCGGAAACGCTCATATCTTGAGCTACGGACGTCCGATTGACGTGCCGTCAGCTTTGTTGTGTTCCTCTTAGTTCGACAGATCTTTTGGCATACTCCGCCCGTGGTTTGGACGCAGGTGGAGTATGGTCGGGTTGGTTTTGACTTAAAAACCAACCGGGCCCCTCGGACGAAAAAGCCAATAACTCTTAGACCGGGCGTCCGATCGACGCGCCGTCAGTTTGCGATGAGTTCATGTTGACATTACGGAACTTTTGGATTTATCAACTCTGGACTTTGTGACAGTTGATGTATCAGCCTCTCGGCATGTGGAGCGGACCCTCCCGAACGAGCTTGCTGTGTGCGGGAGCCCTAGTGCTGGCTGCGACTGTGACTACTACAGCTACTGCTACTGCAACTGTGACTGCGACGACGACAGTACAGATATCCT
This sequence comes from Viscum album, assembly GCA_963277665.1. Lineage (NCBI taxonomy): Eukaryota > Viridiplantae > Streptophyta > Magnoliopsida > Santalales > Viscaceae > Viscum > Viscum album. The sequence continues at coordinate 247,884,030 of OY728127.1, forward strand.
GTGTGGATTCGTCGACGACTACAACACTCAGCGATCCTACGTGGATCAGTGCTACAGGTCTTGTGTGGGCCCGATCCTATGTGGGTCTTTGCGCTCAGCGGTCCTGTGTGAACCAGTGCCTACAGGTCCTGTGTGGGCCTGATCATGTGTGGGTCTTTGCGGGGATTAGTTACCTATCAATCCTTCGTGGGTCCGACGACTTAGATGGATCAGAGATCATCTTTATCGCCTTTCGAAGAAGTATACCTGTGCGAGCTGAATCCTGTTGCTATCCTGTGTGGATTGTGTTGTGCTATCCTGTATGGATTTCGTTTTTCTTTCCTGTGTGGATTACGTATACTTTCATGTGTGGACTGAGTTGTACTTGGGCTCGGAGGTTGGAGCGTATTGGAATTGATGACTTAGGTATATGTATGGGCATATACCTAAGCAGTGTCTGTTGTTACTTCGTGTTTGTATCTCAACTTTGTAGTTTATCCTTTGTGGATTTTGGGAGACCTTCAGAGGTCTCGGGGTCCCTACTGAGTAGCTTATACTCACCCCTGCACGGGCTATGCCCGCACTACATTGTGTTGGTTGCAGACGAAAGCCAACGTTGATCGAGGTTGAGGCTTGCAGAGCAGGACGGTACCTGGAGGAGGACCACTGGGCGGGACGTACTTGGAGCGGACGGTGGGACCCGTGGAGCAGTGGAGCTATCTGTACCCACCCATCAGGTGGGATTTCTAGTGGACAGCTCGGTGTAGCAGCTTTTACTTTACAGTTGATTTTTTCCCTTTCGAGTTGTACTTTACTTTCAGTTTGGGTTTGTATACTGGCCCATTTACTTTTCCGCACTTTCAGTTGTACTCTGTTTTTACTTAGTGTGTACTTTTCCACTTGCTTACTCTGTGGTGTTTGTTTACTTTACAAAGGCAATGCCTTCCCTTTTTACCGGGATTTACGCCTTGGTGCTAGTCGCCAGCCCCTGGCCTATGGAAGGCGGGATTGGGGTAGTCACGGCACGGACCCCGAGGGCGGGTCGTGACAAATTGGTATCAGAGGAGTTCTGTTCTACCGCGAACTCTGACCTTTTCTATGTGAAGCAATAATGTTTAGCGTATTGAGTGTGGTTATCAGTCCAGGGAGTCCAGTGTTGGTGCAGCGGCCGACGTATCTGTACACCAGCACCCTGACTTCTGATTTCTGACTTAATGCACGAAAACATTGATTGCGTGTGTGTTTCAAAGTTTTCTTTGTGATTACTTTATATCATCTTAGGAGGTATACTGTTCTGACCGTGGCGCACCTGTTTCTTTTTCAGGATGGCCCCACGACGGCAGCTAACAAGGGTTTCGAGAGTCGAGCGTGATGACAACCCACCGAGCGATGAGGCCTCGGTGCAGGGCCGTTGTTCAGCAGTGGCACTGGCGGTAGCTCTACCCGCCGAGCCCACAATGCTTCCAGCGCCAGCCACTGACGATGCACGTCGCCTCAGCGCACTGCATGAGTTTCAGCGCCAGCGACCACCCAGGTTTCGCAGGGAGACGGATCCCCAGGCAGCCGAGGACTGGCTGGAGGCAGTGGTACTTGTGTTTAGGCTAGTGAGGACACCAGCAGACCTCATGGTGATTCTCGCTGCGAGCCTACTACACACAGCAGCAGGACGATGGTGGAGCTTGATGCTCCAGGTGCACGATGAGGAATCTCTTCTTTGGACGGACTTTGAGAGAATCTTCCGCTCGGAGATCGTCCCAACCACCCTTCGTGCGGTGCGTATCCAGGAGCTTCTCCAGCTACGGAAGGGCAGCATGACGGTCGCTATGTACTTGGCGAGATTTACCGATCACTGGCGCTACTCGACTGTCATGGTACGGGACCCATTCTTCCGGGCCCGAACCTTCGAGCAGGGTTTGAGACACGAGATCAGGGCATCGCTGATCTCTCTCAGCATACCGACTCAGACATGAGTACTGGAGCGGGCCCTTTTGATCGAGAGTTTCCTTGCTGAGTCTACACCAGCGCCGAGACCCACAGCAGGGCAGCACGTGCCAGAGTCATCTGCAGCAGGCAGTCGACGGATGACTCATGGGTCCAGGCAGACCAGACCTTCAGGCAGACGACCTCAGGACACTGGCTCAGCAGTGCGGGGCACATAGCGAGGAGCCAGTCTTTCGAGAGGCAGGCAGTGCTACTCGTGCGGCGGGCAGGGCCACATGGCTCGTGACTGCCCGACCCGCCGTGCCGAGGAGCAGCAGACGACTGAGGGACCACCGAGGCAGAGGTAGAGGGTCGACCGTGGTAGTCCGCAGGGAGGAGGCGGACGAGGCAGAGGAGCTGGCCGAGCAGCAGGTGGTGGGCGACGCTTTGGGGCTCTTCCACCACCACCACCAGGATGTCCACCCCGACCATAGGGAGCTGGCGGGCAGAGACAGACACAGCTCCAGGCAGTAGAGGCCTACGACCACGGCGCACCCGAGATGATTCGAGGTACTATCTGTGTCTATTCCACCCTTGCTGCTGTACTTATAGACATAGGAGTGAGTCACTCTTTCATAGTCGCTGCCCTTGTTCGGAGCTCGGAGATTCCGACAGAGCTGTTGGCTCGATCCTTACGGCTAGAGACTCCTACGGGTGCAGACTCGACGATTACGCACTGGTGCTGGTAGTGCGAGCTAACTCTAGGAGGCGAGAGCTTCGGCTGGGATCTTCTTGTAGCAGCGTCGAGGCCTTACGACGTCATCTTGGGCATGGATTGGCTATCTATGATCCATGCACAGATTGACTGTTTTAGGCACAAGGTGCGATATGTACGCACCGACGGGGGCAGGTTCACCTTCACTGGGGAGAAGGGAGCCTTTGCAGCACAGGATGGACATCCGTGGAGGAGAGGAAATCCCATCACTCATCAGTTGGCTTCCCTCATCCTTGGAGCTGTTGACGTTCGGAGTCCTGGTTTTCCTGCAGTGGTGGATCAGATTACGGACGTTTTTCCCGACGACGTTCCAGGGATACCTCCTCGTAGAGAGGTATACTTTTATATTGACCTGTACCCCGGGACATCCCCGATAACCACTCCAGCATATCGGATGGCCCCCTCTGAGCTTCGAGAGCTACGGGTACAGTTGGGGGACTTGCAGGGCAACGGGTTCATCCGACCCAGTGTTTCACCCTGGGCTTCACCGATATTGTTCGCCAAGAAGGTGGACGGGAGCTTGCGACATTGTGTTGACTATCGTCGCTTGAACAAGGTGACATTGAGGAACAAGTATCTGCTACTGAGGATTGATGACCTCTTTGATCAATTCAAGGGAGCACGGTGGTTCTCGAAGATAGTACTCAGGTCAGGCTATCATCAGCTCAGAGTCAGAGACGAGGACGTGCAGAAGACGGCCTTCAGATGTCGGTATGGCCACTATGAGTTCCTGGTTATGCCTTTCGGCGTAACCAATGCTCCAACAGTGTTCATGGCCCTCATGAACAGGATCTTTCAGCCATAACTTGATCGGTTTGTCGTGGTCTTCATCGACGACATTCTTATTTACTCTACGACTGAGGAGGAACACACCTATCACTTGCGAGTTGTACTAGACACACTCTGAGAGCATGCTCTTTATGGTAAGCTCTCGAAGTGCCAATTTTGGATACATGAGGTCCACTTATTGGGACACGTTATCTCTGAGGTGGGAGTTGCAGTGGATCCTGTGAAGATTGAGGCTGTGTTAGCATGGGAGCCACTCAGGAGCGTGACTGAGGTTCGTAGTTTCTTGGGACTAGCTGGATAATATCGGAGATTCATTCCAGACTTCTCTAGAGTTGCGGCACCACTCACAGCTTTGACGAAGAAGGGAAAACCCTTCGTGTGGTCAGACAGATGTCATCAGAGCTTCTAGGAGGTGATACAGAGATTGACTAGAGCACCTATCTTGAGGTTGCCTGAGGAGGGAGTAGGGTACGTAGTCTACTGCGATGCATTAGGGACCGGACTCGGATGTGTTCTGACGCAGGAGCGGGCAGTGATCGCCTATGGATCACGTCAGTTGAGGACGCATGAGCAGAACTATGCTAACCATGACCTGGACTTAGCAGCAGTGGTCTTCGCTCTGAAGACATGGAGACACTACCTGATGGGAGAGCGCTTTAGAGTCTTTTACGATCAGTAGAGTCTCAGGTTTATCTTCTCGCAGGACCTGAACCTAAGACAGCGGCGATGGCTCGAGTTCATTCAGGACTATGACTTTGAGATAGTCTATACTCCTGGGAAAGGGAACGTGCTAGCCGATGCCCTCAGCAGGAGGACGGGAATTCAGCTACTTGAGGAGGCAACGGAGCAGCTAGCCTCTTTGCAGATATCCAACATGGATAGAGATGGAGCAGCCTTCCTCCAGTCTCTCACAGTCACCCCTCCACTACTGCAGCGGGTCAGAGAGGCACAGCGTGAGGACGCTGACTGTGAGACATGGCGTGCACAGATATCCTCGGGACAGGCACCTGATGGTTTCTCCCTTGGAGAAGATCACGACATCCTTTTCAGAGGACGTACCATGGTACCAGTCTCTTTGCGAGAGGAGGTGTTGAGAGAGTTTCACACTTCTCCTTTGGCGGTACATCCAGGAGTGGCGAAGATGTACCAGGATCTCAGACGACAGCACTTGTGGCCGGGCATGAAGAAGGTTATGGCAGAGTTCGTTTTTCGATGCCTCACCTGCCAGCAGGTGAAGGCAGAGCATCAGGTACCAGCAGGCTTGGTACAACACTTGGAGGTCCCGGAGTGGAAGTGGGACGGCATATCTATGGACCTCGTGACTGGACTTCCATGCAGTTCCAAAGGTCATGACTCCATTTGGGTGATTGTTGACCGACTCACCAAGTCGGCACACTTCTTACCCATCAGAGAGCAGGGCTCAGTGGAGAGCTTGGGACGTCTCTACGTTCAGGATATTGTGCGACTCCACGGTGTGCCATCATCTATCGTGTCCGATCGAGATGCTCGCTTTACTTCCCGGCTATGGAAGAGGTTACAGGAGGCGTTCGGGACGCAGCTACGTCTGACCACAGCTTTTCACCCTCAGATGGATGGTCAGACGGAGAGGACCATCCAGACTCTTGAGGACATGCTCTGCGCAAGTGTCCTCGACTTTGGTCGTAGCTGGGAGGACCACCTACCCTTGGTGGAGTTTGCGTACAACAACAGATACCACTCCACCATCGGGATGGCACCGTACGAGGCGCTGTACGGACGACCTTGTACGTCTCCTTTGTGCTGGACAGACCCTGGAAAGTCAGCACTTGTGGGACCGGAGATGGTCCAGGCCACGACATAGAAGGTCCAGGTCATCCAGGAGCGGATGAGGACAGCTCAGATCCGGCAGAAGTCATACGCTGACAGGAGGCGGAGCCCACTAGTGTTCAAGGAGGGCGACCACGTCTTCTTGCGGGTCTCACCTCGATGTGGTATACAGAGATTTGTCCAAGGCAGCAAGTTATCTCCGCGCTTCATCGGACCCTACCAGGTCCTCAGCAGGATTGGCGAGGTGGCCTATCGCCTGGCTCTACCACCTCAGTTGCACCGGGTGCACGACGTCTTCCACGTATCTCAGCTGAGGAGATACGTGCATGACCCAACGCACAACATTGACCATGGGGAGCTTGACAATGATGATGGGGAGACTTTTACGGAGGTCCCAGTGGAGATAGAGGACTGACAGGAGCGGGTCCTACTTGGGCGATCGATTACTCTTGTGCGCATCGGATGGCAGCACGGGAACCTCCAAGAGAGAACATGGGAGCGGGAGGCTCAGATGCGTGCTCAGTACCTTCATTTGTTTCCCTAGTTTTTAATGTATCTTTACGGGGACGTAAAGCCCTGAGGTGGGAGTAATGTAAAGACCCGTAAAATTCAAGGGAATTTTTTTCTTAATTTTCTTTGTAATTTTACAAGAGCGTGGTTTCTGACGGCACCTGATTCCGAGGCCCGGAGTGCCCGGAATCAATTTCCAATGTTTGGCTCGAGTACGTTCAGTGAACGAACAAGCAGGAATTTCTAACTTTTGATTCGGTGCTCATAATTGAAAACCGAGGACACCGATGAACTCGCAGCGCCGATATTCGCATAAGGATACCTTTTCCGAGGTTGCATTTTATGCGGGACGAAAGTTAGTTTTTGGGAGAAATTGTAAGAAGTTAAATAAAAATGTGGAAACACTTTTTATTTTTATTTTATTGGTTAACTTCTCCCAAACGGAGTTAAAGGTGGGAACCACATACACTTAACCTCCCTTGGGAGGATTAAGTGTTGTGGGGCCCACATGAACCCCATCTCATCATCTTCTCAAAAAACTCCCCTATAACCCCCTTTAATTATTGTTTGACACCTTGGTTTAGTTAATTTTGGTGGGTTGATTTGAATTTCAAACCTTTGAAATTCAAGTTGATGTTTGTGTAAATAAAATAAGACATAGATTATTGTATTTTTGTTTAGCCATCTTGAGAGGATTTTGGAGCTCCTTCTTCTTTTTCAAGATTTGACGAAGAACGCGAAGAACCTTCAATCTCCAATGAAGAACGCCGCTCCTCTCTTCATCGTAGCCGGTTGTTTCCGAAGATCGGCAACGCCTTCCGTGTCATCGAAAGGGAACACCGCTTCCTCCTCGGACTTCCTTCGTCGGCTTACGAAGATTCACCAACGACGTACCTCTTCGGACGTACCACATCGTCAATGGAATTGACGAACGTTTACCGCGATTCCCGACCTCCGCGAAGTTGTCTCCAGAGGGTCTTCGACGATCATCGATCTTGAAACCGAGGTAGGGGTTGTTGTTGTTTATTTTATTTATTCTCGTTCTTGGTTCTAGCATGAAAAACGTGAGGATAATTATTTATGTGTTATCATCTAACGAGAGGGGGGGTCAGACCGCACAAACACGGCTGAATTCCCCCTCCTTTATTCTTGATTATGATTTACTTGTGGATGAACGAGATGGCGTGGTGCCGTCGCACCACGCGGAAATTCGCACGGATATATTGTGCGACGCCGTCGCGCCGCGCCGTGGAAGGATCATCACGAACTCGACGCTGTCGCGCCGCATCATAGGAAACCGAAGGCGCCGTGGCCAGAGTGGGGCCACGGCGGAGGGTCGTGGTGCCGTCGCACTGCGCCGGACGACGAACACCGCGGCCGGTTCCGGGCCGCGGCGGAACGAGATGACCGGCGGCTCGCCGGGCCGCCGGTGTCGGAAGCCGGAAGGAGACCGGCTTTGCCGGTCCGTTGAAGAAGAACCGGCCAGCCAGGTCAGGCCGGCCGGAAGGGAAAAGACCGGGGGAATTTAATTCCCCCGGCCTAGTTAATTTCCCCCCCATTATAAGGGGGGGCCGGTTCCACAAGGGGGGGCAGCGCCCCCCCACCCCCCCCCCCCATTTTTCAAAACGGCAGGCCCCCACGAAGGGGGGCCGTTGATTGACAAAGGCACGACATGATGCCGCGCCGCCAGAGGAAAGAAGCGGGCGATTTGCCCCCCACGCGTGGCACCCGTGTGGTGCCAGGCCGCACCTCCGCCGGCCGGGCCGCACCGCCGCACCGGACCGCGCCGCCGGGCCGGGCCAGGCCGCGCCGCCGGACCCGGACCCTCCATTTTCGAAACGACTTCGGTCTTTTGGCCATAACATGAGGCACGGACCTCCGATTGGCGAACCGTCAGTGGCGATGCGATCCTTGGATCGAGACGGTCGATTCGGTATATCACACTCAAAGTTTCGGAATACTTTGAGTTCGGCCGGGTTGGTTCGTTCACAAAACCAACCGGGCCTTCGGAGCGGAAACACTCATATCTTGAGCTAAGGACGTCCGATTGACGTGTCGTCAGCTTTGTTGTGTTCCTCATAGTGAGATGGATCTTTTGGCATACTCCGACCGAGGTTTGGACGCAGGTGGAGTACGGTCCGGTTGGTTTTGCCTTAAAAACCAACCGGGCCCCTGGGACGAAAAAGCCAATAACTCTCAGACCGGGCGTCCGATCGACGCGCCGTCAGTTGCGATTAGTTCCTGTTGACGTTACAGAACTTTTGGATACATCAACTCTGGACTTTGTGACAGTTGATGTATCAGCCTCTCGGCTCGTGGAGCGGACCCTCCCGAACGAGCTTGCTGTGTGCGGGAACCCTAGTGTTGGCTGCGACTGTGACTACTACAGCTACTGCTACTGCTACTGTGACTGCGACGACGACAGTACAGAGATTCTGTGTGGATTCGACGACGACTACAACACTCAGCGATCCTACGTGGATCAGTGCTACATGTACTATGTGGGCGCGATCCTGTGTGGGTCTTTGCGCTCAGCGGTCCTGTGTGAACCAGCGCCTACAGGTCCTGTGTGGGCCCGATCCTGTGTGGGTCTTTGCGGGGGTTAGTTACCTATCGATCCTTCGTGGGTCCGACGACTTAGATGGATCAGAGATCATCTTTATCATCTTTCGAAGAAGTATACCTATGTGAGCTGAATCCTATTGCTATCCTGTGTGGATTGTGTTGTTCTATCCTATGTGGATTTCGTTTTCCTTTCCTGTGTGGAATACGTATACTTTCCTGTGTGGACTGAGTTGTACTTGGGCTCGGAGGTTGGAGCGTATTGGAATTGATGACATAGGTATATGTATGGGCATATACCTAGGCAGTGTCGGTTGTTAATTCGTGTTTGTATCTCACCATTTTGGTTTATCCTTTGTGGATTTTGGGAGACCTTCAGGGGTCTCGGGGTCCCTACTGAGTAGCTTATACTCACCCCTGCACGGGCTATGCCCACACTACGTTGTGTTGGTTGTAGACGACGGACAGCGTTGATCGTGGTTGAGGCTTGCAGAGCAGGACGATATCTGGAGGAGGACCACTGGGCGGGACGTACTCGGAGCGGATGGTGGGACCCGTGGAGCAGTGGAGCTATCTGTACCCACCCTTTAGGTGGGATTTCCAGTGGACAGCTCGGTGTAGCAGCTTTTACTTTACAGTTGTTGTTTTCCCTTTCGAGTTGTACTTTACTTTCAGTTTGGGTTTGTATACTGGCCCATTTACTTTTCCGCACTTTCAATTGTACTCTGTTTTTACTTAGTGTATACTTTTCCGCTTGCTTACTATGTGGTGTTTGTTTACTTTAAAAAGGAAATGCCTTCCCTTTTTACCGGGATTTACGCCTTGGTGCTAGTCGCCTACCCTTGCCTATAGAAGGCGGGCTTGGGGTAGTCACGGCACGGACCCCGAGGGCGGGTCGTGACAGGTCGTCCCTACCCTATCTGCCGATGGCACTCACAGTGGCCCCTCCCCCCTCAGTGGTGGATGGTCCTCTACTGACTTTTGAAAGTTGTCAACCTCATTCATTTACCTTGTTCTCATTACCTAGTTGTCTAAAATACTTCCATTAGATATTTCTATTTCCTAAGGTTCCATATAAATTCAATAGATCACCGCAAGTTTCAATATAAAATTGGGTGTTCGTTGAGGAATTATTCTTATTACATCTTATTTTTATTGCTCATATGATGCTTTGACGTCCATCGATTGATTTTATTAACTGATTAATATTTGAATCATGGGGATTTCAAGAGCTTATGACTATCATACATCTTGATTCTAAAAGCAAGATGATTAGTTTTTTCTTCTAGGGGTGATCTTATACTGGCTTGGTTGAGTGCTTCTAACTCCTATACCTGGTCATGTATTATCTTCTTCAAATGGTCCTATGACTACCATATGTAGCTGGATTCTTCATCTATGGAGGTTTGGGTAAGGATTTGGGATCTACATATTCCCTTTTATAACCATTAAATTCATTATATGTTAGGGAATCAAATATATCATTATTAATGTATGGATAGTCGAACATGATCCATTTTTACCCAATTTGACATATATTCTATGTTTAATTTTACTTCTCGAAGACTCCTACTGAGGGTTTCTACATAATTTTTTGTGAGGAGTTTATTTATATACAATGAGTTGTTTTTGAAACTTGGTATGATTTCTATTCTGTGAGATAGAAATTGGGACACATAAAGATGGATTGTAGACATGGAATGTCGTAGGAACCTAGAGTGACTACTTCATAGACTGAACTACCCCAAATTGAGGTGACTCCTACATAGGATAGTTAATTGGGTTTGATGTGTTTTAGTTATACAATGGGTTGAAAGCTGGATCAGACTGATGGTTATGATTTTCTATTCAATGCTATGTGCAAGGTTCTTTCTGTTATGTTGGGTGTACGATGTTCTGTATTGATCACTAAGAATGATGACATTTCAATTTTTTGTGAGGGGCATACGTATGACTGAAAAAATATATGCACATTTCATCCCATACGAATGTCAAGAGTTTTTTCATCTAATTAATAGATGATCTTAGTAGACCGAACCTTCTATTGGTAGTGACTCCTTCAATAAATTCATTAGGCATGGGCATTTGTAGTGATTCTGGTGATGCCACTCAATTGGGGATGCAAAGGGATGCAATTAATCTTATTTCAGATTTGGGTGTGAGTACGATACATTCAAACCACTCTATGACATAATTATTTGATACGATTAGTGATGGGGATGCCAATGTTATTTAGGAATCTCCCAAGATTCCCTTGGGAGAATCATTTGTAGAGGTGGTGTTCTCATAGATAGGTTTGAGGATATGTCCTATTAAAAAGATGGCGGCAATATAGTTGGGTAATATTTTTGAATGGTTTCTGCATGATGACCCGATTGAGGAACTTGAATATGATCTGGTTTAGTATGTACGAGATTTAGAAGGGGAGGTTTTGAATGATAAATCTATGGGATCAGGGAGAAACCCAAGACATATGGTAATCTGTAGAGAGAGGAATAATCACTCATTCATTCCACCTCCAATGTATTCATTCTTAGAAAATACTATGAATGCTAAGAAGACAGAAAGAAATGTTTCCTACAATCAATATACAGCATGTTATTTATTAGAACAATCATTAGAATTTCTATTTTTCTCCGAAGAAGAAGTAGTTGAATATACTCAGTCACATAATGTTACTGAGGAGGAAAATACAATATGTATACGGAGTTCATTAAGGGTGGATCTCAATAAGGTGATATATAATTGATTTGAAAAGTTGGACCAAATCCTAGTTAGGCGATTCAATAGTGGAATGATTAGCATTCTTGTGTACATCCAATCTTTGGAAAAGTTTGCCTTCTGTTTTGATGATTTTCTAATGGAGTAACCCAACACCCTTGACGCCATCATCTCTTGAAAATTGTTTAGGGATATTAATTAGAGTAGACTATTGGGGTCTTTAAATGGTTCTACAATTAATTTCATTTGTTGAATGGATGGTTTCTCATTTTCCCATAAAATTGATTAAATAATAAAATATTTAATTTTCAGTCTCATATCTAATGGATTAGGGTTTTTCCTAATACTAAAACAACATTGGTAAACTATATAGCTCAATTTTTTCACAAAATAAAACAATCATGATTGACTGTCATTTCCTTAATATCAAGAACATTTTATTACAAATGTTTATTTATACCATTATCATGTTTCATTAAATTATTGTACTAATTAAATTTCATCATTCTATTACACCTTTTTCGAGAAATCTAGTTCATATAACATATGTTTACAATTTTTAAAACAAAACCTTCTATTAAATGTATCATAATTCTATTAATATTTATAATATATTAGTATATAATTTAAAAAACATCCTTTACTGAACTTATTTCTTATACCTATAATCAAGCATTGTCTTCATATTCCATGGAAAAAAATACATTATTTTTATTTTTCAGTATCATCTAAATCATGATTCATATAACCATCCTACAAAAATATTTCTTACTATAAATCCATACATTTGGTTCTTCTTCTAGGTTTTTGATATATTCATTGTCTTTAATCAAAACATTTATATCTATGGGGCTGAAATAATCATGTTCTTGGTGGTATTTCCCTTGCTAAATTTTAATGATGTGTTTAGATTTGGAAATAAAAAATGATATTATATGATCCATATATACTTTGGATAAATGAAAAGGTATTATATAACTCAAATTATTTCATTAAAATGTTTTTGGTATTCAAAAATAGTTCAAAAACAATCTTAGAAATATTTTTCAATAATACTGTTGATAAATTCATATAAAAGGGATAGATATTATTTTTTAAAACTTTTTAATTCTATATAGAATTTTTAATGATAATATTTAGGGAATAAAAAAATAAAAAAATGAAATTAATTATTTCATGTTAAATTGAAAATGTTCCATATAAAACGTTATATGTTGAAAGTATATAATATATTTACCTGTAAATATTCGAAAATATGTAATTAATAAATTCAACATTAATGAATTTTTTAACCTCAAATATTATGTCATACCTTTCTTCTTATATCTCAAAAATTACAACATCATTTTTCTAAAATAATCCACTATGTTTTTTATAGTGGTAATATATACATCAAACCAATATAACATATCTCAAAATATTATTAATTACTATAAAATATCATCCAATAAAAACAAAAAAAAGGTTTTTATGAATTTTTCTATTGATAAACCTCATATATATAAAACTAGGATGATATCCATATCACTTGAGATAACCACAAATGAAAATATCTTATTATGCAATTTTTTTAAATAAGGATTTGGTAGAAAAAGAATGTAACATGCCCTATTCATTAAAGATTCTAGAGACATTAAATTAGTATATAATTTTCTTAATTTCTAATTGATAATTTAAGATTATATTATTATAGTGTTAGTAATTAACAGAAACTAAAAACCCATATATTTCATGGTTTATACATCTATTTAATATCAATTTTTATCATAAAAATTTATTTAAGAAGACTCATCTTTTCTGTTCATGAACCATCATAAAAAATAAAATTAACCTCATACTTGACTATAATAATCTTATAAAAAACATTATATATTAGGTGATGAGACTAAAAATATTTGTATTTTACAAAATAAATTATTTGAATTGTTATTCAAGGAATACTTATAGAAATATTCCTTTTTATAAACAATGTTTCTACTCAAATTATTCATTTTACCTCCTATTAAATATAATTTTATTTACATGATTTCTATAAAACATTTAAAAATATATAATAAAGGAAAAATAAATATCATAAATTTTTTGTTGAAAACATGATATAATAATATGGAATTTTACACATATTTTTTCTTTTCAAACTTATGAAATATCATATACATTCTTTTAATATGTGAAATACTAATATTTCTTTAAAACCACATTCAAGGATAGATAAATCAGGTAGGCAATATCAGGACAAATTTTCATATCACCCTTTAACCAATGATAAAATTCATATATATTCATATAATGACCTTCATTGTTACACATAAAATAACCTTCCTAATTTCAATTATAATAATCGTGGTACTATATCCAAATAACAGCATCATAGAATCACAATCATTTTACTCTATCCCTTTACCCAATGCATGAAGAGATATGAATGGATCAATAGCCCTTAGTTTATAATTAAACCACGAATCCTTATAAAAAAATTACAAATAATGATAATATATTCATAATATATGAAAACATAAACTCATTGAACTATTTTTTCTCCTTTAAGAAGTAATTTTTTTATAATGATATATATCTTACCTTTAAATCCCATTTTTCAAAAATAAAAATTCCCATGAAATGTAATTCTACTTTGAATAAATCATGAATTATTATTATGGATTCCAATAATCAAATATTAGTAATTGACATTAGATAAGTCAACTTCAATGTATGTATTAAACTAGAAATATTCAATTTATATTTTTTAATAAAATTCAAAAAATTCAGAATATTATTTTTTTAAATGCCCAATGAAATAAAGTAAAAATACAAATCAATTATTCTTTGAAATTAATTTAATTATATATTAAAACATTAATAAAATATTTTAAAAAACATGGACATGTATGATAGGGAATTTGAAAAATCAGTAATAGAGGATTTACCAAAGAAATTCTATTATGTCTCGTTTAACTCATCATGTATGATCCATATCATCCTGAATAATGAAAATATGTTATTTAATTAATTAATTAACTATAATCTTTAATTCATATTTTTCATCTAATTTATCCTATTTCTATGATATATTAAAAAATTTAATGAATTAAATTCAAATTAATTTTTTTCATGATATTCATTACATAAATCCAAAATGGCTATGTTATGTTTAATATGGTCAATTTGATATTTATTCAACCATATCTAGTGTTGTACGTCGAGGTATCATTTTAATTTTTAAATTATTAATATGGAACTATTGTTGATTTAGTTTTATCTTCACAAAAGGATAATAATAAAAAAGTATCATATTTTTTAATTAGTTTAACTTATATATATCATCCATGTGATAAGGGATTGAACAATGATCAAATTACTTCATAGAGGTAGTATTCTACCCATATGAACAAACGACCTCATCCTTTTTGAATGAAAGGAATGTAGTGATATTACATGAAATTTTAACCATTAATAATTATAAATATTTCATTATTATAATACATAAACATTAAACATGTCCCTAAAATATAATTTATTAGGCGGTGATTGAAAACAAATTAAATCAGTTCGCGAGGTGGTAGAAATATATAAACATAAATGGAAATTCCTCTAATATTTGAAGGAGTTTAAAATTAATATATGTTATTAAATAAACATAAAATAATGTAAAACTATGTAAAAAGATTATTTTAGGATTTTACGATTTTTAAAAAACATTTATGGGGTTTATGATGAAGTTAAACTAAATCAATTTGTTAAAAACAATACCTCTTCTTTTGAATGTATCATTTTCATAATACATTAATCCCTCAATAGATAATATTATACCAAAAATAAATAAAAACATAATGATGGAAGTTATTAATGTATATATATTTACCTCTGTTGGATAAAAAAAATATTGGGTTTGGATTAACTGAGAGATAGTGGGGTCCTTTTATGTAACGCACTGACCCCAGTTAGCCAGAGTCGGTGTATTGTTACATAACATTGGCATGATCACAAGAAAGATCAAATCTCGAAAGACCGATTAGTTTAGTAGCCATGTAAACAATAGATATATTCATAAAGTTTTACATTACATCATAAAAATGAAAACTACAACAACATAGTCTCCATAGTCTACACTCTTATCCCTTCATACTATCCCTGAAGGTCATTCATAATTTACTTCTTCACATCCTGGGAAAAATAAAACATAGAAAAGGGGTGAGCTCAAATGCCCAGAAAGGATAACAATATAGCGGAAATTTTCATAAATAAGAATAAACATTTAAGGCAATGTATAACTAAAAAAACCCTTTTAAACATGAACTTCAACATATTATGGAAAAAATAAAATGAAATAATTCCATTTTATTATTCACATGGATATTCTACTAATCGAATAATCACATGAAATATCAATAACCACTTTCATAATGATTGAATGCATAATTCCAGACTATCATAACCACATAGCCAAGGCCTCGTGCCAAGACTACAAAAAAGATTTTTCCAAGGCCTTGTGCCCAGACACTAGTTTGTCTCATGATACCTACCGATGCATCGAGGAGCTACAGCGGGCTCTACCCTTTACATATTAAGTCCAATGCATTCCTCATATGAACAGGTTTAAATATAACACAAACATTCGTATTAAAACTAGCATACAAAATGTAAATACTTCATACATAAACCATGAATGGTTTAAAAATAACACATCCATAGTCAAACATATCACAAAACCTTCAATACAGTATAGAATTTTTGTATCATAATAAATCAACTTCAAATAAGCATAATATCCATAAAAGGATGTTTATATAGATGAAATCAAAACTCTGTTTAGAGAAATATCTCTTTCTGTTATGAAATAATTTACGAGTCATATATTTATAAAATAAACCATTTTAATTGAAAATATTATTATAAGCTTGTAATGGAAGCTTTGACGATTTTATAATGGCGGAAAATAGCTGCACCCACCGTATAATTTAAAAAAAACATTCTTACCTTAATTCTATCGAAAAGGTTAAAAAGAACCTTGTTTGGGAAATGACGGAATGATTCCTTTATAAATCTCTTATAAAAAGTCAAACAAAGTTATAAATTACTTTAACCCATATTTTTTTAAATAGTAAAATTTTTTTGAAATACATTTTTAAGAAACATGGATGTGGATGATAAAGAGATCCCAGTAGATTATTACGTATAAACAGTCTCGGATAATGAAGAGATTGCGAAATAAACCCTTACCTTGTACTTTTCCTTGGTTGAGGGTAGGTTAAACTCCTGTATAATGGTGAAATAATTATTATTAAATTATACAATAATCATATATATTAATATGATATCATATATGATCTTTTAACATTACTTTGTTAATAATATTTTAGAATTATCGTTGTTTCAGGTGTAATTTTACTCGTTTTATTTTATATGTTTTGTTACATAAGATGTGTTTGTTATGGATAGGTTGTATCTTATTCATATATAGAATTATATCAAGTCCATAGATACTATTATTAATCATCAGATGAGAATTATACCTGAATGGATATGATGGGGAATGAATGTCCTCGCGTTCGTGGAGACGGTAGTCCGTACGTACGCACGAGCGACAATATCATACTTTTGATATTAAAATAATATTTAATTGGATGGTATATCATATATAAAGAATCATTATCATGTTATATTTCATATTTACATGAATTACACATCATTATTACACCCATACAAATAATAATTTATTGAATAACAATTACACCATGACGTGGAGACGGTAAGCCCTACGTACGCACGTATGGTGACATGTTATTCAAAGGATGGATAGAATACTGAATATGGTTGTACCATGTTTATAATAAAATCACAATATATATAATATATTGGAGTTATTATTTTAGAATGGTAATAACAAAGAATGAAGAAGTGGAAGAAGAAAGGAACTTGAAAAAGTGTGGTGAAATCATTACCTCTTCTTCGGGTTCTTCCTTTTGATTTGATCAAAAGGGCTCCATAGGTTGGCTTTATGATCAAACTAAGGACTCTAAGTTGTAGTGAGAAAAGTTGATTGAGTATTTTGGCATGTTTTGGCCGAGCCAAAAGGCTTTGAATGTGAGAATTAGTGATAAGGGAGAGTGACCTTTTATAATAGGGGTGAGAGGCACCTTTGGAAATGCTAAAACTATTATTTTATAATAAATTAATATTAGGTTTCTAATGGCTCCAAAGTGGATTATTTATAGGTTAAGGTAGGTATGGGTCTAAAACCACTCAACCAATAGAATTTAGACAGGTTCGGGTCATTATATTAACCTTATCTTTAAGTATTAACTCTTAGTTAATTAGTTTGACTTTTACAATGTCTCTATGTATTTTTATATTAGATGGTTAATAAACTTACTATATACATCAAAGATACCCCCAAGTGGTCCATTAATGATATACCTATAATTATATAAGTCTCTTGGACGAAACATAGATTTTTATGAATTGAATATAAATTAATAATATAATATTTGTTTTAAAAACTCTTTTATGTCAATTTTGACACTGTTGGGTATTTTGTTTTTTATAAATTCATAACATCATTATTACTTCGAAAAAAATTTATATAATCAATCCTAATATGTTATATTAACCTATAATTTTCTTTAATTAATAAAAAGTCTCAAATTACATTTATTTTTATATTTATAATATCATTTATTTTAATATTTCATTAATTAGGTAATTACTGCATCACCATTGTGTCATAAATAAATTAACATATTTAATGTCTAAAAATTAAAAATAAAATACCATTATGTATGAAATATTTTTTGCTTTCTAATGAATATTTTCAATCGAATTTATCTTAGGTATAACCCTATATTAAAAATGTCTTAGTAAATGAACATTGATTTTAACGCTATTGACTCTTCTTTGAATTAAATAATAATAAACGTCCTAATCTAATACAAGTGGACCTAAATGATAATATTTTACTCTTAATTTTGTTTTTTGTCGAGATACACTTTTCCAATAGAATTAGGAAATGTGTTAGGGTAATACTAATATCATTTTTACCTTTAATTACCCAATTTACTTTTAACCATGGTAAATAAAAGTAAAAAGTTACTATTCACCAAAAATTATTTTCATCTCATTGAACCACATTTTACTCCTTGATATTAACCGTGTCTCTCAGATTTTCGAAATTCCCCTCACAGAAGCGGTAAAATTATATTTTGTGTAAAATTCAGTTTCTTAACTACATCTTAGTGGTTTCACTATTCATCAAACAATGAAAGTTTCAAGAAAATACCAAAAATTAGTCCTCAGCTATATTTGATATTATGAATTCAAAAATGATGTCTATTTTACCAAATTCAAAACTTATCAGTTTCATTAATTAATTTAAAAATTAATTCCCGTCGTCAAAACAAATATCGTGTTTTTAAGAGATAATAACTATCAAAAGATTGACACTTGTTTATGTTTGGTTTAAATGTGAAATTACATCCAATGACAAACATTGTGTTAAATGGTAAAAATATATTTTAAATATACTTTAAAACCACTCAAATTAATAATTTATCACTGTTAATTAATTTGATTCAAAAATTTGTTTTTAATTAAAATTTAGTAATTTTCATTAATCATCAAAATATTAAAGTTATCCGAAAAGTACCAAAATTTCACCCTAAGCTAATTTCGATATTAAAAATCCAAAAATGAAGTCCATTTCGAAATATAAAATTTATAATATTTCAAAAAGTAGGTATTACTATTCATAACAGCTAGTTTGATTGGTTGTGATGTGTTAAAATCTCGAAGTTGTGTACAATTCACGCCATTGCATTATTCAAAGGGAAACATACCGTGGAAGCTTGGGGAGTTACATTCTCCCATCCTTCAATAAATTTCAACCTCGCAATTTTTTAAAATTGGGCTTGAGAATATAATGGAAAGTCCCACATCGGAAAAAGAGTCAATAAAACTATCACTTTAAAAGAAAGGAAGAGAGGTATAAAGGTCACCCAAGATAACCCATACTAGGATTCCATGTAGGAAAACATGGATATGGACGATAAACTAAGTGTTAAGTTCTGATGGAGAGGGATAGAAAACATGATCAAGAGAATGTTAACAATATGAAAATCACAAAATTGTATTGGGACAAACGGTCATTAGTCTCCCAGTAGGAAAAGTAAATGGACAACATTTTTTGTTTTAAGTTACACTACATAAGGAAGAGGAATTCATTTATGATATTGACTAAGAACGTAAAGAGATATACATACTTTTTAATTAGAGTTTCATTCTTTAATAAATTTTTACCACTTACTCATTTTTTTGAACAATGAGTATTCAAGATGACTTGGTCACAATGGAAGAGCTAGAATAAACTTCTATAGAAATACATGATCCACGTAGTATAAACTATACACTTACCTTGTCATTAAGGATTAATCAAAACCAAAATGGTTAATATAATATCTGATGATCCCCCAAATGGATATTCCATTAGATAAAAAAACTAATCTTAATGTTTAAAATTAAACCATCAATACCCCAAAGTTAAATAAATACCATTCAATAATCAATTATCATTAAAATCATTCAATATAATCCAAACTAATATTGAAACTCAAAACTTATAAGAATGTAGTCTTCCAGATTAAATTGTATCTCCAAATGACATTAATTACTCTTAAATTCACATACTTAAATGTAATTAACCTAACCATTTCCATAAATAACCGAAATCACTATAAATCCACAACAAAAACATAGATTAAAATCCACCATTACACTTCAAATGAAATATCATAATATTCTATTTTCCTTGGGCATATAGTGTTCACAAAAAAGAGAACAACTTCCAAAATAACATTTATCACTTAATCACCAAATCATTTTCCTATACCAAGGGTATTTATTTGATAAGACATAAGATCCAAAATCAAATTATTATTGATCAATAAAATCATTTAACTAAAAATAATAGTTACACTAACCAGGGACTTCACGTAGTCCAGTGGTAGGTGATAAATCCCAATGGCACTTTGGTTGTGGGTTCGATTCCCACGTCTTTGTCCGACGCGACGGGTTGTCACACGGTCTGCGTGTTGTCCTTTTTCAAAAACTATATTTTATAACATTACCAAAATGAGATAAATTCCTCAAAATAACCATAAAATAATTTAACCACAAATATTATCTCATACATTTATTTTTCATCCCAAATTATAATAACTTATAATTTCCTCAAACCCAACGATCATATAAAACCAAATTGTTATTTATACCTATATCCACAGGAGAAACGATAATTATTCCTCAAATATCATTCTCACATGGAAAACTGCAGGGTTAAAAATACAAGAGAAAATTATTCCAAAGTAAACCCATCAACAAGGAGCACTAATACTTTTTAAACATTTCTCCAACCATTTATTTCCACATAGCTTCTTCTTTGACTAGGAAAATATCCTATAGAATAGGGAATTCACTCGGGTAATGGCCAGGTCCCCTACATTTACGGAAAATGACTGTAAATGGATTCTTGGGACCATTTTTATCTTCTTCCATAATACTCTTCATTTTTCTCCAGCAATTCTTCACTTTATGTCCTTCCTTCCAGCACTTAAAGCATTTCTTTGTCCCATTGAGACACTTTCCTGTGTGTCTCCTTCAATATTTCCTAAATTATGGAAATTGAGGATTCCTTTTTCCATGGTCTCCACTACTGGAGCTCTTATCATTCATCACCTTTCTCTACTTTGTTGAGTCCGGGAATTGGTTAATATATATATTGTTGATCATATTTTTGGAAAATTGATTTGGCATAAAGGCGATATCTTTTACTCCTATCAACATTCCATTTTCTTGCTCATTTCCACCATCGTTCCCACCTTGTAGATCATTCTCAAAGTCACTATGACTTCCTTGGAATCCAGCCATTGACTAAAACCAAAAAGCATTTTGTGAGTAAAAGTAGTCATAAAATTATTTAGAGATTAACATGTCACCATATTATCAATGTGAAACACGTTACGATTAACCAAGGTCATTTACTATCATCTTATATATATAATACTTCAAATCGATTTGTAAAGAAAATGTAAATTATCATAAGCATATCCCTCGGGAGTGTCGTAACCAAGAGTGCAGCAAGGCCCGTTGTCGTGCACTAGTTCCTGTTCGAGTCTAGATCAATGCGGTGTTTTCAGGTTTTACCCCTAGGTGCATCTGGGCCAGAGCCACCTCTACCTGCTCGTATCCAGACAGGGATGCATTTCTTGGAAAACTCACAAAATCTCTACAATACCAAAATTCTAGGAAGTTATTCTATACTAATCCTCAAAGTTCATCTTAGGTCTACGTGCTCTAATCAGAGTTTATCTAAATCTAGTTTCCAAGGTTTGTACTAAACTTTCTCTGATACCAACTGTAATGCGACGACCCCAGTTACCCAGAGTCGGTGCATTATTACATATCATTAAAATGATCACAAGAAAGATCAAATCTCAAAAGACCAATTAGTTTAGTAGCCTTGGAAACAGTAGATATATTCATAAAGTTTTACATTACACCATAAATATTAATACTACAACGACATAGTCTCCATAATCTACACTCGTATCCCATCATACTATCCCTGCAGGTCATTCATAATTTAATTCTTCACATCCTGGGAAAAATAAATCATAGAAAAGGGGTGAGCTCAAATTCCCAGTAAGGATAACAATATAGCGGAAACATTCATAAATAAGAATAGACATTTAAGGCAATATATAACTAAAACAAAAGCCTTTTAAACTTGAACTTCAACATATTATGGCAAAAATAACATGAAATAATGTCATTTACTTATTCACATGGATATTCTACTAATTGAATAGTCAAATGCAATATCAATAACCACTTTCATAATGATGGAATGCATAATGCCAGACTATCATAACCACATATCCAATGCCTTGTGCCCAGACTACAAATAAGATTTTGTCAAGGCCTTGTGCCAAGACACTAGTTTGTCTCATTATACCAATTGATGCATCGAGGAGCTATAGCGGGCTCCACCCATCACATATTAAGTCCAATGTATTCCTCATATGAATAGGTTTAAACATAACAAAAACATTCATATTAAAACTAGCATACGAAATGAAAATACTTCATCCATAAACATTGAATGGTATAAAAATAATACATCAACAGTCAAACATATCACAAAACCTTCAATAAAAAATAGAAGTTTTGTATCATAATAAATCAACTTCAAATAATCGTATTATCCAACAAAGGATGTTGATATAGACGAAATCAAAACTCTTTTTAGATAAATATCTCTTTCTATTTTGAAATCATTTAAGAGTCATATATTTATAAAATAAACCATTTTCATTTATAATATACTTATAATCTTGTAAGGGAATCTTCGACGATTTTATAACAGCAGAAAATAGTCGCACCCGCCGTATAAGTTAAAAAAAACATTCTTACCTTAATTCTTTCGAAGAGGTTAAAAAGCCCTTGTTTGGAAAATGACAGAATGTTTCCTTTATAAACCTATTATAAAAAGTCAAAAAAGGGTATAAATGACTGTAACCCATATTTTAGTAAATAGTAAAAATGTTTTGAAATACATTTTTAAGAAACATGGATGTGGATGATAAAGAGATCCCAGTAGATTATTACATATAAACAACCTCGGATAATGAAGAGATTGTGAAATAAAACCTTACCTTGTACTTTTCCTTGGATGAGAGGAGGTTAACCTCCTGTATAATGGTGAAATAATTTTTATTAAATTATACAAGAATCATAATTATTAATATGATATCATATATGATCTTTTAACATTACTTTGTTAATAATATTTTAGAATTATCATTGTTTCGGGTGTTAACTTACTCATTTTATATTATATGTTTTGTTATGTAAGTTGTGTTTGTTGTGGATAGGCTGTATCATATTCATATACAGAATGATATCAAGTCTGTAGATACTATTATAAATCATCAAATGAGAATTATACCTGAATGGATACGATGGGGAATGAATCTTATCGCGTTCGTTGAGACGGTAGTCCGTACATACGCACGAGCGACAATATCATTCTTTTGATATTAAAATAATATATAATTTCATGGTATATCATATATAAAGAATCATTATCATGTTATATTTATTATTTACAGGAATTACACATCATTATTATACCCATAAAAATAATAATTTATTGAATAACAATTACGCCACGACGTGGAGACGATAAGTCGTACGTACACACGTATGGTGACATGTTATTCAAAGGATGGATAGAATACTGAATATGGTTGTACAATATTTATAATAAAATCACAGTATATATAGGATACGGGAGTTATTATTTTATAATGGTAATAACAAAGAATGATGAAGTGGAAGAAGAAAGGAATTTGAAAATGGGAGGTGAAATCCTTACCTCTTTTTCGGGTTCTTCCTTTTGATTTGATCAAAAGGGATCCTTAAGTTGGATTTCTGATATAACTATGGCCTCTAGGTTGTTTTGAATGAATTTGAGAGAGTATTTGGGTAGGGTTTGGCTGATCCAAATGGATTTGAATGTGTGAATTAGTGAGAAGGGTGAGTTCCCTTTTATAAGAGGGGTGAGGGGCACCTTTGGAAAAGCTAAAATTATTATTTTATAATAAATTCATATTCGGTTTCTAATGGCTCGAAAGTGAATTATTTAAAGGTTAAGGTAGGTATGGGTCGCAAACCACTCAACCAATAGAATTTAGATAGGTTTGGGTCATTATATTAACCATATCTTTATGTATTAACTCTTAGTTAATTAGATTCACATTTACAATGTCTCTATGTATTTTTATATTATATGGTTAATAAACATACTATATACATCCAAGAGACCCCCAAGTGGTCCATTAATGATACAAATATCATTATATAAGTCTCTTGGCCGAAACTTACATTTTTAAGAATTGAATATAAATTAATAATATAATATATTTTTAAACAACTCTTTTATGTCAATTTTGACACAATTGGGTATTTTGTTTTTGATAAATTCATAACATCATTATTACTTCAAAACCAATTTATATAATAAATCCTAATATGTTATATTGACCTATAAAATTATTGGAATGCATAAAAAGTCTCAAATTACATTTAATTTGATATTTATAATATCAATTATTTTAATATTTCATTATTTAGGTAATTACTGCATCACCATTGTGTCATAAATAAATTAAATTATTTAATGTCTAAAAATTATAAATAAAATACCATTATGTAGGAAATTTTTTTATCTTTCTAATGAATAATTACAATCGAATGTTTCTTATGTATAACCCTATATTAAAAATGTTTTAGTAAATAAACATTGATTTTAACTCTTTTTACTCTTCTTTAAATTAAATAATAATAAATGTCCTAATCTAATAAAAGTGGACCTAAATGATAATATTTTACTCCTAATGTTGTTTTTGGTCTAGATAGACTTGTCCAATAGAATTAGTATATGTGTTAGGGTAATATTAATATAATTTATACCCTTAATTACCCTATTTACTTTTAACCGTGGTAAATAAAAGTAAAAAGTTACTATTCACCAAAAATTATTTTCATCTCATTGAACCACATTTTACTCTTTGATATTAACCGTGTCTCTTGGATTTTCGAAATTCCACTCACATAAGCGGTAAAATTAAGTTTTATGAAAAATTCAGTTTTTTAACTACCACTTAGTGGTTTCACTATTCATCAAAAAATGAAAGTTTCCAGAAAAATACCAAAAATTAGGCCTAAGATATATTTGATACTATGAATTAAAAAATGATTTCTATTTTATCAAATTAAAAACATATCAGTTGCATTAATTAATTTAAATATTAATTCCCGTCGTCAAAACAAATAGCGTGTTTTTAAGAGATAATAACTATCAAAAGATTGACACTTGTTTATGTCTGGTTTAAATGTGAAATTGCATCCAATGACCAAAATTATTTTAAATGGTAAAAATATATTCTAAATATACTTTAAAACCACTCAAATTAAAAAAAATACACTATTAATTATTTTTATTAAAAAAGTTGTTTTTAATTAAAATTTAGTAATTTTTACTATTCATCAAAATATGAAAGTTATCCGAAAAGTACCAAAATTTCACCCTAATAAAATTTCGATATTACGAATCCAAAAATGAAGTCCATTTTGAAAGATAAAATTTATAAAATTTCAAAAAGTAGGTAGTACTATTCATAATGGCTAGTTTGATTGGTTGTGGTGTGTTAGAATCTTGAAGTTGTGTACAATGCACGCCATTGCATTATTCAAAGGGAAATGTACCGTGGAAGCTTGGGGTGTTATATTTTATAAGAGTAGGGAGTGGCACTCTTGGAATTTAATAAAATAGAAAATTAATATAAAATAATTTTGACATGAAATTTTAATCAAATTGATAATATAAGCGTAAAATGTGAGGATGGCTCTTAATACACTCATACAATAACATATTTACTTATAATGTTTACATTTTTTCCTTTTAGATTTTTTAACCCTCTGCTAATTCATTTTGACAATTACCATGATAATAAGGATTTCTACTTTTTGGGATAATAATTATTCTATAAATTGATAAAATACCCCTAAATGGACTATGAATGATTAAATTATCGTTATTCCATTAATATGGAATAATATAAATTTTTTTAATTATTTTTAGATCAATTTAGTAATTATTATTTGTTATTAAATGTCATTAAAAGGTTTTTAGAACTATTCAATTACATAGTCAATAAAAAAATAATACCATTAAATAAATTCAAATATTTTTTTATAAATAGTTATAATATATAATTATTAAAATTAAATATTATTTTACATAATTATTTAGGCAGATAATATTTTTTATAGTTTTTAAAATATTTTTATTGAGATTATTATTTCCTACAAAGAACGTTGTTACTATTGAATAAGAATTTAAGGAAATTAGTAAATAAATAATAATTATAATAAATGTTTCCTTCTAAAAATAAATTAATTTAGGAAATTTTATTATTATTGAAATCAAGAGAGTTACATTTTGGACATTATATTCACTTAAATATAATAAGGGTGAAAATGATAACCAAATGGAAACAAAAGAAATATAGCCTCCTATATTGATTATTTTCAATGATATATAAACATTATATAATAATTATAGATGTTTTAGGGTCATTTTTAGTCCTTATCATATTATTATTAACATAAATTACTCATTTTTTCCTCCATCGTGGTGAAAAATTTTAAAAATTTCACTATAATAATTTCATAAAGTAATATACATATTTATCAAATATCTACATCAGGATTCCTAAAATAAAATCGATTTTCCAAATTTCAAAATATAGAATTGCATAATTTAATTTAAAATTGAACCATCAAAACACAACGAATAATGTTTTTTTAAAAAATATGTCATTTTAAGTATAAAATGATTTTATACTAAATTAAAGTATAAATCTCATTACTATAACAATTATAGGATTATTTAAAATCAAAATTCATTAATAAAATATTAAAAATATACATGAATATTATATGGATATTTAGATAAATAATGATAAAATTAATTTTTTTATAAATAATCAGTATTTGAATCTTCATAGAAGAATCAAAACATTTAGAAAATCCCCAAAATTTTATGGTATGATAATTTTCATAACATTAGTAATAAAATAAATCTAATTTTTTAAGAATAATTCATTAAAACTTACTTCAAATTAATTATAATATTTTCTCATAAGAACTAATTATATTTAATTGAAAGAATGTTGTTTTGATAAATTAAAAGGATTTAATAATAATTGGGTGTTTATTTCCTAGTAATTAATCAATATTTTATATTTATTAGGATCCATAAATGTATTTTCCTATTTACATAATCTTAATCATGGACCCTAATTTAATGGATAGGTTATTATGTTCAAATTTAAATATAATATTTTTTTGTTTATTTAATAATGGTGTTTGTTATTTTGTATGCTATCAAATATATTCCTTATATTAAAATCTAGAGATATAAGAATAAGAATATTTTAATAAAAAATGGAAATTTGTAATGAATTATTATTTTATGAATTATATATATGACATAATAGTAATACATTATTTTATGTTTTAACTTTCTTATAAGATAATTTTTAATATTCTTATTGGATGTTATATGTGATGAAATATTTTGTTATTGTTCTGTTGATGGATTGAAACACGTAAAAAAAATTTAATCAATAAAATTCTTTAATTAACAAACTTGTTTTTGGAAAGTCATGAAATTGATGGAAATAATCTTCTATTCAACACGTAAAATATTATAAAATAAGTAATGAATGTATTTGAATGATATTATTTGGTTTATATTCATTTCATTTATCCTATAATAGTGTAATCACATACAAATAAATATTTATTCCATTAAGGGGAGAAATAGATGTAAAAATTTTGGTAGCCTGATGAAATGAAGACAGGGAGCATCACTGAGAAAATGGGCTGCCCCACCTGGGGGAAGGGAACCAAGGGTACAAAACTCTAAAAGGGGGTATTCTGGGTTAAAAAAGGGGTCATGAAATCCGCCACCCAATTACCCGCACGCCAGGTAGGGGTGTTCTCCATGTCGCCGATGAGAAGGGCCTTGCACTTTCTGATCAAGTTAGTGATTTTCCATAGAGATGGAGAGGTACTAATGAAAATGATCCATACAAGTTTGGAATCCATCTCAACAGCAGTCAAGGTAATATTTTTGGATCTCCAAAGTTAGAGGGCACTGAGAAATTCCAACGCCTCCATTGTAAGGGAATTCATCGGTCTATAAAAGGAACTAAAAGACAAAATCACTGAGCCCCACTATTTCATAGAGAACACTGCCGCCACACATTATGTCATAACTGATGGTTCCATAGACATTGAGATTTAAACCTAAAATGGGGGGTGGGGGGTAATCTAGTGATCTTGTCACCGTATCTGCATGGGGATGGTATTGCCTAGAGGAAATGACATGGAGAGGAAGCGTCGCATTGAAGGAACTGTCACCTGATGTAGGAGGAGGTGAACCAAATCAGAGGCGAGGCACATAACTCTAAGAAATAGTGGAAGATTGGAGCAGCGAGTCCCATGTCATGCCAAGTTGCATGCCTTCCAGATGTACCACCAGACCACCTCCATGAGGGTCGCCCAGGCCAAAGCCTCATCAGTGTAATTCAGGTAGCCACAAAACCAGCTCAAGAGGATGTTCTCAGGGGAGGACCTGATGTTAGTAGGCAGAAAGAACTCTCAAAGATCACCCTCAGATCCGTATGGTCCTCTAGGTAAGGAATAATAGGTGAAATGTGGATCCCTAGTAAAGGACAGACATAAAACACCCCTAGAGGCATGGTAGCCACCCTTCCTTTTACTCGACAGATCCGAGGGCGAGCATGGTGTCTGATTCTCCAAAGCATGAAGGAAAAATAAATTGGGGTGGATTTGCACAAGAGTTGCCTTCCCCATTAATCTATCTATAGCAGGGAATGCATACAAAATCTGTAGGAATTGTTTGAGAATATAACAGGAGAGGAGATGATGAAAATTCAGCGTTCATGGAATCAATCCAAGACGATGCTTTAAAAGATGGAATTTTTTGAGGGAGATAGAACCACCTGGATAATGGAGGGGTGAACACTAGCTTCGATGAAAGAAATATTCTGTGCAGGGCAACCTAGGAATTCAAGCATGCCACCCCCAATCGCAATTCTAGAAATTGAGATCTCCCAACCTAGAACTCACTTTGAGTGGCACAGTAGCTTGGTAAAATGAACCAGAAGAAATCTCCAGAGGCTTTATGGTGATCTACCATTCTCATGGATAGTAAATCCATACATCCCTCAAATAAGTTGGCTTCACAAGGAGTGACCCTCAATAACCTCCCATGTTAGCTTGCCCTGGGGAATTTACATTTCTTTTCCAATGAATATAACCCCAATTACTCCCAACTCTACTGGCCTGGAAAGCTTACTCCATGTAGACCACTGACATATCCCATCCACTTGGATATCCCTAATGAAACCATTACAAAACTTCTCAATCATTATAATGATAGACTTGGGGGCCTTGAGGGTGGAAATAACATGCACAGTGATAGATGATAGGACACAACAAACATGGGATATCCTTCCACCAATGTACCGGAACCTATTCATCCAGTTGAAGATATTCTTGGTATGTCTTCCGACTAGACCATCAATGAATCGGGCTTGAAATTTTCAAGTGGTAATGGAAGCTCCATTGTAATGGATAGTAATGTTTTTTACCTGAATTCCATGTGTGGATACAATGTAGTCCTTCCTCATGTCTGGACAGGAGGAGGTAAATTAAATCCCACTCTTATCCATATTCCTCAATTGTTGACTCCTTAAATCGTACTAATTCATGATTCTGATAAAACCCCTGATTGAGGTGTTGCCCCCTTCGATGAATAAAACCCAATCATCCACGAAGCGTTTAGGAGACACTCCTAGAACATGGTTCCCGCAGTGATATGGTAGGACACGACCACAATTCATTGGAGAGGCCACATACTTACTCAGGCCATCCTAATCCAAAATGAAGATACTAGGAGAGATAAGGTTTCCTTGCCTGAGCCCTCTAACCAATTTCAAGACGCCACATTTCCACCCCATAAAATGCAGATTGATCCACGACGAGCTGTAGAAACGAAACAAGAGTACAATAACCCATTCAAAAAACCTCATGCTCTTAATAGTTTGGATGATTAACCCCCAATCCAATATGTCATAGGCCTTATCCATATCAACCTTTATTGTGATGTTGGACCCATGAAACTTCTTGTTAATATCACCAATCATATCTTGTGCGATACCAATTTCCCCATGAATGGTCCTCCCCTGGATAAAGGCATGTTGTTCCTCTACAATTGAGATATGAATAAACTAAGAAACTCACCTATTGATGAGGTTATCTTGCTCCATCTACGTGAAGTTGAACATGCTTATAGGCTGATACTATGCAATGGAGATTGGATCATTTACCTTGGGGATGAGGACTAGGGTAGTAGCAACGACAGCCTGCGACAACCCTCAACCATAGGAAAAATTCTGAATAGAACTGATAAGCTCATACGTGATGATACTCCAAGAACTAATAATGTAGAATCCTAGAAACCCATATGGGCCAGGTGCACTCTCTTGGTTCAGTGAGGTAACTAAATCCCACACCTCCATATCCTCCAGAACTTGTTTGAGATCCTCATTAGTGCGAGGGATGAAAACCTGTGAGACTAAGTTAAAAATGTCTGTCTGATCCTAGGGATACCCATTTCCCCATTGGGACTTAGTATTATAAAAGTGGAATGAAAAATATGATCCAACCATACCACCAATGAAATCCATGTCACTAGAATAGGATTCAACTTCCCGCAGGATATTCGGAGTCCTCCACCACTATTTCTCTCTTAGACAAGCAAGAATATTGGTTGAGTTACGGTCTCCCTCTATGATCAAGGTGGTCTGAGAAGGATAATGAAGGTATATTTCATATTCCAAAAATATCTTACTAAATTTCTACTTTATGAGGTTTACAGACAAAGAAATTCCCTCATCACAGAGAACTTCCATCCAGGCATCATCTACCTATATCACATTCTTCCTATCCTTTTGGGAGGGATACACAATAGGGAGGAATCCAACCGGCCACTGAGAACATTCATTAAGTAGTGAATCTTGTTCTAGAGATGAGTCCAAGTCCCCCTAGTAGGTGGCCACCAAATAAGAATGGACCAACTCAAGAAGATCGGGGAGAGCTTTCTAGATTTTTCATAAAATCACACGTCATCACCGAAGTGATACCAACCTTAGGTAAACAAGAAGGTGTCAGTGTAACACCACAACCCTTATTACCCAGATTCGTTGCATTATTACATAACATTGTCATGATAACAAGAGTTCATGTCTCAATAGTCTGATTAGTTAAGTATCCTTGGAAGTACTAGATACATACATGAGTTTTACATTACATCATGAAAAAAATAACATTGTGTCCCCTTTGAACACACTCACATCCCATATCCGATCCCTGAAGGTCAATCATAATATTATTCTTCTCATACTAGGAAAATATAACATAAGAAATGGTTGAGCTCAGATGATTATTAAGGATAAAAAATATAGTTGAAACATTCATAAATAAGCATAAACATTGAAGGAAATGTATAAGAATAAATCAAAAGCCTTTAAAAAGACATCAGGATAAAATGAAAAATATTAAAAAATAATTTCATTCACTTATTCACATGGATATTCTACTAGTTGAATAATTACGTGTAATATAACTAGTTAATTTCATAATGATGGAATGAATAATGTAGGACATCAAAACCACATAGTCATGGCCTCATGACAAGATTACAAATAAGATTTTGTCAAGGGAACGTTCCAAGACACTATTTTGTATCCTTAGACCAATCGATGCATCTAGGTGCTATAGTGGGATCCAACCATCATATACAATGTCCAATTAATTCCTAATATGAATGGGATAAAAAAACATAATTTTTTTTATTAAAACTAGAATATTAAATGTTAATACTTTAACGATAAAACCTGAATGGTATAAAAATTACACATCCATAGTCAAAAATATAAAAAAACATTCAATACAATATTTAAGAATATATCATAATAAATCAACTTCATACAAGTGTTAAATCCATCAAAGGATGTTGACATTGATAAAATCCAAACTATTTGAGAGAAATATATCTTTTGGTTATGAAATCATTTAAAAGTCACATAATTATAAAAGAAAAAATTTATTTTGAATATATTTTTATAAGATTTTAAGGGAATCTTAGAACATGTTTTAATGGTGGAAAATATCTCCACCCACCATATAAGATAAAACACAATCTTACATCAATTTGTAGAAAATTTCATAAAGTACCTTGTTTGGAAAATGACGGAAAGATTTCATTCAAAAAAATTTATAAAAATTCAAGCAACAATATAAATGACATTAACCGATATTCTAGGAAATAGTAAATATTCTTTGAAATATATTTTTATGAAACCTAGATGTGGGTAATAAATAGGTCCTAGTAGATACTTATGTATGAAAAACCTCAGATAAATAAAGATATTGTAAAATTAACCCTTGCCTTGTACTATTCCATGTTCGAGTTTACATTATCCTCTTATATAATATTAAATAATTTTTAATTTATTATACAAAATACACATTCAAAAATATGATATCATATATGATCTTATAATACAACTTTATTGATAATATTTCAGTACTATCATTGTTTGGGGTGTTAATTGAGTAGTTTTCCTTTATATGTTTTGTTATGTAAGTCATGATTTTTATGGATAGTTGGTATTTGATTCATATGCAGATTGATATTAAGATCTCAGGAAATATTTTTAATCCTAAAATGAAAATTATTTTTGAATGGTTATGATGGAGAAATGACAGTTATCACTTTCATGGGGATGATAATCTGTACATATGCATGCGAAACAATATCATTATATTGATGGTGATAACGTATGTAATTGGTTGATATATCATATATAAAAAATCATTAACATATTATATTTATTATTTACTTCAATTATACTCATTATTATAAATATCCAAATAATGAAGTTTTGAATAACAAACTACACCACGATGTTGAGACAGTAAGCCGTACGTATGCATGTCTGGTGAGTTTTTCATTCATAGGATGGATATAATAATGAATATAGTTATACCATACTTATAAAAACATCAAAGTATGTAGAAGTTAATGAAGTTGTTATTTTGTTATGGAAACAAAAAATAAAGAGGAAATGGTAGAAGAAAAAAAAGTTGAAAGAGGTGATGTAATTA
Source organism: Viscum album (assembly GCA_963277665.1). Classification (NCBI taxonomy): domain Eukaryota; kingdom Viridiplantae; phylum Streptophyta; class Magnoliopsida; order Santalales; family Viscaceae; genus Viscum; species Viscum album. The sequence continues at coordinate 247,916,971 of OY728127.1, forward strand.
TTACCTCCCCTTCCAGTGCTACTTTTTTGATTTGATAAAAATGGATTCATAGGTTGTCCTTCTAATCAATGAAAGACCTGTAAGATGAGGTGATTGTATTTGGGAAGATACTTGATCAGGATTTGTCTGAGAAAAATGGCTTTGGAGGTGTGATTTTGAGTGAAAGGGACGTACATTTATATAAGAGAGTTGTGGGTCACTTTAGGAAAAGTTAGAAAAAATAATTTATTATACCATCATTTTGGTTTATAATGGATCCAAAAGGATTTATTTAGAGGATAAAGTGGGGATAGATAGAAAACATCTCTATCAATGGGTTTTAAATAGGTTTTAGTCACCATATTAACCATATCATTTAGATTTAACATTTAGTTAAATAGTCTATCTTTTATAATGTATTCTTGTATTATTGTAATAAATGGTTAATAATATAACTATAAAAAACCAAGAGAACCCCAATTGGTTGATTATAGATATATATAACCCTATCTATGTCCTTTGGCCGGACCATATATTTTTAGTACTATAATCTCATTTAATAATATAGTATTTGTTTTAAAAAATCATTTTAGTCAATTTTGACACTATTTGGTATTTTGTTTTTTGAAAGTCATATAACTTTATCACTGCAAGTTTTTTTTAATCCACCTTAAAATTTCATATTAACCTAAAAATTAGTGGAATGCATCAGATGTGTCATGGCCCGTCATCGGAACTCGTGCCATGACTACCCCAAGCCCGCCTCCCATAGGCCAGTGGCTGACGACTTGCACCAAGGTGTAAATCCCAACAAAAAGGGGAAGGCATTGCCTTTATAAAGTAAACAAACACCACAGAGCAAGAAAGAAGAAGTAAATACTAAGTAAAACTGGGTACAAAAGTAGTGCGGAAAGTAAATGATCCAGAATACAAACCCAAGCTGAAAGTAAAGTACAACTGGAAAGAAGGTACAACATCTGAAAGTAAAGCAGCAACGTCGAGTCATCCACTGGATGTCCCTCCTGAAGGGTGGGTACAGATAGGCTTCTCATCTCCTCAGGTCCAGCCGCACGCTCCGTGTACATCATGCCCAGTGGTCCTCCTCTAGGTACCAACTTTCTCTACAAGCCTCAACCACGATTAGCGTTTCCCATCGTCTGTATCCAACACAACGTAGTTCGGGCATATCCTGTGCAGGGGTGAGTATACGCTACTCAGTAGGGACCCCGAGACACCCGAAGGTCTCCCAGAATCCACAAAGGATAATCCACAAAGGAAAGATACAATCACGATGTAACATCCAACACTACTTAGGTATATGCCCATACATATACCTAAGTCATAAATTCCAGTTCGGCTCCAACATCTGAGCCCAAGCTCGATCACGTACACACAAGAAAGCACAACCCAATACACATAGGCATGCACAACCCAGTCCACATAGGAATGAAAGTCAATCACATCGAAGATAATGATTTTAAGTCAAGACTCATCTCACACATGTATAATTCTTCGTAAGGTGATAGAGATGATCAGATGTAGCCACTGATTCATCTAAGCTGGGACCCACATGGGATACTAAACCAGCTAAGCTGTCGGACCCACATAGGATATAGACCAGCTACTCTGCCAGACCCATGTAGGACAACAAGAATAGAGTCAAACACTGCTAGACCCATGTAGGATACAAGAACAGTAGTCATCACCGTCGAACCCACAGAGGATTTCATTATAGTCTTCATCGTTGCAGAACCCACGGAGGATTTCAGTGCAGTCTTCATCGTCGTCGAACCCACGGAGGATTTTACTGCGGTCTTCATCGTTGTCGAACCTACGGAGGATTTCAGTACACTCTTCATCACCGTCGAACCCACAGAAGAATTCAGTACGGTCTTCATCGCTGCCGAACCCACGGAGGATTTCAGTGCAGTATTCATTGCTGCCGAACCCACGGGGGATTTCAGTGCAGTCGTCGTCTCTGCCGAACCCATCGAGGATTTCAGTGCAGTCATCTTCATCATCGCAGTCGCAGCCAGCTCTATGGTTCCCGCACATAGAATGCTCGATTCAAGGAGGGTCCGCTCCATGAGCCAAAGGGTCGATACATCAACTGAAATTTAGTCCGTAGTTGATGTATCTCAATGTTCCGTCTCGACAAGAGTAACTCAACATGACAGATTGCACGTCAATTAGATGCCCGGTCTGAGAGTTATTGGCTTTTTCGTTCCAGGGGGTCGGTTGGTTTTTTAAGTCAAAACCAACTCTCCTGCACTCCAACTGTTTCCAATCCTCGACCGGAGTAATCCAAAAGGTCCGTCTCACTAATAGGAATCCAACAAAGTCGACGGCATGTCAATCGGATGTCCGGAGCTCAAGTTACAAGCACTTCCGCTGTGAGGGCCCGGTTGGTTTCGTGTTCGAATCAACCTGACCATACCCAATGTTCTCAGAAACCTTGAGTGTAATATTCAAAAACGATCGCCTTGATCCAAGGATCGTATCTAAACTGAAGGTGCGTCGATCGGATGTTCGTATCCCATGATATGGGCAAAAGAACGAACTTGTCCGGTTTTTAGGGGTTTTGGTGCCAGACCGACCCGGCACGAGGCCCCCTGGGTCGGCCCGAACTGGGTCGACCCGAACTGCGTCCGGTTCTGGCCCATTAGGGCACGGCCTGGCCCGGCCTATGCGGCCGGTTGGCCTGGTGTGGGCGCGCCCCGGTGTGGGCAGCTCGGCGCTGGCCGAGCCGAGCGGAAGGGGGGGGGGGCGCTGCCCCCCTGATTGAAACTACGGCCCCCCACTTGGGGGCCGCTCCCTTTTTCTAGCCAGGGGTTACGACCCCCGAGCTCCCTTCTGAAACGGCCGGCAAGGTCCGGACAGCCGGTGCTACCACCACGGGACCCCGCGGTCTTGCCCCTCCGAGGTGCCGGTGGCCGGTGGTTCTGGCCGCCCCGCCTTGCACCGCCGTGGTTTTGAGTCGCGCCCTTGTCCGACCGGCGCGGCGCAACGAAATCGTGCCCCTCCACCGTGGCCCTGCTCCGGCCGTGGCCTCTTCATAGTTCTCCATCAGGGCGTGACGGAGTCGCGGCATTATTCGGCCTCAACGGCGCGGCGTGAGGGCGTCACGCTTCTTCTTTGTTTTCGCACGGTGTCGTTGCACCGCGCTACCTTTGTTCGTGCCGCAACAAACACATCATCAAAGTGGGAGGAGGGTCAGCCGTGTTTGTGCAGTCTGACCTCCTCCCGTTAATGAGATATCAAGCGGATTAAGAAATAAAGACGTTTGGACAGAAAATAATATTCGTGAACTAAATCAAACCCCCTACCTCGATGAAGTCATCGAACGAGGTTTGTTGTGGGAAATGGACGTCACGGAAGACGACATCATGGATGGAGGATCGTCGGAGCCATGGTACATGGCATCGAAGAGAAGAGGATTGTCGGCGTCGTGGTACACGGAGTCGCGTCGTCAATATCCGAGGAATTAGGGTTATGCATCATTCTTCGATGGAGGTTGGTGTTCTTCGTTGGTGACGATGCGTTCTTCGCGTTTTTCAAGGAGGAAGATAAGGATTCCAAGGCTTGAGAAATTCCTCTCTAACCTTTTCACACAACAGAACAACCCTTAAAGAAATAAGACTTTTCCTTATTTAATTAACAAACACAATCCAACATTAAATTCGAAATTCAAAATGAATTCAAGAATTGATTACATTGAATAACATAAATCAATACATTAATTAAGAGAGTTGACTTGGTATATAAAAGGGGTGTGGGTGAGTTACATATTAAATGCACGAGAGGGAGGTTAAAAGGGATTTGAAGGGGTGGGGAACCTATGGGCCCCACTTCAATAATATCCTACCTAGTGGAGTTAGGATATAAGTGGGTCCCACTCCAAGAACCAAGCATAGGTTTTAACTACCTATAATAGAAATAAAATTTGTAGCACAATATTTTATTTTATTCTTTAGCTAACCCATTTAATTAATAACCTCACTCGAGAAAACACAACTCTGGAAAAGGTGTTCCTAATCAATTACCAGTGTTATGGCTTCATTGGTGCCCTCAGATTTAGATTCCGAGCACCGGTTCAAAAGTTAGGAAAACCCACTCATTCGTTCACTGAATGTACCCGAGCTAAATTTCGTAAATATATTCTAGGCAGACCGGGCCTCGGAATCAGGTGCCGTCAAAAACTGCATTCTTAAAATATCCCAAAGAAAAATAAAAAAAAAATTCCCTTGAATTTTACGGGTCTTTACATTACTCCCAAATCCAGGCTTTACGTCCCCGTAAAGATACATCATAAACTAGAGGAACAAATGTGGGTACTGAGCACGAATCTGAGCCTCCCGCTCCCAAGTGCTCTCCTAGGGGTTCCCATGCTGCATTTGATGCGCACCAGAGGAATCGACCGCCCACATAGGACCTGCTCCTATCGATCCTCGATCTCCACTGGGACCTCTGCAAAAGTCGCCCCATCATCAATGTCCATCTCCCCATGGTCGATGATATGTGTTTGGTCTTGCACGTATCTCCTCTGCTGAGATACGTGGAAAATGTCATGCACCCGGTGCAACTGAGGTGGTAGAGCCAGGTGAGAAGCCACCTCGCCTATCCTACTGGGAACTTATAAAGGTCTGATGAAGCACAGAAATAACTTGCCGCCCTGGAAAAATCTCCGTAATCCACGTTGAGGTGAGACCCGCAAGAAGACGTGGTCGCCATCCTCGAACTCCAGTGGCCTCCACCTCCTGTCTGGATAAAACTTCTGCCGGCTTTGAGGTTTCATCATCCGCTCCTGGATGACCTGGACCTTCTCTGTCGTGTGCTGGAAAATCTCTGGTCCCACAAGTGCTGAATCTCCAGGGTCTGTCCAGCAAAGAGGTGATCTGCATGGTCGGTTGTAAAATGCGTCGTATGGTGTCATCCCGATGGTGGAGTGGTAGCTGTTGTTGTTCGCGAAATCCACCAAGGGTAGGTGGCCCTCCCAGCTGCTACCAAAGTCGAGGACATATGCACGGAGCATGTCCTTGAGAGTTTGAATGATCCTCTCCGTCTGACCATCCGTCTGAGGGTGAAAGGCGGTGCTCAGAAGTAGTTGTGTCCCAAATGCCTCCTGCAACCCCTTCAAAGACGGGAAGTAAAACGAGCATCTCGATCAGAGAGGATAGATGATGGCACACCATGAAGCTGTACAATCTCCTGAATGTAGATATGTCCCAACCTCTCTACTGAGCCCTGCTTTCTGATGGGTAAGAAGTGGGACGACTTGGTGAGTTGGTCGAAAATCACCCAAATGGGGTCGTGACCTCTAGAAGCATGTGGAAGTCCAGTCACAAAATCCATAGATATCCTGACCCACTTCCACTCTAGGATCTCCAAGGGCTGTACCAAGCCTGGTGGTACCTGGTGCTCTACCTTCACCTGCTGGCAGGTGACGCATAGAGAAACGAACTCTACCACAACCTTCTTCATACCCGACCACCAGTGCTGTCGTCTGAGATCATAGTACATCTTCTCCACTCCTGGATGTACCGCTAAAGGGGAAGTTTGAAACTCTCTCAGCACCTCCTCTTATAAAGCAACAGTTACCATGGTACGTCCTCTTAAAAGGAATACGTGCTCTCCTCCTACAGAGAATCCATCAGGTGCTTTTCCTAAGGATATCTGTGCGTGCCGCATCTCACAGTCATCCTCCCCACATTGTGCCTCTCTGACCCGCTGTAGTAGTAGAGGAGTGACTATGAGTGACTGAAGAAAGGTTGTACCATCTGTATCCACGAAGGATATCTACAAAGAATCAAGCTGCTCTGTCGCCTCCCCGAGTAGATGAATGCCCATCCTCCTGCTAAGAGAATCGGCTACTGTGTTCCCCTTTACAGAAGTATAGACTATCTCAAAGTCATAGTCCTGGAGGAACTCGAGCCATCACCGCTATCTCAGATTCAGGTCCTTCTGTGAGAAGATGTACCTGAGACACTAGTGGTTAGATTAGACTGTAATGCGCTCGCCCATCAGATAGTGTCACCACATATTCAGAGAAAAGACCACTACTACTAACTCCAGATCATGGGTAGTGTAGTTATTCTCATACTGCCTCAACTGAGGTGATCCATACGTGATCACGGCCCGCTCCTGCATCATGACACATCTGATTCCGGTCCCTGATGCATCAATATAGACTGCGTACCACACTCCCTCCTCCGGTAGTCTCAAGATAGGTGTGCTGGAAAGTCTCTGTCTCAGCTCTTAGAAGCTCTGCTGACATATGTCTGACCACATGAAGGGTTTCCCCTTCTTCTTCAAAGCTGAGAGTGGTGCCGCATCTCTGGAAGAGTCTGGCTCAAATCTCCGGTAGTACCCAGCTAGACCTAAGAAACTCTGCACCTCTGTCACGCTCCGGGGTGGCTCCCAAGCTAGTACTGCCTCGATCATCCCAGGATCCACTGCAACTCCCGCCACAGAGATGACGTGTCCCAATAAGCGTAACTCACGTAACTAGAAAAGAGACATCAAGATCTTTCCATAAAGCTGGTGCTCTTGGAGTGTGTCCAGTACAACCCGCAAGTGGTAGGCTTGCACCTCCTCAGTGGTTGAGTATATCAGTATGTCATCGATGAGGACCATGAAAAATAGATCGAGGTATGGCTGAAAGATCCTTTTCATGAGACTCATGAACACAGCTGGGGCATTGGTTATGCCGAATGTCATAACCAAGAACTCATAGTGGCCATACCGACATTTGAAGGTCATCTTCTTCCCATCTTTGTCTCAAACTCTGAGCTGATGATAGCCTGACCTGAGGTCTATCTTTGAGAACCACCGTGCTCCCTTGAGCTGATCGAAGAGGTCATCAATACTTGGTAGCGGATAATTGTTCCTCATGGTCACCTGGTTCAGGTGAAGATAGTTGGCACACAGTCGCAAGCTCCCATCCGCCTTCTTGGCGAACAATATCGGGGAAGCCCAGGGTGAAACACTGGGTCGGATGAATCCCTTGCCCTGCAAGTCCTCCAGTTGTACCTGTAGCTCTCGAAGCTCAGCGGGAGCCATCCGCTATGATGGGGTGGATATCAGGGATGTCCTGGGGTACAGGTCAATATAAAATCTACCTCTCTGCGAGGAGGTAGTCCTGGAACGTCGTTAGGGAAAACGTCCGCATACTGATCCACCACTACAGGAAAACTAGGACTCCGCATGTCAACTGCTCCTAGAATGAGGCTAGCCAACTGATTAGTGATGGGTTGTCCTCTTCTCTGTGTGAATCCATCCTGCGCTACAAAGGCTCCCTTCTCGCCAGTGAAGATGAACCTGCTCCCGTCAGTGCATACACACTGCACCTTGGGCCTAATATAGTCAATCTGAGCATTGACAGTAGATAACCAATCCATGACCAAGATGACGTCGTAAGGCCTCGACGCCACTACAAGAAGATCCCAGCTGAAGCTCTCGCCTCCTAGAGTAATATCACACTGCCGGCACCAGTGCGCAATCATCGAGTCTTCTCCCGTAGGAGTCTTTAGCCATAAGGATCGAGCCCACGACTCCGTCGAAATCTATGAGCTCCGAAAAAGGGCAGAGACAATAAAATAATGACTCACTCATGTGTCTATAATAACTGCAGCAAGGGTGGAGTAGAAACAGATAGTACCTCGAATCATCTCTGGCGCACCGTGTTCGTAGGCCTCTGCTACCTGAAGCTGAGCATGTCTATGCCCGCCAGCTCCATGTAGTCTGGGTGGACCTCCTTGTGGTGGTGGTGGTAAAGCCTCAAAGCATCGCCCACCACCTGCTGTTTAGCCAGCTCCCCTGCTTCGTCCAACTGCTCCCTGCAGACCACCAAGGTCGACCCTCGACCACTTCCTAGGTGGCCCCTCAACCATCTCCTGCTCATCTGCAAGGCGGTTCGGGAAGTCACGTTCCATGTGGTCGTGCCTACCGCATGCATCGCACTGCCTGCTCCTCAGAAGGCTGGCTCTGTGCCGTGTTCCCCGCACCTCTGAGCCATTGTCCTGAGGTCGTCTTCCTGAAGGTCCAGTCCGCCTAGACCCCTGTGAAATCCATCGACTACCAGCTACAGACGACTCTGCAACATGCCGCCATGCGGAAGGTCTCGCTGCTGGCGTAGGGTCCGTAAGAAAGCTCTCTATGATATGGGCTCGCTCTAGTACTCATGCCTGTTTCGGAATGATGAGGGAGATCATCGATGCCCTGATCCTATGCCTCAGTCCCTGCTCGAAGGTCCGGGCCCGGATGAATGGGTCTCGTACCATGTCCGTCGAATAGCGCGAGAGATCATTTAACCTCACCGAGTACTGGGTGACCGTCATGCTGCCCTTCCGCAGCTGTAAATGCTCCTGGATGTGCACCGCACGGAGGGTGGCTTGGATAAACTCCGAGCGAAAGAGGCTCTCAAAGTCTGTCCAGAGAAGAGATTCCTCATCGTGCACCTGGAGCATCAAGACCTACCATTTGCCTGCTGCCACGTGCAGGAGGCTCGCTGCAAAGATCACCATGAGGTTATCTGGTGTCCCCACTAACCTAAAAACTCGCACAACCGCCTCCAGCCAATCCTCGGCTGCCTGAGGGTCCATCTCCCTGTGGAACCTGGGTGATCTCTGATGCTGAAACTCGTGCAGTGCACTAAGGTGACGTGCACTCTCAGGGGCTGGGGCTGGTAGCATCGGTGGCTCGGCGGGTAGAGGTACCGCCGGTGCCTCCACTGAAAAACGGACCTCCACTGAGGCCTCGTCCCTCGGTGGGATTTCATCTCACACAAAGCTCAGAACCCTAGATGGCTACCATCATGGGGCCATCCTGAAAAGAAACAGGTGTGACACCATCATACAGTATAACTGGTGAGCTGACGGAAATCAATCACAAGAAAAACTTTTGAAACACACATGCAATCAATGTTTTCGTGCATTGAGTCAGAAATCAGAAGTCAGGGTCCTGGTGTACGGATACGTCGGTCGCCGCACCGACAATGGACTCCTTGGACTGATAGCCACACTCAATACCCTTAACACTATTTCTTCACATAGAAGAAAGATCAGAGTCATGAGTTCTGTGGTAGAACCAAACTTCCTCTGATACCAATTTGTCACGACCCGTCCTCGGAACCCGTGCCGTGACTACCCCAAGCCCGCCTCCCATAGGCCAGGGGCTGGAGACTAGCACCAAGGCGTAAATCCCGACAAAAAGGGGAAGAAATTTCCTTTATAATGTAAAAAAACACCATAGAGCAAGCAAGCTGAAGTATACACTAAGTAAAACTGGGTACAAAAGTAGTGCGGAAAGTAAATGGGCTAGAATAAATACCCAAACTGAAAGTAAAGTACAACTGGAAAGAAGGTACAAAAACTGAAATTAAAGCAGCAATGTCGAGCCATCCACTGGAAGTCCATCCTGAAGGGTGGGTACAGATAGCCTCCTCAGCTCCTCAGGTCCAGCCGCCCGCTCTCTGTACGTCCCGCCCAGTGGTACACCTCCAGGTACTGAATTGCTCCACAAACCTCAACCACGATCAACACTATCCATCGTCTGCATCCAACACAACGTAGTGCGGGCATAGCCCGTGCAAGGGCCAGTATACGCTACTCAGTAGGGACCCCGAGACCCCCGAAGGTATCCCAGAATCCACAAAGGATAATCCACAAAGGAAAGATACAATCATGAAGTAACATCCAACACTACCTATGTATATGCCCATACATATACCTAAGTCATCAATTCCAGTTCGGCTCCAACATCTGATCCCAAGCTCAATCATGTCCACACAGGATAGTACAACCCAATCAACATAGGAAACCACAACCCAATCCACATAGGAAAGCAAGTCAATCATATCGAAGATAATGATTTGAAGTCAAGACTCAGCTCACACAGGTATACTTCTTAATAATGTGATAGAGATGATCCGATGTAGCCACTGATTCATCTATGCTGGGACCCACGTAGGATACTAAACCAGCTAAGCTATCAGACCCACGTAGGATAAAAACCAGCTACTCTGCCAGACCCACGTAGGATAGCAAGAACAGAGTCAAACACTGCCAGACACACGTAGGATACAAGAAGAGTAGTCATCGCCGTCGAACCCACGGAGGATTTCAGTACTGTCTTCATCGCTGCCGAACCCGCGGAGGATGTCAGTGCAGTCTTCATCACCGTCAAACCCATAGATGATTTCATTACGGTCTTCATCGCTGCCGAACCCACGGAGGATTTTAGTGTAGTCTTCATCGCCGTCGAACCCACAGAGGATTTCAGTACGGTCTTCATCGCTGCTGAACCAACAGAGGATTTCAGTGCGGTATTCATCGCTGCTGAACCCACGGAGGATTTCATTGTAGTCGTCATCACTTCCAAACCCACAAAGGATTTCAGTGCAGTCATCATCGTCATTGTAGTCGCATCCACCTCTAGGGTTCCCGCACACAGCATGCTCGATTCCCGGAGGGTCCGCTCCACGATCCAAGGGGTCGATACATCAACTGACACGTAGTCCAGAGTTGATGTGTCTCAAAGTTCCGTATCAACAAAAGGAACTCAATGTGACAGAAGGCGCATCAATCGGACGCCCGGTCTAAGAGTTATTGGATTTTTCGTATTAGGGGCCCGATTGGTTTTTAAGTCAAAACCAACACTAATGCACTCCAATTGCGTCCAAACCTCGAGCGGAGTAATCCAAATGGTCTATCTCACTAAGAGTAATCCAACAAAGTCAACGGCACGTCAATCGGTCGTCCAGAGCTCATTTTACAAGAGTTTCCGCTACGAGGGCCCAGTTGGTTTCGTGTTCGAACCAACCCGGCCATACCCAAAGTTCTCAGAAACCTTGAGTGTAATATACCAAAACGACCGTCTCGATATAAGGATCATATCACAACTGATGGTGTGTCGATTAAAGTTTTGTAGCCCATGATATGGGAAAAATAACGAACCTGTCCGGTTTTTAGGGGTTTTGGGCCCGAACCGACCCGACCTGAGAGCCCCTGGGTCGGCCCGAACCGATTCGATCCGACCCGGGGCCGGGTCTGGCGCATTAGGGCACGGCCCGTCTCGGTTGGCGCGGACCGGCCCCTCCGGCGCGGCCCGGTTCAGCCGGCGCGGCGCGGCGCGGCCCGACCCGGTGCGGCCGGTCCGGCCTGGGCGGCCGGTTGGCCTGGCGCGGGCGCGGCCCGATGTGGCAAGCTCGGCACTGGCTGAGCCGAGCAGAAAGGGAGGGGGGGCGCTGCTCCCCTCATTGAAACCATGACCCCCCATGTGGAGGCCGCTCCCTTTTGCCAGTCGGGGGTTACGACCCTCGGGCTCCCTTCCGAAATGGCCGGCCCGGTCTGGCCGGCCGGTGCTGCCGCCGCGGGACCCCGCTCTCCCGCCCCTCTGAGGTGCCGGTGGCTGGCGGTTCCGGCCGCCCCGCGTTGCACTGCCGCGGCATTGAGCCACAACCCTGTCCGACCGGCGCTGCGCGACGGCATCGCGCCCCTCTGCCGTAGCCCTGCTCCGGTCGCGGCCTCTTCGTGGTTCTCTGTGGCGGCGCAACGGCGCTGTGGCATTGTTCGACCTCAATGGTGCGGCGCGACGGCGCTGCGCTTCTTCTTTGTTTCCACGCAGTGCCATTGCACTGCGCTACCTTTGTTCGTGCCGCGACAAACACATCATCAAAGGGGGAGGAGGGTCATCCGTCTTCGTGTGGTCTGTCCTCATCCCGTTAATCCGATATCAAGAAGCTTAATAAATAAAGGCGTTTGGACGACAAAGAATATTAGTGAACTATATCAAACCCCCTACCTCGATGAAGTCGTCGAACATGGTTTGTCGCAGGAAAGGGACGTCGCGGAAGACGATGTCACCGAAGGAGGATCTTTGGCGTCGCGGTACACGGTGTCACAGAGAAGAGGACCATCAGTGTCGCGGTACACGGCGTCGCGTAGTCGATCTTCGAGGAATCAGCATTATTCGTCATCCTTCGTCGGAGGTCAGCGTTCTTCGTCGGTGGTGGTGGATTCTTCGCGTTCTTCAAAGAGGAAGATGAGGATTCCAAGGATTGAGCAATTCCTCTCTAACCTTTTCGCACAATGGAACCACCCTAAAAGAAATAAGACCTTGTCTTATTTAATTAACACACACAAGCCAACATTTAATTCGAAATTCAAAATGAATTCAAGAATTGATTACATTGAATAACATAAATCAATTCATTAATTAAGAGAGTTGACTTGGTATTTAAAAGGGGTGCGGGTGAGTTACATATTAAATGCACGATAGGGAGGTTAAAAGGGATTTGAAGGGGTGGGGCTCATGTGGGCCCAACATCACTAATATTCTACCTAGTGGAGTTAGGATATTTGGGGTTCCCACTCCAACCACCAAGAATAGGTTTAAACAACATAGAATAGAAATAAAATTTGTAGCACAATATTTTATTTTATTCTTTAGTTAACCCATTTAATTAATAACCTCACCCGAGCAAACAGAACTCCGAAAAAGGTGTTCTTAAGAAATTACTAACGCTGCGGTTTCATTGGTTCCCTTGGATTTCGATTCTGAGCATCGGTTCGTAAGTTAATAAAACCCACTCATTCGTTCACTGAACGTACCCGAGCTAAACTTCAGAAATTGATTCCTGGCAAACCGGGCCTCAGAATCAGGTGCCGTCAGAAACTGCGTTCTTGTAAAATCCCAAAAAAAATTAAGAAAAAAACTTTCCCTTGATTTTTATGGTTCTTTACAAGATTTATCATTTTACAATTATTTGGATATTTATAATATATATTATTTTAACTATTCATTAATAAGGTTATTCTGACATCATCATTGTGTCCTAAATAAATTAAAATATTTATTGTCTAAAAATTATAAATAAAATACCATTATTTAGAAAATAGTTTTATATTTCCAATGAATATATATTTTCGAATTTATCTAATGCATAACCCTATATCAAACATATTTTATTTATGAAAATTTGAATTTAACACTTTTAACTCTTTTTTAAATAAAATAATAATAAATGTACTAATCTAATTCAAGTGGATCAAAGAGGATCATATTTTTTTACTATGGTTGATTTTGGTCCAAGAAACACTTATCCAATAGAATTTGGACATGTGTTAGGGTAATCATAATATCATTTTTACGATTAATTACCCTATTTAATTTTAACAGTGCTAAATAATATTGAAAAGTTACTATTCAACGAAAATTATTTTCATCGTATTTAACAGAATTTTACATAATGTTATAAACCATGTAACTTTTATTTTTTAAATTCAATTAATAGAAGTGGTAAAATCGTGTTTTATGCTATTTTTCAAATGTGCCTATACGGTGGGTAAAAGACGTTAAAATGTTCAATAAAATTTTATATATCTAATTTTATTATAAAATGACTCCAATAAATTACATTTAACATAAATAGATATTATATATATATATATATATCATTACCTAAAATTAATATAAATAAAATATATAATTATTTAAATAAAATGTTAGTTTTAAACAATAACCATGTGTTTTCATTATTAATAAAAATTTGAATTTTTTCCGAAAAATACCAAAAAAGAACCCTAAGATAATTTTGATATTCCAAATCTAAAAATGAAGTCCATATTGAAAAATAAAATTTACAAAATTTCAAAAAGTGGGTATTATTATTCATATCGGCTAGTTTGATTTGTCATGGTGCACTAGAAATTTAAGTTGTGTACAACGCAAGCTATTGCATTATTCCAAAAGAAACATATTGTGGAATCTTGTGGTGTTACATTATTCCATCCTTCAAATAATTTATTCCTAAAAATTTCTAGAATAATACTGCATACAAATATTAAGTTTTTTTTCACCATATGTTCCTCTGGTTCCCACGTTGCATCTTTTATATTATGGTTTCTCCATAAAAAATTTACTAGACGAGTCATCCGGTTTCTCAACACTTGTTCCCTGGTATCACAAATATTGAATGTCTCGACACAATAAGATAGAATAGGTTCCAGTACAGTTTCTTGATAGGTGAGTACATGCGTTGGGTCATGTATGTATTTTCTCAACAGTGATTCATGGAACACATCCTTAACTTGGGAGAGACATGGAGGCATTTCTAAATGGTATGCTATAAGTCCAATTCATTTTAGAATTTTGAAAGGTCCAATGTACCTCAGATATAATTTACCCTTCTTACCAGATCGTATAACATCCTTCCAGGGAGATACTATTAAGAAAACATGATCTCCCACATGAAATTCCAAATCCTTCATTCAGTTATTGGCATAGCACTTTTTCCTACATCGAACTACTTTGACATTGGTTTGGATAATCCTCGCCTTATCCAATGTTTTCTCAAGAAGATCTCAGCCTATGAGTTTTCTTTCACTAACATCATCCCAACAAGTTGGTGTGCGACATCTCTTTATATATAATGATTTTTATGGTGCCATATGAATACTTGAATGGAAGCCATTATAATAGGAAAATTATACCAGAGGTAAATATTTATCACACTAACCATGAATTACATGTGAGCAAGATCTCAACATTTCTTATACCTTTTGAAAATTCCATTATGATTGTCCATTAATTTGAGGTTGGTAGGCAGTTCACAAAAAAAGTTTAGTATCTAGGGCCTTCAAAATACTTTTCCAGAATCATGATGTAGAACTGGGATCACAGTCAGAAAAAATTGATAGGGGTACTCCATGATGTCTTATAAATTCATTAATATATAGTCTTTCTAACCATTCAAGTGGTAAATCTTCTATTATAGTATGAAAATTTGTGGACATGGTAAGACGATCAACAATGACCCATATTTCATTATTTCTCATAGGAGTATTTAATAGTCCCATTACAATTTCCAACATAATATCATCCAATTTTTACTTAGGTATGGGAAGAGGGTGGTTGACTCCTTTAGGATGTTGTATTCTAGCCTTCACCTATTGAAAAAACATACATCCTGACACAAAATCAGAAATATCCCTCCTCATTTGGTCCAACCCAAAATGTTACTTAAAATATCAATGCATATTACTACTATCAGTGTGTATATAGAAATTGGAGAGCATCATCTAAAAATTCCTTTTCTTGATCACAAATGATAGGAACACCAAGTCTCTTCCCAAATTTCAAAATTCCATCTTCATTTACCAAGTCAATAAATATCCCAACATTCATAGCTTTATATTTCTTTTGAAACACCTCATCATTAGTCTAATAACATTTTATCATTTCTAGTAAAGGAGGTTCAGAAACTATTCAAAATATTATTTATGTTTCACCTTCCATGATTATTCCCATATCGATGTTTACTAGATCCATGAAAAAAACTTTCCCTTTCAACTCACACATTATTCAAAACTCCATGTTCATTTCTTCCCAAATCATCTTCCACCTTGTTTACCTTCCCTGGGTGGTAGTGTATAGTAAAATTATAATCCTTTAGTTGTTCAAGATATCATATTTGCCTCGTGTTGAGTTCTTACTGTGTGAAAATATACTTCAAACTCTTATTATCGGTATATATCTCAAATTTCTCACAATAGAGATAGTGTATTTATTTCATCAATGTAAATATTACCACTGCTAATTCCAGATAATGAGTGAGATTGTTTTTTATGAATTTTTAGCTCTCGTGATGGATATGAAATCACACTATCATTCTTCATGAGGACAGAACGAAGACCATTCTTTGAAGAAACACTACAAACAACAAACCCATCATTCTCGGATTGAATAGTCACGATAGGATAATTGACTAATCCTATATTTAGTTCTTCGAAAAATTCTTCACACTATTTTTTACAAACCAATATAACCCCATTACGTATGATCATGGTTAATGGGTTAGAAAATCGGGAAAAATTATGGATGAAACACCGACAATAACCTACTAAACCAATAGAACTGCATGCATCAGCTATACTCATATGTGTGGCCTTTATTGTACTGCTCTTTTCTTAGATGGGTCAATCGATGTTGCATCCTTTGAGACAATATGACTATTAAAAGAAATTCCTTGAAACCATAATTCACACTTGATAAATATCCCATAAAATTACTTTCTTCTTAAAGACATTATAATACTGCACAAGTGATTTTCATGATCTTCACATATTTTTTTGTAAACCAAGATATAATCAAAAAACACCTCTAAAAATTCATCAAGATATTCCATGAAAACATTATTCATTAGATCTATGAAGACAGAGGGTTCATTACTCAGTTCAAAAGTCATTACTGTAAACTCTTAATGACCATACCTGGTATGAAATGTTGTCTTCAGAATGAATTCCTTCTTCACACAAAACTGATGATATCTAGATTGAATGTAAATCATTGAAAAATATTAATCCCCCTGATAGTAATCGAATATATCATAAATTAGAGGTAGGGGATATATGTACTTTATTGTTATAGAATTGTTCTCCCGCTTTCAATACAAAACCTCATAGATCCATCTTAGTTATTAATAAAAAGAACATGGTCTCCCCATGGAGAAACACTATTGCAAATACATCCTTTATTACTTAATTCCTCTAATTTCTTCTTTAGTTCCAATAATTCCATAGTTGCTATTTAATAAGGGGACTTCGATATTGGCTTCAAACCAGCAATTAAATATTTGTAAAACTCAATTTCTCGTTCTGGAGGTTTTCCATGTAAATCCTCTGAAAACACATCAACATATTTTTTCACTATAGGTTCGTCCTGAATTTGAAAATTCAATTCCTCTACCATATTTATTTCACTGTATTCCTCCACAAAATTGAAATTTGTTTGGCTACTAGTGGAGGATATAGATAAGAATCAGATGGTGATGTTTCTGCTCTAAAGATATGGATTTCATCCTCATCATCAAAAATTGTTACATCCTTCTTCATGAAATAATTTTTCATATCATGGTCCAAAGGCAATTTCTTAACATGGATTATACCAAATTCAATCATTGGTATGATGATTAGATTAGTAGATAAAGCATGTTTTTATTCCCTAAGGGGAACTGATTCACAAAAAATTGTTGTAATGATACTACCCTTAACAGTTTTGATTGAGAAACCCCTTTTTAAATAAAATTGGAAATATCTAATTTTTATAGAAAACTAGGAAGATATGAAACAATGTGATTAACCAAAATAAAATAAATCATTTTCTAAATTTGAGGAAACAATTAAATTACTAGCCACCAAGTCATTAGAGCTTCAACCGTAGCAGTACAAATCGCACAAGCTCGGCCTTTCTCTATTGGCCTTTTCAAAGGTATGTTTCTCTGATGCATAGGAAATTAATTTTCATAATGCTCCATTTCTCTAATATTATAACATTCAAAATTAACAGCCTTTTTCCTTTGAAATCACGAACTTGGTGACCTTTTTCACAACACTTGTAATAGACTCCATTCCCTTCAAGAAAGTACCTTGGTTTTTCATCAAACATTTACTGCAGGATGGAAATTTATCCTTTCC
The DNA here is from genome assembly GCA_963277665.1 of Viscum album. Taxonomy (NCBI): domain Eukaryota; kingdom Viridiplantae; phylum Streptophyta; class Magnoliopsida; order Santalales; family Viscaceae; genus Viscum; species Viscum album. The sequence goes on from OY728127.1 coordinate 247,934,421, forward strand.
CATCATACAATTATTTAAATTTCCAAAGTGTTAAGTAGATCACTTCTTAACATTATTTTCTTAAAATTTATAATACATAGAGAATTCCTTTTCCATCTAGAAATCACAAGAGACAATATCATTGTATGATGAGAAGGATTATAAGAATAATACTAGATGGATAAATGGTTTTAACCCATCAACGAATCGATCAATATTACTCCTTGGGCTACATATATACTATGTTTAATGCCTTGTTAACCAGGTAAATTTAGCCTCATACTTTGCGAAATTAGCAACCTCATTAGAGCTCAGACTCAGAAATTGTGTTTCCATATCTGCTCGATGGTCATGAGGAATGTATTTTTATAAGAATAGATCTTTAAATTCATTCAATTCCATATTTGATACATATTGATCCAATTTTGTGTTATTAATTAATGAAAATTATTGATCTGCATCTCTTGTGAGGTGATAAACTGCCATTAAAACTTTTCCACCTTCATTACTCCCCAAACCATGAAATATTTTTTCTACGGAACTTATCAATTTCACAGCTACAAATTGATTTATAGTCTCATTTAATTTTTGTGGTTGTTGCCCCGTGAAAAGGTCTGACATTGATCCAATGCATTTCTGATAAGGGTGCTCCATATGGGTAAGGTTATTATTCATGAGCTATGTGAGTTGTGCCAGTATGGTTATAAGTTGTTAGAAATCAGTTTTATCACCAACTCCACTATAATTATCTTGATTAGGACGGAAATACTTACATAGATTACTTGTGTTGATATAGTGTACATTCCTTCTACTTGGAGCCATTTATGAACAATTTCATACACTAGATTAGTTTATGAATCACAAAACATAATTCCAAACTAATAAATATCGAACATAAATTGAATAGTTTATGTATAAAATCCAAAATCATAAAAATTGTTTCTTTGAGAACATTTTTTCTCATAAATCCTTCATAATGGTTTGTAAATCATATGTGAATTATCCTAAACATATCTCCTAGAGGTGTCGTATCCAAGACTGATGGAATGCCCTTTCTTGGGTACCAGGATACCATGGGTCAAGCCTTAAACTCCTTGTCAGAGATTTCACTCCTAGGTACATCTATTCTAGAGCCTCCCCGACCATCTAGTTATCCAGACATGGATAGATTTCTTGGAAGATACAAAAAATCTACACATTACAAAAATTCAAGTATGTTCTTCTATAATAATCCTCAATGTCTATCTTAGGGTAATAATCTCTAATTAGAGTTTTTCTAAATATCCTTTTCAATGTTTGTACTAAACTTTCTCTGATACCAACTGTAATGCCCAGACCCTAGTTACCCAGAGTCAATGCATTATTACATATCATTATAATGATAACAACAGATCAACTCTCAAAATACCGGTCAGTTTAGTATCCTTGGAATTACAAGATACAAACATGAGTTTTATGTAATATCATGAAATAAAAAGTACATTGTGGACTATTTTTATCACACTCATATCCCATACCCTATCCCTAAAAGTAAATCATAATATATTTCTTCACATTCATGTAAAATAAAACATAAGATAGGGAATATCTCAGATTCTCATTTAGGATAAAAATATGACGGAAACATTCATAAATAAGCATAAACATTGAAGGCAATGTATAAGACTAAAACACAAGCCCTAAAAATTTAGCATCAGATTAAATTGTAAAAGATAAAACAAATAATGTCATTTACATATTCACATGGATATTCTACGAGTCTAATAATCACAAGTAATATCAATAGGTAATTACATAATGATGCAATGCATAACACATGACATCATAACCATATAGTTAAGGCCTCATTCCAAGAATAAAAATAAGATTATGTGAAGACCTTAGGCCAAGACACTAGTTTGTCTCATGAGACCAACCCATTAATCGAGGATCTAGAGTGCGCTCCACACATCACTTACAAATTCCAATGCATTCATTATATTAAAAGGATGAAACATAACATGAAAATTCATATTTAAACTAGAAAACTAAATATTAATACATTAACCATAAAAAAGAATGGTATAAAAAAATCCATTGTCAAACATATCAAAAAACCTTAAATACTACATGGAATATTGTATCCTATGAAATCAACTTCAAACAGGTGTAAAATCCATCAAAGGATATTGACATATATGAAATCAACACAAATTGAGAGAAATATCACTTTCTATTTCGAAATCATTTAAAAGTCACATAATTATAAAAGAATATATTTATCTAAAAAATATTATTATATTATTGTAAGGTAAGATTTTATAGTGTTATAATTGCTGAAAATATCTTCAACCGCCGTATAAGTTAAAAAAATTTCTTACGTTAATTTTTCATAAAGTTCATTATGTTCCTTTTTTGGAAAACGATGAAAATATTTTGTACAATTTTTTTTCTAAAAATTAAAATAGGGGTATAAATGACATTAATCCATATTCTAGTAAATAATAAAAATATTTTTAAATTAATTTTTAAAAAACAAATATGTTGATGATAATGATGTTGTAGTAGATACTTATGTATAAACTACCCGAAATAAATAACGAGATTCTAAAATTAACCCTTACCTTGTAATTTTCCTTGGTTGAGTGTATGTTAAACTATTTTACAATAGTTAAATAATTTTTATTAAATAATAAAATAATCTCATACATAAATACTACAACATATATGATCTTTTTATATTGATTTGTTAATAATGTTTCAGTAGTATCATTGTTTTGGGTGTTAATGTAACAACCTGAGAGTTTATGAAAACTATTTTTTTTAATTTTATTAATGTCTTGTGTTTTACTCTACACCAAAAGGAGCTTTCACAACACGCATCCTTGACTTGCCTTGCATTACACTCAATCGCAACCTTCCTCGATAGCGTGTTTAGTACGCAATACCGAGTTTCACGAAACAACGATATGCTATTAAAATATTATTAAAACTAGCCGTTATGAATAGTAATAACCACTTTTTAAAATTTTAGAAATTTTTGCTCTCAAAATGGACTTCATTTTTGGATTCGGAGTATCAAATTTATCCTAAGGTGAAATTTTGGTACATTTCGGACAACTTTCATATTCTGATGAATAGTGAAAATTACTAAATTATAATTAAAAACAACTTTTTTAATCGAAATAATTAATAGTGATAGATTATTAATTTTAGTGGTTTTAAAGTATATTTATAATATATTTTTACAATTTAATACAATGTTGGTCATTGGATGTAATTTCACATTTAAACCAGACATAAACAAGTGTCAATCTTTTGATATATATTGTTTCTTAAAAACACGCTATTTGTTTTAACAGTGGGGTTTAATTATAAAATTAATTAATGAAACTTCTATGTTATGAATTTGGTAAAATAGACTTCATTTTTGAATTCGGAATATGAAATATTTATTAGGATGAAATTTTGGCATTGTTCTGAAAAACATCAATTTTTGATGAATAGTGAAACTACTAAGTGGTAGTTAAAAAAAATTAATTTCTTCATAAATCTTGATTTTACCGCTTATGTGAATGGAATTTCAAAAATCCGAGAGACACGGTTGATGTCAGTAAGTAAAATGTGGTTCAATGAGATGAAAATAATTTTTGGTGAATAGTAACTTGTTACTTTTTTTACCACGGTTAAAAATAAATAGGGTAATTAAGGGTAACAATGATATTAATATTACCCTAACACATGTCCTAATTCTATTGGATAAGTTTAATTAGACCAAAACCAAACTTAGGAATAAAATATGACCATTTAGGCCCACTTGGGTTAGATTAGGACATTTATTATTAATTTATTTAAAGAAGGGTTAAAATAGTTAAAATCAAAGTTTAATAAGTAAATTATTTTTAATATGGGGTTATACATAAGATAAATTCGACTATAAATATTCATTAGAAAGATAAAAATATTTCCTACATAATGGTATTTTATTTGTAATTTTTAGACATTAAATAATTTAATTTATTTATGACACAATGATGATGCAGTAATTATCTTATTAATGAAATATTGACATAATTGATGTTATAAACACCAAAATAAATGTAATTTGAGACTTTTTATTAATTCCACTAATTTTCTAGGTTACTATGATATATTAGTGTTGATTTAATCAACATGTTTCGAATATATAATTCTGTTATGACTTTCACAAAAATCATATATCAAATAGTGTCAAAATTGACACAAAATAGTTTTTAAATGAAATATTATATTACTAGTTGTTATTTTATTCCTAAAAATCTAAGGTTCGGCAAAATGACTTATATAAGGATATATATATTAATAATAAACAAATTGGGTTTCTTTTGGCCTGATATAGTAAGTGTTTTAACCATATAGTGAAAGAAAACAAAAAGACACGGTAAAAGTTAAATTATTTAACTTAGAGTTAAATCTAATTGATAAAGTTAAAATAACACCCTAAACTTGTCTAAATCCTATTGGTTGATATTATTTCGACCCATCCCCACTTTAGCTTCGAAATAAGACCCTTTGTAACCATTATAAACCGATTTTGACTTTAATATACAATAATATTTTGAGATATTCCTAAGGTGCCCCTCTCCTCCCTTATAAAAGGGCACCTCCTCCCCCTCCTCCTCACACCAATTTGAGAACTCAAGCTCGGCCAACCCCTGCCAAAATCCCTTCTCCACTTCCCTAGAATAATCCTAGTGGTCCTGGTCTTCTTCAAAGACCAATCTTAGTTCTCTATGTGGAGGATTCAAAGAGGCGTTTCAAAGAAGAGGTAATAACCATTACCGATCTTTTCAATTTCTTTCTTCTTCAACTTCTTCTTCTTAAGTTGTTTCATGACAAAGTAATAAAATCAGTATTACTTACATACTGATATGTTATTATAAATATGAAACAACTCTAATTCACCTTCTATCCATCCTACGGAAAAATGAAATCACCGCGCGTGTGTACGTACGGAATACCGTCTCCACGCCGTGGTGTAATCTATTTTCCTCCACCACATTAATTGGATGGGTAAAATGGTGTAATGAGTAACTATATATGATTATTATTAAGTTATATTGATACTGAAATAGTATACATACACTTCAGCACAATTCCACGACCATGGGAACGATATCATCGCTCGTGCGTACGTACGGACTACCGTCTCCACGACGCGATGAGAATCATTCTCCATGTTAACCATTTAAGAATGATTTTAAAGTATATATAAGAAATAATAATGAAATATATGACATTATAAAGATACTGGATTCATTATATATATATATATTTATGTCATCTACTTACTTCCATTCAAGACAATAAGGAAAGGAAAACAACGTTCATGCGTACGTACAGACTACCGTCTCCATGAACGGTGTTTTTCATTTCATTTATCTATCTATTATATATATATATATATATATACTGAATATATATGATATATAAATCATATTTTATATTCTGAACGTAAGTAAATCATAATATAAGTATTAATAATGTCAAGAACAACAAGTCAAAACACCTACGATAAATGAAACGATTTTACCCAAAACGCTTCTTTAACATGGAATTTACAAAAGAACGGGTTATATAAAGTCATAATTGAACCATATATGATATCATAACAGTGAATATGATTCTGTAATAAGTCAATGACATTATATAAATCATTATACAGGAGGTTCGGACACATACGAAGCAAATCGGACCTAAGGTAAGGGAAATATCACAATCTCATTTCTATCCGAGATTGTTTATACTTTGTAATTTACTGGGGTGTATTTTATCATCCACATCCATTTTTCCTCAATATGTAATATTATTTTCATCCACCTACAATTTTTTAAATCCAATTTTACCCTTCGGTGAGTTTTTAGTAAAGAACATGAAAGGAATCTTTTATCGTTTTTCGTACGAGGTACTTTTTGACATTTCCAACAAAAGTACGAAGAATGTTTTTTTTAACTTATACGGCATGAATGGATTTTTAAAACATTATTTCCAAGAAGCTTCCTTTACAAGTTTTCAAGTTTATTTTTAATCAACTTCTTTTAGTTTATAATTGTATGACATGTTAAGAAAAGAAAAGTGTTTTTGAAGAAGAAAGGATATTTTCCTCAAGAATGGAGTTCAAGTGTTTTATCAAAATTATTTTCCATCTAAGATAATAAAGGGTTCTGTTTTTATCCCTATTATTACATTGATTTGATTATTTTGTTATGGAATTATATTTTTATGAATTCCTTTATCTTATATGAATTGTTTTATGATACCATGTTGTTTAAGAATTCCATTTTTATTAAATGGGTTACGCTATGATGTATGGTTTATGATTATGTGGCACACATAAGAAAGGATTCATTATAAGATGGGTGGGACCTATATATCCCTCCAATTCATTGGGTAAAGATTTTATATCTCATGATATAGACATGGCTGGAATTGTAGGTTATACCGGTTCAGTGAAACAGGTCTGAAACGAGGGTGACTTGGTTCAGAAAGGGACTTTGTCCACTAAGATAGTCTTGGCGATGAGTCTTGACTAACAAGAAGTGATTCTCTATGATTATGTGTGAATGACACAAAGTTTTTTGTTTTAAGTTATGATAATTGGGATTACATTTCACTTCTATGATTTATCCCATGTTATGAAATTATGCTCTCTTTTGCAGGTTAAGATTTCCAAAATATTATGTTCTTATGAAAATGATGTGATTGATATTTATTTTGTTTACCCTTACTGAGCATTTGAGCTCACCCTTTTATGTTTTCTTTTCCCTAGGATATAAAAAAAGGTTTTAGATATAAAAAAAATAAGATCTTTATGGGAGATATTGAAGATCTTTCACCAGGATTAGAAGATTATATTCTGAGTTTCCAAAGACACTAAACTATTAAGATCCTTGTGTGTGTGTGTTTTTGTTATGTACTAAGTATTCCGCAAAAGTAATGTAATGTCCATGTACGTCAGGTTTCGGGTCTCTACGTTTGGTATCAGATGAAAGGTTTAGTCAACCATTGGAAACTAGGATGCGAGAACTTTAGTGAGATCCCTAGAGATATTTCTAATGTATGTCTAGGGATGTCTCTAAGGGTAAGTATACGTATAGGTTATAGTACTAGAATTACGCTAATGATCATAGAATTAAACCTACGATGTTAGATATTGAATGTACTCCCCCTTTATTATGTTGTTTTCCCTAGCATGATTTTTGCCTCTCACACTATTCTTTTTGGGTTTTAGAATATGGTTGGAAACAAGATGATTCACAATAATGGAGGATATGATGGAAAATGGAATGATATTCTTCATAATGAAATGGGATTTGGGATTCCGAAAATCATTATTATGCCGAATCAGCAATCTCATAATATGATCAATAAAGTAAAATTTGGTAACTTTCCTGACTCGGCTAATAAGAGAAAGATGGAGTTTCATGATGATCATAGAGGAAAGAAAGTTCAATTTCCCCAATGTAAATCATGTGGGAAGAGGCATCAAGGAGAATGTTTCAAGGGAACTGGAAGATGCTTTGGGTGTGGAAAAGAAGGACACAAAGCAAGTAAGTGCAAATGAAAAGGTTCAGTTAACACCATGGATGAGGATAATGGTATTTCTACGACATCAACAATGGTTAAATGCTTTAAATGTGGAATGTACGGGCATTATGCAAACCAATTCCCTAAGGGAAAGTCTCATGAAGAGAATCAGTATGGTCGTATGGATAGTATTTATGTGGATGATGATGAAGAGACTACAAATGAAATGTGAGATGAAATAATTGTTGAAGATCGGTCAATGGTTTAAGAAGGTAGTGGAATGATTACATGTTTATCAAGTGTAATGTTGTACTATAGAATAAAAAGACATCTAAGGATTGTTACACTGTTGTCTTTCCTTAAGTTTTGAATGTTTATGATGAATGGTATGAGTAACAATGAAAGGTTATTCAGATATTTTGTTTTTGGAAATTGGATGATATGCACATAATGAAGTGATAAAGAGAAAATGAAATGTTTGACAGTATTCATGAGCTCATGATTGAAGTAAGGACTAAGTGATATCATGGTTTGAGTATATAGAATTTTGAGGATTTTGGTATGTGGAAGGTGTTAACTTTTAACTGCATTCATGTTTTCACTAAGGTTCAATGGGTATTCAAGAGAGTACATGATTAAGGACTTTGAATGTTTCGAATGTGACCAACAAAACATATCTTATGATATATGGGGATCAACGATGGTATTAAATATCTGGTAATCGTTTTCATTATGTTATGAAAGTGGACTACAGTATTATGGATAAGCCTAAAGACTAGAATGGATTATGTTGGACATAAAATAGTATTGTTTAAGGACAGAAGTTCTTTTTTCGATATTATTGATGGGATGTTATAGTAATATAGTTTTAGAAAAACGACAACCTGCAGGATGGGCGACAGCCCATCGCGTCGGACAAGGCTGTGGGAATCGAACACACAACCGAAGTGCGACTGGCCTTTATCACCTACCACTGACCTACAGGAAGTCCCTGTTTAGTAGAAACTAGTTTTATTATATTAAGCAGTATGATATATGAAGTATAAGTCCATTTTTGGAACCATATATGATTAATCTCACTATAGAATGACTTATGTATATAACTTTTGTTAACCTTTTGTTTGAGACAGATGGAATGACCCGTCATTCTATAACATGATCTGCTAACACTTCACGAATAACAAATTCAACTTCATTTAAGAGATGAAGTGGAAATTGGTCAAGGCACGAACAACAGTGAGATTGTACCAAAATAAAGTAAGTATTTATTCTAATTCAAATTCTTCAACTTTAGGGAAATGATCTTGAAAACCAAAAATGTTGTCCAAGTGCTCTTATATCTGATTAATCAGATGGTACCTTAGATCGTCACAAATTTATGGATTTGTGATTGTTGGATTTTCCATAGCCATGTTCTCTACCTCTCTCCATCAGAACATGATGGTTAGATTTCTCTTCCATATCCATATTTTCACCTATGTGGAAACCCAGTGATTAGTTTATTTGGGTAATCGTTACATTTCATAATTTAGTTTTTAAAGACAAGTTTTGGTATTCTTTTTTACGATGTGGGTTTCTATTAAAGAAACATTCTAATAGTAAACTATTTATAACCCCGACGAATTTCGATGGCGAAATTCATTTTAAGGGGGGTAGAATGTAACAGCCCGATATTTTATGAAAACTATTCTTTTTAATTTTATTAATGTCTTGTGTTGTAAGCTACACCAAAAGGAGCTTGCACAACACACATCCTTGACTTTCCTTGCATTACACACAATCGCAACCTTCCTCGATAGCGTGTGTAGTACGCAATACTGAGTTTCACGAAACAACGATATGCTATTAAAATATTATTAAAACTAGCCGTTATGAATAGTAATAACCACTTTTTAAAATTTTAGAAATTTTATCTCTCAAAATGGACTTCATTTTTGGATTCGTAGTATCGAATTCAGCCTAAGGTGAAATTTTGGTACATTTCGGATAACTTTCATATTCTGATGAATAGTGAAAATTACTAAATTATAATTAAAAACAACTTTTTTAATCGAAATAATTAACAGTGATAAATTATTAATTTGAGTGGTTTTAAATTATATTTAGAATATATTTTTACAATTTAATACAATGTTGGTCATTGGATGTAATTTCACATTTAAACCAGACATAAACAAGTGTCAATCTTTTGATAGATATTGTTTCTTAAAAACACGCTATTTGTTTTAGCAGTGGGATTTAATTACAAAATTAATTAATGCAACTTCTATTTTATGAATTAGGTAAAATAGACTTCATTTTTGAATTCGGAATATGAAATATTGCTTAGAATGAAATTTTGGCATTGTTCTGAAAAACATCAATTTTTGATGAATAGTGAAACTACTAAGTGGTAGTTAAAAAAAATTAATTTCTTCATAAATCATAATTTTACCGCTTATGTGAATGGAATTTCAAAAATCCGAGAGACACGGTTGATGTCAGTAAGTAAAATGTGGTTTAATGAGATGAAAATAATTTTTGGTGTATAGTAACTTTTTACTTTTTTTACCACGGTTAAAAATAAATAGGGTAATTAAGGGTAAAAATGATATTAATATTACCCTAACTCATGTCCTAATTCTATTAGATAAGTTTAATTCGACCAAAAACAAACTTAGGAATAAAATATAACCATTTAGGCCCACTTGGGTTAGATTAGGACATTTATTATTAATTTATTTAAAGAAGTGTTAAAATAGTTAAAATCAATGTTTAATAAGTAAATCATTTTTAATATGGGGTTATACATAATATAAGTTCTACTATAAATATTCATTAGAAATCTAAAAAGATTTCCTACATAATGGTATTTTATTTGTAATTTTTAGACATTAAATAATTTAATATATTTATGACACAATGATGATGCAGTAATTATCTTATTAATGAAATATTGACATAATTGATGTTATAAACACCAAAATAAATGTAATTTGAGACTTTTTAGGAATTCCACTAATTTTATAGGTTACTATGATATATTAGTGTTGATTTAATCAACTTGGTTCGAACATATAATTCTGTTATGACTTTCATAAAAATCATATATCAAATAGTGTCAAAATTGACACAAAATAGATTTTAAATCAAATATTATATTACTAATTGTTATTTTATTCCTAAAAATCTAAGGTTCGGCAAAATGACTTATATAAGGATATATATATTAATAATAAACAAATTGGGGTTCTTTTGGCATGTTATAGTAAGTGTTTTAACCATATAGTGAAAGAAAACAAAAAGACACGGTAAAAGTTAAATTATTTAACTTAGAGTTAAATCTAATTGATAAAGTTACAATAATACCCTAAACTTGTCTAAATCCAATTGGATGATAGGATTTCGACCCATACCCACTTTAGCTTCGAAATAAGACCCTTTGGAACCATTATAAACCGATTTTGACTTTAATATAAAATAATATTTTGAGATATTCCTAAGGTGCCCCTCTCCTCCCTTATAAAAGGGCACCTCCTCCCCCTCCTCCTCACACCAATTTGAGCACTCAAGGTCGGCCAAACCCTGCCAAAATCCATTCTCCACTTCCCTAGAATAATCCTAGAGGTCCTGGTCTTCTTCAAAGACCAATATTTGTTCCCTAAGTGGAGGATTCAAAGAGGCGTTTTCAAAGAAGAGGTAATAACCATTACCGATCTTTTCAATTTCTTTCTTCTTCAACTTCTTCTTATTTATTTGTTTCATGACAAAGTAATAACACCAGTATTACTTACATACTGATATGTTATTATAAATATGAAAAAACCCTAATTCACCTTCTATCCATCCTATGGAAAAATGAAATCACCGCGCGTGCGTACGTACGGAATACCGTCTCCACGCCGTGGTGTAATCTATTTTCCTCCACCACATTAATTGGATGGGTATAATGGTATAATGAGTAACTATATATGATTATTATAAAGTTATATTGATACCGAAATAGTATACATACACTTCAACACAATTCCACGACCATGGGAACGATATAATCGCTCGTGCGTACGTACGGACTACCGTCTCCACGACGCGATGAGATTCATTCTCCATGTTAACCATTTAAAAATGATTATAAAGTATATATAAGAAATAATAATGAAATATATGACATTATAAAGCTACTGGATTCATTTATATATATATATATGTATGTCATCTACTTACTTCCATTCAAGACAATAAGGAAAGGAAAACAGCGTTCATGCATACGTACGGACTACCGTCTCCATGAACGGTGTTTTTCATTTCATTTATCTATCTATTATATATATATATATATACTTAATATATATGATATATAAATCATATTTTATATTCTGGAAGTAATTAAATCATGATATAAGTATTAATAATGTCAAGAACAACAAGTCAAAACACCTACGATAAATGAAACGATTTTACCCAAAACGCTTCTTTAACATGGAATTTACAAAAGAACGGGTAATATAAAGTCATAAGTGAACCATATATGATATCATAACAGTGAATATGATTCTGTAATAAGTCAATGACATTATTTAAATCATTATACAGGAGGTTTAGACACATACGAAGCAAATCAGACCTAAGGTAAGGGAAATATCACAATCTCATTTCTATCCGAGATTGTTTATACTTTGTAATTTACTGGGGTGTATTTTATCATCCACATCCATTTTTCCTCAATATGTAATATTATTTTCATCCACATACAATTTTTTAAATCCAATTTTACCCTTCCGTGAGTTTTTAGTAAAGAATATGAAAGGAATCTTTTGTTGTTTTTCGTACGAGGTACTTTTTGACATTTCCGACAAAAGTACGAAGAATGTTTTTTTTAACTTATACGAAATGAATGGATTTTTAAAACATTATTTCCAAGAAGCTTCCTTTAAAAGTTTTCAAGTTTATTTTTAATCAACTTCTTTTAGTTTATAATTTTATGACATGTTAAGAAAAGAAAAGTGTTTTTGAAGAAGAAAGGATATTTTCCTCAAGAATGGAGTTCAAGTGTTTTATCAAAATTATTTTCCATCTACGATAATAAAGGGTTCTGTTTTTATCTCTATTATTACATTGATTTGATTATTTTGTGATGGAATTATATTTTTATGAATTCCTTTATCTTATATGAATTGTTTTATGATGCCATGTTGTTTAAGAATTCCATTTTTATTACATGGGTTACGCTATGATGTATGGTTTATGATTATGTGGAACACATAAGAAAGGATTCATTATAACATTGGTGGGACCTATATATCCCTCCAATGCATTGGGTAAAGATTTTATATCTCATGAGATAGACATGGCTGGAATGGTAGGTTATACCGGTTTAGTGAAACAGGACTGAAACGAGGGTGACTTGGTTCAGAAAGGGACTTTGTCCACTAAGATAGTCCTGGCAATGAGTCTTGACTAAAAAGAAATGATACTCTATGATTATGTGTGTATGCCATAAAGTTTCATGTTTTAAGTTATGATTATTGGGATTACATTTCACTTCTATGATTTATCCCATGTTATGGAATTATGCTCTCTTTTGCAGGTTAAGATTTCCAAAATATTATGTTCTTATGAAAATGATGTGATTGATATTTATTTTGTTTACCCTTACTGAGCATTTGAGCTCACGCTTTTATGTTTTATTTTCCCCAGGATATAAAGAAAGGTTTTAGGTATAACAAAACGAAGATCTTTATGGGAGGTATTGAAGATCTTTTACCAGGATTAGAAGATTATATTCCGAGTTTCCAAAGACACTAAACTATTATGATCCTTGTGTGTGTGTTTTTGTTATGTACTAAGTATTCCGCAAAAGTAATGTAATTTCCATGTACGTCAGGCTTCAGGTCTCTACGTTTGGTATCAGAGGAAAGGTTTAGTCGACCTTTGGAAACTAGGTTGCGATAACTTTAGTGAGATCCCTAGAGATATTTCTAAGGTATGTCTAGGGATGGCCCTAAGGTTAAGTATACATATAGGTTATAGTACTAGAATTACGCTAATGATCATAGAATTAAACCTAAGATGTTAGATATTGAAGGTACTCCCCCTTTATTATGTTGTTTTCCCTAGCATGATTTTTGCCTCTCACACTATTCTTTTTGGGTTTTAGAAAATGACTGGAAACAAGATGATTCACAATAATGAAGGATATGATGGACAATGGAATTATATTCTTCATAATGAAATGGGATTTGTAATTCCAAACATCATTATTATGCCGAATCAGCAATCTCATAATATGACCAATAAAGTAAAATTTGGTAAGTTTCCTGACTCGGCTAATAAGAGAAAGATGGAGTTTCATGATGATCATAGAGGAAAGAAAGTTCAATTTCCCCTATGTAAATCATGTGGGAAGAGGCATCAAGGAGAATGTTTCAAGGGAACTGGAAGATGCTTTGGGTGTGGAAAAGAAGGACACAAATCAAGTAAGTTCAAAGGAAAAGGTTCAGTTAACACCATGGATGAGGATAATGGTATTGCTACGACATCAACAATGGTTAAATGCTTTAAATGTGGAATGTATGGGCATTATGCAAACCAATTCCCTAAGGGAAAGTATCATGAAGAGAATCAGTATGATCGTATGGGTAGTATTTATGTGGATTATGATGAAGAGACTACAAATGATATGTGAGATGAAATAATTGTTGAAGCTCGGTCAATGGTTTAAGAAGGCAGTGGAATGATTACATGTTTATCAAGTGTAATGTTGTACTATAGAATAAAAAGACATCTAAGGATTGTTACACTATTGTCTTTCCTTAAGTTTTGGAATGTTTATGATGAATGGTATGAGTAACAATAAAAGGTTATTCAGATATTTTGTTTTTGGAAAGTTGATGATATGCGCATAATGAAGTGATAAAGAGAAAATGAAATGTTTGACAGTATTCATGAGCTCATGATTGAAGTAAGGACGAAGTGATATCATGGTTTGAGTATATAGAATTTTGAGGATTTTGGTATGTGGAAGGTGTTAACTTTTAACTGCATTCATGTTTTCACTAAGGTTCAATGGGTATTCAAGAGAGTACATGATTAAGGACATTGAATGTTTCGAATGTGACCAGCAAAACATATCTTATGATATATGGGGATCAACGATGGTATTAAATCTCTGGTAATCGTTTTCATTATGTTATGAAGGTGGACTGCTGTATTATGGATAAGCCTAAAGACTAGAATGGATTATGTTGGACATAAAATAGTATTTTTTAAGGATATAACTTCTTTTTTCGATATTATTGATGGGATGTTATAGTAATATAGTTTTAGAAAAAGGACAACCTGCAGCATGGGCGACAGCCCATCACGTCGGACAAGGATGTGGGAATCGAACACACAACCGAAGTGCGACTGGCCTTTATCGCCTACCACTGACCTACAGGAAGTCCCTGTTTAGTAGAAACTAGTTTTATTATATTAAGCAGTATGATATATGAAGTATAAGTCCATTTTAGGAACCATATATGATTAATATCACTATATAATGACTTATGTATATAAATTTTGCTAACCTTTTGTTTGAGACAGATGGAATGACCCGTCAGTCTATAACATGATCTGCTAACACTTCACGAATAACAAATTCAACTTCATTTAAGAGATGAAGTGGAAATTTTTCAAGGGACGAACAACCGTGATATTGTACCAAAATAAAGTAAGTATTTATTCTAATTCAAATTCTTCAACTTTAGGGAAATGATCTTGAAAACCAAAAATGTTGTCCTAGTGCTCTTATATCTAATTAATCAGATGGTACCTTAGATCGTCACAAATTTATGGATTTGTGATTGTTGGATTTTCCATAGCCATGTTCTCTACCACTCTCCATCAGAACATGATGGTTAGATTTCTCTTCCATATCCATATTTTCACCTATGTGGAAACCCAGTGATTAGTTTATTTGGGTAATCGTTACATTTCATACTTTAGTTTTTATAGACAAGTTTTGGTATTCCTTTTTACGATGTGGGATTCTATTAAATAAACTTTTGAATAGTAAACTATTTATAACCCCGACGAATTTCAATGGTGAAATTCATTTTAAGGGGGGTAGAATGTAACAGCCCGAGATTTTATGAAAACTATTCTTTTTAATTTTATTAATGTCTTGTGTTGTACGCTACACGAAAAGGAGCTTGCACAACATGCATCCTTGACTTGCCTTGCATTACACACAATCGCAACCTTCCTCGATAGCGTGTGTAGTACGCAATAATGAGTTTCACGAAACAACGATATGCTATTAAAATATTATTAAAACTAGCGGTTATGAATAGTAATAACCACTTTTTAAAATTTTAGAAATTTTAGCTCTCAAAATGGACTTCATTTTTGGATTCGGAGTATCGAATTTAGCCTAAGGTGAAATTTTGGTACATTTCGGATAATTTTCATATTCTGATGAATAGTGAAAATTACTAAATTATAATTAAAAACAACTTTTTTAATCGAAATAATTAACAGTGATAAATTATTAATTTGAGTGGTTTTAAAGTATATTGAGAATATATTTTTACAATTTAATACAATGTTGTTCATTGGATGTAATTTCACATTTAAACCAGACATAAACAAGTGTCAATCTTTTGATAGATATTGTTTCTTAAAAACACGCTATTTGTTTTAACAGTGGGATTTAATTATAAAATTAATTAATGCAACTTCTATGTTATAAATTTGGTAAAATAGACTTCATTTTTGAATTAAGAATATGAAATATTGCTTAGGATGAAATTTTGGCATTGTTCTGAAAAACATCAATTTTTGATGAATAGTGAAACTACTAAGTGGTAGTTAAAAAAAATTAATTTCTTCATAAATATTAATTATACCACTTATGTGAATGGAATTTAAAAAATCCGAGAGACACAGTTGATGTCAGTAAGTAAAATGTGGTTCAAAGAGATGAAAATAATTTTTGGTGAATAGTAACTTTTTTCTTTTTTTACCACGGTTAAAAATAAATAGGGTAATTAAGGGTAAAAATGATATTAATATTACCCTAACACATGTCCTAATTCTATTAGATAAGTTTAATTCGACCAAAAAAAACTTAGGAATAAAATATGACCATTTAGGCCCACTTGGGTTAGATTAGGACATTTATTATTAATTTATTTAAAGAAGGGTTAAAATAGTTAAAATCAATGTTTAATAAGTAAATCATTTTTAATATGGGGTTATACATAAGATAAATTCGACTATAAATATTCATTAGAAATCTAAAGAGATTTCCTACATAATGGTATTTTATTTTTAATTTTTAGACATTAAATAATTTAATTTATTTATGACACAATGATGATGCAGTAATTATCTTATCAATGCAATATTGACATAATTGATGTTATAAACACAAAAATAAATGTAATTTGAGACTTTTTATGAATTCCACTAATTTTATAGGTTACTATGATATTTTAGTGTTGATTTAATCAACTTTTTTCGAACATATAATTCTGTTATGACTTTCAGAAAAATCATATATCAAATAGTGTCAAAATTGACACAAAATAGTTTTTAAATCAAATATTATATTACTAATTGTTATTTTATTCCTAATAATCTAAGGTTCGGCAAAATGACTTATGTAATGATATATATATTAATAATAAACAAATTGGGGTTCTTTTGGCATGTTATAGTAAGTTTTTTAACCATATAGTGAAAGAAAGAAAAAAGACACGGTAAAAGTTAAATTATTTAACTTAGAGTTAAATCTAATTGATAAAGTTAAAATAATACCCTAAACTTGTCTAAATCCTATTGTTTGATAGGATTTCGACCCATCCCCATTTAGCTTCGAAATAAGACCCTTTGGAACCATTATAAACCGATTTTGACTTTAAAATAAAATAATATTTTGAGATATTTCTAAGGTTCCCCTCTCCTCCCTTATAAAAGGGAACCTCCTCCCCCTCCTCCTCACACCAATTTGAGCACTCAAGCTCGGCCAACCCATGCCAAAATCCCTTCTCCACTTCCCTAGAATAATCCTAGAGGTCCTGTTCTTCTTCAAAGACCAATCTTAGTTCCCTATGTGGAGGATTCAAAGAGGCGTTTCAAAGAAGAGGTAATAACCATTACCGATCTTTTCAATTTCTTTCTTCTTCAACTTCTTCTTCTTTATTTGTTTCATGACAAAGTAATAACATCAGTATTACTTACATACTGATATGTTATTATAAATATGAAAAAACCGTAATTCACCTTCTATCCATCCTACGGAAAAATGAAATCACCGCGCGTGCGTACGTACGGAATACCGTCTCCACGCCGTGGTGTAATCTATTTTCCTCCACCACATTAATTGGATGGGTATAATGGTGTAATGAGTAACTATATATGATTATTATAAAGTTATATTGATACTGAAATAGTATACATACACTTCAACACAATTCCACGACCATGGGAACGATATCATCGCTCGTGCGTACGTACGGACTACCGTCTCCACGACGCGATGAGATTCATTCTCCATGTTAACCATTTAAAAATGATTATAAAGTATATATAAGAAATAATAATGAAATATATGAAATTATAAAGCTACTGGATTCATTTATATATATATATGTATGTCATCTACTTACTTCCATTCAAGACAATAAGGAAAGGAAAACAGCGTTCATGCGTACGTACGGACTACCGTCTCCATGAACGGTGTTTTTCATTTCATTTATCTATCTATTATATATATATATATATATATACTTAATATATATGATATATAAATCATATTTTATATTCTGGAAGTAATTAAATCATGATATAAGTATTAATAATGTCAAGAACAACAAGTCAAAACACCTACGATAAATGAAACGATTTTACCCAAAACGCTTCTTTAACATGGAATTTACAAAAGAACGGGTAATATAAAGTCATAAGTGAACCATATATGATATCATAACAGTGAATATGATTCTATAATAAGTCAATGACATTATTTAAATCATTATACAGGAGGTTTGGACACATACGAAGCAAATCAGACCTAAGGTAAGGGAAATATCACAATCTCATTTCTATCCGAGATTGTTTATACTTTGTAATTTACTAGGGTGTATTTTATCATCCACATCCATTTTTACTCAATATGTAATATTATTTTCATCCAACTACAATTTTTTAAATCCAATTTTACCCTTCGGTGAGTTTTTAGTAAAGAATATGAAAGGAATCTTTTGTCGTTTTTCGTACGAGGTACTTTTTGACATTTCCGAAAAAAGTACGAAGAATGTTTTTTTTTAACTTATACGGCATGAATGGATTTTTAAAACATTATTTCCAAGAAGCTTCCTTTAAAAGTTTTCATGTTTATTTTTAATCAACTTCTTTTAGTTTATAATTGTATGACATGTTAAGAAAAGAAAAGTGTTTTTGAAGAAGGAAGGATATTTTCTTCAAGAATGGAGTTCAAGTGTTTTATCAAAATTATTTTCCATCTAAGATAATAAAGGGTTCTATTTTTATCCCTATTATTACATTGATTTGATTATTTTGTGATGGAATTATATTTTTATGAATTCCTTTATTTTATATGAATTGTTTTATGATGCCATGTTGTTTAAGAATTCCATTTTTATTACATGGGTTACGCTATGATGTATGGTTTATGATTATGTGGCACACATAAGAAAGGATTCATTATAAGATGGGTAGGACCTATATATCCCTCCAATTCATTGGGTAAAGATTTTATATCTCATGAGATAGACATGGCTGGAATGGTAGGTTATACCGGTTCAGTGAAACAGGACTGAAACGAGGGTGACTTGATTCAGAAAGGGACTTTGTCCACTAAGATAGTCTTGGAAATGAGTCTTAACTAACAAGAAATGATTATCTATTATTATGTGTGTATGACACAAAGTTTCATGTTTTAGGTTATGATTATTGGGATTACATTTCACTTCTATGATTTATCCCATGTTATGAAATTAAGCTCTCTTTTGCAGGTTAAGATTTCCAAAATTTTATGTTCTTATGAAAATGATGTGATTGATATTTATTTTGTTTACCCTTACTGAGCATTTGAGCTCACCCTTTTATGTTTTCTTTTCCCCAGGATATAAAGAAAGGTTTTAGGTATAAAAAAAGAAGATCTTTATGTGAGATATTGAAGATCTTTCACCAGGATTATAATATTATATTCCGAGTTCCCAAAGACACTAAACTATTATGATCCTTGTGTGTGTGTTTTTGTTATGTACTAAGTATTCCGCAAAAGTAATGTAATGTCCATGTATGTCAGGCTTCGGGTCTCTACGTTTGGTATCAGAGGAAAGGTTTAGTCAACCTTTGGAAACTAGGTTGCGATAACTTTAGTGAGATCCCTAGAGATATTTCTAAGGTATGTCTAGGGATGTCCCTAAGGTTAAGTATACGTATAGGTTATAGTACTATAATTACGCTAATGATCATAGAATTAAACCTAAGATGTTAGATATTGAAGGTACTCCCCCTTTATTATGTTGTTTTCCCTAGCATGATTTTTGCCTCTCACACTATTCTTTTTGGGATTTAGAAAATGGATGGAAAAAAGATGATTCAGAATAATGGAGGATATGATGGACAATGTAATGATATTCTTCATAATGAAATGGGATTTGGAATTCCAAACATCATTATTATGCCGAATCAGCAATCTCATAATATGATCAATAAAGTAAAATTTGGTATGTTTCCTGACTCGGCTAATAAGAGAAAGATGGAGTTTCATGATGATCATAGAGGAAAGAAAGTTCAATTTCCCCTATGTAAATAATGTGGGAAGAGGCATCAAGGAGAATGTTTCACGGGAACTGGAAGATGCTTTGGGTGTGGAAAAGAAGGACACAAAGCAAGTAAGTGCAAAGGAAAAGGTTCAGTTAACACCATGGATGAGGATAATGGTATTGCTACGACATCATCAATGGTTAAATGCTTTAAATGTGGAATGTACGGGCATTATGCAAACCAATTCTCTAAGGGAAAGTCTCATGAAGAGAATCAGTATGGTCGTAAGGGTAGTATTTATGTGGATGATGATGAAGAGACTACAAATGATATGTGAGATGAAATAATTGTTGAAGCTCGTCAATGGTTTAAGAAGGTAGTGGAATGATTACATGTTTATCAAGTGTAATGTTGTACTATAGAATAAAAAGACATCTAAGGATTGTTACACTGTTGTCTTTCCTTAAGTTTTGAATGTTTATGATGAATGGTATGAGTAACAATGAAAGGTTATTCAGATATATTGTTTTTGGAAAGTGGATGATATGCGCATAATGAAGTGATAAAGAGAAAATGAAATGTTTGACAGTATTCATGAGCTCATGATTGATGTAAGGACTAAGTGATATCATGGTTTGAGTATATAGAATTTTGAGGATTTTGGTATGTGGAAGGTGTTAACTTTTAAATGCATTCATGTTTTCACTAAGGTTCAATGGGTATTCAAGAGAGTACATGATTAAGGACATTGAATGTTTCTAATGTGACCAACAAAACATATCTTATGATATATGGGGATCAACGATGGTATTAAATCTCTGGTAATCGTTTTCATTATGTTATGAAGGTGGACTGCAGTATTATGGATAAGCCTAAAGACTATAATGGATTATGTTGGACATAAAATAGTATTGTTTATGGATAGAAGTTCTTTTTTAGATATTATTGATGGGATGTTATAGTAATATAGTTTTAGAAAAAGGAAAACCTGCAGCATGGGCGACAGCCCATCGCGTCGGACAAAGCTGTGGGAATCGAACACACAACCGAAGTGCGACTGGCCTTTATCGCCTACCACTGACCTACAGGAAGTCCCTGTTTAGTAGAAACTAGTTTTATTATATTAATCAGTATGATATATGAAGTATAAGTCCATTTTTGGAACCATATATGATTAATCTCACTATAGAATGACTTATGTATATAACGTTTGCTAACCTTTTGTTTGAGACAGATGGAATGACCCATCATTCTATAACATGATCTGCTAACAATTCACGAATAACAAATTCAACTTCATTTAAGAGATGAAGTGGAAATTGTTCAAGGCACGAACAACAGTGAGATTGTACCAAAATAAAGTAAGTATTTATTCTAATTCAAATTCTTCAACTTTAGGGAAATGATCTTGAAAACCAAAAATGTTTTCCTAGTTCTCTTATATCTGATTAATCAAATGGTACCTTAGATCGTCACAAATTTATGGATTTGTGATTGTTGGATTTTCCATATCCATGTTCTCTACCACTCTCCATCAGAACATGATGGTTAGATTTCTCTTCCATATCCATATTTTCACCTATGTGGAAACCCATTGATTAGTTTATTTGGGTAATCGTTACATTTCATACTTTTGTTTTTAAAGACAAGTTTTGGTATTCCTTTTTACGATGTGGGTTTCTATTAAAGAAACTTTCGATTAGTAAACTATTTATAACCCCGATGAATTTCGATGGCGAAATTCATTTTAAGGGGGGTAGAATGTAACAGCCCGAGATTTTATGAAAACTATTCTTTTTAATTTTATTAATGTCTTGTGTTGTACGCTACACCAAAAGGAGCTTGCACAACATGCATCCTTGACTTGCCATGCATTACACACAATCGCAACCTTCCTCGATAGCGTGTGTAGTACGAAATACTGAGTTTCACGAAACAACGATATGCTATTAAAATATTATTAAAACTAGCCGTAATGAATAGTAATAACCAATTTTTAAAATTTTAGAAATTTTAGCTCTCAAAATGGACTTAATTTTTGGATTCAGAGTATCTAATTTAGCCTAAGGTGAAATTTTGGTACATTTCGGATAACTTTCATATTCTGATTAATAGTGAAAATTACTAAATTATAATTAAAAACAACTTTTTTAATCGAAATAATTAATAGTGATAAATTATTAATTTGAGTGTTTTTAAAGTATATTTAGAATATATTTTTACAATTTAATACAATGTTGGTCATTGGATGTAATTTCAATTTAAACCAGACATAAACAAGTGTCAATCTTTTGATAGATATTTTTTCTTAAAAACACGCTATTTTTTTTAACAGTGGGATTTAATTATAAAATTAATTAATGCAACTTCTATGGTATTAATTTGGTAAAATAGACTTCATTTTTGAATTCAGAATATGAAATATTGCTTAGGATGAAATTTTGGCATTGTTCTGAAAAACATCAATTTTTTATGAATAGTGAAACTACTAAGTGGTAGTTAAAAAAAATTAATTTCTTCATAAATCTTAATTTTACCGCTTATGTGAATGGAATTTCAAAAATCCGAGAGACACGGTTGATGTCAGTAAGTAAAATGTGGTTCAATGAGATGAAAATAATTTTTGGTGAATAGTAACATTTTACTTTTTTTACCATGGTTAAAAATAAATAAGGTAATTAAGGGTAAAAATGATATTAATATTACCCTAACACATGTCCTAATTCTATTAGATAAGTTTAATTCGACCAAAAACTAACTTAGGAATAAAATATGACCATTTAGGCCCACTTGAGTTAGATTAGGACATTTATTATTAATTTATTTAAAGAAGGGTTAAAATAGTTAAAATCAATGTTTAATAAGTAAATAATTTTTAATATGGGGTTATACATAAGATAAATTCGACAATAAATATTCATTATAAAGCTACAAAGCTTTCCTACATAATGGTATTTTATTTGTAATTTTTAGACATTAAATAATTTAATTTAATTATGACACAATGATGATGCAGTAATTATCTTATTAATGAAATATTGACATAATTGATGTTATAAACACCAAAATAAATGTAATTTGAGACTTTTTATGAATTACACTAATTTTCTAGGTTAATATGATATATTAGTGTTGATTTAATCAACTTGGTTCGAACATATAATTCTGTTATGACTTTCAGAAAAATCATATATCAAATAGTGTCAAAATTGACACAAAATAGTTTTTAAATCAAATATTATATTAATAATTGTTATTTTATTCCTAAAAATCTAAGGATCGGAAAAATGACTTATATAAGGATATATATATTAATAATAAACAAATTGGGGTTCGTTTGGCATGTTATAGTAAGTGTTTTAACCATATAGTGAAAGAAAACAAAAAGACACGGTAAAAGTTAAATTATTTAACTTAGAGTTAAATCTAATTGATAAAGTTAAAATAATACCCTAAACATGTCTAAATCCTATTGGATGATAGGATTTCGACCCATCCCCACTTTATTATCGAAATAAGACCCTTTGGAACCATTATAAACCGATTTTGACTTTAATATAAAATAATATTTTGAGATATTCCTAAGGTGCCCCTCTCCTCCCTTATAAAAGGGCACCTCCTCCCCCTCCTCCTCACACCGATTTGAGCACTCAAGCTCGGCCAAACCCTGCCAAAATCCCTTATACACTTCTCTAGAATAATCCTAGAGGTCCTGGTCTTCTTCAAAGACCAATCTTAGTTCCCTAAGTGGAGGATTCAAAGAGGCGTTTCAAAGAAGAGGTAATAACCATTACCGATCTTTTCAATTTCTTTCTTCTTCAACATCTTCTTCATTATTTGTTTCATGAAAAAGTAATAACATCAGTATTAATTACATACTGATATGTTATTATAAATATGAAACAACCCTAATTCACCTTCTATCCATCCTACGGAAAAATGAAATCACCGCGCGTGCGTACGTACGGAATACCGTCTCCACGCCGTGGTGTAATCTATTTTCCTCCACCACATTAATTGGATGGGTATAATGGTGTAATGAGTAACTATATATGATTATTATAATGTTATATTGATACTGAAATATTATACATACACTTCAACACAATTCCACGACCATGGGAACGATATAATCGCTCGTGCGTACGTACGGACTACCGTCTCCACGACGCGATGAGATTCATTCTCCATGTTAACCGTTTAAGAATGATTATAAAGTATATATAAGAAATAATAATGAAATATATGACATTATAAAGCTACTGTATTCATTTATATATATATATGTATGTCACATACTTACTTCCATTGAAGACAATAAGGAAAGGAAAACAGCGTTCATGCGTACGTACGGACTACCGTCTCCATGAACGGTGTTTTTCATTTCATTTATCTATCTATTATATATATATATATATACTGAATATATATGATATATAAATCATATTTTATATTCTAGAAGTAAGTAAATCATGATATAAGTATTAATAATTTCAAGAACAACAAGTCAAAACACCTACGATAAATGAAACGATTTTACCCAAAACGCATCTTTAACATGGAATTTACAAAAGAACGGGTAATATAAAGTCATAAGTGAACCATATATGATGTCATAACAGTGAATATGATTCTGTATTAAGTCAATGACATTATTTAAATCATTATCCAGGAGGTTCGGACACATACGAAGCAAATCGGACCTAAGGTAAGGGAAATATCACAATCTCATTTCTATCCGAGATTGTTTATACTTTGTAATTTACTGGGGTGTATTTTATCATCCACATCCATTTTTCCTCAATATGTAATATTATTTTCATCCACCTACAATTTTTTTAATCCAATTTTACCCTTCGGTGAGTTTTAAGTAAAGAATATGAAAGGAATCTTTTTTCATTTTTCGTACGAGGTACTTTTTGACTTTTCCGACAAAAGTACGAAGAATGGTTTTTTAACTTATACGGCATGAATGGATTTTTAAAACATTATTTCCAAGAAGCATCCTTTACAAGTTTTCAAGTTTATTTTTAATCAACTTCTTTTAGTTTATAATTGTATGACATGTTAAGAAATGAAAAGAGTTTTTGAAGAAGGAAGGATATTTTCCTCAAGAATGGAGTTCATGTGTTTTATCAAAATTATTTTCCATCTAAGATAATAAAGGGTTCTGTTTTTATCCCTATTATTACATTTATTTGATTATTTTGTGATGGAATTATATTTTTATGAATTACTTTATCTTATATGAATTGTTTTATGATGCCATGTTGATTAAGAATTCCATTTTTATTATATGGGTTACGCTATGATGTATGGTTTATGATTATGTGGCACACATAAGAAAGGATTCATTATAAGATGGGTGGGACTTATATCTCCCTCCAATGCATTGGGTAAAGATTTTATATCTCATGAGATAGACATGGCTGGAATTGTAGGTTATACCGGTTCAGTGAAACAGGACTGAAACGAGGGTGACTTGGTTTGGAAAGGGACTTTGTCCACTAAGATAGTCTTGGAAATGAGTCTTGACTAATAAGAAATGATTCTCTATGATTATGTGAGTATGCCACAAAGTTTCATGTTTTAATTTATGATTATTGGGATTACATTTCACTTCTATGATTTATCCCATGTTATGAAATTATTCTCTCTTTTGCAGGTTAAGATTTCCAAAATATTATGTTCTTATGAAAATGATGTGATTGATATTTATTTTGTTTACCCTTACTGAGCATTTGAGCTCACCCTTTTATGTTTTCTTTTCCCCAGGATATAAAGAAAGGTTTTAGGTATAAAAAAAAGAAAATCTTTATGGGAGATATTGAAGATCTTTCACCAGGATTAGAAGATTATATTCCGAGTTTCCAAAGACACTAAACTATTACGATCCTTGTGTGTGTGTTTTTGTTATGTATTAAGTATTCCGCAAAAGTAATGTAATGTCCATGTACGTCAGGCATTGGGTCTCTACAGTTAATTGATTCATTTTCCATTATATGTTTTATAATGTAAGTCATGATTGTTAAAGATAGGATGTTTTTGATTCATTTCCAGAATGATGTTATGTTATTATAAATTAATTTAAATCATAAAATGAAAATTTATCTTGAATGGTTACAATGGAAATATGAATCTTATCCCATACATGGATATGGTAATATGTATGTACGCACGAGAGACAATAAAATTATTTTATTGATGATATCGTATTTAATTATATAGTATATCATATTTACAGAATTATTAACATATTAATATTTACTATTTACATCAATTATACTCATTATTATACCCATCCAAATAATTGAGTGTTGAATAACAAATTACACCACGACGTGGAGACGGTACGCTTTACGTATTCACGTATGGTAACTTTTCCAATAATTATATGGATAGAATAACGATTATGGTTGTACCAAAGATATAATAAAATACCAGTCTTCAGAATATATTGAATTTATTTTTTCGGTATGGAAACAATAAATAAAGGGGAAGTGGAAGAATAAAAGAACATTGAAAGAGGTGATGAAATTATTACCTCCCCTTCGGGTGCTTCCTTTTGATTTCATCAAAAAGTATCCATATGATGGATTTATTATCAATGTAAGGACACTATGTTGAAGTGAGGGTAGATGGGAGGATTTTTAGTAGAGTTTTTCCTAGACAAATGGCTTTGAAAGTGTGATTTATAGAGAAGGTGAAGTACCATTTTATAAGAGAGGTGCGGGTCACTTTAGGAAAAGATTGAAATATTAATTTATTATACAATCATATTTGGCATATAATGGCTCCAAGATGATTTATTTAGGGGATATGGTGGTTTGGGGTCACAAAAATATCAACCAATATGTTTTTGACATGTTTAGGTCACCATATTAACCTTATCTTTTAGATTTAACTCTTAGATACATAGTTTAATTTTTACCATGTATTCTTGTATTATGATAATAAATTGTTAATAAACGTACAATAAAAACCCATGATAACTCCATGTTGTTAATTATTGACACATCTAAATGTATCTAATTCCTTTTCCCAAACCTTATATTTTTAAGAATATTATATCATTTAATTAATTAAAATTTGTTTTAAAAACTCATTTAAGCCAATTTTGACACTATTTGGTATTTTGTTTTACTAAAAGTTATAAAAAATTTATCACTTAAAAAAATTATTTAATCGACCAAAAAATTTCATATTAACCTATAAAATTAGTGATATGCATCTAAAGTCTCAATTTACATTTATTTGGATATTTATAATGTCAATTATTTTAATATTTCATATGTAAGGTAATTACTACATCATTATTGTGTCATAAATAAACTTAATTATTTAATTTCAAAAAATTATAAATAAAATATAATTATCTTAGAATTTTTTTGATTTATATGAAATATTTATAGTAAAATTTATCTTATGTATATCCCTATATTAATTTTTTTTATTTATTTAAATTTCAATTTAAAACTTTTTACTCTTCTTTAAATAAAATAATAATAAATATCATAATCTAATGCATTTGGATAAAAAAGGATCGTATTATATTCCGATGGTTCATTTTGGTCTAAAAACACTTATCAAGTAGAATTAGGACATCTGTTAGGGTAACTATTATATCATTTTTACCTTAAATTGCCCTATTTGCTTTTAACCGTGGTAAATAAAATTCAAATGTTACTATTCCGAAATATTATTTTCATCCTATTGAACCAAATTTTACTTAAATATTTCAACTAAGTCTCTTGTATTTTTTAAATTCAATTCACAGAAGTGGTAAAAATATATTTTATGCAATTTTTCAAATGATCCTAGAAGATGGGTAAAAGATGTTAAAATGTTCAATAAAATTTTATACATCTAATTTTATAATAAGAAGACTCCAATTAATTAAATTGAACTAATATTAGTATTATGTATCTTTTTTGACATAATATAATTTAAATAAAATAAATAATTATTTAAAAAAAGACGTTTTGAACAATAACGCATTGTTTTTCACTATTCAACAAAAATTAAAAATTTGTAGATAAATACCAAAAAATCACCCTAAGATAATTTGATATTAAGAATACAAAAATGAATTTCATTTTTAATGATAATGTTTTTAAAATTTTAGAAAGTGATTATTATTATTCATAATGGGTAGTTTGATTGGTAATGGTGCATTAGAACTCAAAGTTGCATACAACGCTAACTATTTCATTATTCAAAGAGAAATATACTGCTGAAGAGTGGGGTGTAATAGTGAGTTATCAAAAAAAGTGTGAGTAAAGTGTTTTAAGACCCAATGCCTGAGTCAGTGATTCCAAAAGAGGGAAATTTCACGGTTTAGTGGATGGGTTCTTCTGATATGTATGATTAATGTAGCTTTATCTATGTAGATATAAGTTCTTTTTTGACTTTTAAAATGTTCTGAAAAAAATAAGTGAAGTAATGGAATGAACCTATGAAAATTGGTGAAAGGAATTTTAAATCTCTTCAAATTTTCCCTTGACTATGGTCCTAGAAAATAATTTTTTGTTATCAAACATAGAAAAACTTATTGTTAAATAAAGTGGATAATTAAATTTTCATTTACTTATTCTTATGTATGGCATATGTTAAATTATTTTAGGTAATATAAATTTTATTCACTGAAACTAACATGTTATAAAGAATGGTTTATCTGAATTAGTTTAACAAAAAAAAATTACAAAAGAAATTAACTTTTCTATTTATTTAAAATTATTAGGGAACAATATTATAAAAATAATGAATTGATATAATTATTGTAGTGATTTAATTTTCATATAAATATCAATTTAATTTAATATTAAATATTTTTGAGTTATAACAAAATATATAATATTCATAAATTATACAATGTGTTTCAAGGTGAAAAAATTAGATGATTTGTTTTTGTTGAAAAAGTTGTTTAAATATTAATAATTTTATAAGAGACTTTTTTTATTCGATTGTTTCATATTTTGAAGTTCCCTTTCACAATTTGAAACAAAATATAATGAGACAAAGTTAAAAAAAATAATGATTTTTTTATACTTGATTTCAAAAAAACAACAATAATTGTTTTATAAAATTTCTTTTTAATAAAATAATTAATTCAAAATGTGTGGAAGATATTTTCACAGTGAATCTATTGATAAATGAAATGTTATTAAAAGTATAGAGACTTGTTTTTCCTCAAAATGGTATCTCTAAACATATTTTTATGTATATAATATGTATATGGTGAAATATTTCTCTTATTTAGATTTTAATAGAATTTTTTTATTTGAAATATTGTGATAAATATATAAAATTTAAATAATTTTTTCAAAATCTTGTTAATATTTTTAATGTCATAACCAGAATGATTTAATGAATTGTGAAATATATATAAATTTTTATTATTATTTAATTATTTAGAAAGGTTGTTAGTCTACATGGATTATAACTTGTGAATATTGATATGGTCTGAATGTTATGAATTAAATATTCTTGGAATATAAATGATGATAAAAAAATAAATGAATTTATATATGATATATTTCCCAAGTAATATTTTTTATGTTGTTAAAATAATATTTATTCTTCCAATATGAAATTATTTATTTCATGATCAAGTCAATGTAATGAAAATTTGTTAAGATATTGTTTCTTCTTTTGTATTGTTTTATTGTAATGAAATTTTTTTTGATGGTATTTGTTTTATAGTATTTTTATATCCGTAAATTCAACAATAATTGGGTACTATTGTCTTGGATGGTTAGGAAATATCCTATTTTGATCCATTCATTATTTTCAGTTATGGTATTTTAACACAAGTTCTTATATAATATTAAATCAACTCTTTTTTTCAATATATTATAATTTTCCTTCCTTATATTTGAGTGGTATATCCAATTGTAGATAGTATTGAAAGTTTTATAGAGTGTTACATATCTATAATAATTATTCATATTGTTTTCAATAATGATAAATTCATAGAGGTATCCTTGAGAGGTATCTCAAATGGTTGTTAAAATTTCTTCTATTCTATTTTTATTCCTCTCAATTATGTTATAATTCAGTAGAATGAATATTATTTGAGAGGAATCTAATGTAAGTTTATATATTTTATCAATCCTTTTTTTTGTTATTATAGGATGGCAGATGGTTCATGAGTAATTTAATTAATTTTAGAAGTTATTTTAATTTTATTTTTTATTTTTTATTTTATTATACCTTTTTTTCTAATAAAGTAATTAATTTCATTTGTAAAATTTCACAGTGAAAATAATTTAATTTTGTTTTCAAATTATTATAATTATTTTGAATAAGTTTTATAATTTTTAAGGTAATAATGAACCTTATAAAAATTATTTATATGTTGTCTTAATTAGAAATGTAATAATTTTAATGAAATATTAAAAAATAAAAATGGAATTTAATTTGGGTAATGGTATGTACCGATTTCCTTTAGAATAATAATAGTAAATATTTGTTTACATTCATTGAAAAAGGGTATTTTATGGTGTAATATGATTCATAAATGTTATTACCATCTCACTTAAGGGGATATTTGTTTTCCCAATACACATATAAGTGTACCATGTATCTAATATAGGCTGAGTGAAGGTAGTCTAATACATATATATGGGTAAGTTTGATTTTTCATTATATATATAATGGAAATCTAAAAATATCATGGTTTTTATAATGTAACCCCTAGTCATGTAAAGGTAGAAAAAAAATTAGTATGGTTATATTAGGGTATTAAGATTTGGTTTGAGATGTGTATGTGTAATCTGAGTCTCATTTAACAGAACTATATCAAATTTAATTCATGTGTAAGGGTAACCAATAATGTATGGTTAAAATATTTTTACCCTTAAGAATTATATATTTGTTTGTATGCGTATATAATTTTTCGTTATTTTCTCATTCTATCACCTCATTAATATGTTACATCATAAAATAATTTTAGTGCCTTTGGATAGCATAAAATCAGTGATGTAAATGAAATTTACTTGATTAAAAAATTTCAACTACTTTAAACTATTTTAAATAGTAAAATATTTTAATGTGAAATAATGGGGATTAATTTTCTGTGAAAATTCATATTTTGAAATAAAAAATACCACCCTTCAAGTATTTTTTCCTAAATTAGTTCATATAATGTCAACACCTCATATGAAGTCATACAATTCATTCTAAATTTGATCAAACATATTATTTTATTACATTTATACAATTACATATTGACCATTTCCTTAATTATGATTTCTCAGGTCTTAATTTATGGTCATTTGAGTAGTTTTGTTAAATTTATTGGTGGTCCATGGGGTTGAAGGTTAGCACATGGTTTGAGAAAACTATATGGTTCGGCCCCACAACTAGTACAGGATGAGATAATCCACTAAAAGGGACCACACGATTTTTCAAAACTATGTGGGAACAAATTAAAAACTGTGCTCCCTAAGGAAGAGGGATTATACAGAGATGGTTCGTAGTAATAGTAGTCATGTGGCCAAACCATAAACCCCAAATAAGAAATTTTTGTAGTTAACATCATTAAGAAGCATTATTAATCTGAACCATTATCCTCTCCAACAAAACTTTTATGCAGGTTTTAAATGATTAGATTTTTTATACAAAACCCTCAAGATCGTAATTTAATAAATAGTTAGTTAAAACATCATATTGTCTTGAAGTAATACTTTCCCTATAGTCTAGACTCTTCTCTCATGGGATTTTAAGAAGATCTCCTTCGTTCCTAATTGATCAACTCAAGGTGTGTTACTTATTTTTAATTTTTACTTCTTCTAAAAAGAACATTATTACAACACTTATCTTCTCATCTTTTGTTAACTGACAGGTCTATTTATTCGAAATATAAGTGGGTTGACCTATTATTTATGAATTTCCTATGGATCTAGGATCATGAGGACTAGATCTGCTTCCAATGTGTCACCTTTTTCAATGGTGAATATCTCTACCTCTATTAATATATACAACGGATTAATTATAATAATATATTACATATCACGTAAATATAATTTTTCTATTCATTTAATTGAATTTAATTTCGATTCCAAGTTATTTGTTATAAAGATACATTTCTATAACCATTTTTTTCTAAAAAAAGTGGTGTTTTAACACCATGTGTTTGAACAAATGCTTGAGTTTTGTGATTGTTTTTGAAGTGTGTTTTCAAATACTGAAGTAGGTTTTCATTGTATTGGAAATGTTTTATGAATTTTGAGCATGTTTGAAAAATATTACTTGACAACTCTAAAGAATTGGGAACCTTGGGTGCATCGCGAAATGGACAGAGGTGACCGTAGTGTATGTGCAACCACTAGGGGTTACTTAAATTATATCAACACACTTTAGGAGAGAATGATATCAGATGGTACCAATTTATCCACGGTTTATAATTTTTTTGTGTATTACATATTCTCATTGGACAAGACCTAATAATTTTTTTTTCATTTCTATTATCTTTTTTGAATGATGTAATGGTTTTAGGGATATTTTATAATATGTTTTTCATATGAGGTTAGGTCACATGGTATTTCGTGATGGAATATGTCATGGATATCTGTTTACTTGTTTTCCATATAGCATGTGGATATGAATTCCATTTTGTCAGTAATATTTTTCATATTCCAATAACTTTGAATAGGAAAGGGTTTTATGAAAATGGAAGGAAATGAATTACATATTGGTATGTAAATATGAAAATGCATGGTAAAACTGTTTTTATTTTAAAATCCATATCTATTTAATTATTTTTATTTGATCTTATATATAATTTGTGTTGGTATCCTATTGGGAATTCATCTTACGCATAAATTTTACCATCAGTTTTTTTATAAACAACTATTATAAGAATGAGGTAAATATAATTGAATCTTATATTATGTTATCTTCTATTTCTATATTTCCTTCGTAGTGAGACAGTTTGGAGGTGATAGTTAGTCACATAGAGACCTGTTGGTTTTGTATCAACATATATTGTTTTATATTTTTTGGAATTGATTTTAAGGATTATGGATTTATCTATATCTTCTATAATTTACTATAGTTTATTTTGTTGTTTTGGTTATAGTCAAGACATGTATCCATTATCTTGTTTCACCTCCCCTCATTGATGATTTGGCTTGGTTGGCTTGTCTAGTTGTCTTATCTCGGTATTTTACCATTTAGAATCATAGGGAAGATGATATTATATTAACATGACACAACTTGTGTGTTATTCTATTTCATGGGTAGACATTACTTAGGATAGTCTATATTATGGTTGTAGGTACAAAAAGGTACCTATGCAAGTCACTTATGGGTCTGAACACAAGTTACTATGGGTGGTCCGAAAATTGATTACCATGTGTGATACTTGATGTTTATGGTCATTTGACTAAACTAAATAGTAAATTTATTTAAATCTTCATTTTCATTCAAAATAATATTTTTCCATTCATATAATTCATAGACTATTTAAATTATAATAATTTAAATCATTTTCATGAAATCTTGATGCGGGTACAATAATTTTTGAAAATTAGATAAATCTTATTATTAATTTAAATATTCATTATAGAAAATTAATTTGAAAAGAGACCTTAAATTCCTTTAAAATGGAATATAGGAGATTGGATCTATTGGAGAATCCTCTAGTGGACCCTTTGATATATGATGCTTTTATATGAAAAAATACAACTACGGTTCAAGTGGGTGTCACAAACACAAGATGTTTGATGGATCATGGAACTAAATCAAATAATAATGAATTATATATTTTGGGGTGAAAAGGGAACTTAGGAATATGAAGACTATATTGAGATAATCGATAGGATATTTATATTTTTGAAGACTCGTAATGTCACTAATGTGGATTTCTCAATGTATATAATCGAAGGACTGTAACAGAGATAGTGGGACTAAACTTTGAATGCTATGACTCGTGAGGAAATTAGATATAATTCTTTTATTAGAATATATAATCAATATATTTAACCTAATACATTTTTTTGGTGGATAATTGAGTGTTCCAGACCATGGAGAAATGGGAGGGCACTATTCTTGAGTATTCCACCGTTTTTGCTGAGTTAGTGCATTTTATTGAAAATTTATTCACTAATGTGTACCTAAAATAATAGAGGTTTGACTTTAATTGAGGATATATATTGGGAAAATTTTGAGTATCAAATTTCATTCAATCATCATGGAGGAGGTCAGAAATGTGTCTTTGGATGAGGAAGTCACAGTTGGGAACACTATTTTGGTTTGGGCTTTGGCGGGGGTGTGTGTCACCCAGGATATAAAATCTATCCATAAAAGAAAGTGCAAGGGTTTCAATATTCCTACCAAACATGTTTTAGGGTGTTCATTGGGGTAAAATTAATTCATCATCTATCATTGTGGTTTGTTTATTCATAAAAATCCTAAATATGTGGAACCTCCTAAGACATGTCATCATTGTGGACAATCGTGTCAACAAAAGAATTATTGTGAATGTAAATACTAGGAAAGTAAGGTACTATCTATGCTCAACATGTGTTCACAGTTATGTATTGATACATACAAGGGTAGTGTGTTTAATATTTATGAAATTTTAATGTCTATGTGGCTAATAATGTTAGACTTTATCAGGTATTGTGTGAACTAGTGGAATTTGATGTTGTGATAGCTAATAAAAGAGCTACAATGTTGATATAAATTTATATGGTTATATATTTGTTTGATATAGGTTCCACTCAATCTTTTAGATTTTCATAGATACATGAAATTTTGTGATGACATCAGAAAATTATTCAATAATTGTTTAGTATTTCTACCCATTTGAGAAAAAGATCAAAATAAGTTTTATATTGTCCCCCATGTTGGGTGATGATAGTCGATAATGAGGTGATAAGGGAATTATATGTAATTAATATTGAAATTTTAGACCTGATACATTGCATTTATTGGATTATCACCATTAAGGATTAGATATACTTTTACAATAATTATGTTCAGTTTTTAGCTACGACGGGGTTTCTAATGTTTTTCAGGATGACTCAGACTATAGATTGGGAAGGGCGAGGCTTGTTACTCCTTTGGATGAAGTAATATCATGATGGTTTTTATATTTTTTTCTTAATTCCATTTACGTTTTTTGGTAGTATTCTTCCTTTGGGGGTATTTGTATCATATTAGGTATTCCGAATGTTCTTTCAGAGTTACCACCTCAAAGAACAGTCAAGATTTCTATTGATCTTCTCCCTTGTACAATGCACATTTATATTCCATCACATTGAATATAACCTTTTCAATTTGTGGAAAATAATTTACAGGTTGAGGACCTAGATGATACATGATTTATTCATCGTAACAAGTCAACATGGGTTTTATAAATTCTATTTTTTAAGATGGAAGTCAAAAAATTCATACATTTCATAGATTATCGAACCCTAAATAGGGCGACTCTTCAGAAAAAAGATCATTTTCCTATTATCCAAGGTAAAATTGATTATATTATAGGGTATTTTTTGATTAAAATGATTGGAAATCGGTGAGGGAATCACTAATAGATTGTATGATAAGAGGATATACCTAATATAGTGTTGAGGATCTGGTATGATCATTTTGAGTTATTTTTTATTCCATTCGATCTCACCATTTCTCTAGTGGTTTTTATGAAATCAATAAAAAGAAACAATAATCAGACCTTGGATTCCATCATTTTTTTGTTATTGGATGTTATTTTGGTTCACTCAAAGTCATAGGGTAAGCATATGGACAATTTGGATATCATTCATTGACCATCGAATGAACTTAACATGAATACTAAGACATACAATTGTGTGTGTTTTTATATGAACTGAAATTCATGGGGAATTTGATATCTGATAGGGCCATCTTAGCTGATATTGAGAGGATATAGGTTATTATTTCATGGGAGAAACACACAAATGCTTTTTATATCCATATATTATTGGGTTAGGATAGATTCTATAAGCAGTTTGATTAGTATTTCTCTAAAAATGCATATTTGTTGATAGATTTAACCCATAAGGATATAATGTTTTAATTAAATGAAAAATTTCTAAGAACCATTGTGGTTCTTTAGGTGAGTTTTACTTCAATCCTATTATTGATTCATTTAGAACCATGTTCTATTAATTATTTTTTCTTTTGTGTTTCAAATATGTGTTTGGGATGTGTCTTAATTATGGGAAAATGTGTGGTGGCCAACAGAACACTCTAGTTTCACCCTCAATAAAATAACATTCCTCACCACAACCTTATTTTTGAATCAGTTATAAATTCACTTCAAATGTGGTGTCACTACCTCTTTGGGTAGTGGATTATATTGTATTCTGATCATAAGATCATAATATATGTTTAATTAGATGGATCTAAACATGAAATATATATTCTAGGTGGAGTATCTTTTGAATTTTTATTTCTATATTGTATACACACCTGGGATA
The DNA here is from genome assembly GCA_963277665.1 of Viscum album. Taxonomy (NCBI): domain Eukaryota; kingdom Viridiplantae; phylum Streptophyta; class Magnoliopsida; order Santalales; family Viscaceae; genus Viscum; species Viscum album. The sequence continues at coordinate 247,971,149 of OY728127.1, forward strand.
TGGAATGTTTTCCCTGATGCATTGAGCTGAAAGACCCTAGGAAAAGCCATCAAAGAAATGTTCGTGGAGTTTTCTATAATTATTTTGTTTCCTAAGATGGTATTATGAGGTGAAAAATATGGACAACATGTGTTTTTTCTTTGATAAAATCTTACTCATATTTTTATGAGAAATTTCATCTTGAGAAGATGAAAAAAACGAAGTGAAAAAACATTATTAAATACCATTATGGTATGAAGATCTGATGTAAATGGTATCAATTTCCTAGTGGATCTTCTTTCTTCTATAACAGGTTCATGGAAACATTTTCATTGGGTTAGTATTATAAGGATAGTGGGAAACATTCATGGTTATTCGTAAAACCTTTGTATACCATGATATTTCACAAATTGATATATTGTTATTAGTGACTAGGGATGATGAGGTTGGTTGCAAATGTTGTATCACATTGTCCCACTAGTCAAAAGATTAAGTTGGAATTCCATAGACTTACTGCTTTATTTCAAACGTTTCTCATTCTAGAAATAATGTTGGGTGATATTTTCATGGAATTCATTATTGGTTTTCAACTAAATCATAGTGTTCATGTTGTGATTTATGTTATCCTTGATCAACTTTTGAATCCCACACATTTATTTCTTATCTAGTTTAAAATTAATGTTTAATAGATCATGGAATTGTACATCTGAAATATTGTGAGAAATCATGGGGTTCCATCTATGATTGTTTTGATCAAGGGATTGATGATTTCATAATTATTTTGGAATGGTTTTTATGATGTTATGGGTTCCATGTTAAAATTGATCCTAGATTATCATCTACAATTGGATGTACAGATAGAGAGATCTATCAGGGTTCTTAAAGAAATGCTTTAGGATTATGTGTTTTATATTTATGGATATCAGGAAAATCATTTTCCTGTGGCCAAATTATCCTATAATAATAGTCATCAAATTGTTTTGATAAAGGATACATGTACATTTTGTAGATATATGATTTGGAGGGATTTATCTACTCTTCCACTGTCATCATTATTGAAGATAAATTGTTCTACCATTGATATCGAGGTTGTTGTTTCTATAAAATGGGTTAATTAGATTAAATATTTATCATTCTTATATAATTACCTTTCAATTTTAATTTAATTAATTTTAGATTTGTTTTCAAGGTATTTCATGGAATGATGCATGTTTTTAAAGGGTGTTTGTTTAAAAAAGTGTTCTTCACACACTATGTGTTTAATTAAATTCATATACAATAGTTTTCGTTTAGAAGTTTGTTTCCAAACACAAAAGTGGATTTATATAGGTTTTAATATGATTTATAAATTAAAATAAAATTTATTAAAAGGATTTTTACAAAATTGAAACATTGCGAACTTTGGGTGCATGGGAAATGGACATAGGTGACCCTTGTGTGTATGGAACAAGTAGGGGTTAATTTTGTGATATAGGTAGACTGTGGGAGGAAAATATATTTTTCACGACCCAGCCCATACTGGGGCTCAAGATGAAACTACCCAATGTTGGCTTCCATAGGCCTGGCGAAGGAGACTAGCACTGAAGGCACAACTAACTCAAGGATGAATTTGCCTATGAACCTTTACACATGCATGCATACTAACCAGTGAAAAAGTATATAGGGAAGAAGTTACAACAAAATACTATTATGTCAAACCAAAAACATGAATCAAACTCTATACATTAGAAGTATAGATATGTAAATGGAAGGAAACTGTAACACCCGAGATTTTTATGAGAAATATTTTGTTTTAATGTTATATATATCACCAAAGGAATATTTCACTACACACAACACTAGCCTGGCTTTCTTTACACGCAATCACGACCTTCCTCAATAGCTTGCATTGTACGCAATACCGAGTTTCACTAAACACCGATATGCTATTAAAATATTATTAAAACTAGCCATTTTGTATAGTAATACCCAATTTTTGAAATTTTATAAATTTTGACATTAAAAATGGACTTCATTTTTGAATTCAAAATATCGAAATTAGCCTAGGGTTAATTTTTGGTATTTTTCTGAAAACTTTCAATTTTTGGTGAATAGTGAAAACATTGGGTTAATATTTAAAAACCGAACATTTATTTAAATAATTATTTATTTTATTTAAATTAATTTTATTTTTCAAAATTGATATATAATACCTATATAAGTTCAATGTAATTCATTGGCATCATTTTATAATAATTTTAGATATATAAAAATTTTATTGAAATTTTCACCGTCTTTTACCCATCTCCTAGGAGAGTTTGAAAATATACATAAATCATATTATTACCTTTTTGGTGAGTGGAATTTCAAAAATCCAAGAGACATGATTAATATCACGGAGTAAAATGTGGATCAATAAGATAAAAATAATTTTAGGTGAATAGTACCTTTTTACTTTTTGTTACCACGGTTAAAAGTAAATAGGGTAATTATGGGTAAAAACGATATTATTATTATCCTAAAAAAGGTCCTAATTCTATTGGATAAGTTTAATTCGACCAAAAACAACCTTAGGAATAAAATATGACCATTTAAGTCCACTTGGATTTGATTTGGACATTTAATATTATTTTATTTAAATAATAGTTAAAATAGTTAAAATCAAGGTTTAATAACTAAAACATTTTTAATATAGGGTTATAAATAAGATAAATTAGACTATAAATATTCATTAGAAGGATAAAAATATTTCCTACATAATGGTATTTTATTTATAATTTTTAGAATTTAAATAATTTAATTTATTTATGAAACAATGATGATGCAATAATTACCTTATTGAGAATTATTAACATAATTTATATTATAAATACCCAAATACATGTAATTTGAGACTTTTTATGAATTAAACTAATTTTATAGGTTACTATGTCATATTATTATTTATTTAATTAAATTATTTAGAACTAATATTGCTGTTATGAGTTTCACAAAAAGTAATTACCAAATAGTGTCAAAATTGACATAAAATAGTTTTTAAAACTAATATTATATTGTTAATTGTTTTTTTTCAAAAAAATCTAAGGTTCGTCCAAATGGCTTAGATAATGTTATATATATTAATAATGAACAACGTGGTGTTCGTTTGGCATGTTATAGTAAGTTTAATAACCATCTAATGTAAGAAAACAAGAAGACGCGGCAAAAGTAAAATTATTTAACTTAAAGTTAAATATAAATGATAGGGTTACAATAGTAACCTAAACTTGTATAGAATCTATTGGCTGAGAGTATTTAGACCCATACCCACCTCATATTCGGAATAAATCAATTTGGAGCTATTAAAAACCGAATATGACTTTGTTATAAATTAACATTTTATGTTTTTCCTAAGGTTCCCCTCTCCTCCCTTGTAAAAGGGAACCTCCCCCCTCTTCTCTTCACACCACATTGAGCCTTCAAGTTCGGCCAAACCCTGCCAATTCCTGTTAAACACTTCCCTAGAAACATCCTAGAGTTCATGGTCTTCTTCAAATACCAACCATTAGTTCCCTAAGAGGAGGTTAAGAAGAGGCGCTTCAAAGAAGATGTAACGTCCCTAACCGATTCTTTCAACTTTATTTATTCTTATACTTCTTCTTCTTAAGTTTTTTCATTATAAAATAATAACATCAATATCACTCATATACGGATATGTTATTATAAATATTAAACAACCCTATTTCACCATCAATTCATCATACAGATAACTAAATCACCGCGCATGAGAAAGTACGGAATACCGTCTCCACGCCATGGTGTAATCTATTTTCCACCACAAACTTACTTGGATGGGAATAATGGTGTATGTAATAGCTATATATGATTATTTTAAACTGATATTGATTCTTAAATAGTATACATATACTTGAATACAATTCCACGATCATGGGAACAATATCATCGCTCGTGCGTATGTACGACCAACTGTCTCCACGATGTGATGCAACTCGTTCTACATTATCTTCATTGATTAATGATTTTATAAATGAATTTAATGAATAAATATGATATATATTACAGTAATACCATTCTGGAAATGAGGTATCTATAACCTAAAGATCAGAATAAGAATTTATTCGACAGAACACACATAAGAACAAAAAAAAATAAACACTCGAATAAAAAGTAGCAATGAAGTATTACTAATAAGAAGCTAAAAATATGACCATATATGATATAATACCAATGACTAAGATTCTATAATAAGTCAATAACATTATTTAAATCATTATACAGGAGGTTTAGACACGTACGAAGCAAATCATACCTAAGGTAAGGGAATATCTCGCAATCTCATTTTTATCTGAGATTGTTTATACTTCATAATTTACTGGGGAATATTTATCATCCACATCAATGTTTCCTCAAAATGTAACATTATTTATATCCTCCAAAAAAAATTTAAATCCATTTTAAACCATTGGTAAGTTTTTAGTAAAAGATATGCAAGGAATCTTTTGTTGTTTTTAGTACGAGGTACTTCTTTGACATTTCCATCCAAAGTACGAGAAGAATGTTTTTCTTTAAATTATACGACATGAACGGATTTTTAGAACATTATTTCCATGAAGCTTCCTTTAAAATCATTCAGGTTTATTTTTAATCAACTTCTTTTAGTATAAAATTTTATTACATGTTAAGAAATGAAAAATGTTTTTGATGTAGAAATAATATTTTCCTCAAGAATGGAGTTCAAGTGTTTTATCAAAATTATTTACCATCTAAGATAATACGGGGTTCTGTTTCTATCCCTATTTTTACATTTATTTGATTATGTTATGGGGGAATTATTTTTTATGATGTTCTTTTATCTTATATGGATTATGTTATGATGGCATGATGTTTAGGATTCCCATTTTTATTACATGGGTTATGCTAGGATGTATGATTTATGATTTTGTGGAACACATAACAATGGATTCAAAATGAGATGGGTTGGACCTATATCTCCCCCCAATTCTTTGGGTAAAGATTTATATCTCATGATATTGACATGGCTGGAACAGCAGGTTAATTCGGTTCACTGATACAGGACTGAAACAAGGAGTAAAATCTGTTCAAAAATGGATTTTGTCTGCTAAGATAGTCTTGGCAATGAGTCTTTACTACTATGAAATGATTCTCTATGATTATGTGTGTATTCCATAAAGATTCACGTTAATATTTCCAAAATGTTATGTTTTTATGAATATGATGTGATTGATATTTCTTTTTTTACCCTTATTGAGCATTTGAGCTCACCCTTTTGTATGTTTTCTTTTCCCCTTTTCAGGAAGAAGGGTATTAAGTAGGATATTCCAAAAAGGTATTCTAGATATGATGAAATAAATGGTAGACAATGTAGATGACTTATGAACCAGATGTTTTTGTTTCCCAGTTTCTAAAGACTTTATACCTATACGGTCCTATTGTGGTTTTGTTATATGTTCTAATAAGTATGCTTCAATTATGAAGTAATAAAAATTTATGTAAAGTATGGGTCATTATAGTTGGTATCGGAGTCAAAGGAGGTAGTAATGAATCTGATCCTTGGGGACTCCCACATGTGAGAATTGGACAAAGCATGGCACTCCACCCAAGGGCTTCATGAAGAAATGGCTGCCACTGGGGATGGTGGTGTGTCCCACCCAGGGGGTGTATCCACCCATGGAGTGCCCTAACAGGTATCAATTATAGTACACTGAAAGTAATTCCAGACCGCTATAGTTGTTATTCGAGGAATGGTATAGTCAACCTTTGGAAACTATGATGTGAAATCCTTAGTAAGAACCCTAGGGATATATCTAAGCATATAATAGTCTAACTGTTTTTGAAATGGCCATGAACAACCAATGATAAGTCCTTAAGTGCAATTATTATTTTTTGATTATGTGGTTTTCCTATTAAAATTAGTGTTGCTCACACTACTCTTTTGGGTTTTAGTCCATGGCTGTAACCCGAAGGAACCGTGTTAATGCGGAATGCGACGGGAAATGAAATGATTGTCCCCCTGGGCAACCAAACGTTATGGGAGCTCGAATGAAAAATCTTGTAGCCATGCTCACACAACATTCTCATGCTATGAATCATGTAGGACTTTCAAACGAGCAAAGGAAGGAGCAACATTCTATTGAATCATTCATGAGGCAGCGTCCACCTTCATTCAGTGGGTCAACTGATCCATTAGTGGCTGAACAATGGATAAGTCCCAATAAAAAGATATTTTTAATTCTTCAATGTTCTGAACATGATAAAGTCATCTTAGAAGTATATCTTTAGGAAGGTGAAGCAGATCAATGGTGGAATCTTATCAATAATACGAAGCCAAGAGATGAAATTGAGTCTGTGGAATGGGATGAGTTCAAGAACTTATTTTTCAATAAGTACTTCCCTCATATTCATCGAACAATGATGGAGAAGGAGTTTCTTGAACTGAAGCAAAATGATGATGAATCTGTTGGTACTTACGAAGAACATTTTACAAGACTTTCAAGGTACGCTTCTGGGATTATTATCCAACCTGAGAGTAAGATCAATCGATTCTTTAGAGGCTTAAAACCAAGTCATTGAAGGGCGTTAGCCATAAGGTAATTCAAAAGCTACGAGGAAATCATTCGATGTGCTCTCAAGATTGACATGGAGATTGGAGTAACCCATCATTCATATGTGTTTGATAAGAAGAGGAAAATGGAATACAAAGGTAAATCTAAAGGCCACACTGAAAAGAAGATGAGTTTCCCTTATGCTCAAAGTGTGGAAAGAAACATGGAGGGAGTTGTCTTAAAGGGACATGTAAATGTTTCAAATATTTAAAGGAAGGTCATCGGGCATTTGAATGTCGCAATTATGGGAAAAATATGTCTAGTGATGCGAACAAAGAAACGGATACACAGAGTGCACCTCCTACAATTCAATTTAGAAGTGCAAGGAAATGTGGCATTATTCTAATCAATGCCCTAATCCAAGGGTTGCTGATGATGATTGACGTCAACAAACTCTTAAGGCTAAAGGAAAAGGAAAGTCACATGAAATTTCAATCAGCGATGTGGAGTACGATAATGAAGTGTTGAAAGGTACACTTACCATCCACTCTAAAGTAGAAAATGTTTTATCTGATTCTGGATCCACCCACTCTTTTATTTCTAAAGAATTTTCTAAGGGTAACACCGTATTACCTCAATAATTAGATGTTGAGTTAGTTGTGACAACCCCTAATGGCACAACAGTCACATCAAAAGTTTATAATTCTTCTCTGATTGAAGTTTGTGGGAATTTTCTTCTTGAAAATCTTGTGATCCTTCCTATAGTGTAATTTGATGTGATTCTTGGCATGTATTGTATTTCCTTATATGGAGCTCATTTCAATTACCAAATAAGGGAGGTCACATTTCATATTCCTGATCAATATATGATCATTTATTGATTCATGGATGAACATAACCTTCCGATGGAAATTTCTTCCATCTTATGGGTCTTGATTCCAATAAATGAAGGTTATTTATCTCAAATGGTTGGTGAGAAACTCACAATTAAAAATATTTCCATTATACGGGATTTTGATGATGTATTTCCAGTGGAATTGCATTGTCTTCCACCAAATCATGAAGTTGAGTTTTCAATAGAACTCATACCAGGTGCTTTACCTATTTCAAAGACACCTTATAGAATGGCCCCAATTGAGTTGTATGAATTGAAGAGGCAAGTCCAAGAGAATCTTGATAAGGGATTCATACGCCCATGTGCATCACCGTTGGGAGCACCTGTTTTGTTTGTTAAGAAGAAAGATGGATCAATGATACTCTGTATTGATTATCAAGAACTTAACAAGATCACTATCAAGAACAAATATCCTCTCCCACGCATTGATTACTTATTTGACCAATTATGTGGAGATCATTAATTTTCCAATATTGATCTTAGTTCATGGTATCATCAATTAAGAGTCAAAAGGGAGGATATACCAAATACATATTTCAATACATGGTATGGACACTATAAATTTATAGTGATTCCATTTGGTCTTACTGATTCCCCTACTATCTTCATGGATCTAATGAATAGAGTCTTTGGAGACTATCTTGATCAGTTTGTGGTTGTCTTTATAGACAATATTCTTGTCTATTCAAAGATCAAGGAAGAACATGAAGATCACTTGAGAATTATAATAAAGACCCTGAGAAAGGATAATATTTATGCAAAATTTACTAACTGTGAATTTCGGATTAAAAAAGTTGCATTTTTGGGTCACATAATCTCAAAAGATGGGATATACATGGATCCAGCAAAAACAGAGGTTATCGAAAGATGGTCGATACCAACAACAGTAACTGAGATCTAATGTTTTCTTGGTTTGGTGGGATATTATCGATGTTTTGTGAAAGATTTTTCACAATTATCTAATCCAATCACCAGGTTGACTCGAAAAGGAGTTATGTTCGTTTGGGCAGAAGAGTGTGAAGATAATTTCAAGGAATTAAAAAGAAGGTTATCCAGTGCACCTATGCTCACACAACCTTGTAGTGGAGAAAGATTTCTGATCTATAGTGATGCATCCAAGAAGGGATTGGGGTGTGTTCTCAGGAAAAATGATATGGTGATAGCTTATGCCTCACAATAGTTGAAAATCCATGAGAAAATTACCCAACTCATGATTTGGAGTTAGCTGTGGTAATATTTGCATTAAAAATATAGAGCCATTATCTTTATAGTGAAAGGTGTGATATTTATACTGATCATAAAAGATTGAAGCATATTTTCACACAAATGGAGCTGAATATGCACCAATGAAGATGGTTGGAGCTGATTAATGATTATGACTGCTCAATTAATTATCACCATGGGAAAGAAAACAAGGTGGTAGATGCATTAAGTCAACAAGAACATGCTAGCTTATCCATGATGAGGATAAAAAAAGATCCAATATTTTTGTATTTACAAAGGATGGATCTTGTAATTATAATGGAAGGGGAAAAATATTATCTTTCTAAAATGAATGTTCAACCATATATACATGTGAAGATTAAAGTGGCACAAAAAGAAGATGTAGAGTTACAAAAGATAGTGAGAAATGTTCTTGAATTCATCCTTGATTGTGAGGGGACAATAAGGTTCAGGAATTGGGTTTGTGATCCTCCCATTCTAGAATTAAAGAAGGAGCTTCTGGATGAGGCTCATAGTTCTTCATTCTCTTTTCACCCTGGAAGTGCGAAGATGTATAGGGACCTGAAAGAGTACTTCTGGTGGGATGATATGAAAAGAGATGTTTCTAAATATGTCTCTCGATGTTTGGTTTGTCAGCAAGTTAAATCTAAGAGACAGAAGTCTAAGGGGATGTTACAATCATTACCCATACCAGAATGGAAATGGGAAAACATTACTATGAACTTTGTCATTAGACATTGTAAAACATCCAAAGGAAATAATTCTATCTGGGTCATAGTTGATCGTCTTACGAAGTCAGCACACATAATTTCTATTAGAGAGGATTTCTATTTTGATCAGCTTTCCAGGATATATGTAAAGGAACTGGTAAGATTGCATTGAGTACCAATTTCCATTATATCTGATCAGGATCCTAAGTTTACCTCAATGTTTTGGCGAAGTCTTCAGCATTATCTGGATACAGAGTTGAGTTTCTGCACTTCTTATCATCCTCAGATAGACGGTCCGTCTGAGATAACAATTCAAACTCTAGAAGATATGTTAGGAGCTTGCTCTATGGATTTCAAAGGTTGTTGGGATAAACACATACCTTTGGTGGAATTTTCTTATAATAATAGCTTTCACTCTAGTATTCATATGGATCCTTATGAAGCTCTCTATGGAATGAAATGAAAAACTCCAACTTGCTGCGATGATGTTGGGGAAATAAATCTATTAGGACCTGATCTTGTAGATGACAAGGCATAAAATGTCCGATCTATTCAACAACACATAAGAGAAGCCCAGAGTCGACAAAAATTTTATGCCGATAACCGAAGAAAAGACCTAGAGTTTGAAGTGGGAGATAATGTTTTCGTACGAATATCTCCATGGAAGAGAGTAATGAGATTTCGAAAGAAGGGAAAGCTGAACCCTAGGTAAATCAGTCCTTTCGAAATACTGGATTGTGTTGGGAAGGTAGCTTACCGAATGGAACTTCCACCGAATCTCTCTCATGTTCATGATGTGTTCCATGTATCTCTCCTAAGAATGTACATACCCGATCCTTCACATGTACTCAGCTCAGAAGTTGTACCACTGGAGGAATATTTTTCTTATGAAGAACAACCGATAGAGATTCTGGATCGTAGCGAAAAAGTCCTATGGAACAGGACCACTCGCTTGGTGAATGTTTTATGGAGGAACCACCAATTAGGAGAAGCTACATGGGAGCTTGAGGATATGATTAGGGAGAGGTATCCTTATCTGTTTGTTACAAAGTGACGAATTTCAAGGGCAAAATTCATTTTAAGGGGGGTAGAATGTAACACCCATGATTTTTATGAGAAATATATTTTTTCTATCTTATATATATCTTCCAAGGAATAATTCACTACACACTACACTATCTTGGATTGATTTACATGCAATCGCGATCTTCCTCGATAGCATGCGTTGTACGCAATATCGAGTTTCACTAAACAACGATATGCTATTAAAATATTATTAAAACTAGCTGTTATGAATATTAATACCCAATTTCTGAAATTTTATAAATTTTATCTTTCAAAATGGACTTCATTTTTGAATTCTGAATATTGAAATTATCCTAGGGTGAATTTTTGGTATTTTTCTGAAAACTATCAATTTTTGATGAATAGTGAAAACACTAGGTTACTATTTAAAAACTGACTTTTTATTTAAATAAATATTTATTTTATTTAAATATATTTTAGGTCAAAATTTATACATAATACCTATATAATTTTAAATTAATTCATTGGAGTCATTTTATAATAATTTTAGATATATAAATATTTTATTGAACTTTTCACAGTCTTTTACCCACCTCCTAGGAGAGTTTGAAAGTTTACATAAAAAATAATTTTATCGCTTCTGTGAGTGGAATTTTGAAAATCTGAGAGACATGGTTAATATAAAGGAGTATAATGTGGTTCAATAAGATAAAAATAATTTTTGGTGCATAGTAACTTTTTACTTTTTTTTACCACGGTTAAAAGTAAATAGGGTAATTAAGGGTAAAAATGATATTATTATTACCCTAACACAAGTAATAATTATATTGGATAAGTTTAATTAGACCAAAAACAACTTTATCAATAAAATATGACCATTTAGGTCCACATGGATTAGATTAGGACATTTAATAATATTTTATTTAAAAAAGAGTTAAAATAGTTAAAATCAAAGTTTAATAAATAAAACATTTTTAATATAGGGTTATAAATAATATAAATTCGACTATAAATATTCATTAGAAATATGAAAATATTTCCTACATAATGGTATTTTATTTATAATTTTTAAACATAAAATAATTTAATTTATTTATGACACAGTGATGATGCAGTAATTAACTTATTAAGGAAATATTAACATAATTTATATATAAATACCCAAATAAATTTAATTTGAGACTTTTTAAGAATTACAATACTTTTATACGTTAATATTACATATTATTATTGATTTAATTAACCTTTTACAAACTAATAATGTTTTTATGATTTTCCCAAAAATTAATTACCAAATAGTGTCGAAATTGACATAAAATAGTTTTTTAAACAAATATTATATTATTAATTGTTATTTTATGCCTAAAAATATAAGGTTTGGTCAAATGACTTCGATAAGGTTATATATATTAATTATGAACCACTTGGGGTTCATTTGGATTGTTATAGTATGTTTATTAACCATATAGTGTAATAAAACCAGAAGACACGGTAAAAGTAAAATTATTTAACTTTAAGATAAATCTAAATGATAAGGTTTAAATAGCAACCTTAACTTGTCTAAAATATATTGTTTGAGAGTATTTATACCCATACACACCTTATCTTCGAAATAAATCAAATTGAAGCTATTAAAAACCGAATATGACTTTATTATAAAATAATATTTTATGTTTTTCTTATGGTGCCCCTCTCCTCCCTTATAAAAGGGCACATCCTCCCTCTCCTCTTCACACCACATTGAACCTTCAAGCTCGACCAAACCCTACCAATTTGTCTTCTCAACATCCCTAGGAACATCCTAGAGGTCTTGGTATTCTTCAAAGACCATCTTTAGTGCCCTAAGAGGAGGATAAGAAGAGGCGCTCCAAAGAAGAGGTAATGTCCGTTACCGATTCTTTCAACTTTACTTCTTCTTATACTAATCTTCATTATTTGTTTCATTATAAAGTAATAAAATAAGTATCAATCATATACTGATATATTATTATAAATATGAAACAACCCTATTTCACCTTCTATCCATCCTATGGAAAATGAAATCACCGCGCATGCGTACGTACAGAATACCGTCTCCACACCGTGGTGTAATCTGTTTTCCACCACCACCTTACTTGAATGGGTATAATGGTGAAATGAATAACCATATATTATTATTTTAATGTGATATTTATTTTGAAATAGTTTACAAACACTTCAATACAATTCCACAATCGTGGGAACGATATCATTGCTTCTGCGTACGTGCGGCCTACCGTCTCCACGATGTGATGTTACTCGTTCTACATGATCTTCATTTCATAATGATTATATAATTTAATTGAATGAATAAATATGATATATATTACAGTAATACCATTTTAGAAATGAGGTATCTATAACCTAAAAATAATAATAATAATTTATTCGACAGAACACGCAGAAGAACCAAAAGCAATAAACACTCGAATAACAAGTAGCAATGAAATATTACTAATAAGAAGCTAAAAATATGACCATATATGATATCATAACAATGAGTAAGATTCTGGAATATGTCAATAACTTTATTTAAATCATTATACAGGAGGTTCAGACATGTACGAACCAAATCAGACCTAAGGTAAGAGAAAATATTGCAATATCATTTTTATCCGAGATTGTTTATACTTCAGAATTTAATGGGGAATATTTATCATCCACATCCATGTTTCCTCAATATTTAATATTATTTCTATCCTCCTAAAAATTTTTAAATCAAAATTTACCCATTTTTAAGTTTTTAATAAAAGACATGAAATGAATATTTTGTCATTTTTAGTATGAGGTACTTTTTTGACATTTCCGGCCAAAGTACGAGATGACTGTTTTTCTTTAATTTATACGACATGAATGGATTTTTATAACATTATTTCCTTGAAGCTTCCTTTACAAGTTTTCATTTTTTTAATCTACTTATTTTTGTTTAAAATTTTATAACATGTTAAGAAAGGAAAAAAAATTGAAGTAGAAAGGATATATTCTTCAAAAATGGAGCTCATGTGTTTTATCAAAATTATTTTCCATCTAAGATAATATATGGTTCTATTTATATCCCTATTTGTACATTGATTTGATTATGTTATGATGAAATTATTTTTTATGATGTCTTTTTATCTTATATGGATTATGTTATAATGGCATGATGTTTAAGATTCCCATTTTTATTACATGGGTTACGCTATGATATATGATTTATGATTTTGTGGAAGACATAAGAATGGTTTCATTATGAGATTGGTGGGAAATATATCTCCCACCAATTAATTGGGTAATGATTTATATCTCATGAGATAGACATGGCTGGAATGGTAGGTTAATCCGATTCAGTGATGTAGGACTGAAACGAGGAGTGAACTCGGTTCAGAAATGGACTTTGTCCACTAAGATAGTCTTGGCAATGAGTCTTGATTCCTACGAAATGATTCTCTATGATTATGTGTGTATGCCAAAAAGTTTCAAGTTATGATTATTGGATTACATTTCAGTACTATGATTTATCCCATGTTATGAAATTATGATCTCTTTTGCATGTTAAGATTTCCGAAATGTTATGTTCTTATGAATATGATGTGATTGATATTTCTTTTGTTTACCCTTACTAAGCATTTGAGCTCACCCTTTTGTATGTTTTCTTTTCCCCAGGTCAGGAAAAAGGTTATTAAGTAGGATATGTCAAAAATAGATTCTAGATATGATGAAATAAATGGGAGACAATGTAGATGCTTTATGAACCAAATTTTTATGTTTCCCAGTTTCTAAAAACATTATACTTATACGGTCCTATTGTGTTTTTGTTATAAGTTGTAATAAGTATGCTTAAATTATGAAGTAATAAAAATGTATGTAATGAATAGGTCATTATATAAATATGGTATGAAACACAACTAGCTAGAGAAGTTCCAGAACTCGACAACATGCGAAAAAGAATAATATTAGTGAGATTCTCACTTCTGAATCCCAAGATACGACAACTATACATGGTCCATGAACATGGTATCCCCATATCCTCTTATGGAACGATCAATATGTCTATCATCATCAAGGAAAAAACATGTGTGGGGAAATTACAAGTAGGAAAGAGTATAAAAAATACTCAATAGGATGCCCCGAAGGCTCAATGGAGAGGAAATAGAAGAATAGTAGAGGGGGAAGTAAAGAAAACAACGTTAAACAAAAGATTATAGTAATGGAGTGAATCTCAACACATAAAAGGATTTAGTAAGATCATACATACATAAGGATATAAAAACTGTGAGAAGATGAACTTTTCATTGAGTCTTCCCTAGCTATAGTAGGATAGTAGGCTGGTCCAACCACGATAAGATAGACACTAATAGAATTTGGAGCACCCAATGCGTATTGATCTCTAATTGACGGAGGGAAACCCAAAATGAAGGAGTGGGTAGTGGAAACTGGATATATATATATATATATATATATATTTTCATTCAAGACACCCAAATAAGAGAGTTTGGGGATCTCCATCGCACTATCTCATCGCATGAAAATTGCGTAGACAATAGTTCCATAGGTAAACGTTAATTCCTTACATCCAACACATATTCTATGAACTACATATAAAAGGTGATAAATCACCACACCATAATACTATCTGCTTTGGGTGGTTCTGTACCACCAGCACGATTTTGGTTCCCTTTACAAGGATGAATCTTGATGGGAAAAATTGCCCCTCTTCTTTGAGAGTCTAAATTCATGTCAAAATATTCCTCATCACTATCGCACAACCAAGAGGTCATAGAACATGGTTATGGATCCATAACTAGGAGGGCGGGAGGATGCCACTCGTCATCAGGTATCTGTTCCCAAGTACGTCAGGGGCATCATTACATGGGAGTCGACGTTGACCCAGTACCCAAACCAGTTGGAGGGTACTTCTTAACAAGTGGTGTCGATAGGACACACTACCCAAACCATATAGACGGAAACCTAGAACTACCATCACTTAACACTTCCTAGCCTAGCTGTATGTAAACCTAGAACTTCTGTCAGTGAACTCTTCTGAGCCCTACTGGAGGTAGACCCGAAACTTCTATAGCCATCCTTGCTGGATGGTACCACTCCAAAAAGCAATGAGGATATGTGTCCATCCCTTCTGGATGGTACCTCTCTGAAAATCATCAAGGAACACCGGTCATCACTACTATATGGTACCTCTCAGAAAATCATAGAATATTATTGTCCATCCATTTAGGATGGTACCTCATAGAAATTTGCTTTCATAATCCTCGGGTTTCGTCTCAGATAGGCGTCACTATCGAATCACCTCTCGTCTTAACCCTCAATCCACTAGGGAGAGAACCATCTTTTCCTATGCAGGAAAAGCACTTAAGATATTCTATTCTCTTGTCAATATCCATTTTCAAAAGAAGGATTTATGAAAGATAGAATAATTCATAATGTGGTACACAACATTTTTCGTCCCACACAATGTGTGGCCTTACATCATCGCCTGACTATTTACCAAACCATTCTCAGAAACTAAACTAAAAAAAAGTACACCTTTGCTTTTTGGCCTACTCCTAGAGTAATAGACACACCATCTCAATAGGTTGATGAGTGCACAGTTCCCTCTATTAATCTGGAGGGCGAAAACTGTAATTACACTAGCTCACCACCTCAAACCACTCAATTACATTTGACCACACCTCTTGAAACATCTTCTCCACTCTCCCAGCGGTCATGGATAACCCAAAATAAGGTTTGTATTCAAACACATCAAATGGATCATCCACTAATAATAATTTCTTGTTTCCACATTTAACAAGATCATGAAAAATTCTCCACATGTCCAAATGGATCTCACCATTGTCATCCTTGCATAAAGACATGCAAGATAGACTATTCATTCAACCCAAACAAACTTGTTATAAAAAACTCGTCAATAGATTCATGGTGATCAAATGAAATCCATTAGGGCCCATTACTTATTCTCTAAAAACTATACTAATCATTCCATAATGATCCACATTGAAAACAATTGAATTGGACTACTCATTTTACCAAAATGAATAACTGTAAAAAAAAATATGATTTCACGACAAAGCATGCGATCTGGGCCATATGGGGACCAAACCCTTTCCTTACTTTAAAATACAGATTGTAATCATGAAAATTCTTCACAAAGACTAGAGTCATGCCACCATTGATGGCGTTTTATTAGGACAACACATGTAGGTTTCACATATGAAATTAGGAGTCTGAATAATAATATTATTATCATTAATATTAAATAAATACATTTCATGTAGCTAATAAATGAAACTAAGACATAAAAGTCCCCAAATGATCATAAATGATCTTCTTCAAATAGAGGGACGTAGGGCCACAGACGGTGCATCAAATGGATGTGTGATTTATATGAAATAGGAATTTAATGGATCTTGGTCCAAAATGGGTGGTCTGGTCCAAACTGCAATGAACCCCACTTCAAATGTTGGCCCACCCTAGACGTCCAAGTCAGAATCTCCCACCCATGGCTCGGTACACATACCGATAGAAATCTTCCAACAATCCCCTCATCCTACGACCCCACCTCAATGCGCGTCCCACATCACACGACTCACTATAGGCTCTCGTACCTCTGATCCCCTTCCTATCCACCATGTTGACCCACCATTCACTATTCTAGAATGTGCCCTTTGCACACCGATCTTCTTTCATCCAGCCATTCCAAATTTCCAGCCATCAAACCACCTGACTCCTTTCATATATCCTGCCACAGCAGCTCTGTTGTGCCTCCCTCCATAGCCATTGTGCGCTGCCACTACACACCACCCCCTATATAATAAAATTATAATGGTGTCCCATCTGTGGAACATTGTGAATATAACACTCATTAAATTTAAAATTTTATTTTTGTTCTTGGATCCATGGATTGAGCTCTTCATGGGCCCATGTCACGTTCAATGATCCATTGAAGATTTGATTAGTCCAAAATTAAATGAAGACGAACCCAATAAACGGGCGATGATGATGAAGAATAAATGTGATTTTTAGTGATGATTTATTATCGTATTAGTGTTTCATTAAATGAGATAAAAAAAATAATGGAAACAAAGGATATTAAATTTAAGACATCTATTTGAACTCGAAAATAGTTGAAATCCTACCACGATTGATCTGATCATCGTCTATGATGCATCCATGCTGCTCATACTTCAATCTTCCATGGTTCTGACGGAGATTTCTCCTTGATTATATAAATCACAGTGAATTATAATTGTTAGGGGGAGGGAGAGGGGGATAGATAAAGTTATTATTGGGGCTAACCCAAATCCATTAATATTAAATTTTAATTTACTGAATCCTCACTCGTTGGGGAATTGAAATTTCTGCATGCCCTCATTTGATGTCCAACCTAGGAAAACACCCCATTTTGAACTCAATAATGTTAATGAATTTTCAATCCATGTACCCATTTTAATTTTAATTAGAATTCCATTAGGGGTAAAATAATTATGATTAATTATGATTCTACCCCTGTATAGCATTTTCTATAGGAGTCTGACGCCAATGAACGTTTTTACCTCCCTTGAGTAAGCGCAACATTCAAGACTCAACTGTGGCTTCATATTTTGATAAAAAAAAATACAGATTGGGATATATCTTTTTCCCAACACATTCATAGTATAAAAAACATAATAATTTTTTATAATTAAATTCAGGCACACAGGGCCTGAGAATTTCACGTCATCTCAGCACATAGATATTTAAATATATATTGAAGTCATCTAAATTATTGAAAGGAAAAACACTATATCCAAATCATTAACTCCTTAAATATTTTCATCCTCGAAAGAAAAAACTACAGAATATAACTCAGGGTACAAATCTCACACCTAGTTCTCTCTCTCTACGAGAAACATTCATGTTAACATGCTAGCACATCTTAAGAACCAATGGGATTGTCCATCCTCATAAGGTCTAATCCTGTTGATGACATACAAAGGATCACACACACATCTTCTCAACTCCTATATGTGGGAGGCATTATGTTCCAAATCCATCTATTAGGGTGAGGTCAAGGTAGTAGGAATCAACCCCATGTCTTTGTACTGTCTCGAACGACTCGAAGAAACTCATGGAATAGATTACATTCCCGACCAATCCACTACATACTATATTGCAAATGGAATCATTGTTGGTCCCTTGAACAAGGTCTCATAATTACCTCCATCAGAATATCCATATAGAGAATAAATTAGGGATATCTAGCCACAATATAATTCATAGTTGATGCCACACACCATTGAATCTCTTACACACTTGAGAAGTGAAGGAGTCAACACCATCGACTAAAGAAAAATTGCACCCTGTTGCTCCCCCAGGGTATGCTTTAGGGAAATTAACTTCTCTGAATCATCCTTCACAAGGTTATCATGGGACTTCCTACTATGGAAATCTGGTACAACATCACAAGTTCCTAGTGTATAGATTATCTAGAATTCATAGCCCAATAGGAAGTTCAACCAATGTCGCCACCTTAGGTTCTTGTCTCTCTAGGTAAAGATATACCTAAGACTCTGTTAGATAGTTAAAACTACAAATATCTCTCACATAAGATAGTGTATCTACATTATCAAGATGAAATCATCTGCTTTCAGCACTAGATAGTGAGTTTCGAAGTTCTATTCCTGGGGTCTCCATCACCTTGACCTGAACATGAGAACTACTATATCATGTTTGACCTTGATCATGAAAGGTACCAACTAATAGGTTTGGGGAGTAAACACATTCATCTGAAAGAAGATATAAATGTAAATAACATGGAATAACCCATATTTCTTTTCATCCATTGGAAGGAGAGTAATCCTCAAACTAGACACTCATCCAATCCTAGTTGTAATATCTTGAGAAAAAACATCCAAGAAGGATAAAATCCATTGGCATAGCCCGGATATATTCTGACCCTCCACTGGAAAACTCCTCTCTAATCATACAATTAAATGTTATTCATCCACCACACCTCAGTATTAACTACTTTTGATGGAACTGAATCACCCTCAATGTTTTCATTACATCACAAAATGCATATTTTTGGCTGAATTAAATCCCTTCCTCATGAATTTATAGCGATGTCGAACAACCTAACACAACACAAGACCCTAGAATATGTGAGGATTGAAATTGGTATTAAGATAGCACATATCTATCCATGGAGTCTCTTATAATACCTCTTTTCTCAAAAGTATCCATTATAGATCATGTCCAAATAGTAATGTGCAAAGTCTGTGAACCTAGTCGCGTACCCAGTCACCACCATCACTCCTTACGATAACTGAAGGATATCCCAAAGTCAAATTATTCTCAAGAAGGATGGGTAATACTCATCACAAAAATAGATTAATAAATTCATCCAACGAGAGTGTCATCTCTTCATGTATCTTAATAGACAAGCTTCAACAACGTCCACCTGCTCCATGGAAAAAAACTCTACCAATGCCACTATATGATCTTCTAATGTCTATACAAGCATTGATAGGTGGAACGCTGAATCATAACAATCCTCTACTATCTGAGGGTATGTCTCTCCATGAAACCTAAACAGTATTTGTCATTGGAACTCATGAGGTGAATTCAGCCTGCACATATCCTCATCCCACTCATATGTGGCACTCTACTACTCCACCGGTGGAGGTGTTGCTACCTGGAAACCTAGAGAAAAGGGATCAGATGATGGTTCCTCAAATTGGGCCTCATCACTCGTAGGTTCATCTTCACGAACCAAAGTTAATATCCTGGATAGAGGTCATTATAGAGAAATCCTGAATATTACTAAGGATTACCATATTCAGATGAGAATATATATATATATATATATATAAATGGGGACCCAACATAAGATGGTCAGTCAACGACTCAATCCTATATGATGCATGTACCATTGTTCCCTGAAATAATTGTCATGGGTTCCATGTAAACAAGAGGGAAATCAGGGCCCGGGGGATTGGACAAATTGGTTGCTCGTACCATCAATTGACTCCCTTGCCTAATAGATGCTCTTGATACACTTCTACATTGTTTTCATAAACAAAAAAAATCATTTTTAGAGGGAATCTGAACAATTTAACACTGAACAAACCACCTTTGATACAACTTTTTCAGGACCCAAAACATATTGGGGCTCAATCCAAAACTACCCAAGCCTGATTCCAGACGCCAGGGGAAGTGACTGGCATCTAAAGAAAACAATCTCAGGGATGCATTTTCCAATGAACATGTACACACACATGATGCTAGATCAATGCCAAAGTGATTAGAAAATGAAGTAAAATACAAAATAATTCTATATAAAACCAAAAATATGCATATAATTATAAATAAAAAAGGTATATAAACCTAAACAAAAATAAAAGGGCCAAGATACACACCAACCTAGAAAAGTTACACAACCCAAAAATAGATTAAAAAGTAAAATAGCTAGGAGATTCCATCTCCAAAATTCCAAGCTACAAGCACCTTATGCGGTCCAAGAACATAGTATCCCTTGTTCTTCTGAAGACATGATAAACCTATCTATCGTCTTCAAGGGAACACAAAATGAAGGAGACAACCAAGCAGGGGTGAGTATAAAAATTTACCTATTAGGATTCTGCGAAGGCTCATGGAAGAAAAAATAGAAGTACTAAAGAGGGGATAAGTAGAGAGAACAATGTAGAATATACTAATACAGTAAATGCGTAAATATCAACCCAAAAAATGAGTGATGTAATATTTTCCAAACACAAGGAGCTAGAAATGGTGAAAATATATACTTATGGTAGAGTATTTTCAATCTATAATAGGAAAGTAGACTCATCCTTCCAGGATAAACGAGACATAGAAAGAATGTGGCCTACTCCACATGACATCACCTCCCCTAGAAGGAGGGTATCCAAATCATGACTATTGGGTAATGGAAACATGATATATATATATATATATATATATATATATATTCATTTCTTGGAAACCCAAATTATAGAGTAATGGAATATCAATCTCAGTAGATCAACCTAGAAAATATCTGTATTCAAATGATCAAGAAGTAACCATAGATTCCTAGTAGCCCACATGTCTTCTCTAAAATATATGTTAAAGAGGATAAATCACCACACCTTGATATATCTACATTGGGTGGGTCTATATCTCAATCATTTTCTGCACCATGTCATAAGGACAATTTTTTGTGGGTATGGAGACCCTATTCCTTGAGAGTACAAAGTAACGTCAATTAATGCATCATCACTACGAAATGGTCAAGTAGTCTTTTCACAAGGTCAATGATTCATGCCCAGCCCGACTGGAATATGACACTAATCATTGAGTATCCATGCCCTAGTACGATTGGGGGGATCATTTCATGAATGTCGATGGGTACCCACTGCATAGAACTACTAGAGGGTACTAACAATAAATAGTCGTTGAAGGGACCCACTAATCATCCCTACTAGTGGGAAGCCCGAAACATCCATTATGGAATACTTCTCATCCTACCTAGAGGTAAAATGGAGCAAAAATTGGGGACCAATTCCCAGCACATGTGAACGTAATCCCAGAAATACTCTGACCATCCCTTATGGATTTTACCTCTTGAAAAATCGTCGAGTATATATGGTTTTCCTTACTGTATGTTACCTTTCAAAAAATCACCAATAAACATTGTCCATCATTACTTAATGGTACCTCTCGAAAAAGAACCACTACTGGCATCGTGTGCCTCCGCAGATAGGTAGAACTCTAGGAACATCTCTCATTGTAACTTGTAATCCACTACAGAGGGAACCACCATGTCCTATGTGGGGAAAACCATCAATATATGCTACATGAAAAAATATCCATCTTTAGAATATGAAGATACTATAGATAGAAGACTTTGTAATGCGGTATAGGGCATGTGTGGGCTCACAAAATGTGTGACCCCAGCTCATCTACCTACCATGTACCAATACATTCTCACGTACTAAACTGGGAACAAGTACCCCCTAGGCATGTCATATATCTCCTAGAGTAGTATAAAAAACCTATTTAAAAAACTGAAGAGTTCACGTCTCTCAACGTTGATCTGAAGGTGCAAAATTGATAATTTTTCACATCCTAAAATGGCTCAAGAACATTTGACAGAATCACTTCAAACATATTCTCCACTCTTATAGGAGTCTAGGTTGACCCAAGACATGGGTTCTATTCAAAAAAATTAAAAGGATCTTCCGTTGATATTCCATTAATGTTTCAATATTTAATTAGATACTAAAAAAGACATTAATGATGTAATGGTACTCACTATTGCGATCCACTCAAAAATACATTAAATATCAGCTATTCATTTTTCCCAAACATATCTCTAAAGGAAAAGTTATAAGTCATCATGGGGAACTCAAATGACATCCTATGGGGCTGAAACTATGATTCTAAATCTAAATATATGGATCACGCCATTGAAATAATCTCATAAAACACATGAAATAGACTACTCATTTTTCCAAAATGGATAACTGGTGAAAAAGATGAATTTCACCGCAAAGCGTCTGAATCAGGACTCATGGGGACCTCTCCCTATATTTGGTTTAAAAATCATAAAGTATTATTCAAAATTCTATAGAATTACCAAGGTCATCCCACTGTAGATGGACCGTTAATTAGACAACACATGTAGGTTCCACATCTGAAATAAGAAGTTTCAATGATGATGATAATAATAATAATAATAATAATAATGATGATGACAACAATATCATTAAAAATTGAACATTTGGTTTATCCAAGCATTGAAACCTAGACATAAATTTCTTGAACCAATCTCAAAATATCTTCCTCGATTAGAGCGATGTGTGGCCACAGGCGGCCCATCAAATAGATGCACAATTTTGATGAACATAGCATTTATGTTATGTCTGCCCAAACTGGGATGGTCTTTCCCAAACTGGCTAGACCCCCTCCTCTTGGGCCAGCCCTATTCGTATTGTTGGCCCAAAACCTTGCCGCGGGTCTGACCCATTCTACTGTGGCCTAGCCTGACAAATACACATGGCCTCTGGCCCGCCTGCCAACACTGACCGGCTGAGCGAGCGGTCCCCCCTCCCACCTCAACGTGTGACCTGCATCATGCAGATCATTATCCACTCATTGTCCTCTGCTCCCACACCTGTCCACCCAGGTGACCCTCTATCCATTGTGCTTCCCAGCACTCTGCACTCACTATTCTACTTTCCTCCAGTCGTGCTGCACCACCCACTGCCTCGCCTCTCTTCTTCAGTAATCTCACTAGTGCCAACTACTCCATTATTCTACCCTCAGTGGGTGCCAATCACCCTTGGTGGCAATATTCCATGTTTCAGTGGCCCCTTCTATGGACCACTTCCACTCAACTAAATGTCTGATTTCAAAACCAAAATTTATTCTGAGATCCTTGGATTGAGATCTTCACATACACGAGTTCACACAATGATCCATTGAATATTTCATTTGTCCAAACTTAAATTCCAATGAACCCGTATAATGGGTGAAAAGAAAGATAAACCAACTATATTTTCAGCAAGGATTTATGGTCGTGTTAGTGTGTCCATCTATGTCGATAATCCAAACAAATAAACTAATTGGAAATTAATGATATTCAATTAAAAACATGAATAAAATATCAACAGTATAATAAATCACTCCTTGAATGATCTCGCATCCCCACTGCTCCGGCTTTTATCAACCAAGGATTTGGTAGAGATCACACCTCTATTCGATGAAGAACGGTGAAGAATAGTTGAGAGGAGAGAGAGATAGTAGAGTGAGAGAGAAGGGGTATTAGTGATATCCCTATTTCTTAATTCTTAAACATCTATTTATAGAATCCTCGCTTAACACAGAATCCGAAATTTCCACCAACCTCATTCATGCCTCAACATAGAAAAACACCCAATTATGATCTAAATGGCAGTCTCTGACTTCCAATCAGAGTCCCTCCTCATATGATATTTAGTATGAAATAAGGGGAAAATTTATTCTGTTTAATTATAATTCATCCATGTATATCATTTTCCATATGAGTCTTGTATTGATGAATGTTATTCCCCTCCTAGGGTAAGTAATGACTTCCAGACTCATCCTTAGCCTCATATTTCTGATCTCAACTATTGTTTTAGATATATCTCGTTCCCAACAAGTGAATGGTATAAAAACACCTGATATTATGGTAAAATTTATTTCATTAACCATGGGACATGGAATTTCAGGTCGTCTCAGTGCCAAACTCTGGAAATATATGTATAAATATGCCAATGTCATGAAAGGAAAAAGAGGGTGCCTAGAATATCAGTTAGTATTAACATATTTCCTAGTTTAGGAATTTTTTAATTTTATATATGTATTCCCATAGTATATGGTCAATAATGGATTTTTTTCATTTATAGTTTTTTTATTAAATCATGGGTTTTTAAAGGAATGTTTCTAACATTTTGTTCACATGATGTTGTATCACGTGGATTCCCATGAAGGATTTTTTCATGGATATGTGTTTACATTCATACATTTCGTATTGTGGATATGATTTATTATTTTATCACTTATACATTTCAAATCCTATCATTTTGAATATGATTGGTTTTTATGAAATCAAAAAGAAATAATTTCTAAATGGGTTTGGATTAATATATTTTATTATTAAAACTATTTTTGAAGATAAAATTGAATTATTATTGTTATTATACATTTTATAGACTATATGGTAGTATCCTAATTTGATTTTGGGAAACAACCTAAATTTTCTGGGCATGTTGTAGAATTTTATTTGTATGACCCATGTAATAGGATGGACTTCTTATATCATGTCAACATATCTTTTTATTATTTAGTTCGTAGTAGGATTGTTTGGAGTTGATGATTAGTAACATGGAGAATTATTGGTAATTTATAATTATGATTATTATATTATCCAGTTTGGACTGTATTTTATGGGACATGGATGTATCATTTTTCTAATCCTTAGAATCTTGTTATTTTTTATATTTTAGTAATACTAATGACTTATTTTTATTATTATGTGGCAACTCACCATGATTATGGACAGGCTTGAGCTGAATACCTTGTTATCATGGATTGGTATATTACATCCATGATTCCCTCTCAAACACCAATAATGTTTCTATTGGATGAATTTTTTCCATTCTTATTTTTGGAGAAACAAATATCAGTAGAAAAATTTTATCTTGGGGACTCTAATTATCTCTTTATTTTTGGTTCTTGTGTGTTATTAGGATGCTATTATCATCCTTTGGGATGATATTATGGTTCTACATGATAAGGAAATTAATTTTATGAAATTTTAAAATTATTATAATGGGTATTTTATCTCGTATTCTTGTTTTAGGTTGTTGGGTCCATCTAGTCCTAGAATTTGTGTGTTTCAAAATTCTGAGGTACTCAGGGGAGTCCTAGAGATAATTGGAATTTTTTTGTTGCTTTATAATGGATGTGGGTTAAATTAATAATATAAAATGATTTCATGTATTTAATTCTCTATTAGAAGCTTGGTTATGTGTCTGATTCACAACACAATTTCAATTATTGGCCTATGAGAGGACTCATTATGGGGTTCCTCACAATGTAAAATAAATTGGGGACAAATATTTTAAGGAGAATGATTTTTTATCTGAACATAAAACACAATACAAATGTGATGTGAAAGGATTTTATGTTATAAAAACCTGATGTGATGAATGCCTTAATTAGTTTATTGCGTTTAGTTTTATAAAACACTAAGAACTTTATCCCAAACACTAAGAATCTAGTGCATATCTATCTAGGAGTTTTTGAATCCTTTAAACAATGACTGATTATGGACTTATCATCTTTGATCCAAGGTCAATGGAGGTATATTATAGCACATAACATGCAGTTCTTCAATATGGATCTTTCTATGTCTTTATTCTTTATAATGGAAATTTAAAATCAGAATTCTAGTGGCTCTTCTTTGTTTTCTTGGAGAATTTACAGAATAGTTTCCATTAATGGATTCAGGTCTTACGAGAATGACGATTGGGACATATAATGTTCTTATGATCTTGGGTGATGAATGTTGAAGCCTTTGTGGTAGGTGATTCATTTATTCCCCAAATTATTTATGTGCAATAATATTTATAGCATGGTTTATCCCATTGGATGGTAATCAAATTAAACTAATAATTATAGAAAAAGTTTCATAATTAATTGGTTCTGGTTATTCCATTTTGATGATTTCTTTTATGATTAAAATTTTCCTATTTATTTTCTATACAGTTTCCTTTGTATGTTATGATCCTTACAATGTATTTTAAATTTATGTATTTTTTTATTTGTTTCATGACGAGAATTTCTAACGAACATAAATACAATTTTAGTTGATTAATTATGATAATAACTATAAATGATTAATGTTTTTGTTAATCTTGTGTTTCTATTAATTTTATGGTTTCCAAATGGATGCAATTCACATGATTACTTAAAAGTGTTCATCCATGTTAATAGAATTCATAAATAATGTGAATAATTATAATTCATATGAAGTATTTATATTTCAAAAGGTATGTTAATGAGAATGAAACATTACTATATTCTCAGAATAATTTCTTAATGATAAGTGTATGTTTATCATTCCAAATATTTGTTTAGATTGATACCGTTGGTTTCCCATAATTTAAACATCTAAATAAAGAATATATTAATTCATAATGGAATAAAAATAGTTTTTTTATTAAGATAATTTCTTGGTCTTGTGTTTTGTTATTCACTGGAAGGTTGATTTCAATAGTTTGGAACCATGAGAGCTCCATTATGTATGAAGGTTTGATTTCTTCTTTTTGGGACAACATTTCTTTTTTGGATGTGATTTTTTATTTCTAAATTATATTGTAATGTTCTCAATATTTGATATTATTATTATAATCTAACAATTGTTGGGGATAGTTGAGTTAGGGATGGATGATGTGATGTTAGTGGGGAGGCCTGAATGATGTAAAAGATGTAGACTATTATACTGGAAAGATAAATTGGGATATGCATGTGCGTTTGAAGGATAAAGTCCGACTTGATATAACATGTTAAATATTCATATACATATTCTTGTGATAATTCTACATTCATTCATCAGACAAATATTTTTAATAGTAAATAACAAGGGTTATTATTTCATCCCCATTCCATTTCACAATATTTAAGGGAGCTGGATACGCAGGGTAACCTCTTTCCCATTGTTTGATGTTTATGATAGTTTCCCTACAGTGCCAATATTTTTGAATAATTTTATTAATTAATAATAGCTTATAAAAAATAGTGTTTGTGTTATTTGAATAAAATTTCCAAAAATATGTTAATATTGAGAAACCATTGTCACTTCATGGATTATGTCTTGGAGGAATGGGCTTCACTGTATTGGATAATTAATGTATCATGAAATAATTTTAGTGGTATGTTTAATGGAAAATAAAATAATTATATAATGGTAATTGTAACGCCCCAACCCCAGTTACCCAGAGTCGGTGAATTATTACGTAACATTGGCATGATACAAGGAAATCATGTCTCGAAATACAGATCAGTTTAGTATCATTGGAAATACTAGAGACATTCATAAGGTCAACATTACAACTTAAAAGGAAAAAAACACTAATTTATTCTATTAGAAACATCCAAGATTCTTGGATTATGCATGCAAGTCACTCATAACTATCGTCTTAATATCCAGGGAAAATAAAACATAAGAAAGGGGTGATCTCAAATGCTCATTAAGAGTAAGGAATACAACGTATATAACATAAACATTAGGCATGGTGAATAATTGAAAACACATTCCTTTACAAATAATTAACATGAAAACTTTATTGTAGGAAAATTAGCTTAATAAATAATTCCATAATAAAACATAGTCATGGGTACTATACTAGTAGAATATCCACATTAAATATTAATAGCTAAACTCATAATGATGGAATGCATAATTACAGACATCAAAAAAACATAGTCAACGCCTTGTGCCAAAACTAGAAAAAAGATATTGCCAAGGCCTTATTCCAAGACACTAGTTTGTCTCATGAGACCTTCCGATGCATCGAGGACCTATAGAGGGCTCCACCCATCACTTACTAAGTCCAATTAATTCTTTATATGAAAATGTTTAACAATAATCTAAACATTCATATTAAAACTAGCATACAAAATGTCAATACATTATCCACAAACCTAGAATGGTATAAAAATAGCACTTCCAGAGTCATACATAACTCATTCAATACAATATGGAAGATTTTATTGTAATAGATTAACCTCAATAAATAATAATTATGAATATCAACATAGATGAAAATAATCATCAAAACTATTTGAAATAATTATCCCCCTTTTTTGAAAACATTTAAAAGTCACAATATTTGTCAAGAAGCCGTTTAAAAATATATTTCTTAATCAACGTTTCCCATACCAATTTGAGTCTTTTAAAATGAGTTTTAATTTTAAAACTTAAATATCCATTTAAATAAATCATTAAAACCGTTTTTAAAAAATGGACATTAATGAGTACGATTAAGAATAATAAATCATTAAAACATTTAAAATGAAATTTTAGTTAGAGTTCCAAACAAAAAAAGAGATACACTTGAATACAAATAATTGAGTTAATCAAAACATTATAAATTCATGATAATAAATGGATTTATGATATATTATGTCAATGTACATTATATACACCATATAAAAGTGATTTTTTTTATAGAAACAGTGAAGTCTAAATGGGATGTAAATTGAGATGAAACCTCATATTAAGACTGTATCCTTATATTAAGGGTAAATCAAAATCATAATTATGCTTGAAAAATATAAATACCTTCAATATGATTGGATGTAAATCAATCAGAGGACATTCAAACATATTCTTGTAAAAAACAACACCAATGAATTGGATGTTTAAGTCAACAAATAGTGATTGAGTTAAAATTACTGTTATCGAGATCATATCGATGACATGAGAATTTATCAATGGAGTTATTATTTGTATCAAAAGTATATCCATAGAATGGGGAGTGTAAATTATGAGATAATCAATTGAATAGTGATTCCACACATAATCTTGGAGTAAAATAATCAATGAAGTATGCATAAAGCCGAATGAGTGGAAATTGAAATTTCAAATTCCCTTATCGATTTGGTAAATTATGAAACATACACCCATGAAAGAAGGATCATAAAATTATGATGTATATATACATAAATTAATTTATATTACACAGTTAATACAATCATGGGAATTACAAACAACACATGCAATAAATAAGTGGCGAACAATGGAAATCTCACAGAAGTAAAAGTGAGATAAGAAACCCCATACCTCGTAATTTTCCTTGGTCGAAGGTAGGTTAACCTCCTGTATAATGTTGAAATAGTTGTTATTAAATTATTCAAGAATCATATACATTAATAAGATATCATATATGATCTTTTAACATTACATTGTTAATAATATCTTAGTATTATCGTCATTTCAGTTGTTAACGAATTAATTTACCTTTATATTTTTTATTATGTGAGTAAAATTTATTATTGATGGGATGTATCTTATTGATATCCATATTGATATCATGTATTTAAAAATTATTTTTAATCATCTAATGGAAATTATTCTTGAATGGATACTATGTGGAATGAATCTCATCGTGTTTGTGGGGAC
This sequence comes from Viscum album, assembly GCA_963277665.1. Classification (NCBI taxonomy): domain Eukaryota; kingdom Viridiplantae; phylum Streptophyta; class Magnoliopsida; order Santalales; family Viscaceae; genus Viscum; species Viscum album. Next base: position 248,001,227 of record OY728127.1, read on the forward strand.
GGTAATCCATACATACGCACAGGTGACAATATCATTATTTTGATGTTAAAATAATATATAATTTGATGGTATATCATATATACAGAATAATTATAGTGTTATATTTATTATTTACATCAATTACACATAATTATTATACCCATCGCAATAATAATGTATTGAATAACAATTACACCAAGACGTAGAGAAGATAAGTCGTACGTACGCACGTATCGTGACATGTCATTCAAAGGGTGGATAGAATAATGATTTTTGTTACACCATATTTATAATAAAATCACATTTTATATAATATTATTTAACTATTATTTAAGAATGGTAATAACAAAGAAAAAGGAAGTGGAAGAAGAATGGAACTTGAAAGAGGTGATGGAATATTTTCTCTTTTTTTGGGTTCTTCCTTTTGATTTGATCAAAAGGGGTCATTAGGATGGATTTATATCAAAAGGAATGCAATTAAAATATAGGGAGGATATTTTAGATGGTATTTGATCAATGTTTGGCCGAGGTAAATGGCTTTGAAGGTGTGTATTTGAGAGAATCGGGGGTTCCCTTTTATAAGAGGGGTGAGGGGCACCTTAGGAAAAGCTAGAAGTATTATATTATAATAAAATGATTTTCGGTTTCTAATGGCTCAAAAATTTATTCATTAAAGTCTACGGTGGGGATGGGTCAAAAACCACTCAACCAATATGTTTTAGACAGGTTTGGGCACTATATTAAGTTTATCTTTTAGATTTAACTCTAAGTTAAATAGTTTGACATTTACCATGTCTCTTTGTATTTTAATATTATATAGTTATTAAACAAAAAATATAATTCCATGTGACCCAAAAGTTGTTAAATAATGATACACCTATCATTATATAAGTCCATTGGCCGAACCATAGATTTTTTGGAATAGAATATCAATTAATAATATAATAATTTTTTTAAAACCCGTTTATATCAATTTTGACACTATTTGGTATTTTGTTTATAAATTTATAAAAACATTATTATTTCGAAAAAATTCATTTACCCAACCCTAAAATGTAATATTATCCTATGAAATTAGGTTCATTCATTAAAAGTCTCAAATTACATTTATTTGTATATTTATAATATCAATTATTTTAATATTTCATTAATTAAGTAATTACTGCTTCATCATTGTGTCATAAATAAATTAAATTATTTAATGTCTAAAAACTATAAATAGAATACCATTATGTAGTAAATAGTTTCAGATTTCTAATCAATATTTATATTCGAATTGATCTTATTTATAACCATATGCTAAAACGATTTTACTTATTAATCTTTGATGTTAACTCTTTTAACTCTTCTTTGAATTAAATAATAATAAATGTCTTAATCTAAACCAAGTGGACCAAAGAGGTTCATATTTTATTCCTAAGGTTGTTTTTGGTCTAATTATACTTATCCAATAGAATTAGGACATGTATTCGGGTAATAATATTATAATTTTTACCCTTAATTACCATATTTACTTTTAACAGTGGTAAATAAAAGTAAAAGTTTACTATTCACTGAAAATTATTTTCATTTTGTAGAGCCACATTTTGCTTACATATATCAACCGTGTCTCTTGGATTTTTGAAATTCCACTAATAGAAGCAGTAAAATTATGTTTTATGTGAATGTGAAAGTTCTCCTAAGAGGTGGGTAAAAGACTGTGAAAAGTTCAATAAAATTTTTATATATCTAAAATTATTATAATATAACTCCAATGAATAACATTGAACATATATTGGTATTATGTATCTATTTTGACTTAAAATACATTTAAATATAATAAATTATTATTTAAATAAAAATTCGGTTTTAAATTATATCTTAGTTTTTTTCACTATTCATAAAAAGTAGAATTTTTTCAGAAAAATAACAAAAAATCAACCAAAGCTAATTTCAATATTCTGAATCCAAAAATGAAGTCCATTTGAAAAGATTAAATTTATAAAAATTTCAAAAAATCGGTTTTACTATTCACAATGACTAGTTTTATTGGACACTGTGTGTTAGAATCTCGAAGTTGTGTATAATGAAAGTTATTTAATTATTCAAATGGAAACATACAATGGAATATTGGGGTGTTATATTCTTCCCCCTTTTGGAAATTGCATCCTCACAAATTTTATAATTTGTCTTTGGAACATAATTGAATGTCCCACATCAGAAAAAGAGTCAATAAATCAATCACTTGTAATGAAATAAAGAGAAGTACAAAGGTCACCCGAGATAACCTATAACCGGATTTCATGTAGAAAGACAAATATATGGATGATAAACTAAGTTTCAAGTTTTGATGGAGAGGGATAGAAAACATGATCATGAGAACATTAACAACAAGAAAACCAAAAACATGTGATGGAACAAACGGTCATTAGTTTTACCAATATGAAAAGTAAATGGAAAAAGTATTTTTAACTTCCATTTCATAAAGATGAGGAATATATTTATGAGATTGACCTAAAACATAAGGATATATACTTACTTTTTATGTAGAGTTTCATTTGTTATTAAATTTCTACTACAAACTCATTTTTATTAAAGGATGAGTATAAAAGATGACTTGGTCACACCAGAAGATCTAGAATCAACTTCTAGATAATCACATAATTCACAAAGAATAAACAATATATTTACAATGACTTTAGAGTTTAATGAAAACCAAAATTGTTAGTACAAGATCAGATGATCCCCTAAAAGGATATTCTTTTAGAGAAAGAAACCATAATCTTATTTCCTAAAATTAAACCAACAATACCCCAAATTTAATTAAATATCATTAAATAAAAAAATGTAATTAAAATCATTCAATATAATCCAAACTAATATTTAATCCCAAAACGTAAAAGAATTTGGTTCTGTAGTCTTCCATGTTAAATTGTATATCTAAATAACATCGACTACTCTTAAAGTAACATATTTAAAATTAATTAACCTAATCCCATATTCTCTATTATAGGTTAATAATTTCCATAAATAACCCAAATAATTATAAATCCACAATAAAAACATAGATAAAAATCCACCATTACACCTCAAATGAAATCTCATAGTATACTATTTTCCGTAGGCATATAGTGTTCCCAAAAGAGCGAACATCTTCCAAAATAACATTTGTCACTTAATCACCAAATCAATTTTTCTATAATAATGGTATTAATTTGATAAAACATAATATCCCAAATCATCTTATTATTGATCAATAAAATCATTTAACTAAAATTAATTAGTCACACTAACCAGGGACTTCACGTAGTCCAGTGGTATACGATAAATCTCAATCGCACTCTGGTTGTGGGTTCGATTCCCACGGCTTTTTTTTGATGTGACGGGTTTTCACACGGTCTTAAGGTTTCCCTTCTTCAAAAACTATATTTTATAACATTACCAAAATGAGATAATTCCTCAAAATAACCAAAACATAATTTAACGACAATTGTTATCTTATACCTTTCATTTTCATCCCTAAATATAATAACTTTTAATTGGCTCAAATTCAAGGATAATATAAAACCAAATGGTTATTTATAACTATATACACAAGAGAAAAGATAATTCTTCCTCAAATAACATTTTCACATGATAAATTGCAGGGTGAAAATATATGCGAATATTCATCCAAAGTAATCTCAACAACAAAGAGCACTAATAACTTTAAACATTTTCCATCCATTTATTTCCACATAGATTCTTCTTTGACCAAGAGTTTATCCTATAGAATAGGGCATTGACTTGGGTGATTACATGGTCTCTTGAATTTAAAAAAATGACAGTAATTGGAATCTTAGGGTCAATTTTATTTTCTTCCACAGTTCTCTTTATTTTTCCTTGGGAATTATTTACTTTATGCCCCTCTTTGCCACACATAAATCATTTATTTGTTCAATTGAGAAACTTTCCTGGGTTTCTCCTTCCAAATTTCTGGAATAATAAAAATTGAGATTTCTTCTCTCCATGGTCTCCACAGTTGGAGATCTTATCATTCACTTCCTTTGTATTCTTTGTTGAGTCCAGGCGCTAGTTGATATATATGTTGGTGATCATATTTTTGGAAAAATGATTTGGAATGAAGACAATATATTGACACATATCGAAATTCCATTTTGTTTTTCATTTCCACCATTGTTCCCACCTTATACATCAGGTTATATGTTACTATGACTTCCTTGGAATACAACCATTAACTAAAACTAGAAAACATTGTGTGTGTAAGAATAGTCATAAAATTTTTAAGAAAATATCATCACACCTTATTTTCAATAAAAACCACGCTAGTATTAACCAAGGTAATTTATTACCATCTTATATTAAAATCCTTCAAATATGTTTGTAAAGAAAATGTAAATTATCCTAATCATATCCCCCAGGAGTGTCGTAACCGAGAATGCACCAAGGCATGTTGTCGTGAACTAGTTCTCGTTCGAGTCTTGCTCAAAGCAGCGTTTTCGTGTTTTACCATGAGGTACATCTATACCAGAGCCGCCTCTACCTACTCATATCCAGGCAGGGACGTATTGTTGGGAAAACTCACAAAATCTCTATAATTCCAAAATTTTATGAAGTTATTCTATACTAATCCTCAAATTATATCTAAGGTATATGTGCTCTAATTAGAGATTATCTAAATCTAGTTTCCATGTTTTTTACTAAACATCCTCTGATACCAAATATAACACCCTGACCCGAGATACCTAGATTCGGTGAATTATTACATAACATTGTCATGATACACGGAAATCATGTCCCGATAGACTGATCAGTTTAGTTGCCTTGGAAATACTAGATACATTTATAAGGTCAACATTACAACATGAATGGAAAAACAACACTAAATTATTCTATTTGAAACATCCAAGCTTCCAAGATTATGCCTCCAAGTCACTCATAACTAACTTCTTCATATCCAGGGAAAATAAAACATAAGAAAGGGGTGAGCTCAAATGCCTAGTAAGAGTAAGCAATACAGCGGAAGATAACATAAACATCAGGCACGGTGAAAAATTGAAAACAGATGCCTTTACAAATAATTAACATGAAATCATTATGGCAGGAATATGAGCTGAATAAATAATTCCATAATAAAACATAGTCATGGGTATTCTACTAGTCGAATATCCACATGAAATGTCAATATCTAATCTCATGATGATGGAATTCATATAGTCGGAGATCATAACCACATAGACAAGGAATTGTGCCAAGACTACAAATAATCTTTTCTCAAGGCCTTGTGCCAAGACACTAGATTGTCTCATTAGACCTACCAATGCATTGAGGAGCTATAGCGGGCACCACCCGTCACTTACTAAGTCCAATTCATTCCTAAAATGAAAAGGTTGAAACATAATCTGAACATTTGTATTAAAACTAGCATACGAAATGTCAAAACATTATCCACACACCAGGAATGGTATAAAAATAGCACATCCACAGTCAATCATAACTCAAACAATACAATATGGAAGATTTTATTGTAACACATTAACCTATATCAAGAATAATGAAGGATATCTATAGAGATGAAAATAATTTTCATTACTATTTGATAGAAATATCCCCCTTTTTTATGAAAACATTTAAAAGTCACATTACTTGTCAAAAATCCATTTAAAAATATATTTTTGAATCAAAGTGTCCCATACCACATTGAATCTTTTAAAAGGAGTTTTAAATTTTAAAACATTAATGTTCATTTATAAAAATCATTAAAACCCATTTTAAAATGTGGACATTAAAGAGTATGATTAAGAATAATAAATATTTAAAACAGTTAGAATTTCATTTTAGTTAGAGTTCCTAAAAAAAGAGAGACACTTGAATACAAATAATTGAGGTAATAAAAACCTTATAATATCATGAGAATAAAGGGATTCATGATATACTATGTCAATGTAAATTATATAAACCATATAAAAGTGATTTGCTGTATAGAAATAATGAAGTCTCAATGGAATGTAAATTGAGATGAAATCTCTAATGAAGACTGTATCCAAAGGTTAAGGATAAATCAACGAAATAATTATGTGTGAAAAATATAAATACACTCAATATGATTGGATATTCAGTGTAAATCAATCATAGGACATTCTCACATAATCTTGTAAAAAAAGAATACTAATGAATTGGATGTTTAAGTCAAAAAATGGAGATTGAGTTAAAATTACTGTTATTGAGATCATATCGATGACTTGAGAATTTATCAATGGAGTTATTATTTGTATCAAAAGTATATCCACGTATAGGGGAGTGTAAATTGTGACATAATAAATTGAATAATGATTCCACACATAATCTTGGTGTAAAGTAATCAATGAAGTATGCGTAAAGCCGAATGAGTGGAAATTGAAATTTCAAATTCCCTTATCAATTTGGTAAATTATGAAATATACACCCATGAAAGAAGGATCATAAAATTATGATGTATATATCCATAAATTAATTTATATTACATAATGAATACAATAATGCACATTACACACACCACATGCAATAAATAAGTGGTGAACAATGGAAATCTCACAGATTTAAAAGTGAGATAAGAAACCCCTTAAATTGTAATTTTCCTTGGTTGAAGGATGGTTCACCTTCTATATAATGTTGAAATAATTGTTATTAAATTATTCAATAATAATATACATTAACAATATATCATATATGATCTTTTAACATTACTTTGTTAATAATATCTTAGTATTATCGTCGTTTCGGTTGTTAACGAATTCAATTTCCTTTATATTTTTTATTATGTGAGTAAAATTATATATTTATGGGTTGTATCTTATTGATATCCAAATGATATCATGTCTTTAAAAATTATTTTTAATCATATAATGGAAATTATTCTTGAATAGATACGATGGGGAATGAATCTAATCGTGTTATTGGGGACTGTAATCCGTACGTACGCATGGGTGACAATATCATTATTTTGATGTTAAAAGAATATATAATTTGATGGTATATCATATATATAGAATCATTATAATGTTATATTTATTATTTAAATCAATTACACATAATTATTATACCCATCCAAATAATAATGTATTGAATAACAATTACATCAAGATGTGGAGACGGTAAGCCGTACGTATGCACGTATGGTGACATGTCATTCAAAGGATGGATAGAATAATGATTTTTGTTGTACCACATTTATAATAAAGTCACATTTTATAGAATATTCTTTAGCTATTATTTTAGAATGGAAACAACAAATAATAAGGAAGTGGATGAAGAAAGGAACTTGAAAGAGGTGAAGAAATATTTTCTTTTTTTTTCGGGTTCTTCCTTTTGATTTGATCAAAAGGGATCATTAAGATGGATTTATATCAAAAGTAATGCAATTAAAATGTAGGGAGGAAATTTTATAGGGTATTTGATCAGAGTTTGGCTGAGACAAATGGCTTTGAAGGTGTGTATTTGAGAGAAGGGAGGTGCCCTTTTATAAGAGGGGTGAGGGGAACCTTAGGAAAATCTAGAAGTATTATATTATAATAAAATGATTTTCGGTTTCTAATGGCTCAAAAATTTATTCATTAAAGTCTAAGGTGGGGATGGGTAAAAACCACTCAACCAATTGGTTTTAGACAGGTTTGGGTCCTATATTAACTTTATTTTTAGATTTAACTCTATGTTAAATAGTTTGAAATTTACCATGTCTCTTTGTATTTTAATATTATATAGTTATTAAACATAAAATATAATTCCAAGTGGCCCACAAGTGGTTAAATAATGATACACCTATCATTATATAAGTCCATTGGCCAAACCACAGATTTTTTGGAATAGAATATCAATTAATAATATAATATTTGTTTTAAAAACTCTTTTATATCAATTTTGACACTATTTGGTATTTTTTTTATAAATTAATAACAAAATTATTATTCTGAACAAATTCATTTACCCAACCCTAAAATGTCATATTATCCTATAAAATTAGTTTCATTCAAAAAAAGTCTCGAATTGCATTTATTTGTATATTTATAATATCAATTATTTGAATATTTCATTAATTAAGTAATTACTGCTTCATCATTGTGTCATAAATAAATTAAATTATTTAACGACTAAAAACTATAAATAGAATATCATTATGTAGTAAATAGTTTCAGCTTTATAATGAATATTTATAGTCGAATTTATCTTATTTATAACCGTATGTTAAAACTGTTTTAGTTATTTAACTTTGATGTTAACTCTTTTAACTCTACTTTCAATTAATTAATAAAAATGTCCTAATCTAATCCAAGTAGACCAGAGAGGTTCATATTTTATTCCTAATGTTGTTTTTGGTCTAATTATACTTATCAGATAGAATTAGGACATGTATTAGGGTAATAATAATATAATTTTTACCCTTAATTACCATATTTACTTATAACAGTGGTAAATAAAAGTAAAAGGTTACTATTCACTGAAAATTATTTTCATTTTATAGAGCCACATATTACTTACAGATATCAACCATGTCTCTCAGATTTTTGAAATTCCACTCACAGAAGCAGTAAAATTATGTTTTATGTGAATGTGAAAGTTCTCCTAGGCGGTGGGTAAAAGACTGTGAAAAGTTCAATAAAATTTTTATATATATATAATTATTATAATATAACACCAATGAATAACATTGAACATATATTGTTATTATGTATCTATTTTGACTTAAAATAAATTTAAATAAAATAAATAATTATTTAAATAAAAATTCAGTTTTAAATTATAACTTAGTGTTTTTCACTATTCATAAAAAATATAATGTTTTCAAAAAAAAAACAAAAAATCTCCCTAAGCTAATTTCAATATTCTGAATCCAAAAATGATGTCCATTTTGAATGATTAAATTTATAAAAATTTCAAAAAATCAGTTTTACTATTCATAAGGACTAGTTTGATTGGACATGGTGTGTTAGATTCTCGAAGTTTCATATAATTCAAGTTATTAAATTATTCAAAGGGAAACAAACTATGGAAAATTGGGGTGTTAAATTCTTCCCCCATTTTGGAAATTGCGTCCTAAAAAATTTTATAATTTGTCTTGGGAACATAATTGAACGTCCCACATCAGAAAAAGAGTCAATAAAACTATCACTTTTAAAGAAATAAAGAGAAGTACAAAGGTCACCCGAGATAACCTATAACTGGATTCCATGTAGAAAAACATAGATATGGATGATAAACTAAGTTTCAACTTCTGATGGAGAGGGGTAGAAAACATGATCAGGAGAATGTTAACAACAAGAAAACCAAAAACTTGTGATGGAACAAACGGTCATTAGTTTCCCAGTATGAAAACTAAATGGACAAAGTATTTTTAAGTTCCATTTCATAAAGATGAGGAATATATTTATGAGATTGACCTAAAACATAAAGAGATATACTTACTTTTTAAGTATAGTTTCATTTGTTATTATGTTTCTACTACAAACTCATTTTTTTAAACGATGAGTATACAAGATGACTTGGTCACACCAGAATATCTGGAATCAACTTCTAGATAATCACATAATTCACAACGAATAATATATATATTTACCTTGAATTTAGAGGTTAGTGAAAACCAAAATGGTTAGTAAAAGATCAGATGAGCCCCCAAAAGGATATTCTTTTAGAGAAAGAAACTGTAATCTTATTTCCTGAAATTAAACCAACAGTACCCCAAAGTTAATTTAATATCATTAAAGAAAAAAAATTTAATTAAAATCATTCAACATAATCCAAACTAATATTTAATCCCAAAATATAGGATAATTTGGTTCTGTAGTCTTCCATGTTAAATTGTATATCTAAATGACATCGACTACTCATAAAGTCACATATTTAAATGTAATTAACCTAATCCCATATTATATATTATAGGTTAATAATTTCCATAAATAACCCAAATCACTATAAATACACAATAAAAACATAGATAAAAATCCACCATTACTCCTCAAATTAAATATCATAGTATTCTATTTTCCGTAGGCAAATAGTGTTCCCAACAGAGTGAACATCTCCTAGAATAACATTTATCACTTAATCACCAAATCATTTTTCTATAATAATGGTATTAATTTGATAAAACATAAGATCCCAAATCAACTTATTATGGATCAATAAAATCTTTTAACTAAAAATAATTAGTCACACAAACCAGGGACTTCACATAGTCCAGTGGTATGCGATAAATCTCAATCGCACTCTGTTTGTGGGTTCGATTCCCACAGCTTTGTCTGATGTGATGGGTTGTCACACAGTCTTCATGTTTCCCTACTTCAAAAACTATATTTTATAACATTAAAAAAATGAGATAAATTCCTCAAAATAACCATAACATAATTTAACAACAATTATTATCTTATACCTTCCATTTTCATCCCTAAATATAATAAATTGTAATTGCCTCAAATTCAAGGATAATGTAAAACCAAATGGTTATTTATAACTATACCCACAAGAGAAAAGATAATTCTTCCTCAAATATAATTTTCACATGATAAATTGCAGGGTTACAGATATAATAGAAAATTCATCCAAAGTAATCTCAACAACAAAGAGCACTAATACCTTTAAAAAATTTCCATCCATTTATTTCCACATAGATTCTTCTTTGACCAAGAGGTTATCCTATTGAAGAGGGCATTGACTTGGGTGATTTCATGGTCTCTTGCATTTACAAATATAACAGTAATTGGAATCTTTGGATCAATTTTATTTTCTTTCATAGTACTCTTTATTTTTCCTCGGTAATTCTTTACTTTATGCCCCTCTTTGCCACACATAAAGCATTTCTTTGTTCAATTGAGAAACTTTCCTAGGTGTCTCCTTCCACATTTCTAGATTTATGGAAATTGAGCTTTCTTCTCTCCATGGTCTCCACAGTTGGAGCTCTTATCATTAACTTCCTTTATCTTCTTTGTTGAGTCCATGAGTTGGTTGATATATATGTTGTCGATCATATTTATTGAAAACTGATTCGGCATGAAGACAATATCTTTACGCATATCAACATTCCATTTTTTTCTCATTTCTACCAATGTTCCCACTTTTTACATCATGTTCTATGTTACTATGACTTCCTTGTAATACAACCATTAACTAAAACTAGAAAACATTGTGTGAGTAAGAATAGTCATAAAATAATTTAGAAAATATCATCACACATTATTTTCAATAAAAAACAACCTAGTATTAACCAAGGTTATTTCTTCTCATCTTATATTAAAATCCGTCAAATATTTTTGTAAAATAAATTTAAATTATCTTAATAATATCCCTCAAGAGTGCCGTAACCTAGTGTGCAGCAAGGCCTGTTGTCGTGCACCAGTTCCCGTTCGAGTCTAGCTCAAAGTAGTGTTTTTGGGTTTTATCCCGAGGTACATCTATGCCAGAGCCGCCTCAATCTACTCGTAACCAGACAGGGACGTATTATTTGGAAAACTCACAAAATCTCTACAATTCCAAAATATTACGAAGTTCTTCTATACTAATCCTCAAATTCTATCTAAGGGCTATGTGCTCTAATCAGTGTTTATCTAAATCTAGTTTCTGAGGTTTTTGCTAAACTTCCTCTTATACCAACTATAACACCCCGACCCCAGTTACCCAGATTCGGTGAATTATTACATAACATTGGAATGATTCAAGGAAATCATGTCCCTATTGACTGACCAGTTTAGTAGTCTTGGAAATACTAGATACATTTATAAGGTCAACATTACAACATGAAAGAAAAAACAAAACTAAATTATTCTATTTGAAACATCCAAGATTCAAAGATTATGCCTCCCATTCACTCATAACTAACTTCTTCATATCCAGGGAAAATAAAAAATAAGAAAGGGGTGAGCACAAATGATCAGTAAGAGTAAGCAATACAGTGGAAGATAACATAAACATTAGGCATGGTGAATAATTGAAAACACATTCTGTTAAAAATAATTAACATGAATGCGTTATGGAAGGAATATGAGCTGAATAAATAATTCCATAATAAAATATAGTCATGGGTATTCTACTAGTCTAATATCCACATGAAATATCAATAGCTAATCTCATGATGATGGATTGTATATTGTCGGAGATCATAACTACATATTCAAGGCCTTGTTCCAAGACTAAAAATAATCTTTTCTCAAGGACTTTTGCCAAGAACTAGTTTATCTCATTAGACCTACCAATGTATCGAGGAGCTATAGCGGTCACCACCCGTCACTTACTAATTCCAATTCATTCCTCATATGAAAAGGTTTAAACATAATCTGAACATTCGTATTAAAACTAGCATACGAAATGTCAATACTTTATCCACACAACATGAATGGTATAAAAATAGCACATCCATAGTAAAACATAACTCAAACAATACAATATGGAAGATTTTTTTGTAACACATTATCCTCTATCAAGAATAATAAAGGATATCGACAGAGATGAAAATAATCATCAATGATATTTGAGAGATATATCCCCCTTTTTCATGAAAACATTTAAAAGTCACACTATTCGCCAAGAATCCATTTAAAAATAGATTTTTGAATCAAAGTGTCCCATACGACTTTGAAACATTTAAAAGGAGTTTTAATTATAAAACATTATTGTTCATTTATAAAAATCATTAAAACCATTTTTATAATGCTGACATTAAAGAGTATGATTAATAATAATAAATCTTTTAAACAGTTAGAATGTTATTTTAGTTAGAGTTCCTAACAAAAAGAGAGACAATTGAATACAAATAATTGAGGTAATAAAAACCTTATAATATCATGAGAATAAAGGTATTCATGATATACTATGTCAATGTAAATTATATACACCATATAAAAGTGATTTTCTCTATAGAAATAATTATGCTTAATGGAATGTAAATTGAGATGAAATCTCTTATGAAGATTGTATCCAAAGGTTAAGGATAAATCAAAGATATAATTATGTGTGAAAAATATAAATACACTCAATATGATTGGATATTCATTGTAAGTCAATCATAGGAAATTCTCACATATTCTTGTAAAAAAACAACACTAATGAATTGGATGTTTAAGTCAACAAATGGAGATTGAGTTAAAATTACTGTTATCGAGATCATATCGATGACTTGAGAATTTATAAATGGAGTTATTATTTGTATCAAAAGTATATCCAAAGAAAAGGGAGTGTAAATTATTACATAATCAATTGAATAGTGATTCCACACATAATCTTGGAGTAAAATAATCAATGAAGTATGCGTAAAGCCGAATGAGTGGAAATTGTAATTTCAAATTCCCATATCGATTTGGTAAATTATGAAACATACACCCATGTAAGAAGTATCATAAAATTATAATGTATATATCCATAAATTAATTTATACTGCACAATTAATACAATCATGGGAATTACACACACCACATGCAATAAATAAGTGGTGAACAATGGAAATCTCACAGAATTAAAAGTGAGATAAGAAACCCCTTACTACATAATTTTCCTTGGTCGAAGGTAGGTTAACCTGCTGTATAATGTTGAAATAATTGTTATTAAATTATTCGATAATCATATACATTAATAAGATATCATATATGATTTTTTTACATTACTTTGTTAATAATATCTTACTATTATTGTCGTTTTGGTTGTTAACGAATTCATTTTCCTTTATATTTTTTATTATGTGAGTAAAATTTGTTATTGATGGGATGTATCTTATTGATATCCAGAATGATATCATGTCTTTAAAAATTATTTTTAATCATATAATGGAAATTATTATTGAATGGATACGATGGGGAATGAATCTCATCGTGTTTGTGGGGACAGTAATCCGTACGTACGCACGAGCGACAATATCATTATTTTGATGTTAAAATAATATATAATTTGATGGTATATAATATATACAGAATCATTATAATGATATATTTATTATTTAAATCAATTACACATAATTATTATACCCATCCAAATAATAACGTACTGAATAACAATTACACCAAGACGTGGAGACGGTAAGCCGTACGTACGCCCGTATGGTGACATGTCATTCAATGGATGGATAGAATAATGATTTTTGTTGTACCATATTTATAATAAAATCAAATTTTATAGAAGATTATTTAGCTATTATTTTAGAATAGAAAAAACAAAGAAAAAGGAAGTGGAAGAAGAAAGGAACTTGAAAGAGGTGATGGAATATTTTCTTTTTTTTCGGGTTCTTCCTTTTGATTTGATCAAAAGGGCTCAATAGAATGGTATTATATCAAATGGAATGCAATTAAAATTTAGGGAGGATATTTTAGAGGGTATTTGATCAGATTTTGGCCGAGACAAATGGATTTGAAGCTGTGTATTTGAGAGAAGGGTGGTGCCCTTTTATAAGAGGGGTGAGGGGCACCTTAGGAAAAGCTAGAAGTATTATATTATAATAAAATGATTTTAGGTTTCTAATGGCACACAAATTTATTCATTAATGTCTACGGTGTGGATGGGTCAAAAAACACTCAACATATAGGTTTTAGACAGGTTTGGGTCACTATATTAACTTTATATTTTACATTTAATTCTAAGTTAAATAGTTTGACATTTACCATGTCTCATTGTATTTTAATAATATATAGTTATTAAACATAAAATATAATTCCAAGTGACCCACAAGTGGTTAAATAATTATACACCTATCATTATATATGTACATTGGCCGAACCATATATTTTTAGGAATAAAATATCAATTAATAATATAATCTTTTTTAAAAACTCTTTTATATCAATTTTGACACTATTTGGTATTTTTTTAATAAATTTATAACTACTTTATTATTTCGAAAAAATTCATTTACCCAACCCTAAAATGTCATATTATCCTATAAAATTAGTTTCATTCATAAAAAGTCTCAAATTACATTTATTTGTATATTTATAATATCAATTATTTTAATATTTCATTAATTAAGTAATTACTGCTTCATCATTGTTTCATAAATAAATTAAATTATTTAATGTCTAAAAACTATAAATACAATACAATTATTTAGTAAATAGTTTCAGATTTATAATGAATATTTATAGTTGAATTTATCTTATTTATAACCGTATGTTAAAACTGTTTTAGTTATTAAACTTTGATGTTAACTCTTTTAACTCTTCTTTGAATTAAATTATAATAAATGTCCTAATCTAATCCAAGTGGACCAAAGAGGTTCATATTTTATTCCTAATGTTGTTTTTGGTCTAATCATACTTATACAATAGAATTAGTACATGTATTAGGCTAATAATAATGTAATTTTTACCCTTAATTACCATATTTACTTTTAATAGTGGTAAATAAAAGAAAAAGGTTACTATTCACTGAAAATTATTTTCATTTTATAGAGCCACATTTTACTTACATATATCAACCGTGACTCTCGGATATTTGAAATTAAAGTCACAGAAGAAGTAAAATTATGTTTTATGTGTGTGATGACCCAGACCCCCCTTGGTCCCTTCCTTTGCCAAAAATCTGGTTTCCTTGCAGGGTACCGATCGGTGAGAACGATCGGTGAGACCGATCGGTGCGACCGATCGGTGAGACCGGCCGACGTCGCCCGGCCTTGCCAAGTTGTTCCAGTAACGTTCCTTTTTCGCAAATAGGGTTTTAAACCCTATTCTGCCTTGTTAAAAATATCTTGGGAATCCGAAACGCGCACAAAGGTTTTAATTAAATGCTTCATTAATTCATGGGTCGGTTAAAACCACCCAGTGCCATTAATGATGAGTCAAGCCACGTGGTCAACCCACGACTCCCTCGTCTCCCGTGGTTTTGTGTTTTCATCTCGACCGTCCCCAGCTCTTATAAATTAAGGGTTAGGCCGTGGCTTCCCCCCTTCTTCGATCGTGGCTCTTCTGGTGCATCGGGACCGCCGCATCGTTATCCGTAAAGTTCCGCGCCCCCGGCCTAAGCGTCGATCATCCGTCAACAAGTAGGGAATTTCTCTCGTCTCTCACTTTTGTGTATCATGCGGGGTGGGCGTCACTTCTGTTCCTATGGAATTGGTTGAACCAAACCCTAATGAAGATAATAAACGAAGTTCTAAAGGAAGAAGGGGAAGGGGTTGTGATCGTTGTTATGCTTTATCTTGTGATCATCCCTTTTGTTGTACTGGTTTATGTTTTCTGAAAATTGAGGCCGTTGGTGGTCGTGTATGTGCACTTGAATCCCCTCGTGATGTTTTAAATGGGTTGCTGAAATTGTGAACTCCTGCTGTGAAATTGGTTAACCACGTATATCCGGCTGAATAATTGAAAGTACTAGGATCAACCCTTCTGTGATAACTAACGGATAGAACACATGGAATTTTGAAATCATGGAGTGTGTTAAGTCGTTTAAATCTGAAAATCCCTGACTTGTGTTGGTAGTGGTTGTTGGTCGTTTTCCCTTGGGGCCGTTTGCTGGAAATGTGGGAGGGGATGGGATCCCCCGTTCTTTTATACTCTCGGTGGCTGTGTGAATTTGGGGGATGGGATCTCCTGTTGGTATGGTTTCAGTGGTTGTGAGTTTCTATCACAAATTGGGGAGAGATCCTCTGTTGGCAGAACCGGGTGTGAGTGTTTTGGTTGATCTATGCTTTGACGTTTTCCTTGGTTATGCTTATGGTAGTTGCCCAGTAGTGCTTAAAATCATTTGAACATTTTAACTGAACGTGAAACAAGAATTGGGACAAATGGTTTTGTGGGCAAGGATCGTGAACTGTGACTCGGACGCTGTGGTATTGTGTTCTGTAGGTTTGCTAGGAAAACCTACGTTTTGGGTGAGTGTTTGTTACCTATATCTATACTTGTAGCTTTGTGTTTTTTTATTCGCGCCCCACCCAAGTTGAGTACTTAGTTCCGAACACCCCCATTTATGGGGGGAAGGTTGTTTTTTCCAACACTTTACTTAGTGGCTGGTTATTAGCTCCTTTTCTGCTCCCTTTCCCGGATAGCCCAAGTACCTTCGGGCAGGCTGTGATGGCCTGAAATCCATTATTATCCCAAGAACCATCGGGCAGGGTGTTGTGGTGGTTGGCCAGGTGTGTGTGGCAGGTGGTTTCCCAAGTGTCTTCGGGATGAGGCCCAGGTGTTTTCGGGCGTGGCAGTGGATCCTTTAGCCCAGTGGTCTTCGGGCGTAGCGGTGGTTGTTCTGGCCTAGGTGTTTGCAGGCATGGTTACATGTGACAGTTGAGGCCCAGGTGTGTGCGGGCGGGATTTGGCAGTGGGACTGCGTGTGGTTGTGGCCCAGGTGTGTGCGGGCGGGTGTGGCAGTGGGACTGCGGTGAGAATGGCGGGATTGGTCCGATGCGTAGGATGTCTCAATAACCAGTGGGGAAGTGGCGCGGGGTACCCAAACATCGATGTGCTCTTATTATATATATTACTTGACTTGCGTTATTTGGGGAGTGAGCCTTGGTGAGGCCTGGGATGGATAGTTTGCCTTGTTAGTTGTTTGGTTCACTCTTTTCTCACGGGACTTTAGTACGTTCCCCCACTTGTGCACGAGAGTCTTGGTTTTCCCTACTGAGTGTACTTGTATGCTCACCCTACATTTACTTTCAGGTTTCCATGAGGTCTTCGGGGATCACGCAGGACCTTACTAGCTCGGACTTTTGGAGCAGTTGCAGTTGCTTCTCTCTTCTTTTTGGTACTTACCCTGTAGTCAGCTTTTTGCACTTTGTGGCTTTCACTTTGAAACATGCATGTGGGGATGGTTTACTTTTGGCTTTACTTTTCTTTCTACCTTGGTGTTGTTGGGTTTTCTCCTCCTTATCTTTCGAATCCTATTAAATAAAAAGGGTAATGCCTTCCATTTGAGAGAATTTCCTATACCCTTGGTGCTAGTCGCCACTCCGGGACCTGTTGAAGGCGGGTTTCAGGGGTCATTATCTCTCCTTCAACTTAAAGAAGGAAGGGCCTGGCAATCTGCTGACCCTTCCCTCCTTTTGGTGAAGGTGGGTCGTGACAGAATGGTATCAGAGGCTAAGGTTGAGAGATAGGATGGAGTATGGAGTTAGGCACAGTAAGGATTGCATGGGATGGTAAGGCAACAGCGTTGGGTGACCTTGGTGCGTGAATTAGGCCAGGGAGGACCGGCTAGGACACGGGATTTTAGGGCCCCCCGTGATCCGATGCAAGGACTCTGGACCTACCGAACGACCAAGTGAGGCCACACTGATTGCAGGGTAGAGACCCTAGGAAAGGTACATGCATCATAAATGACTTGTGTTCTTGTGTTTCTGGGATGTCTTGGGAAATTAAGAATAAATTAAATCTTAATAAGTTTTGAGAACGGTTTTCTTTGCACTACTGGGCTTAGGCATTCCTTGTTTACCTTGCAGCTATGGCACCTGGGAGGCGACCACGTGTGGTACAGGCGATCGAGACTCCTGAGACTACTTTGGCCAATCGGCAGAGAGCTGATCAGGAGGAAGAGGACGACCAGTGGCAGAAGACTCTTCGAGCCTTTCAGCGACAGGCCCTCGAGAAATATGAGGGCAGCACCTCCGACATGAAGACGGAAGGCTGGCTGGAGGAGCTAGTCATAGCCTTCGGCCTGATTCGGGCCCCGACGGAGTACTGGGTTCCTCTGGCTGTTAGCCAGATGCGAGGTGCGGCACGTCAGTGGTGGATGCTTCACCTGGGGAGTAGAAAAGAGTCTGAGGTTGCTTGGGCGGACTTCGAGAAGGAGTTCCGGGCGGAATTTCTCTCCTCGACAATGAAGGCGGAGAAGAGGCAAGAGCTACTCTCCCTCCAGCAGGGGAGCATGTCCGTGAGGGAACTTGGAATCAAGTTCAAGGACCTCCTGTGTTTTGCTCCGAACCTCTTTCCCGATGAGGAGACTCGGGCAAGACGTTTGGAGGAGGCGCTCCGACCCTCCCTCCAGTATGCTGTTACCCCCTTTACCCTTCCGACATACTTAGAGGTTCAGAAGAAGGCTGAAGTGGTGGAAAGGATGCATGCTCTAGGCGGACTGTCACGAGAAGGGATCCAGCTGGGACCATCGAAGGGGAAGGCCGTCAGCACCAGGCCTCCAGCATCGGGACCCTCCAGGTTCCGACCCACAGGGAGCAGGCCGCAGCAGTTTCAGTTTCGATCCCCTGGCCCACGTTCTTTCCCTTCAGGCTCGGGACCACGGTGCTTCATCTGCGGGAGCCCTGGACATCTTCGGAGTCAGTGCCCCAATCGGGTACAGTACAGCAGTGGCAGTCATCCCCAGCGTCCGCCGCAGCAGCAGCTCCCAGCCAGACCCTTCCAGCAGCAGCAGCAGGGACAGCGAGCTCCCGCTCCTCCGCAGACAGACATAGGAGGGGGAGGCCGACCTCATGGCGCTCCCCAGGGACCTCGACCAGGGCGTGGTCGGGGAGGTGGCCGACAGCCGAGGGGCAGGGGAGCTGGGCGTGGGCAGTTACACGCCGCAGAAGCAACAGTTCCAGCAGGGCCAGAGGTTGTTCGAGGTACGATCAGTGTGTTTAGCACTCTTGCTTATGCTTTGTTCGATACCGGAGCTTCGCACTCCTTTGTTGCACCCGGTCTAGCCCGCGCCTTGGGTCTAGATGCCGAGAGACTTCCAGTGCCCCTGGTGTTGAGCACACCAGTTGGAGGTCAGACCGACTTGCTGTTCGTTTGTCGGGGATGTAGACTGATGTTGGGGCCACATCAGTCGGTTAAGGATCTCCTTCTGCTACAGATTCGGCCGTACGATGTCATCCTAGGCATCGACTGGCTATTTTCTTTGTGCGCCGTCGTCGACTGTTTCCAAGGGAGGGTGGTGTTCTCCGGTTTGGACGGCCAGCGTGTTACTTTCACCGGCGAGCGGAGCTGTCCGAAGGGAAATAGGAGGGAGGAACCTCTCCTCTCCTTGTTGACCGAACTGACGATAGAATCAACAGATGCGGAAATGGTGGAAGTACCAGAGATCGTTCGTGAATTTATGGACGTCTTTCCTGAGGAGGTGACGAATCTACCCCCTCGACGTGATATCGAGTTCGGGATAGACCTGCAGCCCGGCTCTCAACCAATCTCGATGGCTCCTTACCGGATGGCACCTTCAGAGCTACGGGAGTTGCGGATATAGATTGACGATCTGATGAAGAGGGGTTATGTTCGTCCAAGTGCATCACCGTTGGGTGCCCCAGTCTTGTTCGCAAAGAAGGCAGATGGTGGCCTCAGGTTGTGCATCGATTACAGGAGGCTGAATCAGGTAACGATCAAGAACCGCTACCCTCTTCCGAGGATAGATGATCTTTTCGACCAGCTGAAGGGGGCAGGATGGTTCTCGAAGATCGACCTGCGATCCGGGTACCACCAGCTGAGGGTGAAGGATAGCGACGTCTCGAAGACGGCGTTCAGGTGCAGGTATGGGCACTTCGAGTTCGTGGTCATGCCCTTTGGTGTTACGAACGCCCCGGCCGTGTTCATGGGGCTTATGAACTCCATCTTTCGGGAGTACCTGGATCGGTTTGTGGTGGTGTTCATCGACGATATCCTGATCTATTCAAAGTCAGAAGAGGACCATGCAGAGCACCTGAGGACAGTTTTGGAGGTCCTCCGACAGCACCAGCTCTATGGGAAGTTGTCAAAGTGCAAGTTCTGGGCACGAGAAGTGCACTTCCTCGGACATGTAGTGTCTGAGCAGGGAGTAGCAGTCGACCCATCAAAGGTTGAGGCAATTGTTTCTTGGGCAGCACCCAAGAATGTGGCGGAAGTTCGGAGTTTCCTCGGACTGGCAGGCTACTACCGGAGATTCGTACCCAACTTCTCCCGGGTAGCAGCCCCTTTGACGGCTTTGACCAAGAAGGACCAGGTTTTCATGTGGAGCGAGCAATGTGAGTCGTCCTTCAGCTACCTAAAAGAAAAACTGGTTAGTGCCCCAGTGTTGAGATTGCCAGAAGGAGGGATGGCCTATGAGGTATTCTGTGATGCTTCAGGACAGGGCCTGGGGTGCGTATTGATGCAGCGACAAGGGGTGATCTCTTACGGGTCCAGGCAGCTACGCCCCCATGAGCGGAACTATGCCACCCATGACCTGGAGCTTGCAGCGGTAGTGTTCGCATTAAAGCTGTGGCGACATTACCTCTTTGGGGAGCGCTTTGTGGTCTTCACCGATCACAAAAGCTTGCACTATATCTTCTCCCAGCGTGACTTGAACTTGCGACAGCGGAGGTGGGTCGAGTTTCTCCAGGACTACGACTTTGAGATCTCATACAATGAAGGTAAGGGAAACGTTGTGGCTGATGCCCTGAGCAGGAAGCCGCATCAGGAGATGGTTCGGGAATCTGCTGATGCTTGGAAGGGGATGGGGGAGTTGGCTTCCTTGCACTTGGATGCAAGGGTGGAAGGTACTAGAGGCTGTTTGTTTCAGATGACGGTACATTCCTCTTTGTTGTAGCAAGTGGAAGAGTCTCAGTGGGGAGATCCTGAGGTGGAAGTGTTGCGGGATCGTATCGATCAGGGGAACGCCCCGGAAGCATGGTCGGAGGACAGCCGACGTCGGATGCTCTTTCATCGGAGGTTGTTTGTTCCAGAGGTGAAGCGTGATGAAGTCCTTCGTGAGTTCCATAGCTCAGCCTTGGCAGTACATCCGGGTGTTTCGAAAATTTACCAAGGCCTGAGGGGACAGTTTTGGTGGCCCGGGGTGAAACGGGCAGTGGCAGAGTTCGTGGCTAAATGCCTGGTGTGTCAGCAGGTGAAGGCTGAACACCGTGTTCCTGGTGGTCTGTTGCATCCTCTAGATGGTCCCGAGTGGAAGTGGGACGACGTCTCGATGGACTTCGTCACGGGACTACCCAGAGCTCAGGGCGGGCATGATGCTATCTGGGTAGTGGTGGATCGATTGACAAAATCTGCTCACTTCTTGGCTATCAAGGAGTCAGGACCCGTGAGTACCTTAGCACAGAGGTACGTGGATGAGGTGGTGCGTTTGCATGGAGTTCCGAAAACGATCGTCTCAGATCGGGACACTCGATTCACCTCACGAGTCTGGAAGGGGTTACAGCATGCTTTTGGCACCCAACTACGCCTTAGCACTGCTTTTCACCCTCAGACTGATGGACAAACAGAGAGGACTATCCAGACCTTGGAGGACATGCTGCGAGCATGTGTTCTGGATTCCAGAGGATCATGGGTACGACACTTGCCTTTAGTAGAGTTTGCCTACAACAACAGTTTTCACTCTGCTATCGGCATGGCTCCTTTTGAGGCTTTGTATGGAAGACCATGTCGTTCACCCTTATGCTGGGCAGAGGTTGGTGAGACTGGTGCTCTTGGACCAGAAGTAGTGCAGAGCACCACGGAGAAAGTCCAGCTAGTGCGGGAGAGGATGAAATCAGCTCAGGATCGGCAGAAATCTTATGCTGATCGTCGGAGGAGGCCCCTGAAGTTCGAGGTGGGAAATCATGTGTTTTTGAAGGTTTCCCCTCGACGGGGGAAGCGGAGGTTTGGAAAGGGGAGTAAGCTCTCCCCAAGGTTCATCGGACCTTTCGAGGTGCTAAGGCGAGTTGGCGAGGTAGCATATCAGCTGGCCCTACCACCTCAGTTGGAGAGGGTCCATGACGTCTTCCATGTCTCCCAGCTTCGTCAGTACTTACATGATGACTATCATGTCATCAACTGGGGAGAGCTAGATGTGGGAGGAGACGCGACCTTCGAGGAACGGCCAGTCAGAATCGAGGATCGCAAGGAGAAAGTGCTCCGTGGATGAACCGTCGGCCTGGTTCGTGTGTTGTGGAGACATGGCGGCCTCGAAGAGAGTACGTGGGAGAGGGAAGCACAGATGCGTGCCCAATACCCCGAGTTGTTCTGATCTTTGAACCTTTGGTTCCTGTTGTGACAGAACGTTTGACCTTTTTGGCTATGAAATGTGCTAGTTCCTTTCCTCTGTTATGTGTGGAAAGCCCCGGCTAAAGGGAAGGGGAAACTCGACCCCTAATCAGGACGCATTAAGGTGGATGCGATTAAACCCGTGCGGGCGAGTCAGTGCCGCCCAAAGCGGATAATATCTTGACATGGGGGAGGGGAACTCCCCAAACCCACATGACCGGGCGGTTTGGCATGGTATGTTGCTTGGTTCTTGACAGGGAGTGTTTTCAATTAGCGGGGGTCCACTCCTAAGAGGTATCTTCGAAGATGGTTGTTCGGATCCCCTCTTTCCTTCTGGTTTGTTTTGATTCTCGGGGACGAGAATCGTTTAAGAGGTATCTGATGTGATGACCCAGACCCCCCTTGGTCCCTTCCTTTGCCAAAAATCCGGTTTCCTTGCGGGGTACCGATCGGTGAGACCGACCGGTGAGACCGATCGGTGAGACCGATCGGGCCGACGTCGCCCGGCCTTGCCAAGTTGTTCCAGTAACGTTCCTTTTTCGCAAATAAGGTTTTAAACCCTATTCTGCCTTGTTAAAAATATCTTGGGAATCCGAAACGCGCACAAAGGTTTTAATTAAATGCTTCATTAATTCATGGGTCGGTTAAAACCACCCAGTGCCATTAATGATGAGTCAAGCCACGTGGTCAACCCACGACTCCCTCGTCTCCCGTGGTTTTGTGTTTTCATCTCGACCGTCCCCAGCTCTTATAAATTAAGGGTTAGGTCGTGGCTTCCCCCCTTCTTCGATCGTGGCTCTTCTGGTGCATCGGGACCGCCACATCATTATCCGTAAAGTTCCGCGCCCCCGGCCTAAGCGTCGATCATCCGTCAACAAGTAGGGAATTTCTCTCGTCTCTCACTTTTGTGTATCAAGCGGGGTGGGCGTCACTTCTGTTCCTATGGAATTGGTTGAACCAAACCCTAATGAAGATAATAAACGAAGTTCTAAAGGAAGAAGGGGAAGGGGTTGTGATCGTTGTTATGCTTTATCTTGTGATCATCCCTTTTGTTGTACTGGTTTATGTTTTCTGAAAATTGAGGCCGTTGGTGGTCGTGTATGTGCACTTGAATCCCCTCGTGATGTTTTAAATGGGTTGCTGAAATTGTGAACTCCTGCTGTGAAATTGGTTAACCACGTATATCCGGCTGAATAATTGAAAGTACCAGGATCAACCCTTATGTGATAACTAACGGATAGAACACATGGAATTTTGAAATCATGGAGTGTGTTAAGTCATTTAAATCTGAAAATCCCTGACTTGTGTTGGTAGTGGTTGTTGGTCGTTTTCCCTTGGGGCCGTTTGCTGGAAATGTGGGAGGGGATGGGATCCCCCGTTCTTTTATACTCTCGGTGGCTGTGTGAATTTGGGGGATGAGATCTCCTGTTGGTATGGTTTCAGTGGTTGTGAGTTTCTATCACAAATTGGGGAGAGATCCTCTATTGGCAGAACCGGGTGTGAGTGTTTTGGTTGATCTATGCTTTGACGTTTTCTTTGGTTATGCTTATGGTAGTTTCCCAGTAGTGCTTAAAATCATTTGAACATTTTAACTGAACGTGAAACAAGAATTGGGACAAATGGTTTTGTGGGCAAGGATCGTGAACTGTGACTCGGACGCTGTGGTATTGTGTTCTGTAGGTTGGCTAGGAAAACCTAAGTTTTGGGTGAGTGTTTGTTACCTATATCTATACTTGTAGCTTTGTGTTTTTTTATTCGCGCCCCACCCAAGTTGAGCACTTAGTGCCGAACACCCCCATTTATGGGGGGAAGGGTGTTTTTCCCAACACTTTACTTAGTGGCTGGTTATTAGCTCCTTTTCTGCTCCCTTTCCCGGATAGCCCAAGTACCTTCGGGCAGGCTGTGATGGCCTGAAGTCCATTATTATCCCAAGAACCATCGGGCATGGTGTTGTGGTGGTTGGTCAGGTGTGTGTGGCAGGTGGTTTCCCAAGTGTCTTCGGGATGAGGCCCAGGTGTTTTCGGGCGTGGCAGTGGATCCTTTAGCCCAGTGGTCTTCGGGCGTAGCGGTGGTTGTTCTGGCCTAGGTGTTTGCAGGCATGGTTACATGTGACAGTTGAGGCCCAGGTGTGTGCGGGCGGGATTTGGCAGTGGGACTGCGTGTGGTTGTGGCCCAGGTGTGTGCGGGCGGGTGTGGCAGTGGGACTGCGGTGAGAATGGCGGGGTTGGTCCGATGCGTAGGATGTCTCAATAACCAGTGGGGAAGTGGCGCGGGGTACCCAAACATCGATGTGCTCTTATTATATATATTACTTGACTTGCGTTATTTGGGGAGTGAGCCTTGGTGAGGCCTGGGATGGATAGTTTGCCTTGTTAGTTGTTTGGTTCACTCTTTTCTCACGGGACTTTAGTACGTTCCCCCACTTGTGCACGAGAGTCTTGGTTTTCCCTACTGAGTGTACTTGTATGCTCACCCTACGTTTACTTTCAGGTTTCCAGGAGGACTTCGGGGATCACGCAGGACCTTACTAGCTCGGACTTTTGGAGCAGTTGCAGTTGCTTCTCTCTTCTTTTTGGTACTTACCCTGTAGTCAGCTTTTTGCACTTTGTGGCTTTCACTTTGAAACATGCATGTGGGGATGGTTTACTTTTGGCTTTACTTTTCTTTCTACCTTGGTGTTCTTGGGTTTTCTCCTCCTTATCTTTCGAATCCTATAAAATAAAAAGGGTAATGCCTTCCATTTGCGAGAATTTCCTATACCCTTGGTGCTAGTCGCCACTCCGGGACCTATTGAAGGCGGGTTTCGGGGGTCATTATCTCTCCTTCAACTTAAAGAAGGAAGGGCCTGGCAATCTGCTGACCCTTCCCTCCTTTTGGTGAAGGCGGGTCGTGACAATGTGACTGTGAATGTTCTCCTAGGAGGTGGGTGAAAGACTCTGAAAAGTTCAATAAAATTTTTATATATCTAAAATTATTATAATATAACTCCAATGAATAAAATTGAACATATATTGGTATTATGTATCTATTTTGACTTAAAATAAATTTAAATAAAATAAATAATTATTTAAATAAAAATTCTGTTTTAAACTATAACTTAGTGTTTTTCACTATTCATAAAAAATAGAATGTCTTCAGAAAAATAACAAAAAATCACCCTAGGCTAATTTCAATATTCTGAATCCAAAAATGAAGTCCATTTTGAATGATTAAATTTATAAAAATTTCAAAAAATTGGTTTTAATATTCATAATGACAAGTTTGATTGGACGCGGTGTGTTAGAATCTCGAAGTTGCATATAATGAAAGTTATTAAATTATTCAAAGGTAAACATACTATGGAATATTGGGGTGTAAAATTCTTCCCCCCTTTTAGAAATTGCGTCCTCACAAATTTTATAATTTTTCTTGGGAACATAATTGAATGTCCCACATCAGAAAAAGAGTCAATAAAACTATCACTTATAAAGAAATAAAGAGAAGTACAAAGGTCACCCGAGATAACCTATAACTGGATTCCATGTAGAAAAACATAGATATGGATGATAAACTAAGTGTCATGTTCTGATGGAGTGGGATAGAAAACATGATCACGAGAATGTTAACAACAAGAAAACCAAAAACTTGTGATGGAACAAACGGTCATTAGTTTCCTAGTATGAAAAGTAAATGGAAAAAGTATTTTTAAGTTCCATTTCATAAAGATGAGGAATATATTTATGAGATTGACCTAACACATAAAGATATATACTTATTTTTTTAAGTAGAGATTCATTTTTTAATAAATTTATACTACAAACTCATTTTTATTAAACGATGAGTATACAAGATGACATGGTCACACCAGAAGTTCTGGAATCAACTTCTAGATAATCACATAATTCAAAAAGAATAAAATATATATTTACCTTGACTTTAGAGATTAATGAAAACCAAAATGGTTAGTGAAAAATCAGATGAGCCCCCAAAAGGATATTCTTTTAGAGAAAGAAACCGTACTCTTAATTCCTAAAATTAAACCAACAATACCCCAAAGTTAATTAAATATCATTCAATAAAAAAATCTAATTAAAATCATTCAATATAATAAAAACTAATATTTAATCCCAAAACAAAGAAGAATTTGGTTCTGTAGTCTTCCATGTTAAATTGTATATCTAAATGACATCGACTACTCTTATTGTCACATATTTAAATGTAATTAACCTAATCCCATATTCTCTATTATAGATTAATAATTTTCATAAATAACACAAATCACTATAAATCCACAATAAAAACATAGATAAAAATCCACCATTACTCCTCAAATTAAATCTCATAGTATTCTATTTTCTGTAGACAAATAGTGTTCCCAATAGAGCGAACGTCTTCCAAAATAACATTTTTCACATAATCACCAAATCATTTTTATATAATAATGGTATTAATTTGATAAAACATAATATCCAAAATCAACTTATTATTGATCAATAAAATTATTTAACTAAAAATAATTAGTCACACTAACTAGGGACTTCACCTAGTCCAGTGGTATGCGATAAATCTCAATCGCACTCTGGTTGTGGGTTCGATTCCCACAGCTTTGTCTGATGTGATGGGTTGTCACACGGTCTTCATGTTTCCCTTCTTCAAAAACTATATTTTATAACATTACCAAAATAAGATAAATTCCTCAAAAAAACCATAACATAATTTAACCACAATTTTTATCTTATACCATTCATTTTCATCCCCAAATATAATAACTTTTAATTGGCTAAAATTCAAGGATAATATAAAACCAAATGGTTATTTATAACTATATCCACAAGAGAAAAGATAATTCTTCCTCAAATAACATTTTCACATGATAAATTTTAGGGTAAATAATATAAGAGAAAATTCATCCAATGTAATCTCAACAACAAAGAGCACTAATACCTGTAAACATTTTCCATCCATTTATTTCCACATAGATTCTTCATTGACCAAGAGGTTATCCTATAGAATAGGGAATTGACTTGGGTGATGCCATGGTCTCTTGCATTTACAAAAATGACAGTAATTTGAATCTTAGATTCAATTTTATTTTCTTCCATAGTACTATTTATTTTTCCTCAGGAATTCTTTACATTATGCCGCTCTTTGACAGACATAAAGCATTTCTTTGTTCAATTGAGACACTTTCCTTGGTGTCTCCTTCCACATTTCAGCAATGATGGAAATTGAGATTTCTTCTCTCCAGGGTCTCCATAGTTGGGGCTCTTATCATTCACTTCCTTTCTCTTCTTTTTTGAGTCTAGGAGTTGGTTGATATATATGTTGTTGATCATATTTTTCAACAACTGATTCAGCATGAAGACAATATTTTTATGCATATCAACATTACATTTTGTATCTCATTTCCACCAGTGTTCCCACCTTGTAATCATGTTCTATGTTACTATGACTTCCTTGGAATACAACCATTCACTAAAACTAGAAAACATTGTGTGAGTAAGAATAGTCATAAACTTATTATGAAAATATAATCACACCTTATTTTCAATCAAAAACACCCTAGTATTAACCAAGGTTATATATTATCATCTTATATTAAAATAATTCAAATATGTTTGTAAACAAAATGTAAATTATCCTAATACTATCCCCTAGGAGTGTCGTAACCTAGAGTGCAGCAAGGCCTGTTGTCGTGCACCAGTTCTCGTTCGAGTCTAGATCAAAGCAGTGTTTTTGGGATTTACCCCGAGTTACATCTATGCCAGAGCCACCTCTACCTGCTCGTATCCAGACAAATATGTATTGTTTGGAAAACTCAAAAAATCTCTACAATTCAAAAATGTTAGGAAGTTCTTCTATAGTAATCCTAAAATTCTATCTAAGGGCTATGTTTTCTATTCAGAGTTTATCTAAATCAAGTTTTTGAAGTTTTTACTAAACTTCCACGGATACCAAATATGACACCCCGACCCCAATTACCCAGATTCGGTGAATTATTACATAACATTGGCATGATACAAGTAAATCATGTCTCGATAGACTGATCAGTTTGGTAGCCTTGGAAATACTAGATACATTTATAAGGTCAACATTACAACATGAAAGGAAAAAACATCACTAAATTATTCTATTTGAAACATCCAAGATTCTAAGATTATGCCTCCAAGTCACTCATAACTAACTTCTTCATATCCTGGGAAAATAAAACATAAGAAAGGGGTGAGATCAAATGCTCAGTAAGAGTAAGCAATACAGCAGAAGATAACATAAACATTAGGCATAGTGAATAATTTAAAACACATGCCTTTACA
This sequence comes from Viscum album, assembly GCA_963277665.1. Lineage (NCBI taxonomy): Eukaryota > Viridiplantae > Streptophyta > Magnoliopsida > Santalales > Viscaceae > Viscum > Viscum album. Next base: position 248,030,334 of record OY728127.1, read on the forward strand.
AATAATTAACCTGAATGCATTATGGCAGGAATATGAGCAGAATAAATAATGCCATAATAAAACATAGTCATGGGTATTCTACTAGTCTAATATCAACATGAAATATCAATAGATAAAATCATGATGATGGATTGCATATTGTCAGAGATCATAACCACATAGTCAAGGCCTTGTGCCAAGACTACAAATAAGATTTTTTCAAGGCCTTGTGCCAAGACACTAGTTTGCCTCATTAGACCTACCAATGCATCGAGGATCTATAGCGGGCACCACCCATAACTTACTAAATCTAATTCATTCCTCATATGAAAAGGTTGAAACATAATCTGAACATTCATATTAAAACTAGCATACGAAATGTCAATACTTTATCCACACACCATGAGTGGTATAAAAATAGCACATCCACAGTCAAAAATAACTAAAACAATACAATATGGAAGATTTTATTGTAACACATTAACCTCTATCAAGAATAATGAAGGATATCGACAGATATGAAAATAATCATCAATGCTATTTGAGAGAAATATCCCCCTTTTTCATGAAAACATTTAAAAGTCACACTATTTGTCATGAATCCATTTAAAAATAGATTTTTGAATAAAAGTGTCCCATACCACTTTGAAACTTTTAAAAGGATTTTTAATTTTAAAACATTAATGTTAATTTATAAAAATCATTAAAACAATTTTTAAAACGTTGACATTAAATAGTATGATTAAGAATAATAAAAATTTAAAACAGTTAGAATGTTATTTTAGTTAGAGTTCCTAAAAAAAGAGAGACACTTGAATACAAATAATTGAGGTAATAAAAACCTTATAATATCATGAGAATAAAGGGATTCATTATATACTATGTCAATTTAAATTATATACACCATATAAAAGTGATTTGTTGTATAGAAATAATGAAGTCTGAATGGAATGTAAATTGAGTTCAAATCTCTTATGAAGACTGTATCCAATGGTTAAGGATAAATCAACGACATAATTATTTGTGAAAAATATAAATACACTCAATATGATTGGATATTCAGTGTATATCAATCATAGGACATTCTCACATATTCTTGTAAAAAAGCCACACCAATGAATTGGATGTTTAAGTCAACAAATGGAGTTTGAGTTAAAATTACTTTTATCGAGATCATATCGATGACTTGAGAATTTATCAATGGAGTTATTATTTGTATCAAAAGTATATCCACAGAAATGGGAGCGTAAATTATGACATAATCAATTGAATAGTGATTCCACACATAATCTTGGAGTAAAATAATCAATGAAGTATGCGTAAATCTGAATGAGTGGAAATTGAAATTTCAAATTCCCTTATCGATTTGGTAAATTATGAAACATACACCCATGAAAGAAGGATCATACAATTATGATGTATATATCCATAAATTAATTTATATTACACCATGAATACAATCATGGGAATTACACACACCACATGCAATAAATAAGAGGTGAACAATGGAAATCTCACAGAAATAAAAGTGAGATAAGAAACCACTTACTTCGTAATTTTCCTTGGTCGAAGGTAGGTTAACCTCCAGTATAATGTTGAAATAATTTTTATTAAATTATTCAGGAATCATATACTTTAATAAGATATCATATATGATCTTTTTTCAAGTTCATATCGTTGACATGAGAATTTATCAATGGAGTGATTATGTGTATCAAAAGTATATCCACAGAAAGGGGAGTGGAAATTATGACATAATAAATTGAATAGCGATTCCACACATAATCTCGGAGTAAAATAATCAATGAAGTATGAATAAAGCCGAATGAGTGGAAATAGAAAATTCAAATTCCCTTATCGATTTGGTAACATAAAAAACACACACCCATGAAATTAAGATCATAAAATGAAGATATAAATATCCATAAGTAATTTTATATTACACATTGAACACAATCATGGGATGTACACACACCACATGCAATAAAAAAGTGGTGTACAGTAGAAATCTCACATAATTAAAAGTGAGATAAGAAACCCCTTACTTTGAACTTTTCTTTGGTAGAGGTTATGATAACCTCCAATATAATGGGGAAATAATTTTTGTTAAATTATACAAGAATCTTATACATTAATAAGACATCATATATGATATTTTATCATTTATTTTTTAATAATATCTTAGTATTATCGTCTTTTTAGGTGTTAACAGATTCATTATCCATTATATTATTTATTATGTGTGTCATATTTGTCATGGATGGGATGTATCATATTGATATCCAGATTTATATCAAGTCTTTAAACATTATTTTTAATCATCTAAAGGAAATTAGTCTTGAATGGATACGATTGGGAATGAATCTCATCGTGTTTGTGGAGTTGGTAATCTGTACGCACACACGAGCAAAAATATCATTCTTTTGACATTAAAATAATATATAATTGGATGGTGTATTATATATACAGAATCATTATCATGTTATATTTATTATTTAAATCAACTACACATCATTATTATTACCATCCAAATAATAATGTATTGAATAACAATTACACCACCATGTTGAGATGGTAAGCCGTACGTACACACCTATGGTGACATGTCATTAAAAGGATGGATAGATTATTGAATTTTTTGTATCATATTTATAATAAAATCACAGTATATATTAAATTCTAGATTTATTATTTTATAATGGAAACAACAATGAAAACGGAAATTGAAGAAGAAAGGAACTTGAAATAGGTGATGGAATATTTACCTCTTCTTTGTGTTCGTCCTTTTTATTTTATCAAAAGGGCTCCTTATGTTGGATTTATGACTAAATAAATGCATCTAGGATTAAGGGAGGATAGTTGAGAGTGTATTTTGTCAGATTTTGACCGAGAAAATTGGATTTTAAGCTGTGAATTAGAGAGAAGGGGGATTGCCATTTTATAAGAAGGGTGAAGGGCACCTTAGGAAAATCTAGTAATATTATTTTATAATAAAATAATTTTCGGTTTATAATGGCAAAAAAATAGATTCTTTAAATTATAATATGGGTATGGGTCAAAAACCAGTCAACCAATAGGTTTTAGACCGGTTTGGGTCACTATATTAACTTTATCATTTAGATTTAGCTCTTAGTTAAATAGTTTGACATTTACCATGTCTCTTCATATTTCTATATTATATAGTTAATAAACATACAATATACTTCCTAGATACCCCCTAGTGGTTAATTAATGATACACCTATCTTTATACAAGTCCTTTGACCGAACCATAGATTTTTATGAATATAATATCAATTAATAATACAATATTTGTTTTAAAAACTCTTTTATGTCAATTTTGACACTATTTGGTATTTTGTTTTTACTAAATTTATAACAGCATTATTACTTTGAAAAAAAATTCATCTAACTAACCCTAACATGTCATAGTAACCAATAAAATTAATGGAATTCATAAAAAGTCTCAAATTACATTTATTTGGATATTTATAATATTAATTATTTTAATATTTCATTAATTAAGTAATTACTACATCATTATTGTTTCATAAATATATTAAATTATTTTCTGTGTAAAAAATATAAATAGAATACCATTATGCAGAAATAAATTTTAGCTTTCTAATGAATATTTATGGTCGAATTTCTTTTACGTATATACCTATATTAAAAAAAATTAGTTATTAAACATTGATTTTAACACTTTTAACTCTTCTTTGAATTAAATAATATTAAATGTCCTAATCTAAACCAAGTGGACCAAAGAGGTTCATATTTGATTCCTAAGGTTATTTTTGGTCTAATTATTCTTATCCAATAGAATTAGGATAGGTTTCAGGGTAATAATAATATAATTTTTACCCTTAATTACACTATTAACTATTAACCGTGGTAAATAAAAGTAAAAAGCTACTTTTCACGAAAAATTATTTCCATCGTATTGAACCAAATTTTACATACTGATATCACATGTGTATCTATGATTTTTTAAATTCCAATCATAAAAGCAGTAAAATTATATTTTATGTGAATTTTGAAATTGTCCTAGGAGGTGGGTAAAAGAATGTTAAAAGTTTAAAAACATTTTTGTATATCTAAAATTATTATAAATTGACTCCAATGAATTAAATTGAAATTATATAGGTATTATGTATCTATTTTGACCTAAAATAAATTTAAATAAAATAAATAATTGTTAAAATAAAAATTTGGTTTTAAACTATAACTCAGTGTTTTTCACTATTCATAAAAAAATGAATTTTTTCAGAAAAATAACAAACATTCACCCTAAGATAATTTCCATATTTTAAATCCAAAAATGAATTCCATTATGAAAGATAAAATTTATAACAATTTCAAAAAGGGGGTTATACTATTCATAATTTCTAGTTTGATTGGTCGCGGTGTGTTAGATTCTCGAAGTTGTGTATAATGAAAGCTATTACGTTATTCAAAGGGAATGTACTATGGAAGCTTGGGGTGTCACATTCTTCCCCCATTTTGGATATTATGTCATCAAATTTTTTAAAATTGGTCTTGAGAACATAATTGAGAGTCCCACATCAGAAAAAGAGTCAATAAAACTATCAAATTAAAAGAAAGAAAGAGAAGTACAAAGGTCACCCAAGAAAACCTATAATAGGATTCCGTGTAGAAAAACATGGATATGGATGATAAACTAAGTGTCATGTTTTTATGGAGAGGGATCTAAAACATGATCATGAGAAAGTTAACAACAACAAAACCCAAAACTTGTGATGGGACAAACAGTAATTAGTTTCCCAGTAGGAAAAGTAAACAGAAAATGTTTTTTTAAGTTACATTTCATAAAGATGAGGAATTTATTTATGAGATTGGCCAAGAACATAAACAGATATACTTACTTTTTATGTAGAGTTTCATTCATTATTAAATTTCTACTACTAACTCATTTTTTTAAACGGTGAGTATACAAGATGACTTGGTCACACCAGAAGAGCTAGAATCAACTTCTAGAGAATCACATAATTCACCAAGGATAAACAGTATATGTACCTTGTCTTTAGAGATTAGTCAAAACCAAAATGGTTAAAACAAGATCAGATGATCCCCAAAAGGATATTTCTTTAGAGAAAGAAACTGAAATCTTAATTCCTAAAATTTAACCAACAATATACCAATGTTAAATAAATACCATTCAATAAGAAATTGTCATTAAAATCATTCAATATAATCCAAAATAATATTGAAACCAAAAAATTAGATGAATTTTATTCTGTATCCTTCCACATTAAATTGTATCCCTAAATGGAATCGACTAATATTAAAGTCACATACTTAAAAGTAATTAACCTAATCACATATTCTCTGTAATAGGTAAATCAATTCCATAAATAACCCAAATCCCTATAAATCAACAATAAAAACATAGATAAGAATCCATGGTTACTCCTCAAATGAAATCCCATTGTATTATATTTTCCTCAGGCATATAGTTTTCCCAACAGAGCGAACACCATCAAAAATAACATTTATCACTTAATCACAAAATAAAGTTTCTATACTAATTCTGTTAATTTGATAAGACATAAGATCCCAAATCAACTTATTATTAATCAGTAAAATCATGTAACTAAAAATAATTAGTCACACTAACCATGGACTTCACGTAGTCCAGTGGTAGGCGATAAATCCCTATCGCACTCTGGTTGTGGGTTCAATTCCCACAGCTTTGTCTGATACGACGGATTATCACACGGTCTACGTGTTGTCTGTTTTCAAAAACTATATTTTATAACATTACCAAAATGAGATAAATTCTTCAAGATAACCATAACAAAATTTAATCGCAATTGTTATCTTATAACTTTCATTTTCATCCCAAAATATAATAACTTATAATTGCCTCAAATTCAAGGATCATATTAAACCAAATGTTTATTTATATCTATATCCACAAGAGGAAAGATAATTCTTCCTAAAATATCATTTTCACATGATAAATTGTAGGGTAACACATATAAGAGAAAATTCATCCAAGTAATCTAAAAAACAAAGTGAACTAGTACCTTTAAACATTTTCCATCCATTTATTTCTACATAGGTTCTTCCATGACCAATAGGTTATCCTATAGAATAGGGCATTGAATTGGGTGATTCCAAGGTCCCTTTCATTTAAAAAAAGTATAGTAATTGGAATCATAGGGTCATTTTTATTTTCTTCCATAGTACTCTTTATTTTTCCTCAACAATTAATTACTTTATGCCCTTCTATAACACACATTAATAATTTCATTGTTCCATTGAGACAGTTTCGTAGGTGTCTCCTTCCACATTTCTGGAATGATGGAAATTGAGCTTTCTTCTCTCCATGGTCTCCACAGATGGAGCCCTTATCATTCACTTCCTTTCTATTCTTTGTTGAGTCTAGGAGCCGCTTAATATATATTTTTGGATCATATTTTAGAAAAAATTATTTGTAATGAAGGAAATATCATTTATGCCTATCAACAATCCATTTTGTTTCTCATTTACACCTCTGTTCCCACCATGTACATCATGTTCAATGTTACTATGACTTCCATGTAATACAACCATTAACTAAAACTAGAATACATTGTGTGAGTAAGAATAGTCATAAAATTATTTAGAAAATATCATCACACCTTATTTCAATCAAATACACCCTAGTATTAAACAAGGTTATTTATTATCATCTTATGATAAAATCCTTTAAATCGGATTGTAAAGAAAATGTAAATTTTCCTAAGAATATCCCCTAGGAGTGTCATAACCAAGAGTGCAGCAAGGCCCATTGTTAGGAACCAGTTCCCATTCGAGTATATCTCAAAGGAATATTTTCAAGGTTTACCCATAGGTACATCTATTCTAGAACATCCTCTACCTGCTCGTATCTAGTCAGGGATGTATTGTTTGGAAATCGCCCAAAATCTCTAAAATACCATAATTTTAGGACGTTTTTCTATACTAATCCTCAAAGTCTATATTTAGGCTATGTGATGTAATCAGAGTTTATCTAAATCTAGTTTACAAGGTTTGTACTAAACATCCTCTTATACCTACTGTAACGCCCCAACCCCAGTTTCCCAGAGCAGGTGAATTATTACATAACATGGGATAGATACAAGGAAATCATGCCCCAAAATAATTATCATTTTAGTAGCCTTGTAGATACTAGATACATTCAAAATGTCAACATTACAACTTGAAAGAAAAAACAGCACTAAATTATTCCATTTGAATCAACCAAGATTCCATGATTATGCCTGCAAGTCACTCATAACTAACTTCTTCATATCTAGAGATAATAAAACACAAGAAAGGGGTGATCTCAAATGATAAGTAAGAGTAAGCAATACAACAGAAGATAAAATAAACATCACACATAGTGAATAATTGAAAACACATTACTTTACAAATAATTAACATGAACACATTATGGAAGGAATATGAGCTTAATACATAATTCCATAATAAAACATAGTCATGGATATTCTACTAGTCAAATATCCAAATGAAATAAAAATAGTTAATCTCATAATGATGGAATGCATAATTCCGGACATCATAAACACATAGTCAAGGCCTTGAGCCAAGACTACAAATAAGCTTTTGTCAAGGCCTTATTCCAAGACACTAGTTTGTCTGATTAGACCTCATGATGCATCAGGGAGAAATAGTGGGCTCCACCCTTCACTTACAATGTCCTATGTATTCCTCATATTAAAAGGTTGAAACATAATCTTAACATTCATATTAAAACTTGCATACGAAATGTCAATACATTATCCACAAACCCTAAATGGTATAAAAATACCACATCCACAGTCAAAAATAACTCATTCAATAAAATATGGATGAATGAATTGGAACAGATTAACCTCAATATAGAATAATGAAGGATATTGAAATAGATGAAAATAATCATCAAAACTATTTGAGAGAAATATCCCTCTTTTTCTTGAAAACATTTAAAAGTCACACTATTTCTCTAGAATCCATTTACAAATAGATTTTTGAATCAAAGTGTCTCATACCAATTTGAAACATTTAAAAGGAGTTTTAATTTAAAAACATTAATTATCATTTAAATAAATCATTAAAACAATTTTTAAAACATAGACATTAATGAGTTTGATTAAGAATAATAAATATTTAAAACATTTAAAATGATATTTTAGTTAGAGTTCCTAACAAAAAGAAAGACAATTGAATAAAAATAACCGAGTTAATCAAAACCTTATAATATCATGAGAATAAAGGGATTCATGATATACTATGTCAAGGTACATTATATACACCATATAAAAGTTATTCTCTATCTAGCAATAAAGAAGTCTCTATGGAATGTAAATTGAGATAAAATACCTTATAAAGACTGTATCATTAGTTTAAGGATAAATCAAAAAAAAAATATGTGTGACAAATATAAATACACTCAATATTATTTGATATTCAGTGTAAATAAATCAGAGGACATTTGCACATATTCTGGTAAAAAAACAACACCAATGAATGGGATGTTTAACTCAACAAATGGAGAGTGAGTTAAAATTACTGTTATGAAGTTCATATCAATGACCTCGGAATTTATCAATGGAGTGATTATGTGTATCAAAAGTATATCCACATAAAGGGGAGTGGAAATTATGACATAATAAATTCAATAGTTATTCCACACATAATCTTGGAGTAAAATAATCAATGAAGTATGCGTAAAGCCCAATGAGTGGAAATTGAAATTTAAAATTCCCTTATCGATATTGTAACATAAGAAACATACACCCGTGAAAGAAGGATCATACAATGATGATGTAAATATCCATAAATTAAAGTGTATTACACAATGAACACAATCATGGGCAGTACACACACCACATGCAATAAATAATTGGCGAACAATTGAAATCTCACATAATTAAAAGTTAGATAAGAAACCCCTTACATATACTTTTCCATGGACAAGGATAGGATAACCTACTTTATAATGGTAAAATAATTGTTATTAAATTATACTAGAATAATATACATTAATAAGACATCACAGATGATCTTTTAACATCTCTTTGTTAATAATATCTTAGTATTATCGTCGTTTCGGGTGTTAAAGGATTCATTTTCCTTTATTTTCGTTATTATGTGAGTCATATTTGTTATGGATGGGATGTATTTTATTTATATACAGAATGGAATCATGTTTTTAAAAATTATTTTTAATCATCTAATGGAAATTATTCTTGAATGGATACGATGGAGACTGAATCTCATCGTGTTTGTGGAGTCGGTAATCCGTACGTACGCAAAGGCAATAATATCATACTTTTGATATTAAAATAATATATAATTGGATGGTTTATCAAATATAAAGAATAATTATCATGTTATATTTTTTATTTACATCAATTAAAAATCATTATTATACCCATCCAAATAATAATGTATTGAATAACAATTACAGCACGTTGTGGAGACGGTAAACCATACGTATGCACGTATGGTGACATTTCATTCAAAAGATGGCTAGAATAATGAATTTTTTTGTACCATATTTATAATAACATCAAAGTATATATAAGATACATGAGTTAATATTTTAGAATGTAATCAACAATGTAAAAGTAAAGGGATGAAGAAAGAAACTTGTAAGAGGTGATGGAATATTTACCTCTTCTTCGGGTTATTCCTTTTGATTTGATCAAAACGGCTCCATAAGATGGATTTATGACTAATTAAATGCCTCTAGGATGAAGGGAGGATAGTTGAGAAGGTATTTGGTTAGATGTTGGCAGAGAAAAATGGCTTTGATGGTGTGAATTAGAGATAAGGGGGAGTGCCGTTTTATAAGAGGGGTGAGGGGCACCTTAGGAAAAGCAAGAAGTATTATTTTATAATAAAATAATTTTCGGTTTATAATGGATGAAAAATAGATTCTCTAAAATTATATTGTGGGTATGGGTAGAAAACCACTCAACCAATAGGTTTTAGACAGGTTTGGGTCACTAGATTAACTTTATCATTTAGATTTAACTCTTAGTTAAATAGTTTGACATTTACCACGTCTCTTTGTATTTTTATATTATAGTTAATAAACATACAATATACTTTAAAGAGACCACCAAATGGTTCATTAATTATACACCTATAATTATATAAGTACTTTTCCCAAGCCTTAGATTTTTATTAATACAATATCAATTAATAATATAATAATTGTTTTAAAAACGCTTTTATGTCAATTTTGACACAATTTGGTATTTTGTTTTTGCTAAATTTATAACAGCATTATTACTTATAAAAAAATTCATCTAACCAACCCTAACAAGTCATATTAATCAATAAAATTATTGGAATTCATAAAAAGTATCAAATTACATTTATTTGGGTATTTATAATATTAATTATTTTAATATTTTATTAATTAAGTAATTACTGCATCATCATTGTGTCATAAATAAATTAAATTATTTAATGTCTAAAAAATATAAATAGAATACCCTTATGTTGGAAATCTTTTTTATCCTTATAATTAATATTTATAGTCTAATTTATTTTATGTATAACCCTATATTAAAAAAAATTAGTTATTAAACTTTGATTTTAACTCTTTTAACTCTTCTTTAAATTAAATAATAATAAATGTCCTAATCTATAACCAAGTGGACCAAATAGGTTCATATTTTATTCCCAAAGTATTTTTTGGTCGAATAATACTTATCCAATATAATTAAGACATGTTTAAAGGTAATAATAATATCATATTACCCTTAATTACCACATTTACTTTTAACCATGGTAAATGAAAGTAAAAAAGTTTTTATTCAACAAAAAATATTTTAATCTTATTGAACCACATTTTACATACTGATATCAACATTCTATCTCATATTTTTGAAATTCTACTAATAATAAGTGGTAAAATTAAGTTTTATGTGAACTTGAAAATTTTTCATAGAGGTGGGTAAAAACTGTGAAAAGATCAATAAAATTTTTATATATTTAAAATTATTATAAATGGACTCCAAGGAATTAAAATGAACTTATATAGGTATTATATATCTATTTTGACATAAAATAAATTTAAATAAAATAAATAATTATTTAAATAAAAATTCAGTTTTTAACTATAACTCATTGTTTTTCACTATTCATAAAAAAATTAAAGTTTCCAAAAAATACCAAAAATTAACCTTATGATAATTTCGACATTCGGAATCTTAAAATGAATTCCATTTTGAATGTTAAAATTTATAAAATTTAAAAAATTGGGTATTACTATTCATAACGGCTAGTTTGATTGGTCGCGGTGTGTTAGAATCTAAAAGTTGCATTTAATGAAAGCTATTACATTATTCAAAGGGATACATACCATGGACGCTTGGGGTGTTACCGAAATGGTTAAACAATGATGTAGTTGATGTGGATTATTAAATTAATTTTGATTATAAGATATCAAGTCCCAAGCAGTTGAAGCTGAGTGTTTGAGTAATGATAGATTTAGTTGATCATTGAACTACGTAATTCCCCATGTGTTTTGTTGATATATATTATATCATGTATACTATTTTATTTTATATGATTTGAAACCAATAGTTTATAGAGTGACTGACTCCCAATGGACACTGGGTTTGTATTTTCCCAAACATCATTTGGGAAGTATTGATGGATAGCTACCCCTATAGACCTACTATCTTCTCTTAATAGTTTCTTTTTCTAGTATTCAGGGAGGTTAGTCTCCCAATTTAGGTGCATATAGGGTTTTAATGGCCTATGGTTATTGAAAATTCAAGTATTATGGGTATTGTAAAATATTATTATTATTTTGTATGAAATTTATACAATGTGGTGTCCTGAGTTAAATACTCGATGTTTGGGTTTTGATTGATTCATGTATAATATTCGTTGTTCGATACACATCATATGAAATACGGTGGATCACATAAACTACATGAATACTATATATGGTGATCTGATATGGGGTGATGTGATGATGTGATTCACATAGTGAATGTTGTAATTAATATCCTAGGTGTCATTGGGAGGGATTATATTGGATAGAGTTCGACCAAGACAAGCGATGCTGGGGTAGAGTGGAAAACCAATGGGGATGTATGATCTAGGTTTCCATGATGATTCAATATTATACTATACACTCAATATTATTTTATAAATGGTGGTAGTTATCCATGGTGAGGCTGACAACATGGTATACATGTTTTTGTGATGAGTTAGTCCCACTACTGTTCACTATAATATAACATTATTTATTTATCTTTTTCATTGGAGGATTTGAGTAGGATTCTAATGACTATATCTTTTGGATCACCTTTTGTATATATACACATTTTTTTGGCGGAGAAGATATGATATCAGGGTGGATATTACTAACATGTGGTTTTTGTAGGACATGTTTGGGATTTGTGGTCACCACCATCGTATACATTTTGTAGTATGTATCCTACCTTTGATTTCTTTAATACATTAACAAATCCCATAATGGAACGTGGGAATTATTTATATATATATTTTTGAGCATGTTTTTATTGGTGTATCTTTTTATCTCTCTCATCTGCATGTTTTATTAAATGGTAAGGCCCACTATTGTTTGATTTTTATACCCTCTGTTATAGTCACCAACATGGGGCCTATAAGAGGTGGGACTTGGGAATTCACCATCCCCATTATATAATTGATGCCCTAGGCAGGGTATACATTAGGGTGAGGTGTTCTAAAATAGTTGTATTAATGTTTCAATTGGAGTGATATTATGGATTTTTTAGTTACTTAGAGGAAATAATTCATGGGTTGGTTTGGAGAGATTGTCAAATAAGAATTATGAGAAATGTAATTGTGTTATATTGGCTAATACATGGGTATTTAGTTCCCTATATGACCTGATTCATGGACATTAATGATTACTAAGTCTATCAAATACTGTGATAGTAGTTTCAAGGAAGACCACTATGAAATTATCATTCATTTTGAATCTTTACACCTTGGTTTGAAATGGTATTACCATAGGATAAGATTAATCATTAACAAGATAACATGTAATTAATTAATTAATGATAAAAATTCCATACTCTAGGTTCAAGAGGTCTAATATTAGTTTCTTACTTTATTCATTGATCCAGATCAATTTCCTCATAGGTTTCACACTAACGGTGTTCAGTACGATGTTCCAGTGGATCTCCATAGAGTTTAAATCGACAATAAAGAAACATGGATGTGGACACTCATAGAGTTTCATTGATAGAGTCTGTTAATGTGTAAGGGATTTATTTCTGATTCACACAAAAAAGACTAGTTGGAGGATGCTGAAATTGAATTCGGTTTAAAATTTGAGTTGAAGGATAATTGGGATTCATTTCCTATGATGATTCAGCAAGCAGATGTTAGGACGTGGTGGTTATTATTCGTTAGGAATTTCAATGAGTATATAACATCATGGGAGAAGTCCCTAAACAATTTTTAGAAGAGTTCATTTCTTCAATAGTGTAAGTTGAATGTTTCAAATAGTGTCTTAACATCCGATAAGAATGTTCCATCATGCAAGAGTATTGAATCTATTTCATGACCTTTTTATGAAATACTTACATTTTTTTCAATAGATGGATTTTTGGGTGATGAATTTCCGGAAGGCATTATATCTAGATATCTAGCACCAGGTAACCCCAATAATAATAAATACATATCTTATGGTCATGGAAAAGTAATATTCCTTTGGAATGATGTTTCCTATAATTAGATAATCATAAGAAGGGAGTCCTAACGATTCATCATGAAGAAAAAAATATGTTTTGGGGTTCTAATTTTCATATATAGAAGATATTTTGGTCAAACACTAGATGGTCACATCCCTTAAGAACTTTTTTGTTTAGGTGTGATAACTCTGACATCAATTTCAAGTGATTATATGTGGGTTTATGTTGTCAAGGATGAGTTCATCAACGATGAAATTGTTTGACCTTTCATTGAATTCATTATGTTCAAAATATTCCACTCTAGCTTCCTCAATTGATAAAATTTCAGCTAATGTAGTAGCGGTAAAGTGTTTGAGTTTTCAATCAGTAGATAAGAGAAATGGAAGGTGTAAAAAACCCTGATATCCTCCTCATCCTTAGAGAGTTTATCATAGCTATCTAGGGGGTTTTCAATGGGGTAAGAAAGATGATTATTTGGTCATGGTCATCTTTATGCTTTAACATAGTTAGCAATGGTTGATCTAAGCATCATTCATGGTATTATTCTCATATTCTTCTACATGGGTGTGTTGTTTTATTCTAGAGAGACACACATCTTAATATCACATACCGTCATGCATGATTTAGGAAATGTGGTCAGGAAAATTCAATATCCCATGGAATTGACCACACAATTTTTTGATATAATTGAATTGTATTAAGTATATAGAGAATGTGGTTTAGTAATGGAGAAAAACACATCTTGGGGAGATTTACTATGTTTATATATACAACTATATGACATCATTATCATCGTGGAATTTTTGTATACAGTGTAGGTTATCATGGATTTATTCAAGATGACAGATTTATTCAATGATACTATTATAGGGAGAAATTTGTTTATAGAGATTGAGACCCTATAATGGGTCAGAGGCATTTTTTCTCTTCTCATAATTTATTTTTAAACTAATGTTGACTTCATAAGATGTTCCATAGTTAGTTTTTTCCATGTTTATATAAGAGTAACTAGATGAATTTCAACACGATATTGAAGTGTTACTCCCTTGGTTGTATATCGATATTAGGATCAGGATACAACATGATGTATCTCATATATATATATATATGAATCCTTATAGGATGTATCCTTTTGAGTTTATAGAGATTAAATTATAACATGATGATCTGTTACATTAAGGGTTTATTTTGCTGTGTTTTTCAACCTGGGGTGCAATAGTTACATTTTTTAGAAGGATGATGATGGTTTGTAGCATTGAATAGATTATTATTTAATTAACCATGTGGTATTGAATAAAGAAAACCATATATCAAAAATATCATATTACTTTGAAAAACTACAAAATGAATGTCTGGTCTAGAAGGTCAAACCATAGTAAGGATTTGATCAAATGTGGGTGAAGGGTGAGGATTTTTAAAAAACCACATTTATTTGTGGTCACGGTAAATAATAATTCATTGTGATTACATACAGGGTGATGAATATTCCAGTCATGATTAAGGGGATTATGAAATATGTTTTCATAGAGTTCTTAGATATTCTCATAATCATATTCATCAAATACAACCTTGTGTGCTCCACATTAGAGGACGAGAATGAAATTAATATTTGTTTGTTGGGATTTAATATTTATAAAAAGATATTAAGAATGTTTTAAAGTATATTTTCTAGTTTTTATGTCATTTTCATGTGATTTTTCATGTTCCTGTAGGTAGTACAAGAGGATAAATTTAAGATAGTGGGGAATGTTTCTTGGGAAACCCCAGTGATAGTGGCATAGGTGTGAAGATTACATTAGCATTGTAGCTATTATAAGAGGTTTTTATTTGATTTATCATAGTTTGTGACACCTATTAAGTCTTTTTCCAAGATAAATACAATGTTATTATTGACTTACCAGTTCTAGGAATATTTAGAGTACTTGAAGGATGTGTTAGATATGACTCCAGTCATTTTTTTCAAGAAAAGGAGATTTGTTTATGGGTTTTTGTGACACTTATTGTTTTATATGAAACATATGATATTATTTTTGAAATATTTGTGTCAAATTTCATTTTTTGGTGACAATACCACATCAATGACCGTTTTTCACATTCCCCAACTTTAAGAGAATGAAGAATGTCTTTTACCATCATGAATACAAATCAAATTATTGTTAGTGGATCTAATTTAACTAATAATTATACCTCTTACTTATGTATATTTCAAGAAAGGGAAATTTTGTAGTAGATTCAGTATGTATCATGAAATAGTGGGATTTCATGCATGAATCTAGGGATTACTAGATAGTGATGGAAGAACACTCAGTGATGCATCAATATATGTGAGATGTCGAAGGTAGAGGATATCATTTCAAGATGATGTTGCAGTTGAAATTAGTGAAGTTGGTGGAGGAGTCCAGATTGAGGGATATAAGGTGGTGTTTCAGAGGGACTAAGTATTTTTTCAAATCCCCATATGTTTTTTACAAGGGAAAAATTAATTACATGTTATTTTTGGGAAGTCTATTCATTCCTTCGAATATGTTTTAGAACATTTTATGTGAGTTTTATGGCTCACATTTGGAAATAAATCTCAATGTGGAAAAGATGTACTGACCACTGAGAAATCAGTTTGGGTGGTATGTGTTCAGTTACTTATTTTTTTATATGATCAGTCTGCTAGATGGTGAAGTCTACGCACTGGGTCCTCTATGATTTTTTCCAGCCATTAAATGTTCTCTAGTGGATGTGAGAGGATATCTCGATGGAAATAATTTCCATATTACATTATGTTCTAGTATTTAATTATTATATAAGTTTTATGGTGTATAATTTGATGAAACATGTCAACTTAATAATGATAAGGGATTCGGTATCATGGAAGTTTTGACAAGGATGTATATAGAGGAAGTGTTGTGACTCCACAAAGTGATGAGTCCATTGTCATCTGATAAGGATCCTCAAGAGTCCTCTAACTATTGAGAGTTCTCTTACACGATTTTATCTATCTGTTATACCTAAAATCAACTTCACGTCCTCATAAATAATATCAGACAATGTGTACCAACCATACTAATGATGACATGTTGTGATCTAATGTTAGTGATTTTAGTGTTTCTTGCATGAGAATTATTCTATTTAAAAAATATTCTGAAATTGGTTGTTTGGAATCTAATATTAGTATGGTATAATTTTATTTTCATGTCGAAAATATCTCTTATATATTGTGCTTGATTTTTTTCAATGTGGTAGCAATTATCAAGAAAAAACTATAAAATAATACAACAGAGATGGTGCATGAAATTAACAAGAGGGTGAAGGGAGTTCATGGTCCAAAAAATCCTTTGCCAATAATTGGAGGTGTCCCCTAGAGTTGGGATTTAGAGATAATATGTTATTTAAGGTGATTCACAGTTATAGTAAATGATGGTTATTTAATGGTAGAAAGAATTAAATATGTATTTTTGGGAATTATGAGGTGTTGACTCATGTAGTCTCTACAACATATAAGATATAACATCCCTTGTATATGATCCATATATATAATGTTTTTAAAATGCCAAACATACATATATATCTTCATGAAAAATATCAAGTCATTTTTTAGAGAAACATCAAGGTCTATGATGACATAATCTTCACGCAATGTCATGTGGAGAACTAGGCCCACCTGGTGATGGTTTTTCACTAGAATGATAATCAATTGGTTCAGTTCCTTTTCTAACATGGTTTCTTGGAGGAGAGTACCAGGGAATGTAATTTTCATATTCCCACTCTATGAATTTTTTTTTTATTTTTAACTCTTCTGTTGTTATAATTTGAATTGGTAAGGTTGAACTCTATTAGATAATGAGATTTTTCCTCTTGTTGATCATCATGTCTTAAACCTTGTTTGAAAAGAATATCCCATGTGAGAGTGTTTTATAGGAAGTTGTTGTTATTTTTTGGATTCATATTTTTCATTTGATTAGGTGGTTGAGATCATGTGATCGTGCAATCGTTGACGGGTATCTCACATGGTGGATGTTTTTACAACCCCTTTTAGTTTTCTCATTATGTTTGGACTCTTGAGGATGATAGTGTTTTCCATCCTATAGAATTTAAGGTTCAAAATACGTGTAACCTTTCCCATTTTGTGTTTCCAAATTATGAGGTACTCATAAGAGGCATGTAGTATATCTGGAGGTCTATAGATACTAAAATATTGAATTAGTGATAATTCATGATGTGCAAGGGTTTAAAATCATTAATATGTAGTTTGGGATTAGATTTACTTCCAAATTCATGCCCCAAAATCAATTCATGGATTTTTAGGGAACCTTTCATGGGCTTCCTCGTTACGTGAAATAAAATGGGTCCTAATGGTTTGAGGGTGAGTTGTTTTTCTACAAATTAAAATCTAGACACAAACAACACATGACCGTTTTTTCACACTATAATACACTATTGTTTAGTTCACATTAATATGATGAATTGCCTTATATTTTTTCAAACCTAAAGACCATTCTCCCAATTCCACAGGTAGATACTGGCTATCCCTCTTTACGTTTTTTAGATTCCCATCAATGGGATAAAATCTTTGCATTCATCTTTTATATATGGTGCTCTGAGGTTTGTTCAATCAATTCTATTGTAGTTTATTAGTCAGGAAATTTTTATACATATTTACATGTGATGTTACTCTATCATAGTAATTTTGACATGGTTTTATTGTTTACTAGGCTTAACATATTGAATATTACATATTTTTAGATGAATATTCGTCACATTAAAAATCAAAATTCCAAGGGACCATAATAATTTAGTGCCTCTGGATATATTGATAAACAATATTCTATTGGCATGAAATATCTTCACCATATAATATAAATATCTTACCACTTTATTAATGCTACTAAAAACCTTTCTTCATAACATAGGTAATGTTGTCATAACAAATAAGTGATCATATATTCTCAGTAAGGTTAAATATGTTAGATATGTAAGCATAACATGAGCATAAGTGTATGAGAATATTATAATATCACTAGAAGTTAATAGAATAAATATGAAATATCATAAACATGAATAATGGAATAAATATTGGTAGTTCAACCAACATTAATCATAATGAAATAAAGAGAATAACCCATGAAATCATAACATTGGAGTGAGACATGGATTTTGTGATAGAAGTATAGACATGTAAAAAAATACCCAAAGTCAAGGTTTATTACCAAATTATAGTTGGGAACATTAAGTGGACTATAAATAATAGGAAAGAAAACAACCATCCCCAGTCACAACCTATTTATTATAATGGACAGGGTTTCCCCATCATCCCTATGTAGATCAGGTTTCCTCATCTTCCTATAGTGGATCTTGTTTCCCCTTCTACAAATAGTGGACCAGGTTTCCGCACATTCCCATAGTGTATTGGGTTTCCCTATCATCCCATATTGGGTTAGGACACATCCATTACCTATTCTGAATCAAGAAAAACCTATTTCCCATTATGGAACAAGCCTATATACATATTTCCCATCACATTCTCATGAGATATAAATCATTACCCAATTCCTTAATGGGTGATTTAGGTCCCAAAATCCATTTAATAAAATCAGACATATATGTCCCATAATATAATAAAAAATTCATTATTTCATGACCCCTAAAATTAGATGTGATTATAAAAATAATTTAATAACCAATTAAAATTAATTTTTTATCATAAAACATCATCATATTTTCACCTATGTAATGAAATAAATCTCATAATCATTTCATCAAAGTATTACCAACAAAAAATAAGTGAGTTACAAAAGCATATAACCCATGTATGAGAAATTCATGCCCTAAACATCATTACATGAAAACAGAAATCATTTTAGAAAACATATGAGTGGTATTCATGAATCTTTTCCCCAGAAAAGCATAAACAATAAAAAATTATATCATATTTTATTAATATGGCTTTTTACGGATCATATGGAACATTTATTAATGAATATATCCTTACATTGAAATCTATATTACAAATCCAATTTAAATAATCCATACATAAAAAAGAAAGAATTCAAATTTCACATAAAACATGTCATGAGTAAAATATATTTTTCTCTTCTAAAATTATCATTAAAACAAAAATAATTTTGAACAACATTTTTATTGAAAATATGTTTTTTAACTTATAATGGAAGCTTTGAACCATCTATAATATCATTTACGTTGTAAATTAATTAAAAAAATATAAAAAAATATTGAAAATATTTTATAAAAATTTTTCATTAAAAATAATTCATATACATATAAAAAAAGCATGATTATATTTTGAAAACATTTTTCGTTGAAAAAAATATGAAATCATATATTGAAATAGTTTAAACATTTTGAAAACCATTTATCATGAAATTTGCTTCGAAATCATGTAATAAAATTTTTTGATTAAAAATTTAAAATAATTATAATGTAAATAATTATTTAAGATCATTTTCATTGTTAATGTCATTAAGAGAAATATTTAAAACATTTTTCAACACAATTTTTAGAAAGAATGATTTCTGAATAAAAATTTTTTCCTACCAAATAGATAAATAAAGTTGGACATTCATAAAAACATTTTTATAATAATCTTAAGGACCAAAGAGTGGGAAAATGGTAACATTATATTAAGAAATCAGGAATAACTAGAGTAGAATAATATTGATAATAGTTCATTATAAAAGGATCATAGTATTTCATCAATGGAACAATAATCATAATCAATCATAATAAATAATGAGATTGTAGCAATACATTTTGACAACATTGGTAACATTAAATAATTTTTACCATAATATAAAAACATTAAATAAATCCTATGATATTATTAAATTAAAAAATTTCGTGATATAAAATTTCATTGTATGTATATACATCTCATATAAATATTTATTTTCATAACACAACAAGTATCCCAAATAAGAATAATTGAGAAATAATTACTTTACCGATTTGGTAACATCCGATCCAAATACCACGTGAA
Organism: Viscum album; assembly: GCA_963277665.1. Lineage (NCBI taxonomy): Eukaryota > Viridiplantae > Streptophyta > Magnoliopsida > Santalales > Viscaceae > Viscum > Viscum album. The sequence goes on from OY728127.1 coordinate 248,051,000, forward strand.
ATAATGAAAATAAAATAGTTATTTAAATACCCATAAAATTATGTATAATAATAATATAAAACATTCAAGGGATATATATACACCATGAAAAATAAATGAGTGGTTAATAAGGCATATGTCTCAGAAAAATAAAATTGAGACATGAAAACCCATACATTAACTCTTGAATTTCATTATACACGATCAATACTCATGTATAAAAATATAATTTTATTATAAATCTACCAAATTTATTTTTATTATATCTAATAATATATCTTATTTTATTATGACTTTATATTACCCCTTTTTTAACAACACCATTTTAATGTTACATTTTGGGTAATATTCTCATTGTTTTTCATATATGCTTTGACATATTATTAATGATCCTCTTACATATATCACGATTTATATAATTCATGATTGTAAAAAATTCTTTAATAATAATATATTTTTATTATATAAATATTTTTAATAATATATTAAATATATAAATATGATCTGGATTACACAGTTCATGGAGAATGTAGGTCATACATACAAATAAACACTGATTATGTGGTATAATAATGTTGAAATAAAGTAAATGAATGAAATATATGTATATTTATATATAAAATAGTTACATTATAATTATAATTTAATATATCTCATATAAATTTAATAAATCCATACAAAATATATTCCACTTAAGGTGTGAACAAATCACATAGCTTTAAAGAGTAGGTAGTTGTAGAGACCCGAATCTTGACGTACATGAACATTACATTACTTTTGCGGAATACTTAATACATAATAAAAACAGACACACAAGGACCGTAATAGTTTAGTTTCTTTGGAAACTCGGAATAAAATATTCTAATCGTGGTGAAAGATCTTCAACATCTCCCAATAAAGATCTTCCCTTTTTTTCTTACCTAAATCCTTTCTTTATATCCTGGGGAAATGAAAACATCAAAGGGGTGAACTCAAATTCCCAGTAAGGGTAAACATAGAGAACATAAAACAATCCATAAACATTTGAATGCAAAAACGTGAACATAAAATCTAAACATCAAAATCATGAGCAAAGACATGAATCTTGGAAGTACGTAAGGCATATATCATAAGGGAACATCAATCATGATAAAATAGCATGGGAATAAAACATGTAATTGTGGCATCCATTAAGCACAACTAATGATTTCCATAGTAGCCAAGGCATTACTGCCAAGACCATCTTAGTGGACAAAGTCCCTTTCTGAATCGAGTTCACTCCTCGTTCCAGTCCTGTAATACTGAACCGGATTAACTTACCCTTCCAGCCATGTCTATCTCATGAGATATAAATCATTAACCAATGCATTGGAGGGAGATATAGGTCCCACACATCTAATAATGAAATCATTTGTACTTGTTCCTCAAAATAAACTTAAAACATTCATCATAACCCAAAGAATAAAATGGGTTTCATAAACATCATTCCATCATAACATAATCCATATAAAACAAATGGATATCATTTCATCATAAGAAAAGTGAAACCATGTAAATCATATAGACATTATATTTGAAATATACACATATGAAATAATTTTCATCTTAGATGGAAAATGGTTTTGATAAAACACTTGAAATGAATTATTGAGGAAAATATCCTTTCATCTTAAAAATCATTCTCTTTTTACAAAATGTCATGCAATTTTAAAAGAAAAGGATTTTGTTGAGAATAGTCATGAAATATTATGGATGATTCTTTATAAAAATAAGGCTATATAAAACCGTAAAAATCCATTCGTGCCGTATAAGTTAAAAAAAATTCTTCTCATACTTTTGTGGGAAAAGTCAAAAAGTACCTCGTACGAAAAACGACAAAAGATTCATTTCATATATTTTACTAAAATCTCACCGAAGGGTGAATTTGGATTTAAAAAATTGTAGTTGGATAAAAATGAGATTGTGATATTTTCCTTTACCTTAGGTCCGATTTTCTTCGTAACTTTCCGAACCTCCTGTATAATGATTTAAATAATGTCATTGACTTATTCCAGAATAATACTCATTGTTATGATATTATATATGTTTCACTTATGACTTTATATTACCCGTTCTTTTGTAAATTCCATGTTAAAGAGCGTTTTAGGTAAAATCGTTTCATTTGTCGTCTGTGTTTTGACTTGTAATTATTCATATGATTACATAGATCATGATTATTTAATTCCAGAATATAAAACATGATTTATATAAAATATATATTCAGAATATACATATATATAATAGATCAGTAAATGGAAAAAAATACACCGTTCATGGAGTTGGTAGGCCGTACGTACGCATGAACGTTGTTTTCGTTTCCTTATTGAGTTGAATGGAATTAAGTAGATAACATAAATATATATACACATAAATCCGGTATCATTATTATGTCATATATTTCATGATTAATTATTATATATACTTTATAATCATTCATGAATGGTTAACGTGGAGAACTAATCTCATCGCATCGTGGAGATGGTAGTCCATACGTATGCACGAGCGATGATATCGTTCTCATGATAGTGGAATTGTATTGGATTGTATGTATACTATTTCATAATAAATATCACATTACAATAATCATATATATTCATTCTTTACACCATTATACCCATCCAAGTAAGGTGGTGGTGGAAAATAGATTACACCACGGCGTGGAGACGGTATTCCGTACGTACGCACATGCGGTGATTTCATTTTCCATAGCATGGATAGATGGTGAAATTGGGTTGTTTCATAATTATAATAACATATCAATATATGAGTGATACTGATGTTACTACTTCATAATGAAACAACTAAATAAGAATAAGTGTAAGAAGAAATAAAGATGAAAGAATCGGTAACGAACATTACCTCTTCTTGGAAGCGCTTCTTTGAGACCTTCTTTTAGGGCACTAATATTGGTCTTTGAAGAATACCAGGACCTCTAGGATGTATCTAGGGAAGTGGAGAGAAGAAATTGGCAGGGTTTTTCCGAGCTTGAAGGCTCAAAGTTGTGTGAGGTAGAGGGGGAGGAGGTGCCCTTTTATAAGGGAGGAGAGGGGATCCTTTCGAAAATCTAAAAATATTATTTTATTATAAAGCCAAATTCGGTTTTAAATAGCTCAAAATTGTTTTATTTCTAAGCTAAGGTGGGGATGGGTCGAAAACCTCTAATACAATAGAATTTTGACAAGTTTAGTTTCCTATTTTAACCTTATCATTTAGATTTAACATTAAGTTAAATAATTTTACTCTTACCGTGTCTTCTTGTGTTCTTACACTATATAGTTAATAAAATTACTATAAGAAGCCAAACTGTAACACCCCAAGATTTCATAGTGTATTATTTCTTCAAAATAATACAATAACTTGCACTACACGCAACACCGAGTTCAATAACACCATGACTTACAAAAAAAAAGCCATTCAAAAGTGGTTATGAATCGTGTTATCTAAATTTTAAACTTTATATAATCCTTATAATTTTAGAATCCATATTATGAGTTTCTTATATATAATGCAAGAACAAATTCATTTCCAGTATTTCACTTTTATCAAATTTTAATAGTAAACCCTTTTTAAATACAATATATTAAACTTTTTGACTAAATGGGGACAAAAAAAATTTAAAATGAAACATCCCAAGCTTCCACGATACGCTTTCCTTTGAATAATACAGTAGTGTGTGTTGTACGCAACTTCGAGTTTTAACACACACCACAATCGATCAAACTAGCCGTTATGAATAGTAATACCTACTTTTTGAAATTATATATATTATATATTTTAATATGGACTTCATTTTTGTATTCGGAATATCGAATTTAGCCTAAGGTGAAATTTTGGTACATTTCGGATAACTTTCATATTTTGATGAATAGTGAAAATTACTATGTTTTAATTAAAAACAACTTTTTTAATCAAAATAATTAATAGTGATAAATTATGAATTTGAGTGGTTTTAAATTATATTTAGAATATATTTTTACCATTTAATATAATGTTGGTCATTGGACATAATTTTACAATTAAACCGAACATAAACGAGTGTCAATCTCTTGATAGTTATTATCTCTTAAAAACACGCTTTTTGTTTTGACAGCGGGAATTAATTTTAAATTAATTTCTGCCACTTCTGTATTTTGAATTTAGGAAAATGGATTCCATATTTGGAATCAGGATGTTCAAATTGTGTAAATAGGTAACTTTTATTTTTATACATTTTGAATAATTACTGCGGTAAATATTTTATTTACCATGATTAAGGGTAAATCCGGTAAATAAGGGTTAAAAAATAATATTATAATAATACTAAATTACCCTAAAACGTGTCTTAACCCTATTGGTTGATACATGGTCGACCATGGGAATCTTTGGGTCTATTTTGGGACCCCATGGATCCACTTGTAAGTGATAATGACACTTTATTTTAATTAAGTTAAAATGAATACAAAAATGACACAAGCATATATCTTTTAGAAAAACAATTGTTACATAGAGTTATATATGTTGGATTTTAGATTATAAATATTAATTAGAAATATAAAAAGACTTCCTACATAATTATATTTTATTTATAATTTTTAGACATTAAATATTATATTTTATTTATGACACAATGATGATGCAGTAATTACTATAATAGTGAAAAAATTAAAATAATTGATATTATAAATACCCAAATAAATATAATATGAAACTTTTAATGAATTAAACTAATTTTATAGGATAATATGATATATTAGGATTGATTTAATTGACTTTTTTCGAAGTAATCAATCTGTTATGAGTTTCACAAAAATCAACTATTGAATAGTGTCAAAATTGACCCAAAAGAGTTCTTAAAACAAATATTATATTATTAATTGATATTAAATTCCTAAAAATCTATGGTTCGGCCAAGAGACTTATATCATGATAGGTTCATCATTAATGTACCACATGGGGGTCGCTTGGATTTATGTAGTAAGTTTATTAACCATATTATATAAAAATACAAAGAGACATTGTAAAAGTGAAACTAATTAACTTAGAGTTAATACTTAAAGATAAGGTTAATATAAGTATCCAAACCTGTCTAAATTCTATTGGTTGATAGTTTTTCGACCTATCCCCACCTTAACCTTTGTATAATAAGCTTTGGAGCCATTAGAAACCGAAAATTAATTTATTATAAATTAATATTTCTAGCTTTTCCAAAGGTGCCCCTCACCCCTCTTATAAAAGGGAACTCCTCCTTCTCATTTATTCACACATTCAAAGCCTTTTGGTTCGGCCAACCTCTTCCCCAATACTCTCCCAACATCCGTCACTACAACCTAGAGGCCTTAGTTTGATCATAAAGCCAACCTATGGAGCCCTTTTGATCAAATCAAAAGGGAGAACCCGAAGAAGAGGTATTGATTTCACCACCCTTCTCCAAGTTCATTTCTTCTTCCACTTCTTCTTCCTTTGTTATTACCATTCTAAAATAATAACTCCAGTATCTCACATATACTGTGATGTTATTATAAATATGGTACAACCATATTCAGTATTCTATCCACCCTTTGAATAACATGTCACCATACGTGCGTACGTACGGACTACCGTCTCCACGTCGTGGTGTAATTGTTATTCAATATAATATTATTTGGATGGGTATAATAATGATGTGTAACTCATGTAAATAATAAATATAACATGTTAATGATTCTGTATATATGATATAACATCCATTTATATATTATTTTAAAATCAAAAGAATGATATTGTCGCTCGTGCGTACGTACGGACTACCGTCTCCACGAACGCGATGAGATTCATTCTCCATCGTATCCATTCAAGTATAATTATCATTTGATGATTTAAAAATGATGTTTAAGGACTAGATATCATTCTGGATATGAATAAGATACAACAACCATGGCTTATGTAACAAAACATATAAAAGAAAATGTGTAAGTTAACTCCCGAAACGACGATAATTCTAAGATATTATTAACAAATCAATGTTAAAAGATCATATATGATATCATATTATTATATATGATTCTTGTATAATTTAATAACAACGATTTCACCATTATACATGAGGTTAACCTACCCCAACGAAGGAAAAGTACAAGGTAAGGGTTTACTTTACAACCTCTTCATTATCCAAGGTTGTTTATACGTAATAATCTACTGGGATCTCTTTATCATCCACATCCATGTTTCTTAAAAATGCATTTAAAAACATTTTTACTATTTACTAGAATATGAGTTAAAGTCATTTATACCCTTTTTGACTTTTATAAGTGGTTTGTAAAGGAATATTTTGGTCGTTTTCAAAACAAGGTCCTTTTTAACCTTTTCGACAGAATTAAGGTAAGAATGTTTTTTTTAACATATACGGCGGGTGCGGCTAATTTCCGCCGTTATAAAATCTTCCAAACTTCCCTTACAAGCTTATAAGAATATTTTAAAAGAAAATGTTTTATTTTATATGGATCTTAAATGATTTCAAAATAAAAAGAGATATTTCTTTAAAAAGAATTTTGATTTCATCTATGTCAACATCCTTTGATGGATTTTACGCTTATTTGAAGTTGATTTATTGTAATACAAAGCTTCTATATTGTATTGAAGGTTTTGTGATATGTTTGACTGTGGATGTTCTATTTTTATACCATTCATAGTTTATGGTGAAATTATTGACATTTCTTATGCTAGTTTTAATTTGAATGTTTATGTTATGTTTAAACCTTTTCATATGGGAATGCATTGGACTTAGTAAGTGACGGGTGGAGCCCGCTATAGCTCCTCGATGCATCGGTAGGTCTCATGAGACAAACTAGTTTCTTGGCACAAGGCCTTGACAAAATATTATTTGTAGTCTTGGCACGAGGCCTTGGCTATGTGGTTATGATAGTCTGGCATTATGCATTCCAACATTATGAAAGTGGTTATTGATTTTTGCATATGATTATTCGATTAGTAGAATATCCATGTGAATAAGTAAATGGCATTATTTCATTTTATTTATTCCATACCATGTTGAAAGTTAATATTTAAAAGGCTTTTGTTTTAGTTATACATTGCCTTAAATGTTTATTCTTATTTATGAAAGTTTTCCGCTATATTGTTATCCTTACTGGGCATTTGAGCTCACCCCTTTTCTATGTTTTATTTTTCCCAGGATGTGAAGAAGTAAGTTATGAATGACCTGCAGGGATTTTATGAGGGGTTAATAGTGTGTATTGTGGAAACATTATGTTGTTGTAGTAATTTTTCATTTTATGATGTAATGTAAAACTTATGAATATATCTAGTGTTTCCAAGGCTACTAAACCAATCGGTCTTTCAAGATTTGATCTTTCTTGTGATCATGCCAATGTTATGTAATAATGCACCGACTCTGGGTAACTGGGGTCGGGGCGTTACAGTTGGTATCAGAGGAAGTTTAGTACAAAACTTGGAAACTAGATTTAGATAAACTCTGATTAGAGCACGTAGACCTAAGATGAACTTTGAGGATTAGTATAGAAGAACTTCCTAGAATTTTGGTATTGTAGAGATTTAGTGAGTTTTCCGAGCAATACATCCCTGTTTGGATACGAGCAGGTAGAGGCGGCTCTGGCACAGATGTACCTAGGGGTAAAACCCGAAAACACCACTTTGAGCTAGACTCGAACAGGAACTGGTGCACGACAACGGGCCTTGCTGCACTCTTGGTTACGACACTCCCGGGGGATATGCTTAGGATAATTCTCATTTTCTTTACAAACCATTATGAAGGGTTTATGAGTATATACATCCTCAAAGGAGACATTTTTATGATTATGGATTATATCCATAAATAGTTCAATTTATGTTAAGTGTTTTATAAGTATGGGATTATGTATTTTGATTCATAAACTGATCTAGTGTATGCCATTGTTTAGAAATGGCGCCCAGTAGAAGGAATGAGAACTCCAGATATGCACATGATCCAAAGAGAAGGAAGGATCATATCTTTCATGGACTTAATCTAGAATTTATAAGATAAATAGTCTCTCATGTATTATCATCATATGAAGAAATAATATCCTGTGTTGATAAGATATGTAAAGAGTTTACTGAGTCCTATGGCTTTGAAGGGAAGAAAGAGAAGAAAAGGATAGAAGAGATAAAGATGGATAAAGGGAAGAGGGAAAAGAAGAATTTTCCCATATGTGGTAATTGTGGAAAGAAACACCCTGGAACTTGCCTGAAAGGAATGGGAGTTTGTTATAAGTGTGGAGGAAAAGGTCACAAAGTACATGACTGCAAGGGTAAGAAAATGGTTTCAAATGTACAATGCTTCATTTGCAAGGAGTTTGGACACTACGCGAACCTATGTCCCAGTCATCAGACTATGCCGCAAATGATGCTATTGGATAATAATCAAGTTATGATACTACCACAGATGAAGAGGAATGATTAGAGTTCTTATGTTGATTATGTCAATTGAGTGTTGTATCAACAATGTACTTGTTATAATAATTATGGAGTATATAAGGATTGTACTGCAGTACTATTTCATTAAATATTTGAGATTGTGTGGAACAAATAAAAGTGACTCAATAGCAGGATAAATTTTTGGAAAATATATGGTTGAGAGAATGATAAATCATAATATAGTTCTGATGCTGAGGTAGTGATTTTAGAATAATACATGATTGATTTGGATAAATTATATTCGATATTCATGACTACCTTGAAGCTGATTAATGATTTGTATATTCCATCATTATTGGGGTTTAAAACATTTTTGGATTGATGAAGTATATCCAGCATTCTATATGGAATAAGGTAGCATGAATGTAACCAATAAGTATTATGGTAATTTAGGATGTTTCAGTGTTTTAAAAGAATACATGATGAAGTTATTCATATGCTATTACGGGGTAAAAAGGATCTATATTATGTTTACCTTCCTTATAAATGTTGGATTGTGAGTTTGGACAGAAGTATTTTGGATAGTTATAGTTTGGATTATTTTGGATTACCATAAAAGGACAACCCGGAGGTCGGGCAGCAACCCGTCGCGTCCGACAAGGCTACGAGACATGAACCCGCAACCGAAGGGCGACAAGGGTGTATCACCTACCACTAGCCCACGAGATGTCCTGGATTAAATAATGTAGTTTTCATTAAAAGCTCTTATAGATGAATTATAAATTCATTTATTTTGGAACCCTATACGAATAGTGTAAATAGAATTCTTTTACATTCTATTATCTTTTAGAGTGAAAGATGAGTTTGTGGTAGAAATTTATTAATGGATAAAACTCTAATTATAAAGTAAGTATATCTCCTTACGATCTTAGCCAATCTCATAAATAAATTCCTCAATATTAAGAAAAGCAACTTAGAACAAAAATGTTTTCCAAGATGGTACCTTAAATCATCACTAATTTATGGCTTTGGGATTGTTGGCCTTTTCATAGCCATGTTCTCTACCACTCTCCATCAGATAATTGATGGTTAGATTTTTCTTCCATATCCATATTTTCCTATATGGAACCCTAGTATGTGTTATTTTCGGTAATCTTCATACTTCCGACTCTTTATTTTAAATATAGGCCTCATTAAATCATTTTTCGATGTGGGATTTCAACTAAGATATTTTGAAACGTCAAAAATGTGTTATCATAATACCCTATGTTTTGTTGAACCGATGGTATTTCAAATAATCATAGATTTATGAATTTAAGGACCTCAATTTTATACTTGTTTGTGATTGATGACCTCAATCACTACCTATAAATATTTACGTTTTTCCTCCAATTATATGTCTCTAATTTCCACCAATGTTCTCCTAATCGAGATCATAATTTGGTGGTGACCCTTTCATTTCTCTTTTCCTCATATTAAGACTAAATTTTAGTAACCCAATTTCCGATGTGGGTTTTCCCACAAATATATTTTCTATTTTCAACCTTTTATTTTCTAAGAACAATTTCAAATTGCGAGGACGCAATTTATTGAAGGAGGGGAGAATGTAACACCCCAAGATTTCATAGTGTATTATTTCTTCAAAATAATTCAATAACTTGCACTACACGCCACACCGAGTTCAATAACACCATGACTTACAAAAAAAAGCCATTCAAAAGAGGTTATGAATCGTGTTATCTAAATTTTAAACTTTATATAATCCTTATAATTTTAGAATCCATATTATGAGTTTCTTAGATATAATGCAAGAACAAATTCATTTCCAGTATTTCACTTTTATCAACTTTTAATAGTAAACCCTTTTTAAATACAATATATTAAACTTTTTGACTAAATGGGGACAAAAAAAATTTAAAATGAAACATCCCAATCTTCCACGGTACACTTTCCTTTGAATAATACAGTAGTGTGTGTTGTACGCAACTTCGAGTTTTAACACACACCACAATCGATCAAACTAGCCGTTATGAATAGTAATACCTACTTTTTGAAATTATATATATTTTATATTTTAATATGGACTTCATTTTTGGATTCGGAATATCGAATTTAGCCTAAGGTGAAATTTTTGTACATTTCGGATAACTTTCATATTTTGATGAATAGTGAAAATTACTATGTTTTAATTAAAAACAACTTTTTTAATCAAAATAATTAATAGTGATAAATTATGAATTTGAGTGGTTTTAAAGTATATTTAGAATATATTTTTACCATTTAATATAATTTTGGTCATTGGACATAATTTTACAATTAAACCAAACATAAACGAGTGTCAATCTTTTGATAGTTATTATCTCTTAAAAACACGCTTTTTGTTTTGACAGCGGGAATTAATTTTAAATTAATTTCTGCCACTTCTGTGTTTTGAATTTAGGAAAATGGATTCCATATTTGGAATCATGATGTTCAAATTGTGTAAATAGGTAACTTTTATTTTTAGACATTTTGAATAATTACTGCGGTAAATATTTTATTTACCATGGTTAAGTGTAAATCCGGTAAATAAGTGTTAAAAAATAATATTATAATAATACTAAATTACCCTAAAACGTGTCTTAACCCTATTTGTTGATACATGGTCGACCATGGGAATCTTTGGGTCTATTTTGGGACCCCATGGATCCACTTGTAAGTGATAATGACACTTTATTTTAATTAAGTTAAAATGAATACAAAAATGACACAAGCATATATCTTTTAGAAAAACAATTGTTACATAGAGTTATATATGTTGGATTTTAGATTATAAATATTAATTATAAAGAAAAGAAGATTTCCTACATAATTATATTTTATTTATAATTTTTAGACATTAAATATTATATATTATTTATGACACAATGATGATGCAGTAATTACTGTAATAGTGAAAAAATTAAAATAATTGATATTATAAATACCCAAATAAATATAATATGAAACTTTTAATGAATTAACCTAATTTTCTAGGATAATATGACATATGAGTATTGATTTAATTGACTTTTTTCGAAGTAATCAATCTGTTATGAGTTTCACAAAAATCAACTATTGAATAGTGTCAAAATTGACATAAAAGAGTTCTTAAAAAAAATATTATATTATTAATTGATATTAAATTCCTAAAAATCTAAGGTTCGGCCAAAAGACTTATATAATGATAGGGTAATCATTAATGTACCACTTGGGGGTCTCTTGGATGTATATAGTAAGTTTATTAACCATATTATATAAAAATACAAAGAGACATTGTAAAAGTGAAACTAATTAACTTAGAGTTAATACTTAAAGATTAGGTTAATATAAGTACCCAAACCTGTATAAATTCTATTGGTTGAGTGGTTTTCGACCTATCCCCACCTTAACCTTTGAATAATAATCTTTGGAGCCATTAGAAACCGAAAATGAATTTATTATAAATTAATATTTCTAGCTTTTCCAAAGGTGCCCCTCACCCCTCTTATAAAAGGGCACTCCTCCTTCTCATTTCTTCACACCTTAAAAGCCTTTTGGTTCGGCCAAACTCTGCCCAAATACTCTCCTAACATCCCTCAATACAACCTAGAGGCCTTAGTTTGATCAGAAAGCCAACCTAAGGATCACTTTTGATCAAATCAAAAGGAAGAACCCGAAGAAGAGGTAATGATTTCACCACCCTTCTCCAAGTTCATTTCTTCTTCCACTTCTTCTTCCTTTGTTCTTACCATTCTAAAATAATAACTCCAGTATCTCACATATACTGTGATGTTATTATAAATATGGTACAACCATATTCAGTATTCTATCCACCCTTTGAATAACATGTCACCATACGTGCGTACGTACGGACTACCGTCTCCACGTCGTGGTGTAATTGTTATTCAATATAATATTATTTGGATGGGTATAATAATGATGTGTAACTCATGTAAATAATAAATATAACATGTTAATGATTCTGTATATATGATATAACATCCATTTATATATTATTTTAATATCAAAAGAATGATATTGTCGCTCGTGCGTACGTACGGACTACCGTCTCCACGAACGCGATGAGATTCATTCTCCATCGTATCCATTCAAGTATAATTATCATTTGATGATTTAAAAATGATGTTTAAGGACTAGATATCATTCTGGATATGAATAAGATACAACAACCATGGCTTATGTAACAAAACATATAAAAGAAAATGAGTAAGTTAACTCCCGAAACGACGATAATTCTAAGATATTATTAACAAATCAATGTTAAAAGATCATATATGATATCATATTATTATATATGATTCTTGTATAATTTAATAACAACTATTTCACCATTATATAGGAGGTTAACCTACCCCAACCAAGGAAAAGTACAAGGTAAGGGTTTACTTTACAACATCTTCATTATCCAAGGTTTTTTATACGTAATAGTCTACTGGGATCTCTTTATCATCCACATCCATGTTTCTTAAAAATGCATTTCAAAACATTTTTACTATTTACTAGAATATGAGTTAAAGTCATTTATACCCTTTTTGACTTTTATAAGTGGTTTATAAAGGAATCTTTCGGTCGTTTTCAAAACAAGGTCCTTTTTAACCTTTTCGACAGAATTAAGGTAAGAATGTTTTTTTAACTTATACGGCGGGTGCGGCTAATTTCCGCCGTTATAAAATCTTTCAAACTTCCCTTACAAGCTTATAAGAATATTTTCAAAGAAAATGTTTTATTTTATATGGATCTTAAATGATTTCAAAATAAAAAGAGATATTTCTTTAAAAAGAATTTTGATTTCATCTATGTCAACATCCTTTGATGGATTTTACGCTTTTTTGAAGTTGATTTATTGTAATACAAAGCTTCTATATTGTATTGAAGGTTTTGTGATATGTTTGACTGTGGATGTTCTATTTTTATACCATTCATAGTTTATGGTGAAATTATTGACATTTCGTATGCTAGTTTTAATACGAATGTTTATGTTATGTTTAAACCGTTTCATATGGGAATGCATTGGACTTAGTAAGTGACGGGTGGAGCCCGCTATAGCTCCTCGATGCATCGGTAGGTCTCATGAGACAAACTAGTGTCTTGGCACAAGGCCTTGAAAAAATCTTATTTGTAGTCTTGGCACGAGGCCTTGGCTATGTGTTTATGATAGTCTGGCATTATGCATTCCAACATTATGAAAGTGGTTATTGATTTTTGCATGTGATTATTCGATTAGTAGAATATCCATGTGAATAAGTAAATGGCATTATTTCATTTTATTTATGCCATACCATGTTGAAAGTTAATATTTAAAAGGCTTTTGTTTTAGTTATACATTTCCTTAAATGTTTATTCTTATTTATGAAAGTTTTCCGCTATATTGTTATCCTTACTGGGCATTTGAGCTCACCCCTTTTCTATGTTTTATTTTTCCCAGGATGTGAAAAAGTAAGTTATGAATGACCTGCAGGGATTTTATGAGGGGTTAATAGTGTGGATTGTGGAAACATTATGTTGTTGTAGTAGTTTTTCATTTTATGATGTAATGTAAAACTTATGAATATATCTAGTGTTTCCAAGGCTACTAAACCAATCGGTCTTTCGAGATTTGATCTTTCTTGTGATCATGCCAATGTTATGTAATAATGCACCGACTCTGGGTAACTGGGGTCGGGGCGTTACACAAACGAATCCCAAGTTGTTTATTATTAATATATATAACCTTATCTAAGTTATTTGGACGATCCTTAGATTTTTAGGAATAAAATTACAATTAATAATATAATAGTTGTTTTAAAAACTATTTTATGAAAATTTTTACAGTATTTAGTAATTGATTTTTTTGAAACTCATAACAGAATGATTAGTTCAAAACAAGTTAATTAAATCAATACTAACATGTCATATTAATCTAGAAATTTTTTGGAATTCATAAAAAGTTTCAAATTACATTTATTTGGGTATTTATAACATCAATTATGTCAATATTTTATTAATAAGATAATTACTGCATCATCGTTGTGTCATAAATAAATTAAATTATTTAATGTCTAAAAATTAAACATAAAGTACTATTATGTAGGAAATCTTTTTAGATTTCTAATTAATATTTATAGTCAAATTTATCTTTTGTATAACCCTATATTAAAAATGATTACTTATTAAACATTGATTTTAACTATTTTAACCCTTCTTTAAATAAATTAATAATAAATGTCCTAATCTAATCCAAGTGGGCCTAAATGGTCATATTTTATTCCTAAGGTTGTTTTAGGTCTAATTAAACTTATCCAATAGAATTAGGACATGTTTTAGGGTAATAATAATATCATTTTTACCCTTAATTACCCTATTTACTTTTAACGGTGGTAAAAAAAGTAAAAAGTTACTATTCATAAAAATTTATTTTCATCTCATTGAACCACATTTTAGTCCTTGATATTAACCGTGTCGCTCGGATTTTCGACATTTAACTCATAGAAGCGGTAAAATTAAGTTTTATGAAAAATTCAGTTTTTTAACTACCACTTAGTGGTTTCACTATTCATCAATAAATGAAAGTTTCCAGAAAAATACCAAAAATTAGGCCTAAGATATATTTGATATTATGAATTCAAAAATGATGTCTATTTTACCCAATTCATAACATATCAGTTGCATTTATTAATTTAAAAATTAGTTCCCATCGTCAAAACAAATAGCGTGTTCTTAAAAGATAATAACTATCAAAAGATTGACACTTGTTTATGTCTGGTTTAAATTTGAAATTACATACAATGAACAACGTTGTATTAAATTGAAAAAATATATTCTAAATATACTTTTAAACCACTCAAATTAATAACTAATCACTATTAATTATTTCTATTAAAAAAGTTGTTTTTAATTAAAATTTAGTAATTTGCTCTATTCATCGGAATATGAAAGCTATCCGAAAAGTACCAAAATTTCACCCTAAACTAATTTCGATATTCCGAATCCAAAAATGAACTCCATTTTGAAAGATAAAAGTTATAAAATTTCAAAAAGTGGTTATTACTATTCATAACGGCTAGTTTTAATAATAGCATATCGTTGTTTAGTGAAACTCGGTATTGCGTACTACACACGCTATCGAGGAAGTTCGTGATTGCGTGTAATGAAAGGTAAGTAAAGGATGCATGTTGTGAAAGCTCCTTTTGGTGTAGCGTACAACAAAAGACATTAATGAAATTAAAAAGAATATTTTTCATAAAATATCGGGGTGTTACATTCTTCCCCCCTTAAAATGAATTTCACCCTCGAAATTCGTCGGGGTTATAAATGGTTTACTACTCGAATGTTTCTTTAATAGAAACCCACATTGTAAAAAGGAATACCAAAACCAATATTTAAAAACAAAATTATGAAACGTAATGGTTATCCAAATAAACTAATCACTGGATTTCCACATTGGTGAAAATATGGATAGTCAAGAGAAATCTAACCACCATGTTCTGATGGAGAGTGGTAGAGAACATGGCTATGGAAAATCCAGCAATCACAAAGCCATAAATTTGTGACGATCTAAGGTACCTTCTGATTCATTTGATATAAGAGCACTAGGACAACATTTTTGGTTTTCAAGATCATTTCCCTAAACTTGATGAAATTAGAATTAGAAGAAATACTTTCGTGATTTTGGTATAGTCTCACCATTGGTCATTCATTGGACAATTTCCACTTCATCTCTTATATAAATGAAGTTGAATTTTTCATTCGTGATGTGTTATCAGATCATGTGATAGAATTATGGGTCATTCCATATTTATCAATCAAAAGGATAGAAAAGTTATCAAAAAAATACATAAGTCCATCTATATTGAGATTAATCATATATGGTTCCTCAAATGGACTTATACTTCATATCTCATTCTGCTTAATTTAATAAAACTAGTTTCTACTAAACAGGGACTTCCTGTAGGCCAGTCGCACTTCGGTTGTGGGTTCGATTCCCACATCATTGTCCGATGCGATGGGTTGTCGCCCGTCCTGTAGGTTGTCCTTTTTCTGAAACTACATTACTATAACATCCCATAAATAATATCAGAAAAACTTCTATCCTTAAAAAATACTAACTTATTTCCAACATAATCCATTCCAATCTTTAGGCATATCCAAAATAATATTGTCTAATCTCATATTATAGTGAAAACGATTACTAAAGAGTTCATACAACTAGCAAGTTAATACCACTGTTGATCCCCATATATCATGAGATATGTCTTGTTGGTGACATTCCAAACATTCGAAGGCCTTAATCATGTATTCTCTTGAAAAAAATGAATACCCATTGAACCTTATTAAAAACATGAGTGCTGTTAAATGTTAACTCTTTCCACATACCAAAATCTTCAAAATTCTATATACTCAAACCATGTTATCACTTAGTCCTTATATCAATCATGAGCTCATGAATACTGTCGAACATTTCATTTTCTCATTTTCCCTTCATTATGCACATATCATCTTTTTTTCAAAAATATCTCAATCACTTTCCATGGTTACCGGTACCATTGAAAACCACAATAGACCAATACATAAATATTCCAATATTCCACGATTCTATATACAACATTATTTCGGAATCCCATTACATAAACACTTAATCATTCCACCACATCGTTGTCATATTCAACATCGCCAATAGTGATAGCATGTGACTTCCCTTTGTCCTTTGCCTTAAGTGGTTTCTCATGTCGATCATCAGTAACCCTTGGATTAGGGAAGTTATTAGCATAATGCCTCATTTCCTTGCACATGACGCATTGAAGTGTTGGTGGTGCGTTCTCTGCAGTCTTTTCTTTATTCACATAATTAGAAACCCTTTTTCCATTACTTCGACACTCAGCTGCTCGATGACCTTCTTTCCCACACTTAAAACATTTTCTAGTCCCATTAAGACAATCTCCACCATGCTTCTTTCCACACATTGAGCATAAGGAAACATTCATCTTCTTTTCACCATTATTCTGAGATTTCTCCTTGAACTCCATCTTTCATTTCATGTCAAAACTATGAGATGGATAAGTAACACCAACTTCTATTTCTACCTTGATAGCACAATGCACAATTTCTTCATAGCTACTGAAGTCTCTTATAGCTAATGCCCTTCGAAGATTTGGTTTTAAGCCACTGAATAATCGATCAACATTACTTTTGGGTTGGATGATAAATCAAGATGAATACCTTGAAAGCCTTGTAAAATTCTCTTCATATATACCAACCGATTCATCATCCTTTTTCTTTAGTTCAAGAAACTCCTTCTCCATCATTGTTCGAAGAATACGAGGGAAGTACTTATTGAAAAATATGTTCTTGAACTTGTCCCATTCCATGGACTCAAGTTCATCTCTTGGCCTCGTATTCTTGATAAGATTCCACCATTGATCAGTATCACCTTCCAAACGATACACTACTATGATGACTTTATCATGTTCAGAACATTGAATAACTAAAAATATCTTTTCAGTAGTACTGATCCATTGTTCAATAACAAGTGGATCAGAAGACCCACTAAATGAAGGTGGACGTTTGCTCATGAAGGACTCAATAGAATATTGTTCCATTCTCTGCTCATTTGGAAGTCCAGAATGATTCATATCTTGTGTAAGTATAGCAATAAGATTTTCCACTCCATCTCCCATAAAATTTGTTTGTCCAGGAGGACAGTCATTGCATTTTCCATTACATTGATCAACACAGTTCCTTCGGGTTCCAGCCATCGTCTAAAACCCAAAAAGAATAGTGTGAGAGGAAAAAATCATGCTAGGGAAAACAACATAATAAAGGGGGAGTACCTTCAATATCTAACATCTTAGGTTTAATTCTAAGATCGTTAGCGCAATTCCAGGACTATAACCTCTACTTATACTTAACCTTAGGAACATCCCTAGACATACCTTAGAAATATATCTAGGGATCTCACTAAAGTTCTCGCATCCTAGTTTCCAAAGGTTGACTAAACCATTCCTCTGATACCAACTGTAGAGACCCGAAGCATAACGTACATGAACATTACATTACTTTTGCGGAATACTTAATACATAAGAAAAATAGACACATAGGGACTGTAATACTTTAGTGTCTTTGGAAACTCGGAATAAAATCTTCTAATCGTGGTGAAAGATCTTCAACATCTCCCAATAAAGATCTTCAATTTTTTTCTTACCTAAAACCTTTCTTTATATCATGGGGAAAAGAAAACATCAAAGGGGTGAGCTCAAATGCCCAGTAAGGGTAAACATAGAGAACATAAAACAATCCTAAATATTTGAATGCAAAAACGTGATCATAAAATATAATCATCAAAATCTTTAGTAAAGACATGAATCTTGGAAGTACGTAAGGCATATATCATAAGGGAACATCAATCATGATACAATATCATGGGAATAAATCTTGTAATTGTGGTATCCATTAAGCACATGTAATGATTTACATAGTATCCAAGACATTACTTCCAAGACCATCTTAGTGGACAAAGTCCCTTTCTTAATCGAGTTCACTCCTCGTTCTAGTCTTGTAATACTGAACCGGATTAACTTACCGTTCCATCCATGTCTATCTCATGAGATATAAATCTTTACCCAATTCATTGGAGGGATATATAGGTCCCACCCATCTCATAATGAAATCATTCTTACTTGTGACACAAAATAAACATAAAACATTCATCATAACCTAAAGAATAAAATGGGTTTCATAAACATCATTCCATCATAACATAATCCATATTAAACAAATGGATATCATTTCATCATAAGAAAAGTGAAACCATGTAAATAATATATACATTATACTTAAAACATACACATATGAAATAATGTCATCTTAGATGGAAAATGGTTTTGATAAAACACTTGAAATGAATTCTTGAGGAAATTATCCTTTCATCTTCAAAATCATTCTATTTTTACAAAATGTCATGCAATTTTAAAAGAAAAGGATTTTGTTGAAAATAGTCATGAAATATTATTTTGGAGGCTTCATAAAAATAAGGCTTTATAAAACCGTAAAAATCCATTCGTGCCGTATATGTTAAAAAAACATTCTTCTCTTACATTTTTCGGAAAAGTCAAAAAGTACCTCGTACGAAAAACGACAAAAGATTCCTTTCATATATTTTACTAAAATCTCACCGAAGGGTAAAATTGGATTTAAACAATTTTAGGTGGATGGAAATAATATTACATATTGAGGAATAATGGATTTGGATGATAAAATACACCCTAGTAAATACCAAAGTATAAACAATCTCGGATAAAAATGATATTGTGATATTTTCCCTTACCTTAGGTCTGATTTGCTTCGTAAGTTTCCGAACCTCCTATATAAAGATTTAAATAATGTAATTGCCTTATTCTAGAATCATAATCATTGTTATGATATTATATATGCTTCACTTATGATTTTATATTACCCGTTCTTTTGTAAATTCCATGTTAAATAGCGTTTTGGGTAAAATCGTTTCATTTGTCATCCGTGTTTTGACTTGTAATTATTCATATGATTACTTAGATCATGATAACTTAATTACAAAATATAAAACATGATTTATATATAATATATATTCAGAATATACATATATATAATAGATCAGTAAATGGATAGAAATACACCGTTCATGGAGACGGTAGGCCGTACGTACGCATGAACACTGTTTTCATTTCCTTATTGAGTAGAATGGAATTAAGTAGATGACATACATATATATACACATAAATCCAGTATCATTATTATGTCATATATTTCATGATTACTTATTATATATACATTATAATCATTCATGAATGGTTAACGTGGAGAATGAATCTCATTGCGTCGTGGAGACTGTAGTTCGTACGTACGCACGAGTGATGATATCTCTCTCATGATCGTGGAATTGTATTAGATTGTATGTATACTATTTCATAATAAATATCACTTTAAAATAATCATATATATTCATTATTTACACCATTATACCCATCCAAGTAAGGTGGTGGTGGAAAATAGATTAAACCACGGCGTGGAGACGGTATTCCGTACGTACGCACGCGCGGTGATTTCATTTTCCGTAGGATGGATAGATGGTGAAATAGGGTTGTTTCATAATTATAATAACATATCAGTATATGAGTGATACTGATTTTATTACTTCATAATGAAAAAACTAAATAATAAATAGTGTAAGAAGAAATAAAGATGAAAGAATCGGTAACAGACATTACCTCTTCTTTGAAGCACTTCTTGGAGACCTCCTTTTAGGTCACAAAAATTGTTCTTTGAAGAAGACCAGGACCTCTAGGATGTATCTAGGGAAGTGGAGAGAAGAAATTGGCAGGGGTTGGACGAGTTTGAAGGCTCAAAGTGGTGTGAGGAAGAGGGGGAGTAGGTGCCCTTTTATAAGGGAGGAGAGGGGCTCCTTTGCAAAACTAAAAATATTATTTTATTATAAGGCCAAATTCGGTTTTAAATAGCTCCAAAATGATTTATTTCGAAGCTAAGGTGGGGGTGGGTCGAAATCCTCTCATCAAATATAATTTAGACATGGTTAGGTTCCTATTTTAACCTTATCATTTAGATTTAACATTAAGTTAAATAATTTTTCTTTTACAGTGTCTTCTTGTACTCTTACACTATAAGGTTAATAAACTTACTATAACAAGTCAAAATAATGCCAAGTTGATTATTATTAATATATATAACCTTATCTAAGTCATTAGGAAGAATATATGATTTTTAGGAATGAAATAACAATTAATAATATAATATTTGTTTTAAAAACTATTTTATGTCAATATTGACACTATTTAGTAATTGATTTTTTTTGAAACTCATAACAGAATGATTAGTTCGAACCAAGTTAATTAAATCAATAATAAAATGTCATATTAACCTAGAAAATTATTGTAATTCATAAAAAGTTTCAAATTACATTTATTTGGGTATTTATAAAATCAATTATGCCAATATTTCATTAATAAGATAATTACTGCATCATCGTTGTGTCATAAATAAATTAAATCATTTAATGTATAAAAATTACAAATAAAATACTATTATGTAGGAAATCTCTTTAGCTTTCTAATTAATATTTATAGTCGAATTTATATTATGTATAACTCTATATTAAAAATTATTTACTTATTTAACATTGATTTTAACTATTTTAACCCTTCTTTAAATAAATTAATAATAAATGTCCTAATCTAATCCAAGTGGGCCTAAATGGTCATATTTTATTCCTAAGGTTGTTTTTGGTCGAATTACACTTATCCAATAGAATTAGGACATGTGTTAGGGTAATAATAATAATATCATTTTTACCCTTAATTACCCTATTTACTTTTAACCGTGGTAAAAAATAGTAAAAAGTTACTATTCACTAAAAATTATTTCCATCTCATTGAACCACATTTTAGTCCTTGATATTAACCGTGTCTCTCGGATTTTCGAAATTCCACTCACAGAAGTGGTAAAATTATGTTTTATGAAAAAATCAGTTTTTTAAGTACCACTTAGTGGTTTCACTATTCATCAAAAAATGAAAGTTTCCAGAAAAATGCCAAAAATTAGGCCAAAGCTATATTTGATATAATGAATTAAAAAATTATGTCTACTTTACCAAATTCAGAACATATGAGTTTCATTAATTAATTTAAAAATTAGTTCCCTTCGTCAAAACAAATAGCGTGTTCTTAAGAGATAATAACTATCAAAAGATTGACACTTGTTTGGGTCTGGTTTAAATTTGAAATTACATCCAATGACCAACATTGTATTAAATTGTAAAAATATATTCTAAATATAATTTAAAACCACTGAAATTAATAACTCATCACTATTAATTATTTCGATTAAAAAAGTTGTTTTTAATTAAAATTTAGAAATTTCCACTATTCATCAGAATATGAAAGCTATTTGAAAAGTACCAAAATTTCACCCTAAACTAATTTCGATATTCCGAATCCAAAAATGAACTCCATTTTGATAGATAAAATTTATAAAATCTAAAAAGGTGGTTATCACTATTCATAACGGCTAGTTTTAATAATAGCATATCGTTGTTTAGTGAAACTCGGTATTGCGTACTACACACGCTATTGAGGAAGGTTGCGATTGTGTGTAATGCAAGGCAAGTCAAGGATGCGTTTTGGGAAAGCACTTTTTGGTGTAGCGTACAACAGAAGACATTAATGAAATTAAAAAGAATATTTTTCATAAAATATCTGGGTGTTACATTATACCCCCCTTAAAATGAATTTCGCCCTCGAAATTCATCAGGGTTATAAATGGTTTATTAATCGAATGTTTCTTTAATAGAAACCCACATTGTATAATGGAATACAAAAACCAATATTTAAAAACAAAATTATGAAACGTAACAATTACCCAAATAAACTAATCACTGGGTTTCCACATAGGTGAAAATATGGATATGGAAGAGAAATCTAACCACCATGTTCTGATGGAGAGTGGTAGAGAACATGGCTATGGAAAAGCCAGCAATCACAAAGCCATAAATTTGTGACGATCTAAGGTACCATCAGATTCATTCGATATAAGAGCACTAGGACAACATTTTTTGTTTTCAAGATCATTTCCCTAAAGTTGATGAAATTGGAATTAGAAGAAATACTTTCGTGATTTTGGTATATTCTCACCATTGGTCATTCTTTGGACAATTTCCACTTCATCTCTTACATAAATGAAGTTCAATTTGTCATTCATGATGTGTTATCAAATCATGTGATTGAATGATGGGTCATTCCATCTGTCTCAAACAAAAGGTTAGAAAAGTAATCAAAAAATACATAAGTCCATCTATAGTGAGATTAATCATATATGGTTCCTAAAATGGACTTATACTTCATATATCATACTTCTTAATATAATAAAACTATATTCTACTAAATAGGGACTTCCTGTAGGCCAGTGGTAGGCGATAAAGGCCAGTCGCACTTCGGTTGTGGGTTCGATTCCCACAGCCTTGTCCGATGTGATGGGCTGCCGCCCATCCTGCAGGTTGTCCTTTTTCTGAAACTACATTACTATAACATCCCATAAATAATATAGGAAAAACGTCTATCCTTAAACAATACTAACTTATGTACAACATAATCCATTCCAATCTTTAGGCTTATCCAAAATAATACTGTCTAATCTCATATTATACTGAAAACGATTACCAAAGAGTTCATACAACTAGCATTTAATACCACTGTTGATCCCCATATATCATGAGATATGTCTTGTTGGTCACATTCCAAACATTCTAAGGCCTTAATCATGCATTCTCTTGAAAAAAATGAATACCCATTGAACCTTATTGAGAACATGAGTGCTGTTAAAAGTTAACTCTTTCCACATACCAAAATCATCAAAATTCTATATACTCAAACCATGATATCACTTAGTCCTTATATCAATCATGAGATCATGAATACTGTTAAATATTTCATTTTCTCGTTTTCCCTTCATTATGTGCATATCATCTTTTTTTTCCAAAAATATCTCAATCACTTTCCATGGTTACCGGTAACATTGAAAACCACAATAGACCAATACATAAATATTCCAATATTACACGATATTATATACAACATTATTTTGGAATCCCATTACATAAACACTTAATCATTCCACCAAATCGTTGTCATGTTCAACATCGCCAATAGTGATCCCATTTGACTTCCCTTTGTCCTTTGCCTTAAGTGGTTTCTCATGTCGATCATCACTAACCCTTGGATTAGGGAATTTATTATCATAATTCCCCATTTCCATGCACATGATGCATTGAAGTGTTGGTGGTGCGTTCTCTGCAGTCTTTTCTTTATTCACATCATTAGAAACCCTTTTTCCATTACTTCGACACTCAGCTGCTCGATGGACTTCTTTTCCACACTTAAAACATTTTCTAGTCCCTTTAAGACAATCTCCACCATGCTTCTATCCACACTTTGAGCATAAGGAAACATTCATCTTCTTTTCACTATTATTCTGAGATTTCTCCTTGAACTCCATCTTTCATTTCTTGTCAAAACTATGAGATGGATAAGTAACACCAACTTCCATTTCTACCTTGATAGCACAACACAAAATTTCATCATAGGTACTGAAGTCTCTTATAGCTAATGCCCTTCGAAGATTTGGTTTTAAGCCACTGAATAATCGATCAACATTACTTTCGGGTTGGATGATAAATCCAAATGCATACCTTGCATGCCTTGTAAAATTCGCTTCATATATACCAACAGATTCATCATCCTTTTGCTTTAGTTCAAGAAACTCGGTCTCCATCTTTGTTCTAAGAATATGAGGGAATTACTTATTGAAAAATAAGTTCTTGAACTCGTCCCATTCCATGGACTCAATTTCATCTCTTGGCCTCGTATTCTTGATAAGATTCCACCATTGATCAGCATCACCTTCCAAACGATACATTACTAAGATGAATTTATCATGTTCAGAACATTGAAGAACTGAAAATATATTTTCAGTAGTACTGATCCATTGTTCAACAACAAGTGGATCAGAAGACCCACTGAAAGAAGGTGGACGTTGCCTCATCAAGGACTCAATAGAATATTGTTCCCATCTCTGCTCATTTGGAAGTCCATAATTATTCAGAGCTTGTGTAAGTATAGAAATAAGATTTTGCACTCCATATCCCATAACATTTGTTTGTTTAGGAGGACAATCATTGCATTTTCCATTACATTGATCAACACGGTTCCTTCGGGTTCCTGCCATCATCTAAAACCCAAAAAGAATAGTGTGAGAGGCAAAAATCATGCTAGGGAAAACAACATAATAAAGGGGGAGTACCTTCAATATCTAACAACTTAGGTTTAGTTCTAAGATCGTTAGCGCAATTCCAGGACTATAACCTATACTTATACTTAACCATAGGGACATCCCTAGACATACCTTAGAAATATATATAGGGATATCACTAAAGTTCTCGCATCCTAGTTTCCAAAGGTTGACTAAACCTTTCCACCGATACCAACTGTAGAGACATGAAGCTTGAAATACATGAAAATTACATTACTTTTGCAGAATACTTAATACATAAGAAAAACAGACACACAAGGACCATAATAGTTTAGTGTCTTTTGAAACTCGGAATAAAATCTTCAAATCGTGGTGAAAGATCTTCAACATCTCCCAATAATGATCTTACCTTTTTTGCTTACCTAAAACCTTTCTTTATATCTTGGGGAAAAGAAAACATCATAGGGGTGAGCTCAAATGCCTAGTAAGGGTAAACATAGAGAACATAAAACAATCCATAATCATTTGAATGCATAAACTTGAACATAAAATCTAAACATCAAAATCTTGAGCAAAGACATAAATCTTGGAAGTACGTAAGGCATATATCATAAGGGAACATCAATCATGATAAAATAGCATGGGAATAAAACATGTAATTGTGGCATCCATTAAGCACATGTAATGATTTCTATAGTAGCCAAGGCATTACTGCCAAGACCATCTTAGTGGACAAAGTCTCTTTCTTAATTGACTTCACTCCTCATTCCAGTCCTGTAATACTGAACCGGATTAACTTACCATTCCAGCCATGTCTATCTCATGAGATATAAATCTTTACCCAATGCATTGGAAGGAGATATATGTCCCACCCATCTCATAATGAAATCATTATTACTTGTGCCACAAAATTAGCTTAAAAAATTCATCATAACCCAAAGAATAAAATGGGTATCATAAACATCATTCCATCATAAAATAATCCATATAAATCAAATTGATATCATTTCATCATAAGAAAAGTGAAACCATTTAAATCATATATACATTATTCTTGAAACATACACATATGAAATAATGTCATCTTAGATGGAAAATGGTTTTGATAAAACAATTGAAATGAATTCTTGAGGAAAATATCCTTTCATCTTCAAAATCATTATCTTTTTACAAAATGTCATGAAATTTTAAAAGAAAAGGATTTTGTTGAAAATAGTCATGAAATATAATGGATGAGTCTTCATAAAAATAAGGCTTTATAAATCCGTAAAAACGCATTCGTGCCATAAAATTTAAAAAAACATTTTTCTCGTACTTTTGTCGGATAAGTCTAAAAGTACCTCGTACGAAAAACGACAAAAGATTCCTTTCATATATTTTAATAAAATCTCACAGAAGGGGAATATTGGATTTAAACAATTGTAGGTGGATGGAAATAATATTACATATTGAGGAATCATGGATGTGGATGATAAAATACACCCCATTAAATACCAAAGTATAAACAATCTCGGATAAAAATGAGATTGTGATATTTTCCCTTACCTTAGGTCCAATTTCCTTCGTATGTTTCCGAACCTCCTGTATAATGATTTAAATAATGTCATTGACTTCTTCCAGAATCATAATCATTATTATGATATTATATATGGTTCAACTATGACTTTATATTAGCCGTTCTTTTGTAAATTCCGTGTTAATGAGCGTTTTGGGTAAAATTGTTTCATTTGTCGTCCGTGTTTTGACTTGTAATTATTCGTATGATTATTTAGATCATGATTACTTAATTCCAGAATATAAAACATGATTTATATATAATATATATTCATAATATACATATATATAATAGATCAGTAAATGGAAAAAAAATACACCGTTCATGGAGACGGTAGGCCGTACGTACGCATGAATGCTGTTTTTGTTTCCATATTGAGTTGAATAGAATTAAGTAGATGACATACATATATATACAGATAAATCCAGTATCATTATTATGTCATATATTTCATGATTACTTATTATATATACTTTATAATCATTCATGAATGGTTAACGTGGAGAATGAATCTCATCGCGTCGTGGAGACGGTAGTCTGTACGTACGCACGAGTGATGATATCATTCTCATGATCGTGGAATTGTATTGTATTTTATGTATATTATTTCAGAATCAATATCACTTTACAATAATCATATATATTCATTCTTTACACCATTATACCCATCCAAGTAAGGTGGTGGTGGATAATAGATTACACCACGGCGTGGAGACGATATTCTGTACGTACACACGCGCGGTGATTTCATTTTCCGTAGGATGGATAGATGGTGAAATAGGGTTGTTTCATAATTATAATAACATATAAGTATATGATTTATACTTATGTTACTACTTCATAATGAAACAACTAAATAAGAATAAGTGGAAGTAGAAATAAAGATGAAAGAATCGGTAACAGACATTACCTCTTCTTTGAAGCGCTTCTTTGAGACCTCCTTTTAAGTCACTAAAATTGGTCTTTGATGAATATAAGGACCTCTACGATGTCTCTAGAGAAGTGGAGAGAAGAAATTGGCATGGGTTGGCTGATCGTGAAGGCTCAACGTGGTGTGAGGAAGAGTGGGAGGAGGTGCCTTTTTATAAGGGAGGAGAGGGGATCCTTTGGAAAAACTAAAAATATTATTTTAGTAAAAAGCCAAATTCGGATTTAAATAGCTTGAAATTGATTTATTTTGAAGCAAAGGTGTGTATGGGTCTAAATCCTCTCATCCAATAGAATTTAGACAATTTTAGGTACCTATTTTAACCTTATCATTTAGATTTAACATTAAGTTAAATAATTTTACTTTTACCGTGTCTTCTTGTGTTCTTACACTATAAGGTTAATAAACTTTTTATAACAAGTAAAACGAACCCATAGATGTTTATTATTAATATATATAACCTTATCTAAGTCATTTGGACAAACCATAGATTTTTAGGAATAAAATAACAATTAATAATATAATATTTGTTTTAAAAACTATTTTATGTCAATTTTTACACTATTTAGTAATTGATTTTTGTGAAACTCATAACAGATTGATTAGTTCGAAACAAGTCAATTAATTCAATAATAAAATGTCATATTAACCTAGAAAATTAGTATAATTTATAAAAAGTGTCAAATTACATTTATTTGGGTATTTATAACATCAATTATGTCAATATTTCATTAATAAGATAATTACTGCATCATCGTTGTGTCATAAATAAATTTAATCATTTAAGGTCTAAAAATTTCAAATAAAATACTATTATGTAGGAAATCTCATTATATTTCTAATTAATTTTTATGCTCGAATTTATCTTATGTATAACCCTATATTAAGAATGATTTACTTATTTAACTTTGATTTTAATTATTTTAACCTTTCTTCAAATAAATTAATAATAAATGTCCTAATCTAATCCAAGTGGGGATAAATGGTCATATTTTATTCCTAAGGTTGTTTATGGTCGAATTACACTTATTCAACAGAATTAGGACATGTTTTAGTGTAATAATAATATCATTTTTACCCTTAATCACCCTATTTACTTTTAACCGTGGTTAAAAAAAGTAAAACATTACTATTCACCAAAAATTATTTTAATCTCATTGAACCAAATTTTAGTCCTTGATATTAACCTTGTCTCTCGGATTTTCGAAATAACACTCCCAGAAGTGGTAAAATTAAGTTTTATGAAAAATTCAGTTTTTTAACTACCACTTTGTGGTTTCACTATTCATCAAAAAATGAAAGTTTCCAGAAAAATACCAAAAATTAGGCCTAAGCTATATTTGATATTATGAATTCAAAAATGATGTCTATTTTACCAAATTAAAAACATATCAGTTGCATTAATTTATTTAAAAATTAGTTCCCGTCGTGAAAACAAATAGTGTGTTCTTAAGAGATAATAACTATCAAAAGATTGACACTTGTTTATGTCTGGTTTAAATTTGAAATTACATCTAATGACCAACATTGTATTAAATTGTAAAAATATATTCTAAATATACTTTAAAACCAATCAAATTAATAACTCATCACTATTAATTATTTCGATTAAAAAAGTTGTTTTTAATTAAAATTTAGTAATTTCCACTACTCATCAGAATATGAAAGCTATCCGAAAAGTACCAAAATATCACCCTAAGCTAATTTCGATATTCCGAATCCAAAAATGTACTCCCTTTTGAATGATAAAATTTATAAAATTTCAAAAAGTGGTTATTACTATTCATAACGGCTAGTTTTAATAATAGCATATCGTTGTTTAGTAAAACACGGTATTGCGTACTACACACGCTATCGAGGAAGGTCGTGATTGATTGTAATGCAAGGCAAGTCAATGATGCATGTTTTGCAAGATCCTTTTGGTGTAGCATACAACAGAAGACATTAATGAAATTAAAAACAATATTTTTCATAAAATATCGGGGTGTTACAGTAGTCCACATGTTTACAAATGATGTTATCATATTTAGAAAAAATTGAATGTATAAAGAAATAATTTATATAATAATTAAAAAAATAATAAATACAAAATATATTTAATATATAAAATATATAAAAATTATTTCAATCATAATTCTTATCCATGAGTGTTGGTAATAGAAACAAACGAACAACCTCATTTCACACGGCAGTAGTCTTTCCTACAAATGAAGGGGAAGTTCATTACACATTTGATGGAAGTGAGAGTAGGTTTAGGTCTAAACTATAGGATTAAAAAATATAAATATATTTATTATGATTATTATACTATATAGTCTTTTAATACTAATAATTTTTATGTCAGATATTTAAAATTAAATGAATGAGCTTTTGGAAGGATGTAATCTCTTCTTTATCTAACTCCTTTTGGTTCTCAGTAGAGGGATTAAATGGATGGATTTATTAGAAAATTAGAGATTTTAGGTTAATATTTTGGATTTTGGGTGCTTATTTTGGATATATTTGGATGATCAAATGTGGATTTATAGGTATGAGTATGTGTGGGTGGTGAGTGCTCAATTATTATGGGCGAGGAGTGGAATTCATGTAAATATAAAAAGGTATACAATATTGGGAGGTCTCCCATAATTATTGTCTCCCAATAAATTCAAAAAATTGATCCAAGTTGGTTATTGATCCTAATATATCCATCCATGTTCAGTTGGACATGTATCTAAGTTATTTTTCGACTAAGGTTAATGTTTAACCTCTAGGTAAAATAAATTTTACCTTAATTGTTGTATTTAATTTTAGTAGCATTCACTAATCTTTAGGAATAAGTAATGTTGAAATTATTCAAGATTGTAACATATTATGATTACAATTATGGAATTGAATTTTCCAAATTACACTTATAAAATTGATATAAATTATTCTAAAATCAATATCATATATGAAACAATAATGTAGTTTTTTAAATCGATAATGTCCAAAATATTGAAATGTTCTTATATAAAATCACAATGTTAAATTATTTATAAAGACCTAATTTGGATAAATATATGTATAATATATCTAATTATACTTTAAAAATAATTAATATTTAATTTAACTATATAAAAATATTGGAAGGAAAAGGATTTTTGAATTAAAATTTTTTAATTTCCAATATACATTAGGAAATTAAAATTTTCAAATTTGGTATTCAAAATTGTTTCTCTATTAAAAGTTTATAAAATTTTCTTTTTAGAAAAAACATATTTTTATTCATAAAATTTTATTTATTATAATCATATAGCTATAAAATCGAATTCATTAGTACTAAAAATATTTATTGAACACATAATATACAAATTTTATTTATATAATTCACCAAAATAAATTTTAAATTTTTTTGTCTTATAATATTTATGCACATAAAAAATTTCATAAAAAAGTAATTTATTTTCTTTTAAATAGATCATACATTATTTTATGGAAAATAAATAATCAATGGATTTATTTTATATATATTTGTAAATAATATTTTTCTGGATTTAGTTAATATTATTCTTAACGTCTATTCCAATGGATAGGTGGTAGGTATAATGAAATATTAATAGTAATATTAACAGTATATTATTGTCCGGTAAAATATATCATTGTGTGTAACACAAGTTAACGAAAGGAATTAGTATTGTGTGTTATACAAGAAAACCATAGTGTAAAATGATCCTTAAGATAATAGAACTATTTTGTGTACTATATGATTTATATGGTGTTGTAAATAACGTATGTCTACCTTAGTTTTTTTGTATAAAATATGATATATTCTATGTTTTGTGAAAGAAAAAATATAGAAATGTTTAAATCAACCAGTGAAAATAATTAAAAAATCAAGGCATTTTATTTTTTTTGTTTCTATGGTCCCAACATAGAATAGTTGAGGGATTTTTCACTTATGGGAGGGGTGATCAAGATCTAATATGTTGGTTTATTCTCATGCGATGAACATTGATACCTTTAATATAGGTTTTTGTTAATTATCGAATCTATTTTTGTGTAATTGTGTTGTTATAATGATTTATTCAATTAGATGGAAATATTGTTAACCTAGTAATTATTTTAGTAGAGTAAGAATTAATTAGTTACAGCAGTCACATATTTTCTATTTCAATACTGACAATGGTTTGACTCATGATTTATTAGATAGTGTGATATCTATGTCATTGTTGTTAGTGTGTCTTATTATTATAGAGAATAGAATAATTTCCATTATGTAATATGGTAAAGTACATAAAGCAGGAATTAATTGATTAATATTATTTAATATAATAGAATATCAATGTTGGAGTGATTTTGATTATTCTTATAAATTGATTTTAATAAAATATCAATAATATGAATTAATAAATAAATATATTATTCTCGGATAATTGAATTGATAAGTTAATTGATAGGTGAATATTCATTTTGAGAATTTTGAATATAAAAGTCTTGTAAATGGGATTGGTACTTCTTTTAGTTTGATGAGATTGGTTTTAATGATAAGATAATGTTTAGATTTTGATATCTAGATATAGATTGATGCCATATCCTCCCCATTGTATTAACTTATCAATAATGAATTGGATAATTTGTAATGGAATTAAAACATTTTTTTTGAAAATGATAATTTCTAGGTCCATAGATTCTCATCAAATTATATAGGTAGAGTGCCTTGAGTTCATAGCTGTGAGACCCCAGTTATGTGTGATGTTTTGAATCCATGGTTTTAGGGATATATTTTCTTATTGGTTGTTCTTGTTTGTTTCCAACTACTTTTTTGATGTGATTTATATTATATATTTACTTTTATATGTGATATGGACCTAAGATGGCTTGTCCTGGGATATTTAATATGATGTGGGCTAAAATTTCGGGATGATGTGGTGGAAGTTGGGGCCTACGATAGTGATATGCATCGGGATATGAATTTTGGTGTCATGGGAGATATTGAAGACATTAGAAATGGTTGAATCTGTGATTAGATATTGATGTGATAAATATGGATGCATACATGACATGAATATGCATAATTTTTGATGGTCAGGTTTCTTGATTTATTTATATCCCATTCCCCGCAACATGATGCATAGTGATGTTCTTGGTTGAAAGATTCCTCTTGGTTCTATCTTAGGATGGATTCACCTATGAAAACTAGATTGTTGAATGATGTTAGTAATGTATTATAAATGTTAAACCCATAGGATTGGTGTATTTCAAATGAAAATTATTAAAAGATATATATCATTAGAAACCATTGTCCCATTTGGGAATATTTCTAGAGGGCCTGGACTTCACACAGGTAGTAAATGAATGTGTTAGAAATAATATAAAAGATTAATTTTATTTCATATAAATTAGTTATGAATAATAAATAGTAAAAATAAGATAAATTATTAGTATATCTGATTAAATGAATATTTCCTTAGAGTATATATAGTCCATATTAGTGGCATCCATGTGTCCGAGTAAAAATAGTTATAGATGATATAAGGACTATGTTATAGACATAGTGTGGTTGTTACCTATATTAAATAATATATTTTATGTGTTTTCACATACTTCCCAACCCATGATAGTTAATTCCACTAACAACCAGTGAACTATAGTAGGGTATCTTCCCCAACATACTCGTGGGAGGATATATGGATAACAACACCCCTTGGATTTAGTCTCCTATCAAGGAAGCTATTTATGCAGGTATGGATAATGTTTTGTCTAACCATATATATGTGTAGAGGTTTGTGGTGGCTTGGGGTTATTTCACACATATCAATTAATAGATATAATATCCAAACGGTTAATATATGTATGAATTTATAGATTGTCATAGATTTACGTACATACATGTTTTGTGTATTATGATTGTGTGAGGTATAATATACAATTTGTGATACACATCATTGAGGCTATAGTGGCCCTAAAAACTAAAAGTCTTCTATTTATAGTGACTTGTATTGAATTATATGAAAATTCAATGCACATGTTTTATATTATGATGCCTTTCTTATTTGCCTTGGGGATGACTTATTTTGGGGGGAGATGGCTCGAGACATAAAATGATTGGGATGAGAGTAAAAATTTGGGGACGGGATAGTGGGTAACACCTGATGATTCATTATTATATAATATGTTATCTATATTGTGATAAACATGGGGATTTTTCAATGGTGAGGTGGGGAACAAAGTTTGCATTTTTAGGTTATGAGAATGTTTCACTCTTGTTCATATTTCTTTAAGATGATTTATTTATATTTTATATGCTAGGATCTAGGGAAGATACCAATCTCACACAACATATATATGATAAACATATTATTTCCTCAAGAGTAGGTTTAAGGTTGTGATAGATATTATTAGCTCTTGGTTTATCGAAATCTATTCAGTATTTAGATATCCTACCATATTTACCTTTTTTGGAACATATAGCATTGCATATAGTTTTTTAGTAGTTTATGATATTTTTTGTTTTTACATGGGATTTATTTATATAAATTTTTTACAAAGTATTTGTTGTTGTAAATTTCTATATTTATTTTCCACTTGTTTTATTATATGCAATTCTACTCATTATATGATTATTATAAACCCATGGCTAGTTGTTAAATAAGGGACTACAAGAGACACGACTCACAATGTCACTATATACCTTCTCTCATAGCCTTACCAATATGGGTAAAGATTAGGTAAAGTAGGTCATGTCAAATAAGTTAAAAAAATTATAGTTTTAGGAACATCAACTATGAGAGATATTCAAGCTCATTAAAGCCCTAATGAGATCCCAGAATACTGAACTGCTACTCACATCTTCCACCGATTCATTTCATTCAATTAGATCATGTGATTATATCCCTATTGGTATTTTAGGAAGAATTATTAAGGATATATAGACTGACCATAGCTTTTCATACATGGATATTATATATATTGTGTTGAATATGAAATACATTACAAAAGTACAGGCTTGAAGAA
This sequence comes from Viscum album, assembly GCA_963277665.1. Taxonomy (NCBI): domain Eukaryota; kingdom Viridiplantae; phylum Streptophyta; class Magnoliopsida; order Santalales; family Viscaceae; genus Viscum; species Viscum album. Next base: position 248,085,610 of record OY728127.1, read on the forward strand.
CCTAATAGTTTATTGAATTTGGAAATTTAACCCAATAACTTAAACTGGTGAATTATCTTCAACGTTTCTCATAATGATATTCTCATTTAGTAATATTCAAATATATACCCTAAATAAAAACATTCTTCATAACATGGGTAAATGATAAATAAAAAAGGGTGAAATCGTATGCTCATTAAGTGTAAATATGTGTGATATCAAAGCAGAAAAATATCCCAAGTGTACGATTACATGAGCACATCATTTGAAAACCATACCCTACATGTCCAATATCATTATCATGAGTTATAGAATAATTATATCTATATAATAACACATGGATCATTTTATAATCAATGAACATGAGACATGTGTGGATTACCTTAGTATAATAAATATATTTGTTTCATACCCATATTAATATAAAATCATATGTCACTACTAGCCTCCAAAACATTAATTACAAGATAGGCTTGGGTTAACCACTAATGTACGTATTTGTTTCCTAGGATAATGTATAATATCCCTTTTCAGACATCAGATAAGAACTCATCTACATTTAATATTAGTGTTTTCCAATCAGCCTATGTACCTTATAAGCTAATATAGAATTTATTATTACCAAATGTAGTGAATTCAGATATAGGTCCCACTTGCCACATAATTAAAATCATATAGATGATTACCACTACATCAAAAAACAATTATAATATAATCACACATGAAATAAAATGGGTATCTTATACATTTCATTATATCATTACATGAGTAAAAAATTGGATTTGGAATAATTTTTTCAATGAATATCATATGGAAATTAATTTGTTTTAAAGAATTTTTTCATGGAATAACACATGGAATACAAACAGATTTAAAAAATATCATGTCGTCAATAAAAAAATTTATTGAATGAATATTGATTTTGTTCATTGATCATATACATTGTAAGTAATATGTTACATCAATGGATTTAATCAAACATGGAAAATAATTTTGTAATAATATTTAATAAAGTTATTTCTAAAAATATCATTTATAATTTGAAAAACTATTTTTTAAAACATTAAATTTTTTAATCATTATTATTTGAATATATACATGAAAATATAAAATTTAATCATTGAAAATCATTTAAAACAATTCCTAAACATAAAATATTATAATAAATCCACTTCTATGACGATAATATTAAAAGATCTTTTAAAAAAATTGAAAACATTTTTAGAAAAATTGTTTTGGAAGAATAAGGAATTCTAACCAAAGAGGTAAATAAAGTCAAATTTTAATAAAATAATTTTTAATTATAATAATTGCCGAAGAGTTGAAAAATATTACAATAACAGAGATAAGTCATAAATAACCATCAGAGAATAAATCCATGAGAATTCTTGATAGGTCGATCGTGAGATTTATAATGCTTCCCAATCTAGAATCAAGATTCACAAATATGAGAGGGGTGAATAAGTGATATAATTATCATTCATTTATCCTTTGAATGAAGCATCCATCTTCTTCTATTAAATATTTCCTTCCCAACAGATAATAATTCAAACAACAGACCTCAGAACTATATGGCATGAGTGCTTCAAATACTTCTTCTTCTTATGTGGACATCGCTTGCTTTCATGGACGACTTATTCATTAGAAAACCATCTTTTCATCAATAGAAGGTCTTTTATTCTATAGGATTTCCCATCTTCCCCACAAAATATGTACTTCCATGTACAACACTTATTTCTGTGTAAATGATCCCCACTGACTATTATCCGTTAGAGAATTCCCCATCTTTAACTACCTTGAACATACCAAAATTTTTCCTCTAGTGATTATCATGTCTAATAAAATTAACTAAATTAATTACATTATTAGGTGAATTTATATAGGAAAATAACATAAATACAAAATGATAATTTGATTTAATAGAAAAATTAATGCAGTCTTGCATTTACTACGAAATGTTATGTGGTCTGTATAATAATATTATCATTTGTAGCAGTTGATGACTTCCATGAACAAATAAACACTGAGGAAGCCTAATTCATCACCAAATTCAACAAGCACCAATACATATTGGAATTGTATGCTTCCTGTGAGCATTATTCCACTCATGAAATTTTTTTCCCTACATGGTCTGCATAGAGAGCTTTACGGTCCGCATCGCGCTACTATGCAAAAATACATTCTTTGCCGATTTTCCTTCTCCGTTCAACATATCTCCTATGTGGTCCAATAATTATACATTATATTCTATGAACTAGGATTTTAATTCTACATTTCCAAAATACCATCCTTTTATATACAATGAACTCCCAATTTTGAGGCCCAAAAATTTAACACACACTAGAAAAAGAAACGACCACAAAAATATTATTTGGGAACACCAAACATACTATATATTTATTTTCTTATTTTATCATTAATGTTATCTAAATTTATTTTTAACCACATATCGATCATATTTAGCATCATCATTTTTACCAATGAACGTATTTTAGCTTCCTTATTTTCCTGTAAAATAATTGTTTTCAATCAAACATGAATATGATTGGAAACACATTTTCCCACCCTTTCATTCATGACTCATTCATCACATGTTCATTAAACAATATATGTTATTTATGAAATAAAAAATAGAAAATCATCGTCATTTTTTCCAAAACATTTATAGAGTGAATTGATTTATTCTTTTTTTTAATTTATTATAGTCTTCAAAACATAACTTCTATTACTTCCAATAAACTTCTCCTACCATATTAGTCCCAAAATGTTTTACCACTTTGGTAACATTGAATCATAATAAGCATGAAAAAATAGTATACAATGAAACATAAAATGTATTTAGGATTAATAACATAATGATATAACATATATAATGGGTTTTAGATACAAATCATGAATGAAATGAGTGGTGAATATGGAAAATAGATTCTCAAAAAAATGTGAGATTATAAATTATCCCACCTTAAATCATAAAATCCATCATACTTATTCAATATTCATGTATTATAAGTATATGATTATTATGAATATAATACATAAACATATTTATATGTATTAAAACATAGAATATTTTCTTATGAAATTTTATAACGCTTTTATTATCATTTCTTTATTAATGTTACATTTCATACAATAACAATTTCTTTTTTTTTTGTATATGTTCTGATCTATTATATATTTGGTTCTATTACCTTTAGAATGGATCCATAATTTCAATAATGACCAACATGATGTAAATATCATATATATTGATTATATATGTGAATATATTAATATAGACAAATTATTGATAGGAAATGAAGTGAAATGTTCAGGGAGATAGAGTGTTGTATATAGGCATGAATATATCATACATTTTCTTGTCAGATTGAATGAAATAAATATAAATTATAAATTTTCAATAAAGAATCATATTTATTTATTATTTTTTAAATTTTTTCAATGATAAAATACTTCATACAATACATTTAAAACAATAATGAATCACATCACTATGTGAGGTAGTAGTATTATATACACATAAGCGACATTATAAAATTCTCATAAAATAGAGTGTATTAAATTATTTTTTATATAATATTTTTATAAATTTAAAAACATAAAAAATAATATTTTTCAAATATAAATAATAAATCCATCATTATTATTGGCCTTAATAGGTGGTAATGGAAAAATGAATGACATCAATTCGTAAGGTAGTAGTCCGTCGTACAAAAAATATGATGATTTAAGAACACATTTGAGGGAAGTGTGTGTAGTTTTTTCTAGTACCCAAAATGGAACAAAATATAATTATATGGGTGATAGTGAGGTATTATTATAATCATGGTAAAATTAAAATTAAACGGGTGAAGGAATAAATAAATTAAAACACATTTTGATTAAAGATAACTTTTAATCCTATATCGTCATTAGGATTTCACTAAATCCATTATGGGTTTAATTTTGTTTCTAAAAGATGAATTATAGGATGATAGGATGTAATTAATTTTTTATTGTGGCAGATATTGGGTGAGAAATTTTTTTAGAGGTTTGATGAAGTAGGGAGAGAGAGTTATCTTTTATAGTTGAGGAAGAGTGGAATTATTTTAATTACTCAATAGTATTCTATTATGGGTTCAATAATATGCCATGTGGAACCATATATGAATATAAATGGTTTTAATGGAAGATATGTAATATCCACACCAACCTTCTGTAATAGAAGACATTTTTTTAAAATTTCATTCCATAATATCATTTTATCCTGATTTTTACTATTTGTTTTTCTAAATACAGAAACGAGTTTTATAACCATGGTAATATATCCATTAATACTAAATTATATAGAGCCTTCAGAGATAATTTTGACCCGATGATTATAAATATTATATGTAATTTATAAAATATAACATCCCCATTTTTTGGAAATTAACATTAACAAAAGCGCCCATATTATGCAAAAACACCACCATAACTTCAAACATAGTAACTCAGACTTTTCTATTTAATGGTTAATATAGTCATTACGAAATAAAAATTTTTCCATGAAGGAACCTTATAAAATGTTAATTAAAATCTAAAACAATCTTTTTAGAATTTAGTATTTTTTAGTAATTTTAAACCCCTTAATAAAATATAACTATTATAAAATAAAATTATTATATATTTTGACATTATTAATTTAATATAAATTAAAATAATATCAATAAATTGATGTAATGATAATATATTAAAGATACATATCCTTATAATTATATATTTATCTAAAAAATATTATAAGATAATTATTCCTTCCATTTATGTTACTTTTACTATTTTAAATAATATTTAATTTATTTAGATATTTATAAAATAATTTCAATACTGGTTTTTCTTAAGAATTAAAAGTAGTTAAATTATCTAGAAAAATTAAATATAAATTATTACTTTAAAAAATATATTTTTCCTTTAGAAAAAATATTTTTAACCAAACCAATGTTATTTCCATCATAAACCAAAATCATTATAGTATTTATAAAGTTAAACGATATATGTTTTCCTTTTTATTTACTTAATGTATTATATGGATCATATAAATGGGAAATTGTAAATTAATATCCAATTTTTATTAAAATTTATAAAAATCATAATAAACTCATTCTATGAAATTTAGATATTAATTTTTGTAATTTTGATGCTTATAATTACTATTTTATCTTATTAATATATTATAAATAATTATTATATCAAATATGGAATTCCATTTTCAAAATTTCATTCATATACATTTCAAGAAATAGTATAATATTAATCCCACAAGTGAGAAGAGAAATCGGGTATTTAAAGTGAAAATTATGAAAAGTTTACAGTGATTTTATATGAATTTTTAAATTGATATTTATTACAATAAAGTAAAATTTATTAATAAACATATAATTATAACAATTATAATTTCATACCAATTTAAAAATAATTTTACTATGTAAATAATTATTGTGAAAATATAGTTTTAAGTTAAAATTTTGATTTTTTTACAATTGTTCCAAAAATAAAACTATTCAGAAACAATCAAATAAATTAACACTATTATAGATTTAAAATTATGAATGTGAAAATGAATTATATTTTGTAAAATTAATTTTCTTTAATTTTTTGATTAAATTTAATAAATTTTAAAAAATTAAAACCTTTTTTAAATAGTATTTTTGAATAATATAATGAATATACCAATGATTAAGTATTTTTTCAGTATGATTTATTTATATAAAACCAATTTAAAATTCATTTATTATTATTAATATTTTAATGCATAATTAATAGGTTATAATTCTAATGATTATGTACCTATATAGTAATATATAATATTTTTGTAGAATAATTGTGTTGCATGTAATGTAGGGTAATCTAGGGTTTCATATAGTGAAATTTAATTTTGCTGTTGAGTATTATGAAAGATTAAAAAATTCCCAACAGCAACTCAAGTCACAAATTAAATTACATTTAATCAAAAATATATATCATAAAATCTTGAGGTGTGACATTATACTCCCCATAAACTAAATTTCAACCTCCAAATTCAACACTTTGATAAAACAATGTGGATAATTATGTATCATCATATCCTTAATTTCGCACATAACATCATGAAATTCGTGGTTTATCCAGAAAAACAATGGATTGGTGATTTCTCATATTTTTCAAAACATTATATATAATTTTGAGAAACTATTTCAGTTGTTCTTTATTTGAAAATTCATCCTCCATTGTTATGGTCTCTACGTTCAGTACATGTGATACATCATATATGTAATTCCCTAGTAGAGATACATGGAACACATCTTGAACTTGTGAGTGGTTTTTTTGATAACAAATTGTTAGTCTACCATCCCAATATTTTCAATAATTTCAAATGGATTCATTCACCAAGGAATGAGATTTCCCTTCATTCTTATATAATATAATTTGTTGAATTACCTTCTAAATAAATTCAAATTATAGATCATTTCAAAGATTATTAGCATAACATCTATATAAAAATTATATAATCCTATATATTTTCATAATGGATGTAAACTCTTCTACGGGCTCATAAAATTGATCCTATTCCAACAGATTTATTCCCACAACTTCGTTCTGTAATGTTAGAGTTCAACACATCAATCAGTAAAGTGTTTTACAAGAAGCCGTGTTAATGATCAATTGTATTCCATCATTGTATGAAAACAAAAAATGATTAATTTTTTCAACTGAAAATCCGTCTAAATCCATAGGAAAATATCCTAGAGTAAACATAAATTATATTTCTCTAATGTGTAATGGAATCCATCACCAAATAACAATGTCACCATATAGAACCAATGCATTTTATTTCCATTAATATCTCTTAAAATAACGTTAATATTGAAAATAATTGATTCCATAATACATTGAGAGAATTATTTAATGAATTATAACTTATGATCAACCATAAACTCATAAATTCATGATGTTATCCATAACTCTTAATTTAATCTCACATAGGGAGATATATGCTTAAAAATAAAAATTCACTCATTTTTTCTTATATGAGGACATATCTAATATAATAACATTTACATTAGAATAATTTGTTCAATATTGCACTAATTGAATATCGAATATGATTTTATTATTCTGGAGTTCAATGTAGATTGAGATAACCACATAAAATTTCACTAAAGGATGAACAATATGGTTTTATAGTTCTTATTCATAAAAAAGAAAACATGAAATTCCCAATTAAGGAGGGGGGATTATTTTCCCCGCATTATCATGATTCAGTTATATTATAATATTTTCATAATCTGATTATTTATCCTTTTTTTCAGTGGTTGTTGGTGTTGGTCACGATTATTAACCCTCTTATTTGGTCACTTATTAGCATTTTTATCAAACTCCATTCCATTCAAACAGTAATGTGTGGGAGGAACATTATGTAGTGATTTTAATTATTTTAATCATTAAATAACATTTTTCCATTACATTGCATTTCATCCACTCTATGATATTCCTTTCAAAACATAAAAAAATTAATTCCTCCACAATGATAATTCAATCTATGTTTTTCCCACAAATTGATTATAAAGTAAAAATCATCTTCTTTCCTCCACTGTTCTTATATTTTTCTTTTAATTTTAGTTTCTCTTATTATCAAATCCCTGAGAATTATTTGTAACTCTATATATCATTTCCACATTTATAGAACATTATACGATATCAACATACCATATAAAGTACCTTATATCTAATTCATTTATGATATTTGATCATAATCTACTAATAAATAGTTCATCCATATTTCTGTCTCAATAATATTACATGAAGATTACCTCAAATGTATTATAAAATTTTATTCATATTCACCAATATATTAATCATACTTGTTCTTATACTATAATAATTACTTTTTTATATTTTTGAAGAATATGAGTAATGTACTTGTAAAAAATTTAATATTCAAACTCACCCCATATGATGGTTGGTGTTTCCACATATTAATCATACTTGTTCTTATACTATAATAATTACTTTTTTTGTGGTACATATCCATTTTCCATCAACTAATTGATCAGTGGAACCACTAAATGATGGTTGGTGTTTCCACATAAAGGAATTAACAGTATATTGTTCCTTATTTTTCACATTTCAATTCTCATCATGATTGATATATTAAAAATTTTGTGTGATCATAGAAACATGATTATTCATTTCATCGACCATGAAATTTGGTTTCATAGGTGGAAATTAATTTCATTTTCCAATACATTCCACATTTACATAGTTCTTTCAGGTTACATTAATTTACTAAAACTAAAAAAACTCTATGAAAAACCCTAATAATTTTTGGGAACCAAATAATCAATAAAATCACATATAAGATTTCCATATCAGGAAAAATTGATTTTAATTTATGATTATTTTGGTTTATCCTAAGTTATTTATTTTCAACATTTATTTAAATCCTTAATGATGGATTTTTTTGTGTGTTTGAATTTCCTTAGCATAACCCCTTGGAGTTTTAAATGAGATGTCCAAAAAAGATTATTTTAGTACACTAGTTTCTAATCTATTTAATCACAATTAAGTGTTTTTTTGGATGTTCCCACTTGGTACATATGTTCCAGAGTCACATCTATGTGTAGTATCTAGAATGTGATGAAATTTAATTAAACTCACTCACTCTATCCATTACCAAAATTCTAGTACAATTTATCATTCATTTAATCATCATAAATATTTTCTTTAGATACATCCCTATACATATAATTAGAAAAATATGTTAGGATATCACTATTTTATCTCAACCTACATTTCATTGTTAAAATAATCCATTTATATGGTAAAGACTATATAAAAGAAGAAATTTTTACATGGAATTTATATCTTTTTATATTAATATTCAATATATTTTAAAATTACATACCCCAACACTATAATATATAGTTACACGAGAGTAATGGAACAAAATCTTCTAATCTTGTGAATGATGTTCAATATTTTCCACATATATAATCTCATTTTTTACTCTCAATATATATACCCTAAATAAAACCATTCATCATAATTTGGGGAATGAAAACAAAAGAAATAGAAATCGGTGATTCTATTTAAGGGAAAACAAGGGAGATACATAATCATAACATGATCATACGTATTTGAGAACACGAGCATAAAATTTTAAACATTCCATTAATATATAATATCATAACGTAGATTCATGGAATAATGAATTATTTTCCATAACACATGAATCATAAAACAATACAAGAACATGATCCCTGAGATAAAAAAAACTTCATAATTAATACATTTGTTAGAGACACATAATTATAGAAACCCCTATGTCGATAATACCCACCAATAAATTAGTAACACGATTTTCTTGGTATAACTACCCTAGTTCATACTTTGACATAGTTTTCATTATAATATCATCATAGAATCACCCATAAAATAAAATGGGGCTCCTAATGATTTTATCATAATATATCTAATGGTAGAAAAATGTATTTGATAAATATCATGACATCATAAACATAATCTAGGCAGATAATGAATATGAATTGTTTCCATGGATCATATCTCATATAAATAATATGTAACATAATCATATTTTATCTTATATGTAAAACAAATTTGATGGATCATTTAAATCATTTCTTTATGAAAATATATCTTCCTCTTTGAATAATTTATTTTGAAGCATAAAACAATTTTAAAAATAATATCTTCTTATGTAACCTTGAAATTTTATAAAGAAAGAATTGGAAATCATTGAAGAAATTTTTTAATAGAAATATATTTTAGAAATAACTTTCCTTGATAATAAACATCAAATATTTTATAATTACATTTTTAAAACATTTTTAGAACACACAGTTTTGATAGAAAAAATATTTTCAAGAAAATAGGAAAATAAATTCATATTTTCGTAATTATAATTAACGTGAATGTGTGAAATTTTTTTATATCAAATGGATATAAAATAAATCACCCTTGGCAGAATAATCATAATTAATTCTAATAAATTATGAGATTGTAAAATAAAATTTATACCACCATAGACACATTGATTCATAGGCCTTATAATGTAATGACAAAAAATGAAATGTAAAATACAATAAGGATGAATTAGTTTATGATATTACATGTAATTGGCATTGTATATACACATTGAGGTGGAATATTGTGGTGAATATGTTATCTGTCTCGCAGAAATAAAAGTGAGATGAGAAATTACCTTACCTTAACTAGTGAATTCCCTTATAATCATTAAATCTTCCTAGATTAAAATATATTTTGATTACACACTTATTAATAAAAATATTCATATATATCATACCATATTTTTTAACCACTTATTACAATTTTATTAACAATGTTATTTTAATTGTACGTTTCCGGTAATAATCACATTGTTTTTCATATATATTTTGATTTGTCCTTTTTTCTATTAAAATTCATGTAGTTACAAAATATCTTAAATGATATAAATGATATATATATCATATACATTTAATATATATATACTTATTTAAATAATTTATATTTAGTTATATGAAATGATATATATCAATTATAAAGATAGTAGGCCATACATATGCATGAATGTTGTTTCCATTTTCGTTCCAGATTATAATAATGAATGATAAATGATATATTATATCTAAATAATAAATTTTATGTAATATATATAATATATTATTATTATTAAGACCATTATTTATACATTTTATTTTATGAATGAACAAATCACATCACCTCGTGAGGTTGCCCTCTGTCGTAGACATAGACAACATTACTGTATTCCCAAAAAATGGAACATATAATGGTTTGTGTGATATAAAAATTCAATAATCGTAATAAAATAATAAAAATAATATATTTCATATATAAATAATAATTCCATCATTATCAAAATCCTTGAAAGTTGGTAATGGAAAAATAAATTTCATCAATTTGCGAGCTGTTAGTCTTCCACACAGAGAAACTATGACTTAATAATTCATATGATAGATGTGTGTGTGATTTTTGGTCATACCATTAACATAAAAATATATCAGGATATTTAAGATATTGAGGTTAATTTATAATCATGTAATAATAACAATTTTATAGGGAAATGGAAGATATAAAATGAAGACCCTCATTGGTGAACATTGCCTCTTCTTATATTATCCAGCTTATGTTTTCACTAAAGCATTACAAGGTTGGATTTATATCCATACTAAAGAATATATGACTATAAGAGGTAATTTAGGTAGTTATTTTGGTATATATTGGTTTATTCATATGGTATTAGAAGTGTAAATAAGGGGGATATTGAGTACTCTTTTATATTTGACGATGAGTGGCATTCTTATTAATACTCTAAATTATTCACTATGGGGAGGTAAATCTTATCTAAAGTGGATTAATATATGATTAAAATAGTTCTTTAGTGATGATATGTTGGATCTATACATCACCAACATAATTAAACACTTTTTTTGGACATTTCATTCCCTAACTTCACAGTACCCCTATTTTTACCATTTTGGTTTTTTCACTATAGTATGTTGTTTTTGAACCAATATAATTTATAATTTCAGACCAAATTATAGCGATAATTAATAGATAATTTGAGCCCACTAAATTTGAATTTAATTTTTTTGCAACAAAATATATATCCTAATTGTGTTGGAAATTAATTTTAACATAAGTGCATGTAACATGAAAAAACATCACTTTAACATTAAATATGTTCACTACCTCTTTTCGATAAAGTTCTATATAGTAATTGTAATAGAATAATTTATCCATTATTAGACCAAATCTAATATTTCTTTACATGTATAGATCAGTTATTTGAATATTTTTTCCCTTAATTATAAATCATGTAATAAAATATCATCTTTTATAAAATAACACTATTTCTAATTTTTAAATAATTCATTTCATATCAATTTAAATGATATAAAGACTATGATAGAATTTGAATATATTAATTTAAATGATTTTCGGCATGATATATTTACATAAAAATAAAATGGAATAAAATTGATCAGTTAATTTACTATAATTTTAATAATTTAGTATTATTTATTATGTTATTATACTAAAAAAGTTAATTTACGTGTTTACCCTTATTAGGCATTTAAAGTAGTTATTTAATCTCTAGATGTTGAAGATAAATTCATATGATAATAAATAATTTATCGTAGAAGGAAATAATTGTAACCTAACCAATGTTGTTTCTTCCACACCCCAAACTATTATATTTATTAAAATAATGAAATGTATGTTTTTTCCTTTTGATTACTTAACATTGTATAAGTGTAATATTCAATGGAATGTGGACAAGAATTTACATAAATTCGAGAAATTTATCTCAATGAATTAAAAATTATGAATCAATAAAATATATATAATATTATAACTCATTTTGACTCTAATCATTATAGTTTCACCCCCTTGAATATTCATTTTTATATTAACCACAATAATTATATTTTACTTCATTCACAATAAATTTTTATAAAATAATTTTCTTTAATAGATATTATAAAATCATATGAATACAAATAGAGAATCTAATTTTTTAAATTCAATTCATATATGTTCAATAATTAATTTTACATTAATATTGTAGACGTTACATGAAACTAATTTTTTGAAGAGAAAGTGATCTAAAGATTAAAATGTTTCTATATCCAATTTCATAATGAAATAGATTACAATAAACTATATTGGATTAATTGATGTATATTTGAAAAATTATTACATTACATCCAATTGAAATATAATTCAAAATTATATATAATTTATGTGAAAATAAATTTTCCAATTAAAATTCATTATTCATCACTATTCAATAACAATCTAACTTTTCAGTAAACATCCAAAACATTTACACAAATATAAGATTTAAATTATGAATTCAATAATCACTTATATTTTATATGTTTTATTTTAAAAAGGTATTGAAATTTAATTTCATAATGATCACAAATATTTTTTAAAAATATTTTTTTATGTAGCAGTACATTAGAAACATAAAAATACATAAACAAAAACAAAGTATTTTCCTGAAAAAAGTTCTCATTATAAAAAAAAAATTATAATTAATAATTTAAAAGTATATATTAATATTGATATCTCAATTTTTATCATCTAGGTTATAATGGTTGCATTTAAATGGCTTTATAGTAATATATCATTATTTTGTTAAAATTTAGTGTCAAGTGTAACGTAAGCTAAGATATTGGCGCATATAGAACAAGATAAACTTGGTTTTGTTTCTAATTATTGATAAACATGGTATTTTAGGTGACTCAAGTCATCAATGAATTTTACACTAATAGAAAAAATATTCATAAATACGTTTGGTGTTACAATACAAACATTTAATTATAAAAATTAAATGTTTATTATAATGTGTATATTTATAAGGAAATTTTTCATAAATAGGTTTTTTTTGTTAAATTTGTCTCTATTTAATAGTGATATTAATATAATTATTAATGAAACTATTTGTATGATAATTTTATACTATCCAAAAAATAATTATTCAAATATATGAAATGTAAATTTATTGATTCTTTGAGTAGAAAAATACTTTGGAAAATGATACTCATTTACCTTAAATTATATATACGTTATTTATTTTACTACACATAAAAATTTGAATATTATAATATTGAGTTATTTTATTTGATTCGTCAATAAAAATTTATCAGTGGTGATTTTTTTTAATTTTCTAATATTTTTTATATTTGGGTGAATAATTAAAAATTTAGTTTCTAAAAACAAAATATATTTTATACATAATTATGAGATGAGTATGATATTTTGAAAAAGATATTATAACATTGACTAAAAATCTGTTTAATGAGTAAAATAATAAATTTAAAATATTATCTAGAATTTTTTATATCAATGATTGACATTTTACAACATAAGATATATTAAATTTTATGAATAAGTTATTTTCCCCTTTTCTAAAAAATAGGTATTCCTTATGATTCATTTTATATAAATTATAATGTAATTAAATAATATTTTAAATCATTAACGAAAAAAATAAATGGGAATCAATGCTTTCAATATATTTTCTGGAAATAAATTTTTTGGCTTAAAATATGGTTATCAAAAAGCTAATTCTATTATGAGAATATTAATTTTTTAAAAAATATGTTTACGACCACTAAAAAATGAATTTCATAATAAATGTATTTTGGAAATATGAAATTTAAATTTACTGGTATGTATTTATTCATTTATTTTTATATTCCTATGTATCCATATCAAAAGATTTTCACTATAGCAAATGTTTATTTGGTTAATATGGTATAAACTATGTTACAAGGCTAATAAAATCATAGAAAATATATATAATTTATTTAAAGAGTTTATTATCAACATATATTATAAAATAATCCTTCTGAATCCTATAAAATACTCATTATATTTGAAATATACAAAATTAATTTCCATATATAATTCACTGACATATATCTCTATTATTCATGAGTTTTTTGACCAAATAATATGACATCAAAATCTTATTTCATTGAGGTCCTTCCAAAAGATATTCAATATTTCAATTTAACTATGATATTCTTATTGTTGTTTCATTTATATTTAAATCATATACTACTTCATAAATTTATTTTTACACATATAAAATTGCATCTCAAAATAAAATTATATAAAAAAATTAAATATTATCATTATTAAATAATATGTTCTTACGCATTCTATCATCATTGCGCACTCATGTTTGATTCAGTTTCAAAACCAATAAAATATATGTCATAAAATATATTTAAATAATTATTAAATAATGCTTAATAATTTTAATATTATTTACATTTAATTAATTAAATTAATTTGGAATAATATTTTTATTGTATTTTATTATAAGATTATTTTGGGATTTAAATAGGGGACTTCATTAAAAGTTGTTTTGAAGAACAAAATTATTCCCTAATTTAATTAATTTATAAACCCAATGGGGAATATATTTAATTACATTTATATCTTATATATCAAAAATATTAATTTATATTCATAAAATTATTATTATGTATCATAGAGTTAATATAAAATAATATTTCTCATAAAAATACTCATTTTGAGACCTAACATTTACATTCTGTCAGAAGGATTAATTTTAAAATTAAATTTTTACACATATCTCAATTGATTTTGGTAAAAGTTATTACATATTTTCAATCATAATAATTTACATAATATAATTATTTCAGCATAAATTTTTACAATAATTAATATTTAAAACATAAAAAATTAATTATCACGGTTATGGATAAAACATTTTTAACAAGTGTTAAACTAAAATGATATGGAATTAAATGACCTAAATATTATATAAAATATATTATATGGAACTATTTAAATCATATATTTCCTGATTATCTGTAATTATCTTTTTTAAACCATTGTGTCATGTGAAAAATGAAGGATTAATATGCAATTTTCAAAAAATACATGTGTTCCACTCATCACACTTATAAAGGGATACCACCACTCCTATCATCATCACAACATCATATCTATTTGGAAAACCCCATGCCTAAACAAATATATTATATACATCCTTAACCACACCCTAGATGTCCTAGTTTGATAGTAAATCATTCTTATGAATTATTCTGGTGCTTAACTAAGGATGTTGTCTGAAGAAGAGGTTTCCTCTTACACTGAGTGTTATTATTTTTTATTACACTAATATAAAATATTATTAAATTATGATTACACAATAAAATTATTATATACTATAAACATATATTATATTGTTATAATTAAATAACATATACATGTCACCTCTTCCATCCAATGGGTTACAAAATCATCATTCAATTGAACTGTGGACTACCGCTAAAAGATATGATTTGATTCGTTTCCACTAAATTATTACATGGAATGTAATAAATATAATGTTAATTAATATAATATATTTAAAATAAATAGTTATTATATTAATAAAATAATTACCCTTATGAAATGTTGACGTATCATTTTCTTTATTATACTAAAAAAATTAAATGTAATTTGTGTGAATGTGTGGACAACTATATCCATGCAAGAATTTGATTATTTTACCATCACCACATCACATAGAAGATTTATATAAGTATATTTAAATAAATCATATCATTTTATGATAATTATTAGATGATAAAATACATCATTACATATTTCTCTAGTAGTTTCTGATTATGGAAACATTACTCATGCATACATACCACCTACTATCTCCACGATTGAAGCTTTTTTCATTTTTCCCAAAATTCATTCATTATTGGTTTAAAGAATATAATTGATATAATAATACTATAAATTTTAAATAATAACAATTATTGGTATTTTTAAATAATGATGTCTTAGAACATGGTCAACAAAATGAATCTATTATGAAATAGTGAACTAAAAGTCCTCAAAAAACCCTACATGGACGAAGAAAATTAATAATTTAAATATGTTATAAAAAATATATTATTTAATATAAATAAGTATAAGGTATTAAATTCTTATAATATTTAGATTAATAAAATTATTAATATAATCATTTTATACAAATGATAAAAATAAACATTTAAGGTCTGGACTTGATGTATGTATTCCCCTTATCAATTTTATTTCTGTGAGACTTCCTTCATATTCATCACTAATTTTTTTTTTCTGTAGAGTAAATAAATCCCATTAATTTAATGTATCATTATTTTAATGATTATTATTTTAAAAAATTCATATGATGTTATTTCTTTCCTAGAGTATTTATCTCATTATTACCAATGTGATTAGAAACATCATCTCATTTTCCCATTATTAAGGAATATTGTATTAAAATAAACATTTTTAATTTCATATGGTGTATAAAATTTAAATATAAATTATATAATGTTACACCTTTTTAGATCATTATTTTTTATTTTGAATTTGAAATATTTATTTCAATTGGAATTTACCTAAAATTGAAAATGTTTTAATGAATTTCATACTACTAATAAGTTAATTTTTTTATTAAAACACTTTTGTGGAAAGAAAGTGTAAAACCATCAAGTTCAACTAGAAATTTTAAACCAAGTATCACATAACCAAATCCTTAATGGCCAACTTAATATTATTAGAAAAGACCTCCCTATATAGATTCCAGGAATGTTAAGCTACCTCTGTGTTCTAATCATCTATGAAAATATCTTCGAAATGCATGGCCTGTTTGTCCCATCTTTTCAGGAACTCCTCCACTTCTAAATTCTTATCATTGATGCCTCTCGTCAAAATTAGAAATTTTTTCTCAAACCACCTTCTCTGTTCCATGTTTGTGTCTACATGTATTCAATGGATGTTAAACCTTTATACATTATCTCTAGGATATTGAATAATTAAGACTGTCTCCACCATCTATTCATCATAGTGCTTAAGGAGGTCCCAAGTTTTATTTGTGTCCTCTGTATAATTTTATCACTACGAACTAGTAATAGTCACCAATGGAGCCCCACTAATTTTATCATTCTTTCCTAACACCCCAACTATTCCATCCTTAGAAGTTAGACCGGGTGCTAGGATTCCCACCAAACCTACATCCAATTATCATCCCTCTTTGTTAAGGCCTTTATCCATTATTGGGTACTCCTTCCACTCAGTACATCCCACAATAGTGATACAAGATTCTGAGGTACTGTTCTTTCTTGTCATGCTGGAGGACATCTCCACACATCCCATTGATTAAGGTCCCTATAGTTTATCTCCTATAGTCTTACACGCTGTCTTCCCTAATGATCTGGTGACTGTTTTCATTGGGGTGTTAGAATAGTCATTTTGAGGTATTGATTTTATATCCCTCTTGAGAACCAGGAATTTCCCATCATGATTCTCTCTTATTTCAATTTCCTTGATCCAGTTCCAAAAAGTTAGTCGTGAGTATATACCATGTCTGGGTGGGAATCCCCTTCTATATCACTTGATTCATCATCTTCCGCAGGTCTTAAACCGGCCTATTGGTGCTTCAATTTTGGGATGACTATTTTTCATCCTATAGAATCCTCATTCTCTTTCCCAGCCTGGTTCAATTCCGAGAAACTATTATGTATCAAGAGTGACGTAATATATTAGTATTGATCATATAATCGGAGGTGTGGAGACACTAATACAAAGTCAATGATGTTTTGTGTCTCCCATAGAACCCTCACTTCTTCTGTAATACCCAAACCACCCTGATATTGGTGTTCTATAGTTACATATCCAAGAGTCACCCCTACTCCCTTAATAGTTTCAACAAAGGAGGGAGAGATCATAGAGTAGGGGCCTCCCGTGGTCTTCTCTGTCATCTTTTAAATGCCTAAATCTGTAAAGAAACCTTTCAAAAATGTCATATACTCTCAGGACCTAGATATTAGTACATTATTTTTCACACTCAGAAGCACAGATGGGAGCCGAATCAAGAGAGATCAACCCCTCTACCCCATTAATCTTGATAAGGTTACCAAACCTTTTCCATCACACTACCTTTCGATTATCTATCTTGTTCTATGAATTGAATAAATCAACCCATGTCTTGAAGACAACATGTTTCTTAAAACAGAATTCATCACCTACATTAATCCACACAAAATCGGCTGGACCCTTTGAAACATCAACATCAATGAATATTCATGGAGAGAGTAGGGGGAAAACCGCCCTTGTTCAACTATCCAAGCACATAAATCTACCAACACAATTACCTATCATTCAGAAGATAGAAGGATTCTAAAAAGGGAGAGGAAACACTGGGAAACTAACACAAATTGACATAGAAGGAGATTCCCACTTCATAAAAATGTCTTATAACCATCTGATGAGTAGGTGGTGAAATATGTTGCATAAGAAAGAAGCATTGTACTGTGATTGGATCATATCACTCCCCGATGCAATAAGAATCATAATGTTCCTACTATCGAGAAGGTCAATAGTTTCACGATCTTTCAAACCCCATGAACTAAAAACAAATTGGTCAAACATGTCCATTTAAGGTTGATGATTCATAAATCATGCAACCAAAGTCAGGATGTGAAGTGAGGAAGCAATTTTGAATTCTGATGTTGTGATTGGAAGAGACAGAAAATCCTCAAATGGGTTGGGGACTTTAGTGATGCGTGAGATAGAAGGGAAAGTAGGAATGGGGTCGGGATTAGAAAAGGGGTTGAAAGTACTATGACTACCAGAGGTGTATATATATCTATTTGTCAAGTTATGTCATGAAAATAATTAATTTTGTGTTATTAAAAGAATAATTTGATGGTGTAATTTCCTAGGTTTTACGATTGAAGTGTTATTGATGTTGTAAAAGCATTATGATAAAAAATCATTTCTTTTCAGGATTTGATTATGTTCAAGGTTATTTTTATGGAAACAATATTCCCTTATTTTCATGAAATCCAAATATTCCTTATGAACATTTTAGGAATTTTGTTAAAAAATATTTTTTACATTTACTTTATTATTGTTTATAGAAAACATCTATAAATTTACTTTTATGCGATAATAATATTGTATTTTCCTTTAGATTTGGTATTTATTGTTTCCACTTATTATAATTATATCAAAGAGATTTTCTATTAAAACTAATTCATCTTCATGGATTCTTCATGTTTCAAGGAGAATTAAAGGAACCTAATTTATCATCCATTGGAAAATCATGTTACAAAGAGATTGTTATCAAACATATTTCATTTCCATGTGTTAACCACGTTTAGAAGAGATTCTAAATGGACCTATTTATTTTTATTAAGGTTAATATATATCTACATATAATAAATGTTTTTTCTCTGATTTGATGATGAAAGGTAATTTTTTTTAATTTATTAATTAATATTAAATAAACATTTTTGATAATCACTTGTGAGCCAAAATATTGTTGGGTGAGCTCGTTATAGCTTATATAGTGGGTGTGACAATGTTGTACCATGGTATTTTGATATAGAATATATAATGGGTGCACCTAGATAGGTCAAGGTGATCCCAATATAGAATATATGATGGGTGCACCCTATTATCACTTCAATTTATTGGGTAATGATTACATTATCCTAAGAGTTATTTTTGAAGTCGGTTGTATGTTTATCCTAGTTTTAAGGGTTCAGTAATGGTTCAATAATGAGGATATTCCAAAATACCAATATGTTATATTTATTATTCACATTGGTTTATAATGTTTTATTTTAGAAAAATTGAAATCACATGGTTCATGATTGTTGATTCATATGACCCATTCCTATATTAAAACCTTATTCTATATTTCATGTTTTATTATTTATATATTTTTTGGTATGAGCTGTTTAATGATTTTATTATGGAATCGGATTACATTGACATACCCTTACACAAATATTATGATCATTTATCCATGTTAATTGGTAATTATTTTGTTTACCTTTATTGAAAAGTTGAACTAACCCAAATTATCATTAATTTTACAAAGGGTATCAAGAATGATGATGAATGATTTATGTCTATAACAGATTCATTTGGATGATGCTAGTGACCTAATATAGATTATGAAAATCTAGATATTGTGGTAAAATATTTCTCATAACAAAATGTGTTTTTTTTCATGTAAATTATTTTAAAAATTATCTAAAAATGAGAACCAAAAGTCTCCATAAAAATATAAGAAATATCATATTTTCATTGTGATGTTTTATCTTTTGGATGGTGAAAATTTGGTCACCATTATCAGTATCAAAGTCATAAATTTAATGTTTATGAATTTATCCCCAAATCCTAGAGTGAGGGATTAGAGATGTCACATAATTTATAGTGATTACTTAATTTTCTTGAACACGTTTGCACCATTGGCTAGCCACTTGATGCCACCAGCTAGCTAGTGGAACCATGAAGAATACATTTAACCCTTGAAACCCAATCCACGGGTCATTGGAGACTCACTGACCCACCAGTGAGATTATTGTAGGAACTATACTCTACTATAATTCCATTGGATGGGTGTTGGACTCATTGGATTACTAGAGTACTTCTTACAAGATACTTCTACTAATATCATCCCACCTACTCAATGGTGGGGCTCACAACTGAGTTTGAATATGGCTTGTAGATTATCTTGATACATGTACAAGTCTATTTGTTTTTAGAAAATCCCATGGGAAACCACTATAAATATCAAACATGAATCAAACCCTTACCACCCCAATACTCCAAAGGAGTGAACAAAATAGGGACTACCAAGAATCAATAAAAAATTAAAAACAGTAAACAAAAAAATAGATGATGAAAAAAACAATATAATTAATGTATTTCCTGGAAATATTATGTTGATGAAATAAATATCCAAACTAAATTTATTGAATCCATATGAAAGTGTTTTTTAGTATTTTGGCTTCTATTGAGTTAACATAATATCTACTTTATCGTAGTCCTAATCTCTAATGTCTATTGAAAATAAAAACCATTCTACCACAATGCTCAATCCAAAGGTAAAGAAATTCAGTACAGAACATTTATGTTGTAAATGATGAACATTAAGTGTTTTCAATGTCTACATAATATCAGTAAAATTGTGGTGATCTTACAAAATTCCATATATTAGATGACAATGGATGATACATTTTTATTTGATAGACATTGAATTCATTTTGGATTATATAAAATTGAGGATGTGAAAAATGAAATACACAACCATTAATCGTAATTATGTGACCTAAAATAATCCAATATACAAAAGAGTGAGGTACCCTTTAATTCTAATATTTTGGGGAACAAATGAGAATATTAATTTCATGAAAAATAGTTCACTATTTGAAAAATCCAACTGAAGAAAAAATTTATCTTCATATGAATTTTACCAGCTCAAAGTCATCACCAAATTCTAGAAAATCAATTGGATATTGATTGTCAACTACAGAAGAAAAAAATTCCAAATAATTTTTTTACCCTAACTTGATCCAATAGAGAGGAAAGTGTAATGGAAATAAATGGAATGATTTGGAATGCTCCATTATGTGGAATGACATGTAACTAATTATATATTTAAATTCATTCTTCCCAAAAATTTTATACAAAACAAATATGTTATCCTAGACAAAATAACATTGAAAATATTTCCAAATTCTATTATCCAATTATTTCTACATATCATTATAGGGATGCTATTTTTTACTCTACCTAACTTCTTGGTGGGCCTTCTCATATCAATCAGAAAAATAATGGTTCTGATATAGAACAATCTCAATATAATTACAGGAATGATTATGATCTATTCCACATAAAAGACACCAATTTCATTTCGATGAGTCTGATTAGTGGTTGGTATGAAATAATCTCACTTAGATTGATCAATCAACACCAACATTGAAGTAAATTCCTCATGGGATATTAGGTATAACAAAAATGAAATAATTTTAATTTTTTCCACATCCACATTGTTATAGAATGATTTTGAAGAAAGAAAAAAGGGCCCCATTTCTTATCCATTTTTATAGATGATATAACATTGAGAAACAATGTTTTGTATTTCATATATCATACTAGGATACTAAAATTTTTACTTCATGTCATAAAACATCATTTTTGGTTGTGGGTGAAAACCCCAAAAATTGATGATAATTTCCTTACATATCCTTTTACATAGATGATGGAAAAAAATTTATTGTCCTAAATAAATAAGTACCTATGAGGGGAGGTAACAATCACCAATTGTCTCTTTTTCATATAATGTTACCTTGATAATTATATGTTATTTTATTATTCATTACCTTGAGGAATAATCCTAAGGATTATAGATGTTAAAATAATAATTTATATATAAAAACTAGATTCCTATTTTCTAAAAACCACATTCATATATGAATAATGTCCTAATAAGTTTCATTCATCATTTTTCACCTCTAATACTTCAGTATGTATTTTACCACTAAAATCAACAGAAAATACCTTACATTTTTATGGGTATAGATAATTTCAACATTGAATGACTATAAGTATTACACCCATCCCCACTATGGGAGGATCAGTTATTTTTTAAAATATATATATCCAATCTTTTATGGCTAGAGTATATGAAAAAATATTCCAAAAAAATTATGACACCAACAGTTGAGTGAATTCATAACCCCTACCAGTTCCAAATAATGTGTGATATAATTCTTCTGGTGTGTTTTTATATGATGTTATACATGATACTTTACATCATCTTCCCTGGAAAAAAATTTTCACCAAACATATAAATAAATAATGAAAATAAATCACATAGTTTTAAACAACCACGGTTAAGGTTAAAATATATGTTTATATAAAAAATTAATTAATAATTCAATTAATATTACTATTTTATTTAGAATAATATCAATCCCCACTAAATGAAAATTGGAGTAGTTGCGGGTTATTAGTAGAGATTTTGAAACCACCTCTAAAATATATAGTAACTATTGGGGGGGGGGTTTGTAAAAACATATTCTAAATATTTTTATTTCCTTAATAAAGACCTTCCTCCACAAAGAACCCCATATCCAATGTTACCCCCTTCTCCCTTGTTCCCCCCATCCCCCATCATCATGTTCCATTAATAAATACCCTTCCCCTTTCAATAGCCCCAAAATCCCTTTTATCCATCGCTCATTCCCCTTGTCATCTCTTCCCAATCTTGTCCAGATATTCATGTTAAAAAATATCATTTTCATCTTGAATTTTATTCATCTCATTTTTGACTCACACACCATTAGTGAACCCTAAAAAATTAAAGTGGATTATTTTCTTCTTTTTTGGTTCATTAGTTTTATCAAGATTAATTTAATTCATGTTTTGTTGAGTTTCATTTACGATGATAGTTATCCCCCTAGTTAAGGTAGGGTATCCTATTGTTCGTCAATGATATAAAAATTTATGTTCTACATATATTATTTTAAGGATACTTATGATTTTTTAGGGATTCAATGTCTATTTGAAATAGAATTTCACTATCATTTTTAGGGGTAGTGAGATTCAGGTAGGTTCCATTATTGTGCCTCATTGTTGTATGGTTCCCAATTTTTTTTTAGTTTTTCGATTTTTTAAATTTTCAATCGATCTCGTGATTGTAAAATAAGATTTCAATTCACAAAATATAAATTTAGAATATTTTTTCTCAAATATGATGTTTATAAAAACATTTCATTGATTAAATTACTTACATAATATCTAGGTCCTATTTGTAATAGAGAATCAAACGTTAAAAACTTTCAAACGTAGATTTTATCACCTGAATGAGCTACCTCATTCACCGATAATGGAAAATAAAATTGAAACCCTAATAAATTATTCTTTCGAAATTTTAACAAATTGACATCATCATCGAAACATATCAGAATAAATAATTGAGGGTTTAAAAAATAGTAACATGACAACTGATGTTTTTGAAAATACTGGACAATGCGGTTAAGAGTTCAACATATAACTAGTAAAAACTATTCCTTCTACAAGGAATTTTGTAAGAGATAACATCAATAAATAAATGTGTTTCACAATTTAGTTCATGATTTAAATGATGATATGTTTTTTGATGTATAAAATATTGAAAACATTCTTTTCTACCGATATTGTAAAATATAAAATTTTTATGTGGAATTAAGGATAAATTGATATCCATAATATTAAATGTTTTACATGATACATATTATGAGGATATGATCCATGATTGTTTATATAATCTAAATAAATTATTTAAAACATTGGTCTGAATTAGTCAAAAATAAACATGCATGTCACAATGGTTGTATGCTTCATTAGTGAGAGGATTCAAAATGAAAGTATTTCAAAAAAATGTTCGTCTGAATGGTAGTCACTATGTGATTTTTTAAGTCTGAATAAACATACTAATATAAAAAATTTAAAAAAATATGCAAAGGCTGTATTTTACTGCCCTTTAACACATCAAATGAAATGATTATTTATGTCACTAATAACTATCTACCACATAAATTGCAATTCCATAGATAATAAAAAACATTTGTTAATGCAGAATCCAAGATATTAAAAAAATGCAGGATAAATTTCACGCATTACATCCAGATTTATCAACTAATCCATGGAATGTGAGATTGAGATTATTTTCTTGTGCAACCTACCCATATGGGAATTTCAGTGCCAGTTATAGAATATGGATGGTTATATTGATCCTCTGAAATCTAAATCATGGGATTTGTATTCAATAAAAGGTTTTTAACCATTTAAATTATTATTATAAGAAATAAAATGCCAGTAAATTATATTAAAGTATTCATAAATCCTCTAACTGAATAATTACAAGATTTTAGGGAAACAGTTTTGAGACATAAGTTGAATAATCTAAAATAATGATCAAAATGAATGATGGTTTAATGTGAAAAATTAGTAACATCCTATTACATGGGAACATATCTAGTTCGACAATAAACATTGCTTTGGAAATAACTTTTTATATCACTGATTTTTAACCTCAATGATTACCTTACTGTGAAAATGGTTCTTATTTTATTGTCACAGATTTGTTGACTCATGTATTATATTTTAGTTGAAATTTTCAAAATTTAATTATTCTGTTGATCTTGGACCACCTCAATAATTTTTAACAATTTCTATTTTGTTGGAAAAAATTGAAAATTCTAAAACAAAATTTTTGATGGTTCATCATTTGAATGCTAGTGGGAAATGAGTTAGAAGTGCATCATCAATTAAAATTAGAACACATCAATGGAAGAATAATTTTATATTATTCAATATTATATATTGGGAATTAAATATTTTTTATCATAATCATTATGCTATGGATACTGAGAATAATTTAGGTGAAAATTATATCTTCACATTTTTTAATAATCATGGATAATAAAAGGATTACCCCACTGATCAGATAGTTATAATAAATTAAAATAAAGCATTATCTAAGTCCATATGATAATGGAGAGCATGATCTATAAATTTTTTCATTTAAAATAAGGATAATGATTCATTACTTTATATTTTTAAATTTTTTAATATATATGATTGGTAGTTTAGTAACATCTCAAGGTGTGTTGACATAATGCATTGTTGGATACATTGAAATGACTTGATTCACATTTTTTTTGTATTAGTAGTTACTGAAATTTACATTTTTTGCATTATTAAGTGAAACAAATATTGTAGTTGTACTTAAATTTTCCCATTCATAAGAAATCTATGTGACAAAACACTACACCTATATATTCTTGAAAACATTCATGATATTTTTATATATACTCTTTGTAAAATAGTGATGATGATGTTTACACCTTTTTTTATTATAATGATGAATTTAACAAATAATTTGGTGGGGGGAATATAAATTAGGATTTCTCATACATTATTAAAGTATGTATCTGATTTATAGGAAACTTATTATATATTTTTTCATCATATGTAAAAAATTAGTGGAACAACATTAAAAATTTAATTATGTTTTATTTCTTTAATTTCATAGATACCTTAGTCATTTGAAATCATTCATGAAAAATAAATCACAATATAAAGGATCTTATTCTGAATAGTATTTATCATATGAGTGTTATACCTATTGGTTGATTTAATTGGATTATATTGAGAGAAGATTCAATCAAGATGGATGTGTTGATAATACATAGGCACAAACTCAACAACATGAGGAATAGAGAATATTTATTACTAATAGATGATTTGTTGGGATTTTATCAAATATAACACTGATATAAATAGAATAATTATAGGCACGTTTATATGTGCTTTTGAATACGGAGTATTTAGATCAATTTATTGAAGATCATAGGATTCAAAAAAACCATGAAGGAGAAACCGAACATGAAATTTGAAACATATAATGAAAGTAGATAATAAAGAGATTATAGAATGTTTATCATGTCTTGTAATTTCATAAATATTACAATTAATATTGATAGTAAGATAAAACATATTTTTTTAATGTAATAATGTATATTAATTTTTTTAGATCATGAATATTGAAATGTGTTTTTAATTGTCCTAATCATTTAATTTTATTACTCAAGTTCCTCAAAAAAATATAAAATGATAAGAGCATATAAAGTGAATGGAATTAGATTTCATATAACCTGTAGGAAATAGTTTTTAAAAACATATAATAGATGTATATTTATAATTTGAAATTGATATACTATGTGATGATGAATAATAATATCGCATTAAACAACCAAAATGATTTTTCAGTTGTTTTGTTTAAATTAAACTGGGTCAATATGACTAGGTTATTAAGAGACATTCCATGAAATATACTTCTATCAACTTATCTTGATTGATTGATGTCAATGACCATGAAGAACATGATTCATATATCGTCTTATTTCTTGAAAAATATTCTATATTATTTTAATGATTTTAGAGATTGAATTTGTCTCCCATTTGATGTTCCCTCTAGAACATAGTGTAAAGACCCGTAAAATTCAAGGGAAATTTTTTCTTAATTTTCTTTAGAATTTTACAAGAGCGCGGTTTCAGACGGCACCTGATTCCGAGGCCCGGAGTGCTCGGAATTAATTTCTGAAGTTTGGCTCGGGTACGTTCAGTGAACGAACGAGCGGGTATTTCTAACTTTTGATACGGTGCTCGGAATTGAAATCCGAGGGCACCGATGAACTCGCAGCGCCGATATTCGCTTAATGAGACCTTTTCGGAAGTTGCGTTTGTTGCGGGTTGAATGTTAGTTTTTGGGTTTTTAGTTTAAGTTAAATAAAATTTTTGAGGAACAAATTTTATTTTTATCTAGTTAAGTCCTACCAAAGGGAGTTGGGAGTGGGACCCACATCCACTTAACCTCCCTTGGGAGGATTAAGTGAGGTGGGGTCCACACGAACCCCAACTCCTCAAATTCTCTCAAAACCTCCCCTTTAACTCATTTCATTTAATGTTGTCAACTTGGGTTACTTAATTAATTATGGGAGTTAAACCTTTTTGAATTTAAAACTTTTGAAATTCTAATGTGTTTTGTAATAATAAAATAAGAAGTTGTCTTATTTTATTATGGGTTGTTGTTTGTCTCCTTGAGAGCTTTGGAAGCTTTTCTTCTTCTTCTTCAACTTGACGAAGAACCTTCGAACTTGACGAAGAACGCTCAAGCTCCGACGAAGAACGACGCCTCTCTTCTTCGTCCTCGGTGTCAACGTGAGAGAGAACACCGCTTCCTCCTCGGAGATTCTTCGTCAGCATACGAAGTTTCGCCAACGACGTGTCTCTTCGACGCATCCCTTCGTCATCGGATTTGACGAACGGCTTCCGCGACGCCCGACCTCCGCGACGTCGTCTTCCGCGGAACGTTGACAAATCCTCGAACCTTATACCCGAAGTAGGGGTTGTTGATTTAATATTTAATCATTTCATTCTTGCTCGTGGATCGTATAACTAACATGGGGATGTTGATTTTTTTTTAGTTATGTTATTATTTAACGTGAGGGGGGCCGGACCGCATGAACACGGCCGACCCCCCTCCATCGTTCATGTTGTTTATCTGCGGGCGGAAGCAAGGTGGCGTGGTGCCGTCGCACCACGCGGATAATTGTATGTTAATTTTTTACGCATCGCCGTCGCGCTACGCCAAGGAAAAATCTTCAAGAACGCGACGCCGCCACGCCGCGTTGAAAGGAATCATGGCACGGCGAAAGGGGCGCGGTGCCGTCGCACCGCGCCGGACGACGAACACTGCGGCCGGTTCCGGGCCGCGGTGGGACGAGAAAACCGCGGCCGGTTCCGGGCCGCGGCGGCAGAGAAGACCGGCGGCCGGGCCGCCGGCGTCGGAAGCCGTAGGGGGGACCGGAATTTCCGGTCCCGTTGGAGAAACCGGCCGGCCAGCTGGCCGGCCGGATACCATTAAAACAGGGGAATTTAATTCCCCGGCCACCTCATAAAAAACCCCCCTCTTTATGAGGGGGGGGGGGGGGGGGTTCTTTGAAGGAGGGGGCAGCCGGCACCCTCGGTTCCGCACGAGCAGGCCCCCCCACGTGGGGGGGGGGGGCTTCTTTAAAAAAAAAGGGCGCGGCCCTTTGTGCCGCGCCGCCCCTCAAAAACCGCGGGGCTTAGCCCCCGCGTGCGTGCGGCCTCCCCGCAGGCGACAGCCGCCACGGCTCCCCGCGCCGCCGCGCCGCCGCCCGCCGCCGCCGCCCGCCGCCGCCGCCCGCCGCCGCGCCGCCGCCGCGCCGCCCCAGGGGGGGGGGGGGGGGGGGTCGGGCCGGGTCGGCCCGGACCCGGACCCCCCCATTTCGAACTAGATTTGGTTTTTGGCCCATAACTTGAGCCTAGGACCTCCGAATGACGAACCGTCTGCGGCAACGCGATCCTTGGATCGAGACGGTCGTTTCGGTATATCGCACTCAAGGTTTCGGATTACTTTGAGTTCGGCCGGGTTGGTTCGTTCACGAAACCAACCGGGCCTTCGGAGCGGAAACGCTCATATCTTGAGCCACGAACGTCCGATTGACGCGCTGTCAGTCGCGTTGCGTTCCTCTTAGTGAGACGGATCTTTTGGCATACTCCGCCCGAGGTTTGGACGCAGGTGGAGTACGGACGGGTTGGTTTTGCCTTAAAAACCAACCGGGCCCCGGAGACGAAAAAGCCAATAACTCACAGACCGGGCGTCCGATTGACGCGCCGTCTGTTTTGTTGACTTCCTCTTGATGAGACGGAACTTTTGACATACTCCGCCCGAGTTTTGGATGCAGTCGGAGTATGGCCGGGTTGGATTGTACCCGAAATCCAACCGGGCCCCTGGAACGGGAAAGCTGATATCTTTCAGACAGGACGTCCGTTTGACCAACTGTCAGCGGCGTTGGTGTTTACGTTTAGTAACGGTCCCTATTGGTATACCCTATGGGAGTTCGGGGTACAGTTGAGATACGGCCGGGATTGGTTCGCACTCGAAACCAACCGGGCCCCTGGGACGAAAAGGCTAATAACTCACAGACCGGGCGTCCGATCGACGCGCCGTCTGTTGCGTTGAGACCCCTGTGACGAGACGGACTTTTGAGATACTTCTTTGCGGGACTTTGTGATACTTGGAGTATCGACCAGTAGCTCGTGGAGCGGATCCTCCCGGAGACGAGCGTGCAGAGTACGGAGACCGTGTAGCCGGCTGAGACCTGACGACTGCTTGACCGACTCGACTTGGAGTGAGTCGACTAGCCCAGTGGACGGAGCGCCCGGTATTTGGCGGCAGACCCACGGCGGACGGAGCGCCTGGTAGTTGGCAGCAGACCCGCGGTACTCGACAGGAGGAGTACCTCAGTAGGCTATCTGGGTAGCGCCCGGTATTTGGCAGCAGACCCTCAGCGGACGGAGCGCCTGGTAGTTGGCAGCAGACCCGCAGTACTCGACAGGAGGAGTACTTCAGCAGTCTTAGGTTAGTGAGCGGCGGCCTCGGAGTCGTGACAGTACCACTGTACACTCTAGAGACGGAGCTCTTAAGCAGTTACGGTTTCGATAATGAAAATCCTGGTTTGAGCTGAGACTTTTGACCTTGTGTTTACCTCATGATTGAGATGGGTCACTTGCTAACTTTGGTATATGTATGGGCATATACCCGGGTAGTGGTTATCCGTCGTTTTCACAATCCTTGTGTTTCCTCATGATTGAGATGGGTTACTTGATAACTTAGGTATATGTATGGGCATATACCTAAGTAGAGTTTATCTGTTGAGATCTTCTTGTGTTTATCCTTGTTGGATTTAGTGAGACCTTGAGGGTCTCGGGGTCCCTACTGAGTATCGTTATACTCACCCCTGCACGGGCTATGCCCGCACCTCGTTGTGTTGGTTGCAGACGACGGCCAGTACTGACAGAGGCCGAGTGTTCGAGGACTGGACGGTACCTGGAGGTGGACTATACGACGAGGTGGTACCCAGAGGCAGACCACTGGGCGGGACATACTCGGAGTAGATGGCGGGACCCGAGGTGCAGAGGAGCTATCTGTACCCACCCTTCAGGTGGGATTTCCAGTGGTCATCTCGGCGTAGCAGCTTTACTTTTCAGTTGCTGTTTTCCCGTTCGAGTTGTACTTTACAGTTGGGCTTGTATTTCCGGCCCCTTTTTACTTTCCGCACTTTTAGCTGCACTCTGTTTTTGTCTTAGTGTTACTTTCCGCTTTCTTACTCTGTGGTGTTCGTTTACTTTACAAAGGCAATGCCTTCCCTTTTTACCGGGATTTACGCCTTGGTGCTTGTCGCCAGCCCCTGGCCTATGGAAGGCGGGCTTGGGGTAGTCACGGCAGGGACCCCGAGGGCGGGTCGTGACAAATTGGTATCAGAGGAGTTCGGTTCTACCGCAGAACTTATAACTCTGATCTTTCTTTCTGTGAAGCAATAGTGTTAAGGTTACCGAGTGTGGTTTTCAGATCAGGGAGTCCAGTGTTGGTGCGGGCGGCCGACGTATCCATACACCAGGACCCTGACAACTGATTTCCGACTTTGTGCACGAAAACACTGATTGCGTGTGTGTTTTCAAAAGTTTTTCCCCTTAAAACAGCTCAAACCAGGTCAGCTCACCAGGTATAATCGTTTGATCGTGTTACGTTGTTTCTTTCAGGATGGCCCCACGACGGCAGCCAGCTAGGGTTCTGAGAATCGAACGTGACGACAGCCCACCGAGCGACGAGGCCTCGGTGCAGGGCCCTTTGTCAGCAGTGGCACCGGCGGTAGCTCTACCCGCCGAGCCCCCGATGCTTCCAGCAGCAGCCGCTGACGATGCACGTCGCCTCAGCGCACTGCATGAGTTTCAGCGCCAGCGACCGCCCAGGTTTCACGGGGAAACGGATCCCCAGGCTGCAGAGGACTGGCTGGAGGTAGTGGTACGAGTGTTTAGGCTAGTGAGGACACCAGCAGACCTCATGGTGATCCTCGCTGCGAGCCTACTACACGCAGCAGCAGGACGATGGTGGAGCTTGATGCTCCAGGTGCACGATGAGGCATCTCTACTTTGGACGGACTTTGAGAGCCTCTTCCGCTCGGAGTTCGTCCCAGCCACCCTTCGTACGGTGCGTATCCAGGAGCTTCTGTAGCTGCGGCAGGGCAGCATGACGGTCGCTCAGTACGCGGCGAGATTTACCGATCTCTAGCGCTACTCGACCGACATGGTACGGGACCCATTCTTCCGGGCCCGGACCTTCGAGCAGGGTTTGAGACACGAGATCAGGGCATCGCTGATCTCCCTCAGCTTACCGACTCAGACAGGAGTACTGGAACGGGCCCTTCTGATTGAGAGCTTCCTTGCTGAGTCTTCACCAGCGCAGCGACCCACCGCAGGGCGGCACGTAGCAGAGTCTTCGGTAGCAGGTAGCCGACAGATGACTCAGGGGTCCAGACAGACCAGACCTTCAGGCAGACGACCTCAGGGCACTGGCTCAGCAGTGCAGGGCACACAGCGCGGAGTCAGTCTTTTGAGTGGAAGACAGTGCTTTGCATGCGGTGGGCAAGGCCACATGGCTCGTGACTGCCCGACCCGCCATGCGGAGGAGCAGCAGATGGTTGAGGAACCACCTAGGCAGAGGCAGAGGTTCGACCGTGGCGGTCCGCAGGGAGGAGGCGGATGAGGCAGAGGAGCTGGCCGAGCAGCAGGTGGTGGACGACGCTTTGAGGCTCTGCCACCACCACCACCAGGAGGTCCACCCCGACCATAGGGAATAGGTGAACATGCGAGAGCACAGCTTCAGGCAGCTGAAGCTTACGATCATGGAGCTCTGGGAGCAGGTGGACAGGGGAGGAACTAGTGGATACATCTTTTGTACTTCTAGTTCCATGTTGATGTTGCCTTTGTGTAGCATCTTGTATTATGAGCTGCAATAATAAAAGACGCATCCTTTGTGATGTTTTCATTCCTGTCCTCTTTTGTGATGTTACTAAGAGGTTCCAGTTGACTGTTGACTTGACCCTCACTTGTGAGACATCTACTGGAGGAGACCAGTTACCACACACTGATGCCGACAGTGTGACTCAACCCTTGGAGGTGAGAGTAACGGTTGGATCTCTTAGTAGTAGCGTCGAGGCCTTACGACGTCATCCTTGGTATGGATTAGTATCATCCATGTTAGGATTGACTGTTTTAGGCAAAGAATGTGGTTCATCCAGGGGATGAGACCAGGTTTCTCTTATCGGCAAAGAAGAAATCTCGCAGCTCTTGTGGGACCAGAGAAGGTCCGGGCCACGTCAGAAGAGGTCCATGTCATCCAGGAGCGGATGAGGAAAACACAGAGCCGGCAGAAGTCATACGCTGACAGGAGGCGGAGGCCACTAGAGTTCGAGGATGGTGCCCACATCTTCTTGCGGGTCTCACCTCGACGTGGTATTCGGAGATTTGGCCGAGGCGACAAGTTATCTCCGCGCTTCATCGGACCCTTCCAGGTCCTCAGCAGGGTTGGTGAGGTGGCTTATCGCCTGGCTCTACCACCTCAGATACACCGGGTGCACGACCTCTTCCACGTGTCTCAACTGAGGAGATACGTGCACGACCCGACGCACATCTTTGACCATGGGGAGCTTGACGTTGACGATGGGGCGACTTTTACGGAGGTCCCGGTGGAGATAGAGGATCGAAAGGAGTGGGTCCTACATGGGCGATCGATTCCTCTTGTGTGCAACAGATGGCGGCACGGGAATCTCCAGGAGAGGACATGGGAGCGGGAGGCTCAGATGCGTGCTCAGTACCCTCTTTTGTTTCCCTAGTTTTTGTTGTATCTTTACGGGGACGTAAAGCCCTGAGGTGGGAGTAATGTAAAGACCCGTAAAATTCAAGGGAAATTTTTTCTTAATTTTTTTTAGAATTTTACAAGAGCGTGGTTTCAGACGGCACCTGATTCCGAGGCCCGGAGTGCCCGGAATTAATTTCTGAAGTTTGGCTCGGGTACGTTCAGTGAACGAACGAGCGGGTATTTCTAACTTTTGATACGGTGCTCGGAATTGAAATCTGAGGGCACCGATGAACTCGCAGCGCCGATATTCGCTTAATGAGACCTTTTCGGAAGTTGCGTTTGTTGCGGGTTGAAAGTTAGTTTTTGGATTTTTATTTTAAGTTAAATAAAATTTGTGAGGAACAAATTTTATTTTTATCTAGTTAAGTCCTACCAAAGGGAGTTGGGAGTGGGACCCACATCCACTTAACCTCCCTTGGGAGGATTAAGTGAGGTGGGGTCCACACGAACCCCAACTCCTCAAATTCTCTCAAAACCTCCCCTTTAACTCATTTCATTTAATGTTGTCAACTTGGGTTACTTAATTAATTATGGGAGTTAAACCTTTTTGAATTTCAAACTTTTGAAATTCTAATGTGTTTTGTAATAATAAAATAAGAAGTTGTCTTATTTTATTATGGGTTGTTGTTTGTCTCCTTGGGAGCTTTGGAAGCTTTTCTTCTTCTTCTTCAACTTGACGAAGAACCTTCGAACTTGACGAAGAACGCTCAAGCTCCGACGAAGAACGACGCCTCTCTTCTTCGTCCTCGGTGTCAACGTGAGAGAGAACACCGCTTCCTCCTCGGAGATTCTTCGTCGGCATACGAAGTTTCGCCAACGACGTGTCTCTTCGACGCATCCCTTCGTCATCGGATTTGACGAACGGCTTCCGTGACGCCCGACCTCCGCGACGTCGTCTTCCGCGGAACGTTGACAAATCCTCGAACCTTATACCTGAAGTAGGGGTTGTTGATTTAATATTTAATTATTTCATTCTTGCTCGTGGATCGTATAACTAACGTGGGGATGTTGATTTTTTTTTAGTTATGTTATTATTTAACGTGAGGGGGGCCGGACCGCATGAACACGGCCGACCCCCCTCCATCGTTCATGTTGTTTATCTGCGGGCGGAAGCAAGGTGGCGTGGAGCCGTCGCACCACGCGGATAATTGTATGTTAATTTTTTACGCATCGTCGTCGCGCTACGCCAAGGTAAAATCTTCAAGAACGCGACGCCGTCGCGCCGTGTTGAAAGGAATCATCGCACGGCGAAAGGGGCGCGGTGCCGTCGCACCGCGCCGGACGACGAACACCGCGGCCGGTTCCGGGCTGCGGTGGGACGAGAAGACCGCGGCCGGTTCTGGGCCGCGGCGGCAGAGAAGACCGGCGGCCGGGCCGCCGGCGTCGGAAGCCGTAGGGGGGACCGGAATTTCCGGTCCCGTTGGAGAAACCGGCCGGCCAGCTGGCCGGCCGGATACCATTAAAACCGGGGAATTTAATTCCCCGGCCACCTCATAAAAAACCCCCCTCTTTATGAGGGGGGGGGGGGGGGGTTCTTTGAAGGAGGGGGCACCCGGCCCCCTCGGTTCCGCACCAGCAGGCCCCCCACGTGGGGGGGGGGGGGCTTCTTTAAAAAAAAGGGCGCGGCCCTTTGTGCCGCGCCGCCCCTCAAAAACCGCGGGGCTTAGCCCCCGCGTGCGTGCGACCTCCCCGCAGGCGACAGCCGCCGCGGCTCCCCGCGCCGCCGCGCCGCCGCGCCGCCGCCGCGCCGCCCCAGGGGGGGGGGGGGGGGGGGTCGGGCCGGGTCGGCCCGGACCCGGACCCCCCCGTTTCGAACCAGATTTGGTTTTTGGCCCATAACTTGAGCCTCGGACCTCCGAATGACGAACCGTCTGCGGCAACGCGATCCTTGGATCGAGACGGTCGTTTCGGTATATCGCACTCAAGGTTTAGGATTACTTTGAGTTCGGCCGGGTTGGTTCGTTCACGAAACCAACCGGGCCTTCGGAGCGGAAACGCTCATATTTTGAGCCACGAACGTCCGATTGACGCGCCGTCAGTCGCGTTGCGTTCCTCTTAGTGAGACGGATCTTTTGGCATACTCCGCCCGAGCTTTGGACGCAGGTGGAGTACGGACGGGTTGGTTTTGCCTTAAAAACCAACCGGGCCCCGGAGACGAAAAAGCCAATAACTCACAGACCAGGCGTCCGATTGACGCGCCGTCTGTTTCATTGACTTCCTCTTGATGAGACGGAACTTTTGACATACTCCGCCCGAGTTTTGGATGCAGTCGGAGTATGGCCGGGTTGGATTGTACCCGAAATCCAACCGGGCCCCTGGAACGGGAAAGCTGATATCTTTCAGACAGGACGTCCGTTTGACGAACCGTCAGCGGCGTTGGTGTTTACGTTTAGTAACGGTCCCTATGAGTATACCCTATGGGAGTTCGGGGTACAGTTGAGATACGGCCGGGATTGGTTCGCACTCGAAACCAACCGGGCCCCTGGGACGAAAAGGCTAATAACTCACAGACCAGGCGTCCGATCGACGCGCCGTCTGTTGCGTTGAGACCCCTGTGACGAGACGGACTTTTGAGATACTTCTTTGCGGGACTTTGTGATACTTGGTGTATCGACCAGTAGCTCGTGGAGCGGATCCTCCCGGAGACGAGCGTGCAGAGTACGGAGACCGTGTAGTCGGCTGAGACCTGACGACTGCTTGACCGACTCGACTTGGAGTGAGTCGACTAGCCCAGTGGACGGAGCGCCCGGTATTTGGCGGCAGACCCACGGCGGACGGAGTGCCTGGTAGTTGGCAGCAGACCCGCGGTACTCGACAAGAGGAGTACCTCAGTAGGCTATCTGGGTAGCGCCCGGTATTTGGCAGCAGACCCTCAGCGGACGGAGCGCCTGGTAGTTGGCAGCAGACCCGCAGTACTCGACAGGAGGAGTACTTCAGCAGTCTTAGGTTAGTGAGCGGCGGCCTCGGAGTCGTGACAGGACCACTGTACACTCTAGAGACGGAGCTCTTCAGCAGTTACAGTTTTGATAATGAAAATCCTGGTTTGAGCTGAGACTTTTGACCTTGTGTTTACCTCATGATTGAGATGGGTCACTTGCTAACTTTGGTATATGTATGGGCATATACCCGGGTAGTGGTTATCCGTTGTTTTCACAATCCTTGTGTTTCCTCATGATTGAGATGGGTTACTTGATAACTTAGGTATATGTATGGGCATATACCTAAGTAGAGTTTATCTGTTGAGATCTTCTTGTGTTTATCCTTGTTGGTTTTAGTGAGACCTTGAGGGTCTTGGGGTCCCTACTGAGTATCGTTATACTCACCCCTGCACGGGCTATGCCCGCACCTCGTTGTGTTGGTTGCAGACGACGGCCAGTACTGACAGAGGCCGAGTGTTTGAGGACTGGACGGTACCTGGAGGTGGACTATACGACGAGGCGGTACCCAGAGGCAGACCACTGGGCGGGACATACTCGGAGCAGACGGCGGGACCCGAGGAGCAGAGGAGCTATCTGTACCCACCCTTCAGGTGGGATTTCCAGTGGTCAGCTCGGCGTAGCAGCTTTACTTTTCAGTTGCTGTTTTCCCTTTCGAGTTGTACTTTACAGTTGAGCTTGTATTTCCGGCCCCTTTTTACTTTCCGCACTTTTAGCTGTACTCTGTTTTTGCTTAGTGTTACTTTCCGCTTGCTTACTCTGTGGTGTTCGTTTACTTTACAAAGGCAATGCCTTCCCTTTTTACCGGGATTTACGCCTTGGTGCTAGTCGCCAGCCCCTGGCCTATGGAAGGCGGGCTTGGGGTAGTCACGACACGGACCCCGAGGGCGGGTCGTGACACATAGACTCTTACTAATCCATCAGGCTACCTCAATAAAACATCTAGTACACCCTCCTTCTTCCCCATCAGTGTCTGGAACACCCTCCACATCCCTTCCATTTCTATTTGGAACACCCTACATTCTTATTGCAACAAAATATGTATAATTTTCTCCCCAATCAATATGTTCAACATATAGTGTCATTAAAATAAGGGGTAAATCATGCCTCCTATATAATAATTAAGATATTGGAGGGTGAAAGTTATAGGTAAAACATTTAATAGTAATGAATTGATTTCACTTTTTTATTTAAATTATTAGTTTTATAAGATATGAAAAAATGTTACTATTGAGATAAATATGAATAGATCAGATGTAGGTAATCTGAACAGATTAAATATATTTGTCTTCTTCGATAATTTATGTTGTCCCCATAGATGATTAGTACCATTTAACTATGTGGGAGATTAAGAGAAAGATTATATGATTTTAAACAAGATATGCTCACTTCATTCCTTTGTTATATGATTTATACTTGACCATGTGTACTACCACGTATTGTGTATTATTGGAGTAATCTGAGATGTTATTTTCTAGTAAAATCATTAATATATTGGAATATGTTTCCAATTGAGTATATCATGTAACATCTCACTAGGTCAATGGGTGTTTTCCATGAGAACTTATAATTTATGTGACATCATGAACACTATAATTTATTATTATTCAACTTTATTTTCCTTCATTATTCATTCCTTATATAATATTCTCATACTTATTTCTTTTATTTTTTCATTCCATTTTATTTTTTTTATATCTACTTTTGGTGAAGGTTATGGATAGTTCAATAAAATTATATGGAGTTTTCCAATTTATAATTTTGGGTTCACTCTCATATCTCATATCATGTATGTATTCTCGAAATTATCTTATTCATATAATGAGATATTGGTATAGATTTATATTGCACTGTATTATTTATGTATTATTAGATTAAAATATAGATATTTGTTTTTTGGTTATGGATTATATATTTTAATGTATAATAGTTCATTTATTGTTTTTAATAACACTATATAGTTTCAGTTTGATCCACCACTAAATATTGTCAAACGAATAGCAATGGTATAAAACACCACTATAAATTTTTACTTTTAGAATTGGATTAATGTTCCACTAACATGCTAGAAATTTTTAAAATGGAAATAGGAACCACTAATGAAATTAAAAATATTTAAATTATGATTCATGAATCATCATGAATAACATGAAAAAATGAATGAATCTGACATATAATTGACAATGACACCGCCATTACAATTATTGTTTAAAACCCGTCGTATAACCAATTAAAGTAGATTTAAACTTCAATTGTTCCTCTATTAGGTTTATGTGAATACTAGGTTAGATCAATAATTGGTGACTTAAAATTAGTTAAATATATAAATAATTTCTATCAGTATCCCAAAAAACCTATGAATATTTATATCTTGATGAAATTATTATTTTTCACTCATGAAATTACAATAATAATTTCGTTAGGTCAACTAAGATTATATGTTATAGGATAAAGTGCCAGAGTAATATAATATCCTAATTCATGAATTGGGACATTGATAATTTAAAAAATTGATATGATCAGTGATAAATCAATAATTATTAGTTAATTTAAACATGTGATCTTTTTATTCTTAGAGTACACCAAGATATCATCTAGGAAAACCATGAAAACTGTTTCTTGAAACTAATGTAAAATTTTATCACTTATTTCTATAATTATAATAGGAGTAGTAGTTTTATAAATGAGATAAAAATGTACTATATATTAAAATACATTTTCACAATGAATGCATTTTTAATATTTAATATTATGTTATAGAGTTTCTTATTACTAGACAGAAGAGTAATTTTATAAAACAACATCTCTCATTTCCACAATGTGTGTAAATAATCAATTTGATTAATGTGATACATTTTCATGGATTAAAAAATGTATATTTATTTAGAATATGTATATGAGACTATTATTGTCATCATTTTTTTGGAAGA